>BSDF01000008.1:16809765-18009765 GCA_027925045.1 Hypotaenidia okinawae
TCCCGTTTTGCCCACGTCCATTTCCGTTGTTCGGTGTCCATTGAAATGCAAAACTGTTTCCGTGTCTGAATAAAGAAGCCTGTTTTTCTGGGCTCGGGTGCGTGTGCAGCACTGCACGGTTTGCCCTGGAGCGGGGGCCCGGCCGACGCCAGTCGGAGCCGTGGGTGTGCGGGCTCTGGGCGCAGAGCTGCCGGCCTGCCTTCTGCCTTGGGGTCTCCCGGGTCAGTATCCCGGTCCCGGCGGGACAGACACGGGCTGCTCTGAAAAGATACGGAGTGGCGAGAGGGAGGGATTTTGCACGGGTAATTCAGGTTTTGGGGCAGGCGGCGCAGGGCCTTCAGGAGGGACGATGCAGGAACTGCCGCTCAAAGCTGCGTGCGAAACCTGCAGCGGAGCCCCACCGGGAGTGGCGGGGGGCTGCGGGAGGGGGAGCACCCAGGGCTCCGGAATCTTTCTTCAGCAGTGTTGCTGTAAACGTGGTGGTTCTGGTCGTGCTGTACTTGTTTAATTAGTGAGGACCCCTTTGAGTGTAGATTTGCATAATACATACTAGAAAATAGTCCATTATCGTTAACTGCTGTGCATTGCACATAGCGTCTGTTCAGTACCTTATAGGATAATTGAGTGGAGGTTGTCGTTTCTTTTGTTTCATTGCAACCTTACTCTTAAGTAGCGATGTACTCACCATCTTTTCGGTATGATGAATGGTTTGTACCCATTGGGGGTTGATCACACTGGAGGAATAGCTTCACAATTAAATGTAGCTGTTGGATAAACAACCAGGCAAAAAAATCATACTTGAATAATGAAGATTCATGTTCATAAAAGGCAGACTGCAATATGAGAGAGCAAAAGCTATTTTGCAAGAAAAGCACAAGCAAATTAAATTATTCATGCAAGAGGTAAAATGATGGAGCAGCGTTTTACAAAAGAACTGACTATGTTCAATCACAAGAATGATTCATCACGTTTGAATTGTACGTAGTTTATAATTTATTTTAAAAAAATCAAAAATCAGCAACCATTTGAATGGTATTACAGTATAAATGTCCAGGATGTAATGTGCAGTTTGTTGGGTGCTACCTCAAAAACACAAGAAAACCAGGTTTTGAAGAAAATCCAAAACCCAAAACAATACCCCATATACATACATACATATATATATATATATGGGACAAGCATATTCTTTCCCAACTGTGTGCACATACCTGAAAGTTCCTTGCAGATGGTGCATTAAACATTAAAAATGCTCCCTGCCCTCTAGCGCTTAATTTTGCTGTTCTTGTCAAGAAATGAAATTTCGTGTTGTGCAAAATACCTATGCACCAGCTAAATCCCAGTTACTTTTTTGAAACAAAGCTCTTTTTACAAGCAGTTCTGCATTAAGAATCTTAAATAAAAACCTTGTCATGAGGATTCATGAAAAAGACATTGAAGTCCTTGTGTTAGTGAGGTCTGCACAGCAGGTGACAAGTGGCAGCTGTACTTCAGTGTTGTAATAATGGGAAGAAACCAAATTTCAAAAATGTTCTTTCCTTTTATTTCCTTTTTATTTTTCCCTAACTTGAATCTTCCCATGCAACTTTCAAAACTTAGTTAATACACAGAAAATAAATCTTTTTTACACTTGTTCAACATGATGTATGAGAGGCTGCTTATTAACAGGAACTTCTTAGAAGACCTAGTATTTGGGAGCCTGATTTTATTAACATAGGTTGGAAGAATTTAAGAATGCTGCTATGCTCTCTTCTCGTGGAAGACGAGGGAGGTTAAAATGGTTATATGCCATCTTTCAATGTGGTGGACTGCATGCACATTAATAAGACCTGTCGTGTACAGCAGGGTTCCAGTGATGCTTGTTGGTTCTGGTGTAGTATTGCAGTATTGCATGGTTCTCTGGCACTCTGCTTGTCCTTTCTGGAACCTCAAGTGCCTCTTGAAGTAGAGCTTGTGAAAAAAAGCAGTATAAAGCTGGGAGCACTGTAGCTCTAGCCAGTCAGACTTACTGCAGCAGTGAATTGGGAGAGCACGATGGAAAACATCTTCCCAAAGAACTAGTGAGAGGAGGCTTCTGTATCCTTTGATCAAATCCTGCTGCATGGACCGTACAGAGTTCTCCACAGTCTGCCTGGAAAATTAAACTAATAATCAGTCTGTTCCTGAAAATCCTCTTAACAGTGAATGTGTGACAAGATACTAGACTTACCTGTGGCCATTTGGTCCTCTATTTATTACTGCTTTCAGAGAATGAATTTCTTAAGTGGCCCCGTAGTAGCCCTAAAGTGGCTGATTCGGATGTAAATTGCATTAGAAATGTTCCATCTTAGTGGAAAAATGTAGTTTAGGCAATAAATTTTTAATTGTTTTGGTGGGTTTTTTCCTAGGAAAGTCTTGCTTTTTCAGCTTTCACAGTGCAGCTTTCTGTTTTTGCAGATCCCAAAGGGAACTGTAGTTATTCAACATCTAATATTGTTTGATTATTCAGGATCTAATATGGTTGTGTTGGCAAGAGATGGAGCTATATTGCCAGCAATTAGAAGATTTATGCTGGAACTAAATGGAACAGAGACGCTATACAGATGTATAATTGGAAAGCTCATCAGACAGCAGATGAAATGCTGCAGAAATTCTTACGCAGGCTGTGATTGTTATTGGTAAAAGCACAGAGGAAGTTGGAAATTTTGTTATGGATACCAAACACTGTTTTAAGACAACTTCAGAGTATTCTCAAAGGACTACTTCTTTTTAAAAACAGTTCCAGAAACTTACTAACAGTGTTTTAAATGGGAGTAAAGTTAAATAAATGTATATTGAGCATCTGGGAGGCAAAATGTTTTGTTTTTAATAAGGATTATCTTGCTCGTAAAATATGCAGCTGTTAGTTGGGGAGACGTAATAAGCGCTTGATGGTGTTAAGCCAGAGTCGATTTTATTATGGGTGTTTTACTTGATTAACAGGGACACTAGGCAGTTCTTTAGAAGGGTCGCAAAAATGTTTTTACTTTAACATGCAGATGGGTGTCTTATAAGTAAAAAGCTTAATGGCACTGGAGCAACAGTAAGGTAAGCTGACAATGATAGGAGCATTACAAAAACAGTGAAATTACAGAACGTTCACACTTCAGTAAGATCTGAGATGTTGAGGTATATCTGTTTGAATCACAACTGGTAATGTTGTGACACGGTTGGTCTAGCCAGTTACACGTGTTCAGAGCTGCCACGCTGTCTGTCTTGAAAACGTCATTCAGGTATTTAATAGGACTTTGAAGAGTCACTGAAGGAGGGTGGGGAGCAAAGGTTGTCTAGTTTTGCCACATCTGTGGCACATTTGTGACATATCTTGAATTTACAGGAAAATGTTAAATTACCGAGCAGCTGGTTGTGACAAAAATACTAGCTTTAAAATAGAAATAGAAATAGAACTGCCTGTCTTAGCTTATTTCTTTCTCCAGATTACTTTAAGCATTTGATTACTTTCCATTCACTTGCCATTAGAAGTGCATTTCCACAAATACATTAGCAGAGGTTCAGACAGTCCACCCCCACTAATCCTTCCACTGTTCACAGCAGCTACACCAAATGCAGGGAACATGGAAGCTGTGGAATACTTCCCCAGGGATGGTCCCATTTTGAGCCATTTCAGTAATTATTAGCTCTAAAGGACGGTGCAGAGATCAGTTCTAAATTCCTGACTTCTTGGGTTTCTGAGCTTTGACTGTAACTCAGCCCAGTGTTGTGGAAGAGCAGCTGGCAACAGTATTTCTGTTTTAGAGTACTTAATTGTAGCTGAGGACAAGCATGTGCAATCAGTCTTTTTCCCATGTTCACAGTCTTTCCATCTTGCCAATGAGCTCCACTTTTGTCTTGTGAGCCTGCTGTGACTTCAGTCCAGATGTTTCTCTGCCAAGAGTTTGAAAAAGCAGTAACATTGCAAAATCCAGATTTCATCAAAAGAAAAGATACAGACTTTGAAACAGCATATTGAAGAGGCCTTAGTTAAAATATTTAGTTCTTCTGCGAGGACTTAAATTCTGGTAGGATGGAAATGACTAAAAAGAATCACATGGATTTATACATGTCAGAGCAGGAATGGGAAGGAAGTCTGTGAGAAGCTCCAAACCTCTGCTGGGCTGCTTGTTGCTGCAGTGCCTGTAAGATGCCTTTCAGTCAGGCTGTCAGCCTACTAAAAATTAGCTTGAATGCTTTGCTCTGGACTAAAGATGCAAATGATAATCCACATACATCTTTGGTCTGCTTCTTGCACAGGCCTAAAGGCAGAGACATTGGAATAGCCCTAGCAGCATACCTTTGGTATTTTACATAGAGTGATTTTATGCTGCCATCTTGAAGTGGTGTATGTGTAGTATGCTGGTGCACAGGTATTCTCATGATTCTGAAATCTTGGTGGAGTGCTTTTGCTACTGTTTTTTAAAATTTATGAACTTTGATTCAGGACCTTTGCCCTCAAAGTGTCGCAGCTCTTAACGTGCTTTGCTGCTTGACCACAAGTCTTAACTTGACCTATTGGTGTGAGGAATGTTACAAAATTGATTTCTCATGTTCAGCATTTTTTAATCTTTTCTTCTTTACAAATATAATGTTCTGATGTACAGAAAGAAGGTAGGATACTGAGAAATGGATTCAGGGATGACTACGTGTCTGAAATGAATTATGGCACTCCAAAAATAGAGTAGAAGAGAAATCTTCAGTGTTGGGAGCATTGTAAGTAATTTTTGTTAAATAATAGCTTACATAAGATATTTTTCTAGTAGTACCAGCTGTAAGATATCCAACATGAAATCCATCTTTAATTGGCTGGTGCCAGTTGTTTGACAGTGTGTGGGATAAATCAAGTTACTTAGTCTTGGGTATAATAGACTGATGTCCCCGCTGCTAGAAGAGCTTCTTTGCTATAGTGAGCACTGGCAGAGAGAAGGATCCAAAGTGAGCTGCATTGACTGATGATACGCAGGGTTTATGCCTATGAGTCTGCCTGCTCTGTACTTACACTGCATGGACAGAGCTTTAAGTTTTCCACAGCACTTCAAATTAGCAGCAAATTAGTACTGCTAAAACTTGTGCAGGAGGAAAGGACTATGTGAGGGTGGGAGGGGTTGAAGGGAACTCATACGCTAGAAGCAAAGTAATTATATATCATGGGGAAATCCTGTAATCCTTATCTTCTTACCCAGATGATAGGGTAGGCAGCCAGGTGGGATTTTACTGCTCAGTTTCCACAGATAGAATCTGTCAAGTGTGGTCCCCTGGATCAGTTTGCTTTTCCAGTTCACCACAAAGCCACATAAACCTACAAGCACAGATGGTACTTGGGCACCTTGGGGCAGATGAGCAATGGGGGCAGGTATCCTTTCTGGCTAGTGGTGTAATATCCCAAGTGGAATTTAGGGCAAAAGAAGAGGCCTTGGTAAGACAACCATTTTGCATGCCAGGAGCTTGCTGCGGACACAGTGGAATGAAACTGCTGTATTTAGGTAGTGACTAAAAGTATATTATGACAAATGCAATCATTTCTGATCAGTAGAGTCTGTATGAATGCTAACAGCAGGGCAGCTGCAAGAGCTTAAAAACAGTGTCACACATATCTGATATACTTTGCCAGAGCATCCTCCGAAGCTGCCTGCAGTCCAGCATAGCTTCACAGGGGGCTGTAGTTGATGTCCTCTGGAAATGGAGTCTTAACAGAGCTGCTTGTGCTGAAACTCTCCTGTGCAGCTTTGTATGCATTTATTAGGAACTGGGGTTTGTATTTGTTAACAGATATGCTATTGTATCCATATTAAAATGTACAGAGAACTATTCTAAGCTTTATAGCTGATCACCTTCATACGTTTGGGCTGCCTTGGTGTGGAACAATACTGACATTCAATGGTTGATTATACTTGCCACCACTGTGTGACTATCCAGGAGATTTTGGAGGGTTTTAATATTCAGCACTGGCTAAATTCAGAACACGTCTAGTTAAACTGGATTAAAGCAATTGTGTTGAGGCTCCTTTATAAGAACTCTGTACTCACAGTATTAAAATTGTCTGGTTTTTAACAAATTCAAATATAAATTAATTTGGTCCAGGAGAGATACAGTAGAAGTGCACGATAACCCTTTGTAGCTTTGTTTCTTTTCCCACTCTTAAGCAAGTTGGCAGTCAGAGTTTCTGAAAGAACTTCCCCTTATATACTGTATTGGCTTAGTTGGACTTTTCAGTCCACATTTTGACTATTGGTCTCTTTGTGTCTCCCACCAAAGCCAGTGTGCTCTTAGCAGGAGATATCTAAGACCTGGCAAGGTCCCAGTGAAGATGAGTACATTGCTGTTATGCATGTGAAGGAGCGGTTTCATATGTTCAGAATTTGAAAAGCTGGATCTTGACTCCCTTCCCACATCTGCTGACTTAGGTGGAGGGAAATAACATGCTAACTACCTTCTTTAGTAGTCCTTTTTCACCTTCTCTGGTGAATTTTGGAAGACATACTTTTGGTTTTCAAGATCTTGCAGGGCCAGACCATTTTTCTGTGTCACAAGTGTGTTGGAAGGTCAGCCCTTGTACTCTGGGCAATTTAGATTCAGACACAGCAACAAGAACTCATTCTAGATGGAGCTAAGTGCTTATTCTGGTGGTTTGGAATGAGGTTTAATCCTACAATGCTTAGACTCAATATCTCTGTGGGACTAGGCCATGTACATCTAGATGCTTCTGTGCTGCCTTCACATTTGTGTACCACACTTAACATTAGCAAAGGAGCAAGTTTTATCTGCATTTTGGCCAGATATCCCAAGATTAATGAAAACGGTGATAGGTTTTTGATAGATGTGTTTGGCTTCTCTTGGACATGCGGAATTGATGGTTGTCTTCCTCTTTCAAAGTACAGATGCCCAATAACTGTTTGGTCTCTTTCCAGTCGTGTTTGAATTCCTCTAAAAGCTAAACAAACATCAATTCAGGATATCTCCACTGCTATCATCCACCCATTTCCACCACTTCCTATGTGCCAGCTGTAGCACTCTGGCAGTGTACCTACTTGCATTAGGAAGCTGGTCTGACCAGCAACAACTTCTTCTGGGTCAGTTTATGATAGACCAGTTTCCTGATACAGGTAATTCCAGAGCCAGAGACCTGCTCAAATCAGTATCCGGAATGCAAAAGGGATGAACAGCCAGTGGCAGCTTCTTCAACTACAGAATGAATTTATTCAGGACACAAGTAGCAGGTTAACTTCATTGTGAGGAGCCAGTGCTTGGGTTATGATTTGTTTGCTTTGTTTTCTAAGCCTTAATTTAAACTCAGACCTTATTTTTGTCAGAGGATGGTTATGCTGCAGGTCAGATGTAGAAGCTAAAGAAATAAACTAAAGTCTGATAGCATTTGTTTCTTCTGTAGATGTGGAGCAAATAGTTCATTCACTTCATTTGAAACAACTTAGTTCACTTTTTATCTCATTGAAAGTTGAGAAATAAACTGGAAATTAGTTTTTGAAAAAGACAGATAAGCTCCTTGTCCCATGAATAAAATGATCAGTGGCTGAGGCATGTTAATTGTAAATCTTTAAAGACATCAGAAAAAGGGTGCATTCCTTATCTGCAGTTCATACTCCCTTTTTTCATGAGTGAATTAGTTTCTAAGCATAAAACATTTTATGTGAACATATTGCCAGTGTGTCAAGCACATTTGAGGTAATTTTATTTGCTCAACCAGATTTAAACCCCTGGTTTTGTGTACTTTTAATGAATTCCAACTCTTTATCCAAGTGCAGTTTGGCGCAGATTATGAGTAAAAGACTAATCAGCCAGCAAATAAAAAAACCCCAGTTTTCAGTTTAATAGTTGAAAGCTGACAAGCTAAAGAGCTGTATCTTTAAGGTCATGCAATTCTTAGTTGTGTGTGTAAATGTTAGGGAAATTCCTCTGCCATAGAAAACTTTATGTATAACTTACATTTAGATGTTGCCAAACATGTTTAAGTGGGTGCCAACTCATGAGTGTCAGCTTTTCTTAAATAAATTATAAATACTAAATTAGAGATGAAAGTGGAAGTCAAGGGTGCTAGCTTCTTGCTTACATTGTGATGTTATGTTAGCAACTTAATCCACTGTGAAATATATTGTGGTGGAACATTCCTCTAAATAAATAAAATAAAATTTGAAGAAAAGCGTCAAAGCAGATCTTTTTCTTAAATTCACAGTGTGTGGTAATAAAGAATAACTGCTATAAAAAGGGGAATCCGGGAGAAGAAATAATGTCAGTCTTCATATTCTTGTTTGTTTTAACTTCTTTGAATGTTTTTCCAACAGAAAATGATCCACAGTCTGTTTCTTATAAACTGTTCTGGTGATATATTTTTGGAGAAGCACTGGAAGAGCGTTGTGAGCCAGTCTGTGTGTGATTACTTCTTTGAAGCTCAGGAGAAAGCAATCGATGTTGAGAATGTGCCTCCTGTCATCCCAACACCACATCACTACCTCATCAGCATCTATCGGGATAAAATCTTCTTTGTGTCTGTCATACAGACAGAAGTGCCACCACTCTTTGTAATTGAATTTCTACACCGAGTAGCAGATACTTTCCAGGTCTGTCACCATTAAATAATTTTAAAATCATTAAAATTAATTGGAAATAATTCTAAGAGATGTTTTGTATAAACTGATTTTAATGAAAGGTAAAAAAAAAAAGCACTGGTTTATGGAATACAAGGGAACAGAAGCAATATTTTGTGTATTCATTTGATTTATAGATACCAGTGCATATGCATTAAAACCCAAATCCATTTTGTAAATGCTCTCTTTTTTCTTTCGTACTGTAGATGAACAAGAAGCATGCAGTAAAGTGGAAAGAGTTTTCAACCTATTTCACAGATACTGTAAATAAAGGAACCTCTCTAAGATTTGGCAAGTAGGAGAACATTGGGAATATATAGACTAGTAAACGAGATTACATAGATTACACTGTTCACATTGTCTTTATTTCTAATTAGGTGATGGATGTAACTTCAATGTACAGTGCAGACTGTAGAAGTAGCTAGTGAGTTGAGGCACTACAATTCCTTAATTTGTTGGAGTGTTTCTGTAAGCAAAAAACTCAAACAAACTTTTGCAAAGCTTTTTAACAGGAATAAAAATCCTCCCCTTTGTAATCTCTGATTTGTTTAGGATTACTTCGGCGAATGTTCTGAGACTGCAATTAAGGACAATGTAGTTATTGTGTATGAACTTCTAGAAGAAATGTTAGACAATGGCTTTCCACTGGCAACAGAATCTAACATATTGAAGGAGCTGATTAAGCCTCCCACAATTCTGCGCTCCGTTGTCAACTCCATCACAGGTATGAAAATTAATATTCAGCAGTGACTGGCTACTTGCAAACACAGCCCCATCGTGATTTGTAGGTAAAAAATAGTATCATACTGGTGTGGATCTGTAAGGTGAAGCCACTGTCCTGCCACTTCTTGCAATTAAAAGTTGAATAAAAGCAACTTCCTGCAAACTTACTTGCAGTTTATGCCTGACCCCTTTGATATTTCCAATGGCACCGTCTGGTCCAGCCACAGCTGCTGAAGTCCCCCAGGAATAGCAGTTTCCAGCACAGGCAGCACATACTGTAGACAGGTGCTCTGGGATTGGTACAGAGCCTAGCCCCAAGTGTTGAATAACTGAGGGGCACCAGAGAAGGTTATGCATTTTAAAAGAAATCATTGTAGAAAAGTATATAGCAGGTATCTCATAAATCTGTGCTGGCTGGCAACTGATAAGCAAACAGCCATCAGCATCCATCAAGATCAGGGCTGTTTTCAGGCAGTTGTAAATGGGTATGTCTTGCACTGACAGAGCCAAATGTCTGTCAGCTGAGCTGGTGGAATCTGCTTGTCTGGCCAGCGGGTGCAAGAGAGGTATGGCATGAGGTGTCACATGGGGTCAGAGATATGTGAGATGCTCGCCTGTACATTGTGTTAGGGAAGGGTAATAGGTGGGCTGCAGGGTCAACAAAGAGGTAGTGCTCAGAGGACCCTGTCTTTTAGGAAGTACATGTGGTTTAATCTTTGAGTATAAATCTCATCAGTGTTAATTTATATGGTTTGGATTTTGGTTGTCAAAGCTTTTTTTGATGTAGTTTTAGATGGTAGTAGTTATACTTGTGAAAAACAGCTGTGATGTTAGAAGACTAGATGCACAACAGTAAGGGGAATTAAGATTCCTGAAGCCAAGGGTTGCAGCATCAAATCCTCTTGCTTTATATAAAGCCGTATTAGAAGTCCCTAGGAGCATGAAGTGCCTGCCCAGCATGGCTTGCGTGGTGTCACTGTTAACAGCTCAGTGCTGAGGCAGTGGGAAACAGCAGCTTGAGACCTCTCCCACCTGCGTGGCCTGGCTGCCCAGCTTGTATAGCGCTGCTGCACCCTGCAAGGCTGCTGAGGAACATGAGGCACAGACACACAACTGCTTGCCTTTGGAGATGCAGAGAGAAAGTGGTTGCATCTCCTTCCCCACACGTTCTAGTATCAGGGGGTAGACTTTAGGGAGGGGTTTTCTTGTGTTAAGTTATTTTACTAGCTCAAAAGCATGAAAACAGCTGTGGTCTGCCTGCTAGGAGAGGGCTTACTCAGCAGGTTGTATAGAAATGATAACGGCTGGCCACCAGCCCCTCAGTGAAGGCCTTGCATGGCAGGATGCGCCACCATGTTTGTTGTGCTAAAGGGCACAAGCAGGCATGAGCTGTGGCCTCGTCCTGAGACCTACTTCTAGCAGAGGGGATTGTTTCCACTATACCACTTTTCCAGTTTCAGTCACCTAAGACCCAGAAGTGATACAATTTTTTTTTCCCTTTGTAAAGAATCATCTGTGTACTTTAAAACCAGGTAGCACAGGTGGTGTTAAGAACCAGTAGCTGAGGGTGACAGCAAGGCAGGCAGGGGCAGTGGTGTGACTGTTAAGAAGCCCAGAAGCTGAGCCAACAGGTCAGGGTGGGGAGTCAGATGATAACAGTGATTGCCAGTAAATCTGGCAATCTGAGACAGGTCAAGCCAGAAAGTCAAGTCTACAGGTCAGGGTCTGGACTGAATTGTCTCAGCTGGGTACCAAGGGTGAGAGTCTAAGCTGAACAGCAGCTCCAAAGCAAAAGGGGATAGAAGCCCTCCCTAAGGCTTCTTCCAAGTCTGTCTTCGTAACAACTCTTATCAGTACATCAGCCCTGAACTCAGCCTTCTCTTAGATGAGAGAGGCTTGCTGAAGCTGTAATGTCTTGAATTGTAGTGATGAAATCTTTAGGAGGATCTAGCCCCACATCTACTCCCGCTCAAATCTCCTGCTGATTTGAGCCTTGTATTTTGCTGTGCAAAGTAGAGTGAAAGTTGTGAGTCTGGACATATCCTTAAAGTACATCACCTAATGAATGAAACTTTGGTGGTCCAGGTTCTAGTCTGCAGCTGTTAAAGGCAAATCTTGCTTTGATTCTGTTTTGGCAGTTGAAACATTGCTTTTGTAATTAATTACTGATTTTGAGCTCCTTTTCAATTTTAAGGCAGTAGTAACGTGGGTGACACACTTCCCACTGGACAGTTGTCCAACATTCCTTGGCGCAGAGCAGGGGTAAAATACACCAACAATGAAGCCTATTTTGATGTCATTGAAGAAATTGATGCAATTATAGACAAATCAGGTAAGGTGCCTTGCAAACTCATTTTTGTTTGTTGAATGTGTTTACAATTGCTGCTGATGCTTAGTAAGAATACAGTCCAAATGCTTTTTTGAATGTTTTATATACATGAATCTATATCTTAAATAGATATAATTTTAAATTATGTGTCCAAATGTATTTCTTCAGTTCATCTTAAAATACCAATATCCCTAAGAAATATTCTATACTTAAATGTTTTCTGTTTGTGTATTGATTATCTCTTCAGAGATAGAAATGGGAAAAAATGGTTGAAGTTTTAAATGTGATGAGAAAATTATCTTCCACTGTTCCTGCCAACAATTTACTATAGTCCTTTTAGACCCTCAAATGAGAAAGACAAAAGCATTCATTAGGTTTCTTCTGATAGCAAGACAAAAACTTGGTGGAAAAGAGCTGAACAGTACTGTTTCCCTTGTATGTAAGCTGGAGCCATCTACTATGAACTGTAGTAGTTCTCCTCTGTAAATGAAGCATGATACCTTAAAAAAAAAATCTTTAATCTGAGTTATAACTTTGCAGAAGAATCCAATAACTTTTGTGTAAATGTTGCCAGTGTTAAGTAGAAAGAACTGATCCAAAAAGTGAGCGCCTTGCTGTGGACAGGAACCTGCTGTTTTGCTCATTATTGGGGTTATCGGTTACTAAAGCTGAAGACTGCATGACACTGGTGTGAGGTGGTGTGGGGAGGGAGGAAATCTCCCTATTCTTCATCCAGTGCTGCAGTTGTAGCAGTAGTCAATGTTGTTGAGGTTCTCTACACCAATTTGACAAACACTTCAGCCACCTTTGAACTGAACATAAATAGCTGTTGTGCAGCTCTTAATCTCGCCATCTTGAAGCTAAATTGTAGCAGTCACAGTCAGAAAAGAGCTGTCTTGCTCTCCCAGCTCACTGGGATTCCTAATAGTAGTACGAGCGCTTAGTCTTAGTAGTTACAATCAAGCCCATGATTGCATTTCTGCAGTTTATTTCAACCCTAATCAGTATCTACTGAGTGTTTAAATTTCTCACTGAGGATCCACTGTAGTAGTCGTAGCTAATCTTTTCTGCTCTGATGCCTTGGGGACTAGCAATGTGAGTAGTAAGTAAAGTTGCTCCCTCTAGAAGAGGGATGTTCCATGGTTTCATAGGGATGTGGTTGTCTGCTTTCATCTGAAACAGGACCCCGTCTTTTCAGGCACAGTTTTAACCCACAGTTTCTCCTTCCCCTTGACTGTTCCCCAGCAATAATTTCTACACATCTAAACTAACCTTTGCTTGTAGGGCTAATTAGTCCAGAGTCCTGCTTATGTAGGGCATTTAAGCAAAGGAGCATTTCCTTGGTAAGACACTTGGTATTCTTGCTTTGGGGTGGGTTTTTTGGGTTTGGATTGGAGTGGGTTTTTTGCTATAGATTTATTTAACATGAAGCTGAATACGTAATCCAGTCATCTGGAGCTTTATAGCACAAATATATTGTGTTTTGAAGTTGACTGTTTTCATGTCCTTTAACTTCTCTGCACCACTACACAACTTGTTAGTTTTGTGGAGACGGGGGAGAGAGGAAGGAAGATTCAGAACTTTCATATTCTGAAATTTTTATTTGTTTATCGCTGGCAACCAGTTCAAGCACATCCAGTACAAGTCCTGTGTAACAGCTGGCACAAGTATAATTAGCTAATTTGGGACAAGCTGTTTGCTTTGGCTCACATATTTTAGCAAGCTGCCCAGGCCACAGGTAACTGGAATGACCTTTCCTATCTGTGCTTGGTGTGTTCTTGAGTGTTGTGCAAATGTCATCTGTGCCCTCTAGCTGCACTTCACATTTGTTAGGTCCTTGATAGTAATGTAATGTTAAGTGTCTTTTTTTTTTTTTTTCCCCTGCAGGGTCCACAGTCTTTGCAGAAATCCAGGGTGTTATAGATTCCTGTATTAAGCTCTCGGGAATGCCAGATCTCTCTCTTTCTTTCATGGTAAATTTAGCATATATTTGGGAATTTTAATGGCTCAGAATTTATTTTTCGTAATGACCAGAGTTCAGCAATTTTGAGAACACAATCACTACTTCGTGTGTTACACATGAAAAGTAACAGGTCTCACATTGTGCTGTAGAAGTCACTGTGTTGCTCAGTAGTTAGAATGGCTTTTGTCTGTACATAAAAATACATTCCCAGGGACTGCTGTGCCACGTCAGACCAGAAATCCATCTAGCTCAGTAACATGTCTCAGAGAATGGCTAGGAACGGTACTTAAAGTTTAAGAAATAGGAGTTGCCTGGAGTACAGTAGCTAGTTCAGCCTGCTGATACTCGATGAAATTTCACTGACCGCTTTGCCACTACCTGCAGAACCCACGGCTGCTGGATGACGTCAGCTTCCATCCATGCATTCGGTTCAAACGCTGGGAGTCGGAGAGAGTCCTGTCATTTATTCCTCCTGATGGGAACTTCAGACTGATCTCCTACCGTGTCAGCTCACAGAAGTACGTTTCTGGTTAGACGCACGGGTGCTTCAGAGGTACCACCACTTCCCATCGGAGTAACTGCAGCTTTCTCTCTCTTAGGGGAGGATTTGCATTGTTGCTGAAATGCCTGTTCTCAGGCTTTGTCTCATCTGTTGCTCCATCCCCACTGAAACAAGCAAGCACTTGCTACTTAGCAGATATTTTTCAGTGGGCTAAACCACATGAGACAGTATGATGGGGCTGTGCATTCCTGGTAATCATTGTTGCTGCTAGGTGCTTTGTGGCTAAGTCTCTGTATACGCAGAGGACTCTAAGCTTCATAAAAAGAAGAAAGCAAAAAAGAAACCTGCAGATATTTGTAAACAGTCTGATTTGACTGATGGCTGTTCTGAGAATTGGCACAGTGAGATTACTTCAAAAAATAAATGGAGGGAAAGAGATTAGGACAAGCGATTTGGAAGAAAATCTTTTTCTCCTACTTTCTCTGCTAATAAAGTCATGTAATGAGTTCAGCAGTGATGTCGAAGAGCTGAGTATCACTGTTCACATTTGAAACAAACTGGTTCTAACTTGAATACGTGCCAGAAACACAAGAAAGAGCTTTATTTTCTCAAGCAGAGAAGCAGCCAGGATGCATTCAGCTAGTGTCTTCTCTTTTCAGCTTGGTGGCAATTCCCGTATATGTGAAACACATGATCAGTTTTAAGGAAAACAGTTCTTCAGGAAGGTTTGATGTTACCATTGGACCAAAACAGAATATGGGGAAGACAGTAGAAGGAGTTGTCATGACAGTTCACATGCCAAAGGCTGTACTTAACATGAACCTCACTGCTACACAAGGAAACTATACGTTTGACCCAGTTACTAAAGTAAGTCATAAGTTTTTATTTATTTAAATATCTAATACAACATTAGAACAAGTCATACATATTGCAGAGCACTGGAACAGTGTTCCACTCTTAGCAGAAAACTTTCCCTTCGTATTATGTTTATGAATTAAAATAATCACTTTTAAAATTTCTTTTTCAAACTGAGATGCACACCAGTTGTGATTTCTGGTTTTATCAGACTCCTTTCCCTTCCTCTCTCCCTTTCCTTCCTCTTTTCCTCTGCTCCTTCACCCCCTAATAATTTTCTTTAGTATTTTTCTGGTGGTTTCATCTATAGTATATTTTGCAATCTGTGTTCTATAAAATATCCTTATGTGGAAAAAGTGCAGTAGACTTAAAAATAGGTAGGCAAGAAAACAGGGAGCAGGTAATGAGAAAAAAAATCTTCCAAAAGATCCGCCTGAAGATAAACAGGAAGGAAAACAAGAAGTCTGTAAATTTGTGTCTTTGGAGTTCTGCAAATTTGTGTCTTTGGAGTTCTGCTTTCTTGTCTCTGAGTTGGGGTTTGAGATCAAAATTTTCAGTACCCAGGAACCATTTTGCTGAAATGCTGTCTGAGCCAAACCATTCTGCTGCCTCCAACACCCTGCTTTGAGCTCTCTGCTGCCCTTGGAATATCTATCAGTAGTTGATTTGAATTATAAGTGAAATCTTCCCAAGTAATATTTTTATTTAAAGAAAGAGCACAGATCTTTCAAAAACAGAAACACCAACAAAAACATTTCTTCTTCTGTGCAGAAATTAAAAAAAAAAGAGTTGGGATAACTAGGTGTGGATTGTATCTGCAAAAATTTGTAGAAGTAGGGAAAACAGCTTTTTCTGCATTTATCAACAATTTTCAGTCTATAAGAACAAAGACGACCTTCTTGTGGGCAAGTAAATGGCCAACTTGATTCCATGGATCTTCCTTAAAGTGCAAGACTCAATGGGAAACACATGACCCTTAGGACAGTTACTGAGCTTAAACATTTCCTTTTGCCAAGTGCCCTGCTCCTGCCCTCTCCTCAAGCTCCTGTTTCATTTCCTATGACCTTTGTGCTGGTTACTCTCCTTGCTTCATGGATCTAGTTTACCCAATCTGACAGCAGCAGCAATCACCATTCCTAAGGGAACAAGCTGTCCCAAGCCCACAGACCAACTAAGGAGCACTGACAGGGCAAAAGAAACGCAGAGAAAGAAAAGATACCATACCTGCAGGTGAAGAGAACTGTCCCATCTCCCAGCCAGTGGGCACATTTTCAGAGCTGCCAGACTGCTTTCTGTACCCAGCCAGCAAACTGAAAGTTCGACATGAACTTTACCTCATGGGTTGTTTCCTAGAAAGCCACTGCTAATCTTCTCTTGTTTCTGACAAGGTCTTAGCATGGGATGTTGGCAAGATTACCCCTCAGAAGCTGCCTAACCTGAAGGGCATGGTGAACCTGCAGTCTGGAGCCCCCAAGCCAGAAGAGAACCCAAGTTTAAACATCCAGTTTAAGATACAGCAGCTTGCGATTTCAGGTGAGTGGGTGGGTGTTACATGAATACTGATGGAATGAGTAGCAGTAGGAAACGAAGTAGGAAACTGCTAACCTTTTAATTTGGAGATGCTGATCTGAAGTCAGCTTTGTCCAGAAAGGCAAAGTCTCACTTACACAAACCAGACAGTTACCCTTGCTGGAAGCCACCTTTACTAGGAATTGTGATTTCCCAGTTGTTTTACTCAAGAAAGACTGAGAGAAGTGTACAGAACAAGGGATTTCTCTTTGTCGACTTGCCCACTAAACATGCAAATGGATCTTTTTAGTGGAGTGACAGATAACAATTTAGCATGCTGCTCTCAACTTCCTTCCTAGTGGTCAAAAGAAACTCCATTAATTTTAAAGAACACCCTTCTTCGCCTTTCCTTGTGGAGCTGGTTAGTTTTTCATCTTCAAAATAACCTGCAAGTAAAATCAGAAGGCAGTCTGTAGGGAAAGCACAAAAGTAAAATTAAAGCAAACAAGACCTCTGTCTGCAAGCAGTTAAATCATGAGAGTTGCCCATGTGTAAAATGCTTCTGCAAGCAAGCTTTGCAGGGATAAGACCCTAACAGAGAGAAGACTCCTGTCCGGAAAGGGGAGGAATGAGTGAAGGCAGCAGAAAAGAAGTGGTAGAAGTACATGTAGTACCTTTCTAGGTAGCTGCGGTCCTTTTGTTTCCTAGATGACTTGGAGTAAATAACAGTTAGTCTGTGTGTAAAAACAGAGTCTTTCAGCGTCATCTTAAGTTTGCGACCAACTGGTTTCAGCCTAGTGAAACAGGGGGTCCAGTCAGTGGCTGGATGCCCAGAGGTAATGGGCCTGCAAGAAAGCAGGGGGACCACCTGAAACTGCTGGGTAATGAATAGCTATCAGTGTTCCTCAGTTAATAGCAGAAGGATTGCTGGCCCTTACCATTATGATTTAAAGCAAAAACAAATGGAAAACATGTCCTTGGCTTCATCTCTGCTGTCGGAAGAGAGTGCAGCGTACAGGAGCTGCGGAAGACAGACTCACGTTCCATAGGGAACACCCTTGGAAGGGAGATGTTGGCTCACGGAGCAGAGCAGGAAACAGTTGCTGCCCTGTCAGGGAGGCTGTGATAGGTGGCAAGAGTGGGCTCTTGTGCTGTTTCAAACCAGATGAACTTCTGAAAGGAAAAATAGCTTGCTAACCAACCTCACCTGAAACTGCTAGCCCTGTGTGGAGCCAGGAGTTGGACTTGAGCCTTATTGAGTCCCTTCCAACTCAGGATATTCTGCAATTAACATGCTTCAAGAAAGCAGGATTTTCCAGCAGACTGATGTGATTTCTAGCATCCTGCTTTTAACGTTGTACTTGGTTTTGTCTTTTTCAGGACTGAAAGTGAATCGCCTAGACATGTATGGAGAAAAATATAAGCCTTTTAAAGGAGTCAAGTATGTCACAAAAGCAGGAAAATTCCAAGTCAGGACATGAGAAGATGCATTCCTTCCAAGAGGAAATTCTCCTATGAAAAAAACCCCAAACTTGACTGCTTAGTAACTTATGTTGCTATTAATTAGGTACCAATTAATTAATAGACACTGATTAGTTTTGGATCAAAGCATTTGTGCACAGCAGCTCTTAAAATGAAAGCATAGCTTAGTTTTTCTTAATATGGCTTTAAAATAAGGTACTTTTTTCTAATACACCTTCACCCTTTTTTTACTGAATTGTTGTGCTGGTGAATAGTGTGATAGAGGTGATCCACAAAACGTCACAAACACTACACTGCCAGTCAGATACCAAAGCCCAGAGGCCAAGCACAGTATGAAGGCCAAGCAGGCCACTGGAAAAGGCTTGTGGGGACACCTTTTGCTGCTGCAGCCACCTACAAAGAATGTTCAGCTATTCTCACAGCCAGCTGCAAACTGGCAATCCACGAAGCATCATGTCATCCCTTCAGAAACAGCAGCACGGAAAGGGGCAGGGGTCCCACAGGGGCCTGGGGCATAGCAAGTGTCACTCCTGAGAAAGAGCTGATGAAGAAAAAAAAATAATAATTGTTGTTTACAAGATATCGCCTTTCTTGAGAAGCATTTGCCTTAATCAGCTTTCATTTGTGCCATCTGCAGACAAGATGATACAACAACATTCTGCATTAAATCTGGGACATAACCCTTGCTTCAGCAATCCACTTTCTTTCCATTCAATCTCATCATTACCATCTTTTTTTTAAGAATACAGTTGCAGAGAGTCAGATCTATTTTTTATGTGAAGCCTTTGCTTTGATTTAGATGTTCCAGTAGTTCGAAGTGGATGCCACCAGATTTGTGCCATGTGTACATTGGAGCGTAGCTTTTTAGATAGCACAATAGAAGTGTCAAGTGTATTTAATGGTTGTGTCCTTAGATGTTACAAAATAAAGGGAGCTCTGCTGCAAATACATCTTTGCCTGTGAAGTGTTTGCATTAATGTAAACTATTCCCCGTGCTCTTTGGCAGGAGAAATCTGATACAGTTAAACAATGTTTGGTACATCCTTACTGAACTTAACACTGCACAGCCATGTGAAGTTTAGAAGGGGCATTTAGGAGCAGGGCAGGTAAGCTCTCCATAATTACTATTATTTTTTTAAGTGGAGAACAATTACTGCTTACACTGTGACATCTCAAAGACAACAGTGGTGATGCAAAGCTGACTAAACTTTGCCTTGCACAGCAGCATAAATTTCTTACCTCTTTAAAGCGGTAGGTGTTCCACAGTACCCATCAGGTTTCAAACCACACATTTGGTCAGTACAGGGGCGGGGGTGGAGGGGTGTGGGCTGGGAAACCTACTTCTCTGTTCAGCATTAAGGAAGGGGGGATACTGTCCAGTCTTCATTTCCCCTCACTTGTTTGGCCCACGAATTGATGAGTAGACGCTAATTTTCATTCCTATTCAGTATTGGATGCAAAGTCATTCAGTAGTCAAAAATTCAAGTACTAGGACAAAAAAATGATCCTGCCTGAAAAAGGAGGGGGAACCCCTCTGCACTCTGGCAGCAAACCAGTACAGAATGAAATGAGCATCTGTTCTCTGGTGGTAACTGGGCAAACTTGGCCACAAAAGACCACTTTGAATTTCTGCAATTACAGGTTAGTGTAGATAAAGCAGCAGTTACAGAGCCACCACCTGTCCAAAAGCCTTGCTTCCCTGTTGGCACAACACTGGTTACTAAAAGCTATTGACCTTCCAGTCTAGCTTTTTCAACTGTATGAATAGCACAGCTTAAAGCATGGGAAGATGGTGTTGTGGAATTACTACTGCCTGCCTCTGATCTCCCTGCCCTAGGTGTCCAGCTCTGAGACTCAGATATGGGGAGGGCTGTGTGAACAGCAGGAATCTGAATGTTACCTATTATTGTGAACCCCAGATGCCTTCTGGCACAGTGGGACCATGTTTGATCCTACAGCACCAGCAAGTGTTGGTTCCGCAAAGTCAGAACATCATGTGCTGGTAGAAATTTTTAGCAAGAAAAAGTGTTTAGAAGAGATTCTTGTGTGAAGGAAACAGGACAGTGATTCCATGCTAATCATTCAATTCATGAAGTAGAAGTCTCCAGTGTTGGCGAGAGTGGCAATTCTCTCCTTATTGACAGGACAAAGCAAATCCTGTTTCAAGTTCTCGGAACCCCTTGTGGTGCTACTAGAGCAGGTGACCATCAGGCCTCTGGCTTCTTCCTGCTGAACCACAGCATCCAGCAAGTTCTTTAATTACAAGTTTTAAGAGCACAAAAGAAACAACTTGCTTTAATTTTCTGTTTGAGAAAGTTGGCACTTTGTTCAGAGTACAGCAGAAACAAGTGTTCCCCTGGCTTTAGTATTTCTGCTCCGTTACTCAGACTCGCAAGCCGAGAGTTGTACAAATGCATTTTTATTGTTTTAACAGAACCAAAGAAAGGTTGAAAACATTAGACTATACAATACATTTTGGTTTATAAACAAAGTTTTATAGTGGTAAAACATTTCTAAGTGACATTCATGGTCTTTTTAAAATTTTTGCTGCTTTTCAGGTCTGAAGACCAATAGTGTTCAGAAGAGCAGTAATTGCATAAGGTGGACAGGTATCTTAGCTTCTACAAAACAGTTCAAGAACTTACAGCAAACATTCTGGAAGAATATCCAAGGCAACCATGATCCGTAACTTTCCTGCAAACATTCCTCAATAAACAAAAAGTGATCTTTGGCATAAACAATTATGTATTAAAGGCATTAGTAATATTGCATTAATATCAATAAAGCAACTAAACAGTGATCCTAAAAAAAAAATCTCACAGAGAAGCATGAATTGGGGCAGGGAAGAAATGTGAGGAGCATTGAACAGGAAGACTAGAAAACCCCTTAAAAATAACCCCTACCTATTCAGTGTTATTTACTATTTAAATAGAAATTACTACATTACAATTATGTTAAAGATCTGGTATAAACTAACCAAACGCAAGACATTCAGGTTAAGGCTCTGGCACCCCTTCCTTCCTCTTCCAATTCCAGGTAACTGCAGGAAGAGAACACTAAGGGAAGATCCCACGTACCACCATGTATTTACCAACACCCAGGCACAAGGAGTGAATAGAAGACGAACGCCTGCTTTCTCTTGCTATGGTCAGTTTGAGGCAGATGAATTATCATCAGTTCAACTTCCCTTTTTAGATAACAGTGCAACGAAGGGGCAGGGGGTGGCGAGGAGTAAGTCCAGCTGTAGGATGACTGTTGCAGACAGGTAAAAGACAGCTGACTGTTGTGTCTCTCTTCGAGCTGTTAAGACTGAGTAGTTTTTCCACAAGGGCACTTCATTAAAGGTGTTCTGATCATACAACAATTTTCAGCAAATTAAGAGGACATGACGAGGTCAGTGCTGATCTGGGCAGAAGTCTGCATGTGTTTCTCACAAACAATAATCCTGTCAAGTGTCAAAAGGGACTATGGAGCAATTGGTTCCACTCCAAAGCGTGGATGGGTGTGCAATATATACACACACATATATATATGAATAGATAAAAGCAGCTCAAGTCTATTTTATTAATAGAGCAGGGAGATTTTGTGGGGGTTTTACTGTTGTGGTTTTGTTTGGAGTTTAAGGTACAGTAACACTTCTATTCACTATTACTATAATTAGAAAAATAAAAAAGGGTTTTGAGCCTCCAAACTCTGAATGTCAAAAGACAGTACAAATATCCTGGTACATTCAGCCTTTGGAACCACCATTTGCTGGTAGCCATCAGACTACCTAAAAAGGGTTTGGTGTCCCTGCAGCACTTGGGTTTCAAAAAGCTTATGTGTTGCTGGAACCAAGGGCAGTGAAACAAAAGGTCTGTAACTGAGTTTCTTTTTTAACTTCCACTATGAGTGGCTGGAGTAACATTAGATGGAAGGAAGATAGAAGAAAAATTGCATGTGCTTATTTGGCCTTCACAAGGAAAGAGCCAGCATGTGGCAGTTCCTGGTCCTGAAGATGCAGCTAGCTTAGAGAACCAGGATTCTTCAGCTCAATACATGACTGAATTGAGCAAGGAGGAAAGAGTTCTGTGGTTTAAGGTCTCTAACCATAAGGCTCAAGCTGTCAGTGTGCCACTGACAGCCACTGCACAGCATTTCAGTACAGTACACGAGTTCTGGAGTGCCTACCTAGAGGGTGCTGGGAAGCTGACACAGCTCCAGTTTTTGTTGAAGTACTGTTGCCCAGCAAAAATCAAAATCCCGGTTTGAACATGGAGTTTTAATCATCAATTTACAACTATTCTGCTGCCCCCTCCCCTCCCTTTAATTAAAGCCCCCACACCTTCTATAATTTCTGCATGGTTTAAGAACAGCCAGCTAAAATCCTGTTGAAAAACTGAGTGTTTCTGTATCAAAGATTGTCCCTAGAAAACTGCCAAGCAACCAACTTGTGTCCTAGACTCTCAATGCAAGCTTAAAGTGAGGTCCATGTTTTACATTGTCACATGGAAACTACTGGAATATACAGTGCATAAATGAAATGTGCTTCTGGGAAGAGAATTTTCAAAAGCAAAAAATAGAGGATAAGAACTGTCTTCTGTTGGAAACAATTCTGAGGTGTTCAATATCAAACGCGCATTTGAAATGCATTCTCACACAATCCATTCCCTTAGAATGGGCCATTAGCATAAGCTAACCGTAAGCTTATGGATACAGCACCGTTTGCTGCTAACCTATCTCTTCCGTTTCCAAACAAAAAAAGAAAAGAGGCATTTTAAGTTACAGAAAACAATACTGGTGTGGCAAGTGTTTACTGGTACCAGGGGGTCTTTCTGACCCAGCGAAGAGTGAATCCAGCATCTGTTCTTATCTTAATGGATGCTGCTTCAGCCTCTCTCACGGTTTCCTTCACAGACTGCATGAGATTCTGGGCGTTATGAACCAACATTTCCGTTGCCTGCCAAGCAGAAACACCCACGTCCAACGCGTTAGCAAATGCCACCTTCGGGGCAGCAGCGGGGAAGCCCACTGTGCCCGAGGGCTCCCGCTGCAAGCGCCGAGGCACTCGCACTACGGACAAATGAACGACACAAGCGGCCTCTGGAACCCCGCAGGCGTCACCCCGGCTCAAAACAGCCTGTCGCTCCTCGCCACGCTCCTCGAGAGCCACCGCCGGGAAGCGCGCACCGCGGGCTGCCGTAGCCCAGCCACGGGAGGGCGGGCGGGCAGGGCGCTGCCAGGCGGGGCCCTCCCTGCCAGCCACCAGGGAGCGCTGCTCCCGCCAGCGCGGGCGCGCGGCACTCACCTCTCCTCCCCCTCGGCAGGCGCGGGGCAGCAGAGGAAGGGATGGCTCCTACCCAAGTTGGGCGCAGAGGAGCTCTGGGGCTTGGGAAGGACTGCTGCGCCCCTACTGAACGGCAGCTTTTGAGCCGGAAGCCAAGGTGCCGTACTGGAGTCACCCTCCCTGGACAGCTGAGGGACGAGCCCCAGCACCGCTCCCAGAGCGCATCTGCTATTACGTCATGTGCTTTCCCCCACAAAACTCACCAATTCCACAGCACCATCGGTGTTTACCCCTCTTACCTGTTCCGACTCTTCATCGCTGATATTGGTCCTGCCCAGCATGGTGGCTTTGACAGTGGAAAGAATTTTGAGTTGTGTACTGATGGTCGGGATTCGCTCGCAGACCTAACGAACGGGGACAAACACTTCATGTGGCAGACTGAGCCAATGTGTTATCTATTGGCTTTTCTTCAGATAAACCTATTCCCGTTAGATAAGGAATAAGCACAGAAGGGATCTTGCAGCCTTCAAGGCTTTCTGACAAATGTTGGTAGGCTACCTGAATCTTATTTCACTTCTCTGGGAGTTTTACAGGATGGAACGAACCAACAATCTTCCCTGTCCTCCAGATAGTCCTCATTGGTCTGCATGTTTAGGATGACTATTTGGCCAAGACTGAAAAACTAAGGAGTGCTTCATTTCCACTATAGTTCTTTGATATAAAGAAACAAGGGGATGGGATTACCAGAGTGTTTTTCAAAACCTCTTGGTGTACTGGAATCTTCCACTCGCCTGCAAACAAATCCTGACTTTACAGCACATGAATGTGCACAGGATACAAAACCAGCGAAAACTTTGCAAGCTAAGGAAAGATACATGACGTACTGCCACGACTCCTGCACTTGCTCACACACGGAGAGGAACAAAGGAATAAATATCTGAGGCATTACCTGCAAGAGGTTTGTTCTAATGCGCTTGTCCGTGCACTGCTTTGCCACCTCTTTGGCTAATCGAGTGACTTCATCTGATGCCTTAGCAATATCCTTTGCACACTGAATAAGGGCACGCTTGTTTCCACTACCTCCTCTCACCAGGCGTGACATCTCTGCCATGAGCAGCGCCATCCGTTTAGCAGCAGCAATGATGTCATTACCCTGAAGGGAACAACATGAGTTAGTGTTCATGCCAGGACATGCTTCACGCAAGTCACGACTGCGTGGCAGTCTACGCTTTCGTAGCCAGTCTTTTCAAGAAGTTAAGGATGGAAGAGTCATTTGTGAACACGGAAGAGGTTTCTTCAAGGAACAGGGAAGAGCTGCACTATTTCTGCATTTCTGGCATTTTTCTTCCTAACACTCAGGGTAGGGGGCTGGGGGAGTTTGCTTCAAAACTGGAAAAGAAGTCGAAGAAAAATGTTAGTTTGTCCATGGAATGAAAGTTACTGCTCTGCTGGCTGGGCTTTAAGATAAAGCATGTTATTAGCATTTGAAATTACAGATTTCCCAAAAAGGGCTTTTTTAAATTATAAAAAGTGTGCTAGATAGCTTGTTAAACCAAATAGCACTAATTCAGTTAATAGCGTAGTTGTAACATTTGAGCATAAAATTTTCAGTGGCACCTGAAACTGAAGTTGTTAAAGCATCAGCTATGCTGCTACAACCCTAAAGGAGAAATGGAAGTGAATCTGTAACAAAAAAACTTGTCACAGTTAATGTGTAAATGAGGTACAACTGTTACTATTTTTTATTTTAAAGTTATTCCTTGAAAATAAGTCTTCCCTTTGACAAAGTCTCTCACTTTCAAATAAAGCTTCCACGAGAGAAGAATTTGGTAGTTCAAAAGATAATCTACTCCTATGTTCTACGTTAAAATTCAGATTTCTTGTATTAAGTTCACATTTAGTCATAGAAATACTTCTGATAAATACTTGTAACAAGTGAATTAAGTATAACCAAGACAAAACAGTTTCTTACACACTGTTCCAGAGAGAAACCTAGTGCAAGGAAAAAGCAGACCTAGATGATCAGTTGTTAGTAGCCTGTTAGTATATTTAGATTCACCTTTGTAGAAAGCTGTTAAACCAAAATTAACTACTCGGTGCCACGAAGCATTCTGTGTGGATGAAACATTAGCCAAGTCAGTTTAAGTATTAGCACACTCTTCTTCAGCATAACTCCACAATCAATGACCAATGAAGTTTGAAGCACAGAGTGCACAGCAAGAACACTCCATGACTCGCCAGTAGCAAATTCAAGAAGGTAGCCCAGATGTTTTACAGATACAATTGACAAAAAGCTGATCTACTCGTTACCATGACCTAATAACTAAACAGTTTGCTAGTATAACCAGTTAGGATGCAAGTGACATAACACAAAGTTTTTTCCATGTTTTCACGTAGGAGGATCAAGAAATTAGGACCAGTGTCATTTACGAAGCCTTTAACAAGTTTTCCAAGCATCAGAATCTGAAAAGGACAAGAACATTTTTAAACCCCTTTTTATTAAAATAGTTTAGTATATCTATCTGTGAAAACAGACACACACATATACACATCCCCCTTAACCTTCACCCATTATGGGACACCAACCTTATTCCTTGCAGCATGCTATACAAAGTGACCCGTCTTGCAATCAATTGTGCTTAGACAGAAGAGACAGGCTACTTGTGAGTGTCTGAACCTCATGTTAGATTCCCACTGGTTTCATATAAACACAGTCTCCGTTCAGCACCTGACAGCATTCAGTGCAGCTTCTCCATGAGGGAGCTCTCTCAAGACCAGCATTTGCAATACAGCCAAGTGCAAGCCAGCAGGCAGTCAGTCCTCTTCCATAAACACTACCAAGCCATTCCTTGTTGGAAGGTATTTTAATTGACGGCATCGATGGAGGCAAAGCACAATAGACATGTTAAATGACTTCTTGAATGCTGCATACTCTGCTGTATCTGGAAGTCATTAAGAAACCATTAACCATGGCTTCCCAAGTAGCCCAAAGTAATGGAAAAAAGAAAGGGGGTGGGGGAAGGGAAGACAACCCCTACTACAATTTGAAAAGTGCTATAACAAAGAAGAACAGGCAGATGCAAAGGGAGAGGAAGCCTCTGAATATTAATACGTGACCCGAATCAAGCTTCAATCTGGCACTGGCAAACAGATCTCAAACTTGTGAAGCCACTCTCAGTCCTTGAAATGAAGTGCAGACACACTTATTTATTCAGAACGGCGGGGCCCAGCAGGTATCAAGAGTGATGCAAATGTGTCAGCGTTCCAAATGGCTGGATGCACACAGATCAGTCCCCGGGGAGACTGAGGAGTACCTTACTAGACCACTTGGTTGCTTCCCGATGTAGAGACTGAGCAGCAGCCAGAATGGGCTGGTTAACGGGCTGATTGGTTGGCATTAACAGCAGCTCAGGCTCGTAATCATCTTCAATGTCAGAGGGGAGAGTGAATTCAACATCTGCATCATCCTCCTCATCTACATCTACACCAGCCTCAGCCGCTTCATTAATCACAGTCACATCAGGCTTTGCAGGTGGCAGCAAGGGTGGGAGAAACAGGGGACAGTTAGTACAAGAAGCAGAATTTGGTAGAAGAGCATGAACTGAGCTGTTTCAGCGACCAAAACATCCTCTTGGTCTCTCAGGATCTGACAGGACAGCTCTAAGATCAGGTCAGAGGGAGGAGGGGAAGGAATACAAGATTAGCAGAAGGAAACAAACATTTTACCTGTGAACTAAAGTTACCAAAAATATTATGAAGTTACAATTCAAAGATGCAGCAACATTTTTCATGTGAGCACACAGCTTGTACAGACAGAGGCTGACTGGCAGAACAACATTTTTCTGGCAAGACAACAGTGAAATCAATGGATTTTCCTTTGCAGTGAAAGCCTTTTTTACTGCACAGAAGCAGGCACAGCAGCTGATGACTGTGGTATTTGTGTAGAAAGAAAGCTTTGTATGGAAGCCCTTCACATGTATGTGATATGAAGAGATAGCAGCAAGATCACAGAAAAACCACTGACACTGCTTGTTGTAGGGGAAGAAAAAAAAAAGTGGGGTGGGAAACACTGTAGGACAAGTACTCCAGTACCACAGCTAACAGAAAAAGAATGAAACTGGGTTATGAATAGAGAAGGTGATGTTGAATGTTATGAATGCTATGAATATTACAGTTCTTAAAGACTGAAACAGAATTAGTAGAATAAGAGGATCATGAAACATATGATACTGGTTTGCCACAATATGTTGTATCCATTACCTTAAAAAAAAAAAGAAGATTCAAACAAATGAATGGCATTTGGGTCGGTCAGAAGGAAGAGGTAAGTGGTACAGTAATACAGGCATTTATAACACAGCAGCATTTCAACACAAAGGTATCCTACAAGTTTACTAACTGTAACTTGACTAAAGCCAAGTGTGATAAAAGTCAAGCTACCCTTCCCAAAAACTATGCATTTTCAACCATGTTTTTCTATAGAAGGACACATCTTAAACAAAAACATCTACACCAAAGAAAAGGAGGGGGAAGGCAGGGAGAGCTAAAGCAAACGACAGTGTTCTCTCCATGCTCTGAGACACAAATGGAGTACATAAAAGCCCAGAATCCACTCAGGAGTTTTTGTAAAGGAAAAAAACTAAGCCATTTTAAATCTTACAAGAACAAAGAATGTTACCAAAATTTATTTTAAAGACTCAGTGTTTTTCCTCCTCCATAAGCTTAACACATGGTCAAGCACCCATAGACTAATGTAATTAGCCAAAAAAAAAAAAAAAAAAAAGACTGCATTTGACACAGGCCTAACACATACTTCTTGGTAGCAGTGTCCATCAATCCCTCTCCCACCTAGTAAGTGACTTCAGAGACCACAAAAAAGTTTTCAACGCTTCTTCCTGAAACACAAGCTGTCAGAAAAAATGTAGTCTTATTGCTAAAGTGGGACTGCTAAAGAAAATAATTAGGAGAAATGCTAGACTAACTTACTGGTTTGTTGGTCTCAAGTTTCAGAAACCACCTAAAGACACTAGGCTTAGAGCTCATTCATAATCATAAAGCAAGGGGTTTTAAAGTCTGCTGCTTGGCTTTGACAAATGTTCCAGTTCTATCCCTTTAATAATATCAACCTGTATTTTGTATATCCAGACACACAAGGTAAAATAGAGCTTTTAATTTTATGGAAGAGACACTCAAATAGATTTGCAGGACTTATTTTGTCTTTTATCCATACTTCCAAACCAGCTGCTCCTTAAGCAGAAAGCACTGAGGTTGATTCTGTAAAAGTATTTGAGTTTCTCATTCACCATCTACTTTGGTGAAAAAAGTTGAGATTTTAAAAAGCCAAAATCTGACCTTTGAATTATACCTGCAAAAGCCTAAATCTCAGAGGGTTACTCACTTGGTGCCAGAAGAAAATCATAACTTTTTGGGGAAAGTAAGGGAAAAGCAATAAAGTTGAATTAGCATTTGTAAGGCTGATGCATTCACAATGTTGTTGTAGCACTGAAAGATTTTGCAGTTGTAGCAGGTAAAGATTTTGGCCTTCATAGTGAGTGTGACTCACAACAAAAAGGAATGAAGTCAGGCCACTTTTATATAGACACTTTCCCGATCACAAACACACCAGATTAACTGCAAAGTAACTCACAGCTCCTTCCAGAATTAAGGAAAAACAGCTCGTGCCTCCTGCATCTGCAATATCCATGCAGACTGTTCAAACTGACTTGGATAATAGCAACCACCTTGCCAGCCTCGGCAGGCCCGGGGATCAGCAGCTCTCTAAGGAATCCTAGCATAAAGGATCACCAACAGCTTCGCCGCCAAGCCACATTTGTGTTCATAAAGGCACATTAATAAAGTGTTCTAGCAATTCTGATTTGTGACTGTGGTTCACTCAACTTGAAAGGGAAACACTTCCTCCCACAGCAGAGTTTTCACCATTTGGTCTATAGAAGACTGTTCTTTAGGATTGAGGCAATTCACTTTGGACCAATCACTGTGATCCTAAAAAACCCAAAAATAATAAAAATGTATCTATTCCTTTTAGCACAAGACACAAACAACAACTTCTTACCTTGCTAGACCATTTTCGGGCTTCATCATGCAGCTGCCTAGCAGCCATCATCATGGGCTGATTAATAGCTTCCCCAGCTTTCTGCTCTGGGAACTCTTCATCCTTTTCTTCAGGTGGGGGTGGTCTGGGCGGGGGAACCTCACCCTCTGGAAGTGGTGGTTTTGGAGGAGCAAGCTCATCGGTCAGCTAAGAAAGGGAAAAAGCTCATCCAGGGCAATGAAGTAGTACAGAGAGACTGAGTAAAAGATGGTGCCATGGCAAGATGTGATTGTGTGAGCTCATGGCCTTTTTCCAGTTTTAAGTGCTCTGTGGTAAACGTAACAGCACTTTTTAATCTCTTGAAAGCTGAATTGGTATTGGCTACTTGGAGGCATGGCTGGCCAGTCAATGCATTTTATATCAAAGGAGAACACACTCAAGTAATTTCAGTGTGCAATCCACACATTGTCAGTGGCAACTGCATATTTTATTGCTAACAATGCTGCACTTACATGAAGCTGCTCAAGGTCAGGAGGAGGAGGGGGAAAATCTGGTTCCTGAGGCTGGAAGGCTTCTCTGACTTTGGCCACAGCTCCCAGAATTTTGTATCCAGAATCCAAGAAACTCTTCTGCAAACCTGAAAAATCCCATCAACAGTTTAATAGCATTCTCTAATATCTACAACTGCAACACTACCCCCACCAATTACTTCTGTAACATACTGTGCTGAGTACACATATATATGTGAAATAAAAGATGTCTGAAATCTACCAAACATGTTTATAGTGTACTTACATGTTTTAAGCATTAAGTGCCATATGCAGCATGCATAAAATGAAGCCTGGGCTGAATAATAGTCACTATCGACTGCCAAAGTAACTGCCAGAACAACTTTTAGAATAAAAGCCAAATTAAGATAGCATTTCCTTATATCAAGTAGTACTACTGATAACCAGTGACAATACAGATTATGAAATCATATGATAGAACGCTGAATCCCTGAACATACCAAAGATCTTTTATTGCCTTTTAAAAGAGCAGGACTCAGCAATTAGTAGTGGTGTGACTTTGATTTTACCTTTCTGGGATTGAAGTGCACATAGAATTTGCATAGAAGGGGACAGAGAGCTGTACAAGACCAAATCAGCAGAGTACATCACATCATCTTCAGCCAGTAAAAAAACGCACTTGACATCAGCTGAATGAATCCTTACCAGGATCAGAAATGTTTCCTGCCACAGCTTTAGCATCCATGACCATTGGTGATATAGTCTTGCTCAGCTCATCAGAGGCTGCTTTAACGGCCTCACGGAATTTAGGGTCTTCTGAATTTTCCACCTCCCGCTTTGCTACCAGCAGGATGCGGTTTGCCCGTCTAGCGATGCTGGTAGCACCAGCCACCAGCATCTGGGGTTGCATATTGGCCATTGCAACTTTACATTTATCAAGATCTTTCTTAATAGCCTCTTCTGATGCATCCAACAGAGATTTAGTATCAATGGCTTCATCCACCAACCCTAGAATAAAGAAGTTAAATGCGTCAATGCTTAGTTTCATACACAGAAAGAGATATTCTGTATCCCAGAGACTCTTCACAACCAGAACACCACTTCTAAACTAGGGAGTGGAAGGGGCAGAAGGGGGCACAGAAATCAGACCAAATCTATTACTTCAGTTTTACTTCTGATCATGTGGTGCCTCTCACACAGTAACAGTGTTCAGGCCTGCTCCTACTAACGGCATCCCAAGCTCTTACTCATCTACCATGGGATATCAGCTGAGTCAAGAACTGGCTTAACAGTACATACAGCAGAGCTTCCTTCCTTCCACCAAATTTCTTTAGGCCTATTCAGTACTTCTGGTACATCTCCCAATCGTTCAAAAGGAACTACCTCTCTGGCAGTGCTTTTACTTAAGGACAATAAATAGTGACAAAGCAGTAAGATTTAAAATACCCACAATGGAATTGTGGGGATGCAGGAGACAGCCAGGAGATTAGCAGACCAGTGCAAAGGATCTGCGCTTTGGAAGGACCGAAATGTTTAAGTATCTCAGCCAGATCCAGTAGAGCAGTAGTTTTGCTTTATTCACCACTTCCATCAAGCTGATACATCATTTTGAACACGAATTCTTAGCCCCACTTAATTATTTATCCTCAGTTGACGTGCCAAGATCATGCAGAAAAAATCCTGCAAGGTGCTTGAACAGCAGTTGCAATAGAAACTAACAGCATTGTGTTTTGCCCACCAAAGAACTAGAGCTGAACTTGCTTCCCTGCAGCTCAAAACTGACACCTATGAACAGGTGATCTGTTTGTACGGTAACCTATACCTATCTCTGGAGTCAGAGAGCACATTCCACTTAACTTCTTTTTCAAGAGTCACTACTCTTATGCAGGTTTCATCAATCCAAAGAGAATGAGGAAAAAAAAAAATCTATACTTGTGGCTAGCTAGCTGGCATAATCCTCAACAGAAATTCCTATTTTACCCGTCATTTTTTCCACATTATCAATCCACTGGTTTTTCATGGTCTCAAAATGTTCATACGCAGCTTGATTTCCAGGATTTCTCAGGAGGATACGAGCAGCTGAAACTACCTGCCAAAAGAAAGCTATTTTAATTATGGGCATATCAGTATATAACATCACCACACATTTGTTTTTCAGGACTGGATGTGCAGCCCCACATTTCAAGCTCTTGTTCATTAATTCCAGATCAACATCTAGCTGCCTGAAAGTTTACAATGCTTATGGAATTTACTAACAAATATTCTTTCCTGGAACTTCAATTACATGCTTATATATCAAAAAGTGTTTATTATATAAAAACACTTCTTGGCAGCACTACAGTACCTTCATTAAAGAGCACTTTTTCCACTTACATATTTTACTAAGACTCAAAATCATTTCATTTCAAGAATAAATCACTAGTGCTTCCGTCCAAAAATTGAGGAGTAAGACATGTCATTTAATCAGTTCGTTCTACTGGGCATCATATACACAAGTATTTGCCTTTGTCCTCTTAAAAGTGTCAGCTCTATGTTCCTTGCTGCAGTAACATCTTTCTTTGATAGATGCATAAAGAAAATTCCCCAGCCCTTTTAACAGCCCTTCAAGACGAAGGATGCAAACCTGTGGGGTAAGTTCCCTTGCTGATTTCACCGTTGCTTGAATGCCCTCCACAGTAGTTTTGTTTGCAGTTCCAACTGCAGCTGCTTTTTCTGCTGTAGCTCCCAGTCTAGCAGCATGGTTTTCAAAGTTTGCTGCTCTTTCATCAAAGACCTAGTTGTCACAAGAGAAGAGACACATTTAAAAGTTAAGTTCCCTAAAATATGTAATTTCTTCTAAGTGTCAAATATCAGAGACACCTCCCTAACATCCAGTCTTAATGCATCTCCTGAGAGAATGCAACAGGACAGAAAAGATTGGAAGCAATTTCTTTTTTTTCCTGCCATTTACTGAAGACAAGGACAATACAGATACACGCAGTACAATTTGCAGTCTCCAAGAGTCCAGAGAAATTTGCATGGCAATCACTATGCTGTCAGAATTAATAAGTATGTATCACAAAACCTTGAGAAAAATACCACTTAATTTTTCAAAATACCAATTCAGTTAAAATTAAAAAATAATGAAGTTTCACATGGATAAAAAGCCACCCGGCTATACTTACCTCATCTCTATTGGGAGCATCAGAAGGAGCAGTGGCTGCTACTGCTAACAATTTAATAGGAGTTGTGGTGTCACTAAAGACATCAGAAACTTCTTGGGTCATTGCCTCTTGCATCCGTGTTTTAAGATCCTTTTAAAAAAAGGAAAATTAGTACCACACGATACAAGAACATTAAACTTCTAGTGATTCCTAATCCCATTTCTGATGAAAAAAAGCCCATTACAGTGTCAGCCATTAAAATAGGATGATCTTAAATACACAATCAATGAATCACTTTTTACATAGTTTGAAATATTAGAAGCTTACATGACACTCCTTAAAGCAGCATCAGAAGCTACAAATAGCACTACTTGAGACCTTGCCCCTCAAGTTTACAATGCTAGCATACAATTTTCTTTCACGGTGAGACACTATTTTTACTGCATTTAGAATTATTCCCTAATGTAAGATATTAATGACTTCATAGAAAGTTTGCTTTAAGCATCTGAACTACACCAGCAGGATTTTTTGCTGCAGTGTTTTGACTGATGACTCCCCCATGCAAGGGCTTTATTAGAGGAGTGCAAATATTTCAGCACATTACGCGTTTCACGGCACAAGAGCAGATTTTTACCTTCAGTGAGTCCTGAAGCTGAGCAGCAATTGCCCTGGCCTGAGGAGATTCTCCCTCCCCTCTTGCTGCAAGGTCAGCTAGCTGAGCAGCCAGCTGGTCTACACGGTCACATTTGGCAAGCAGGTCTTGACGGTAAGGTCCCATCATGACATTGGCTAAACGACGGCCCTCTGCAACCAGGCCCCGAATAGCTGCCTGGCCTAGAGCAGAAGAAGCCACATTACATTAACACATGCTTTCAGGTTTTTTCCCCCCATAATTCAGATGCACTAGGAATTTGGCGATTTTTTCAGAATTCTTGGGGTTTTAAGAAAACATTCTTAAGTAGTGGAATGGCTCCTCTGCAGTCCATCATTATGCAATTGCAGCTCAAATCAATAAAGGAATTAAGCTCTCTCCAGTTCATTTCTGCTTATTAGAGCAACTCCAGCTAGAGGAGCTTCCTTCTCAACTAGGGTGGTCTGACATTAACAGGAATGTTAGTGTCATCACAGCTGTCAGGTATTCCTACATAACTAATCTGTTGACTCCAATAGAAAGCACTTGCAAATTCATCTTGACATCTTTACAGGTCATTAGAAAATGAGTAGGGAGAAGGGGTCAAGTAGAAAACAAATGAAAGATCAGAATACTCCCTCCCATGATTCCAGAAATCCTAGGTAATAAGTGTCAAGTGTCCTGGATGGGGTGGGGCAGGAAGCCTTATAAAGCCTCCACAGTGTCTCAAAAATTTTTCTGTAAAAAAGTTAGTGTGGATGATTTCCTTCATTCACTTACAGAAGCTTCCTGTTCTTTCACAAGAACATGCTCTTCAATTGAAGAGTGTTCTTCATTTAAATGAAGTCATTGAAGAATCACTTCAAGCCAACGCTAACACAAGTAATCCAAGTTCACAATCAAGCTCAAAAACACTTAGAAGGAAGCTGTCATGGGACCTGACTATCCAAGAATCACTCAGCACTGCCACCATTATTTCAGAAGGCTTATTAGCATAGCTAAATTTGGTGCTGTTGGACTAGCCCAGGATATTTTTTAATTCTTGTTTTGTACACATCAAGTGCAGCAAAGCAAGTACACTTCACACAACAGTTTAGTGTTTTCAGACACGTTGCTTGGTTTGTATCTGCCAATCACAATTACTTCAGCCATTATTTATCTAGGACCATTCATAGTATCACTGTGTGTAAATATTTGTAGCCACTAACATCAGTGAAGCGGCTCGTGTTTATAAAATAAAATACACATTCTGCCTTGTTACTTCAAAATTCAGTTTGTGTTGAGGCTACTACCCTGGGATAACTGCAGTTATTTGTGGCATAGTCATTACTACTGCAGAGAACAACAAAGGACTTGCACATTATCACAGCCCTGCAAATACCAGGCCAAGTTCTACCAGAACTGCTGTCCAAACAGGAGAGAGAGCACACATCTGATTTATATTCTCAATAAACCTTTCCTGTAAGCACCTTGCCAATGGCCAGTGCACGTGAAAGACAGTTAAATGAAAAAACTGAACAATGATATCATACCACAACTAGACTTTATCTTCATTAAACTAGAAAAATTAAAGTTATGGTACATGCAACATTTTGCATCTCCATACACCTTTTTCTCATATATATTACTACAGCAATTGATTTAAATCCTGTAGTATGATCTACTGTTGAGAAACTTGAATTCCTTCATCAAGCTTTCAGTATGTGTGCAAGCCTCATGATTAACTAGCCGCTTACAGACTTCAAGCAGGATTTCAGTTACCTTTGTTCCTTTTCAAGTGAAAAAAATCACATAAGCATTAATTTTAAGTTTCACGCTTTGAGCCAGTCACCTCACAGGTTACTATGTTCAAGAAAAATGTCAAAATTAAGAAGGTGCCAAAACCTATCTAGCACCTTCTTAGTCACCTCATTCAGTGTGTTATTTGCTCATCAGAAAGCATCAGAACACAGAACTCTACTATTCTGCTTTAAAAGTTGCACAGAAATTTGCACTTCACAAGTGTCCAAGCTATCAACATGAATAAATCTTTAATTCAAGGATCTGCCAGTGGTTATTCACACAACAAGATATTCTGACAAACAGGAAAATGTGTGAGAAAGAGTTAAAGGTCTGCAGTTACACCTCTTCTTACAAGGCTTGTCTCCATTCATCATTATGGGTTGGCAATGCTCAGGCTTAACTTCACTGCTCAGAACCTAGTTGCTGTAAAAAGCCTACCAAACCCTGTTTTCAAGCTTCATCCAACTACTTGAAATAGCATCAGAAGCAGCTAAACAAGAAGTTTCAGAAGTTGTTTACAATAAGCTCACAGTAGAGCAGCTCCTGATCCAGTGATAGCATGCTTGGATTCTCAGATTACCTTTCTCTAAATAGCATTCTCAGATAATCCAGAAACAATATAAGAAGTGATAATTTTTAGGTCAGGTTCTCTTAAGCACTTAAATACTCAAATTGCTAGAGCAGGTACAAATTCAAACTTGAGATACTATATTTGCATGGTAACAATAACAAGGAGCAGTCTAAAGTTTGTGTGGTTTACAGCAGAAGTTCCTCTATTATTTGCCAAAGTTGTTCTTTCTGGAAGACTAACAGAATGTGCAGGGAATGAGCAAAAGGGGCTGTAGTTGTTTTAGCTGCCTCAACAGTGGGCCAGCTTGATGCAAAAACACTGCAGCCAGGACTTGGCTATAAACATCCAGCCACTAACTGCAGGTCTCCACATCAGAGAAGAGATTTCCACGCATCCTCATCATACCAGGAGCAGTAGTTTCAGTCATAAAAATTAATAACAAGTTTAACCATAAAACTGTGGGGGACAGAGCACATGGAAACCACTTACCTACTCCCCGATCAGCAACTGTAGGGTTGTCTATCCACCTTTGCGCTTGCTCGATCTTGCCCTCCAAATGGACAGCTGCTTTAACTGGCCTGGTATTTGCTACAGCCCTGTTTGTTTTGGACTGTAAATTCTGAAGTGATGTAGCTATTTGCTTAGCCAAAGCACGGGCCTCAGGTGAGTCACCTTTCCCACTAGGGATTAAAAATAAGTAGAGTCATATAAAGATCACTGACAGCTAGCCCAAACTTAGCAGGCAAGCACAATGAAAAGTACCTCATATTTTTAAAGGAGGTTCAATTTGACATTCGAATGTTAGAGCAAATGAAGATGACTTACCACCTGTAAAGTCCCTTCCTGACACATCTCTGCTCCGGCACCTAGATATTACCTATGTTCAACACAGCACTGAGGTGGGGGTATGGTCCTGTCATTGATAACACTGATGTATGGCACTGATTTCCCCTACTCGTGGCTGTCTTACAAGCACTCGCAGTAATGCTACACAGACTAGAAGCAGAACAGCAAGCAGCAACAGGTCCAATGCTACATATAAATTTGAAGAGAGGTAGCACATTAAGACCAGCAGCAGCTATATCTCATGGAATAAATTCATTAAGAGTGTCTAACTAGTGAAGAAAAATATTTACCTCCATATTGCAATTGGCCAGAGATGAAAAAAAATCAGTTTATATAACAACTGTTTCTCCAGTTCCTGTCACAGGCATCTTCTTTGCAAAATTGAGATAGAAGTATCATTTGCAATTGAGCACTGAACCCAAGGTAACAGGATTCCCTGAAAGTCATATCTTTTATAGAGCTTGCAGGTACAGCTTATAACACTGACACCCATTGAAGCACTAGATATTCTAACTTGCCATTGAGTAAGCTGCTCAGCAAAAAACAGTGATGCCATTTCTGTCAGTATAAACAAATTTAAATTTCACATTATCTTATTATTCCTTTAAAAATGCTTTGAAAGTACAAAGGAGCTCACTTGTGGCTTCAGTCTGCCTGTCAAATATTCCACAGGCAGCAGAAAAAGTAGCTTTAGGTAATACAATTCTAGTTACTCTTTCTTTTTTGAGGAAGATGCTGCAAGCTGAAGCATTAAAGAGATTTAAGGATGTTGAAAGTTAGTTTCTCCCTTCCAAGGAACTGAGCAATTCTTCACATTCAATTCTGACTAAATGCATGACACAGACTCAGTATAAGATGTCCACTCCTAGCTCCTAAGCAAAAGATATTCCCCAATTCATCATCAATAATCTGATTATGCTCAGCACTTTGAGCTGCCAATGTAAATAACTGAAAAAGAGTAAGTGTGAAAAAATTAATACATACTGTCGTCGCAGATCTGACAGCTTCGCTGTCAAAGCAGAGATTTCCCCCAGGGAACGAAGGATATCATCTCTCTCTTTAGGCTCCTCACACATTTCCGCAACTTTCCTTGCTTCAGCCAGGATTCCCCGAATATGTTCTTCTCCTTCACTGCCCCCATTGGGGTCCGCAAGCCAATTCTTAATAGAAAGAAGTTGTGTACAAATGAAGATAGACAGCAATATCAGTTCTACAGAGACTTAAGCAAAAAAGAAATATCAACACAGCTTTCAAAATTTTAACAGCAAATAATTTTCAAAAGCTATTTTGGTTTATTAGATACCATGAGGTTGCTCTGTTGTCTAGCAGATTTGGTTTTGGAAAAATATCAAACTAGATTACATCTATCCAAAGCTTCTAGTCTTTCTTCCCAACAATTGCTGGAACTGTTTTCAGAAATAATATTTATACAGTGGTTTTAGAGACTCATGATCTGGCTTTGAAAAAATAAAAAAATAGGTGCTCTTGTGTAAAGTGTGGCACTCTTTACAGATCTCTCCCAAAAAACTCCCCATTATAATTTCATTCAGTATATAAGATATTAGTATATATTGTATACACACTTTTAGGTAAGTATATATAAAGGGTTTGTTATCTGATGACCACTGAGATAGATTTTATGAGTCATAAAAATAAAGGATCAACTACAAGGAAATGTAGGTTCACTAAACAAAATTTCGCATTTGTTGTCAATATGAAATTTTAAATCCTGAGCTCCGCTCCCAAAACAGAAGCCAAGAAAGGGCTCTGATCTTGCCCACAGATAAATCTGTGCCTTCTGAAACTCCCCTAACTCTTTTCTTTAAGATCAGTTTATGCCCCAATGTAGGGTGTTCCCTCGTATTAACTTCATAACCTTTACTGTAGCAAAACTCATAGCATCTTGTAAATTACTGAATTCAAGATTTTTCTTTGTAAAAACAAGTATCCCCTATATGTTCTTCTTAACAGGTAACTGTTTGGAAACAAAGACGATAGTTCAGTATAACAACTCTAGAAGTAGCGATGTAATCATGTCCTAAAGTATTTATTAAATCATTAGTGGTACCTGAGCAGCATCAATCTTCTTAGCAATTGCCTGCTTAGAGTTTGTCATGGCCTCCAATTTGCGGGCTGCATTCTCCACTTTTGCAGTGAGCAAATCCAGACCTTGTGACACCTGCTGTGCTTTCTGCATAGCCATGGGCGTAGACCCTTGTCCTCTGCACAAAGCACATCACAGATTCAGCTCTGGTTTGAACAAGAAACTCCTTTCTAATGTCAATGTAACAAAAACTGCTTAAAGCATACACAGCAATTATTGCAATTGAAATAGTATTTAATCAGGTATCACCCCCTTCCTGGGGTGGGAAACAAACAAAACACCAAAAAAAAAGACCCATAACACAACTGAGGAAGAACATACACAACAACAAGGAAAGTTTAAAGCTAAGAGCTTTTCCAGAACTTGACATTTTGCATCCTCAGAAGAACACACATTAAGTGACAGAAAGTAAGGCTACTTGAGGATAGAACTCCACTAAAGCACTCAGGGCAAGGCCTACTGTCTTCCTTTATAGATTGCTATAAGTCGGTCAGATTCTGCAGGAGTTATGTCTCGCCATACAGGCTTGCTGTCCTCGTTTGAGTAAGCAAAAGTTAAATGTCTTAGTTGCCTCAATCATATTGACAAAGCAGGTTAAAGGTTATGGGCTATTGGTAAGGCTTCTAAAAGAGGTGAAAAGGATGCTAGCAATATACATTTATAGGACTATATAAAATAGTTTGCAGCAGTACCACTGTTTGTTCAAATACTTAGGAGTTAACAAGTTGGATAAAAAGGTTACTTCAAAAAAAACATATGCCTGAGAACATTAGTTTTGCATGAGGAATCTTACACTCCATTCCAAAACAACTTGACTGAAGGAAAGCTTTTTGAGCGTGTTAGCTTTATCAAATGGCTAACTTAAAGACAAGTCTCATCCAACAAGTATGTTACTGAGACATTAAGGTGTATTTATACAGTCAGGGCAGAATCTCAAGGTAAGTTTCTTCATACCTTATTTCTCACAGGCTAGGTTACTTACATGCTAAGGCAGCTTATAAATTAACATATTATTCTTCATAAATTAACATATTATTCACATACCTCAGAAGAGACTGAGGTAAAAATGGTAAAAACACAGCTGCTGACCTCCACTCTCACAGGTTAGGAAATGGCTCAACTGCAAGTTCAGAAAAAAATGGTTTAATAGTACTGGAAAATTGTCCATTTAAACTAAGAGACTTACCTAGCTCTGAAGTCAGCCAGTTGATCAGTCATCTGGCCCAGCGTTTTGCATGTTCCCAGAATCTCTCTGCGTTCTTTGCCTGCACACAGTTCTCCTGCTTTTCCAGCTTCATCAAGGATCTGCCTTATTGCTTGCTCACCAGCATCCCCTAAGATGCAGAGTCAGTTAGTAAAACATTCTTTGACATGAGTACACTATTATTCTCATCATGTCCCACCACATCAATTGCATTAGGCTCAGCTGTGAGCTGTATCTCTCAAAAACTGAGATATACACCTCAAATGTGATAATCATGCAACAGCATTTCTGAAACAGCGTACAATAAAACTATGCTATGCGCACCATGTATTTCAAGTCTTCTAGTCATTCTGTTAGCATAGCTAAATTTCACTGAATACTTCACTTACAGAAACTGTAATTCAGGCTGAGAAGGGAAAGAGCAACATTGCAAGATTCATGTAGCCTTAACTTCAGCCGTTTGCAAATCTGACTTGTGTTTGGCTAAAGACACAAAAAACCATTCCTTCTACTTGTAACCCACCCAGATCCCATCCTCCAGCATTATGAATAGCAGAAGTGCCAGTATCCATAAAGTAGGTTTCCTCCATGAAATGATAATAATGAATTTGGCTCAAAGTCCTACCACAAGGAAAACTCAGATGACTAATGGGTTTATGGGTTTAGTTTGAAGTAACACAGAATAAAATCTGATTTGCATTAAGTTCTGTAACTTATCTTTGCATTTTTCCTTAGCTACTGAATTTTTAACAGTTTGTTTCATTAATTGTCAGTGTCAAAGGTTTAAAAATAACACTGAGGTTTCTGGAATTGAGTGTGGCAAGGGAAATGTGGTCAGAGGTCATACAAGCACCAGATCCACAGATAACAACTATTCACTTTCAACATTTATAACTTTATTATTTTAGCTTCAACTTCAGAGGAAGTCTTTCAGATAAGGTCTTTCAAAGTCCAAAGAGAACAGGTCTTCATCTGGTTTTATTTGCTTTAAACTTTGTGTAAGTTACAGAGACTGTAGTTACAGTATTTGAGCAACTTTTCAGATTAAAAAAAAGTCTATCAACACTGAAGGAAAACAGATTAAAGATGACTGTTAGAAAAATCTGAAGCTACACAAATTTGAAAATACAGAAGGAAGAATTTTCAGCATTAGCAACCACTGCAGTTAATTACCATTCAATGCAAATTGTAGGGTTTTGTTTTTACTAACAGAAAGAAAGACTACAGAAGGTCTAAGGAGTATGTTATCTGGACAGCTTAAAAGAAGCAAAGCTTTCCAGATCATTAGACACAATTTGTTCAATCTGCAGTATCTAAAGAAAGGAACAAATACTAGCTTCTTCAGAATGATCTACTATGTATGGGTTCTTAATGCTCACAGGTAGTTGTCTTACACAGCTGAACCAGACCTCTAAAAATCAGAATACTTTGCACTGTTAGTTTTAGGTTTATTTAATTATTACCTGGAGGTGCATTTGGATCTCGCAGCCAACCTTTTGCCTGGTTCATCTTTGAATCTATTAAGGCTAACGCTCTTTTCATGGCTTCAGTGTCCTTTACAAAAGAAAATTATTCTCAAAATAGAGATCAAAGCACAAATAGTCAACACAGCCAAAGCAGACAGAAGTTCTATAAAGCACAGTCTACTTACAGAAAAACACCCATATAAGCAGCTCAAAACCCATCTTCAAACTATAGCCGATCATAATTGCTTCTTCCCAATTAAGACAGACATTTTCATTTCACTCAAAATGCAGAAAATATGCATGCAAGTTTAGTGATTTTTCTATTCCTTTATTTACTAGCAGTTTAACTTCTCAAGTTAGAGCTCTAAGCACACATCTTGGAGTTAGTTCTTTTTTTTCCTTATAGTACATTAGGGCATATAGAAAAGTTGTGACACTGAGAAGAGAGTCAACCTTTCTAAAATGAAAGCTGGCCAATGAATTTTACTCCTTATGTCTGTGTAAAAGGAGGCATATCAGCATTTTTCACCTGCTCTTCTGCTTAAAGTCTAACCAAACAGTTGCAGTTTGCAGAAAAACAGGCTGCCAGTTAATTCTGGGAATGCTTAAATATGCAGTTTAAGGTCCTCAGAAACTTTAACACGTGTATTTACATGTGGTTGCTTTAAACTCAGTACTTTGCTAGATCAGAGAAGCTGCTTCTTTGTAATTGTGCTGCTTTCATCCAGCACCTCTAACTTGAGATAAAACCTTCCCCTTCTCATTTCTCTGCATAACCTGTTAGCTGTTCCAAGGTCATCTCTCCACTAGAGGCCAGAAGTTTTCTGTCTTAGACAAATGGAAAGATAGTGAAAATACTGACAAGTACTTTAAGTAAAAAGTTGGGGGAAAGCCAAAATGGTGTTTTACCAGACATGTCATGGAAATATTTTGAAATGCATCTAACATCCAATGATTAGTATACAGATGACAAGAAGCCCATGTTTCATGCTATTAACCGAACTGGACTGTCCATGTCCAACTCTTATGAAAAGGAGCCTGCTAGATCAACAACCAGTATCTGGTACAGCATGTGATATCCTGACAACACCAGAGGACTGGCACATTTTTGTGGAGATGTTCATTCCGCATGCTTAGTCTCAAAGCTACATCACTGTAAACATTTTTGCATTTCAGCTAGTTTTATTCAGGTATGTTGTTCTGTCAGCTCTTCAAAAGGTGCTATAATACAGCTCAGCAACCAACTTCCTAAAAGTGGAAGTGAAGAATATTCCCGTGATGAATATTAAGGATTTTTGAATTACAGCCTGAGAAAGACCACTAAAAGCAGCATTTTTTTCACCTGAAAAGTTGGTCAGGATTTGTTTTAATAAACTTCAATCTGTAGGATATGCAGGTAGGGGCAGAGGGCAGGCACGTTCTTTTAAAATTCATTGTCTCTATAGCTTGAGAATTGTGCATTTGATATGTGACATGAGACAAACAAATAATCATTTGTGTTCAAATGCACATGAAAACCTTATTAGCCATGAAGGTAGATGCTACAGTTTTCTGTTGGCTTATATATGGGATGAAGCTACTTTATTTTGCAATGAATGGTCTATTGTATGCCTGTCTACCCATAAATAATTTGAAACAAAGAACTCAATTTTTGAAAACACAACAGATGTTGCTTAGTGTTGATGATAGGTATGGGACAGCTGAGGAACAAAGTATGTTGGGAAAACTGTTTTTACCCATCCCTTTTTACTGCCACAGGCTTTTGCATTGTCTCAGCTGCTTGCAGAGCTACAGTTTCAGCAAAATTACATAGAAGACACTAAGTTTGGAGACTTCTATCAGGAGAGAAAAATCAAGGGTATTTTAGCTTTTACACTCATGATTTTGCAACTGCTAGTACTACCCAGCAATAACAGGATCCATTTGTTCTATTATAGGAAGGCTATATAACTGGATTACTCTGCCATGTAAAACTTGCTCTGCTGTGTGGCTCTGCCCTCACGTTTGCAAAATACTGTCCCTTTTTCTTATTTTTAAAAAGTCTAGTGAAGTCCTAGTTCCAGGACAACAGCTCTTAAAGTAGAGATTTCCCATTTTCACAGCTCAAACTGTCAAAGCAAGGAAATCCTCTCAGCTTTAGACTGGTAAGTAGTTTTCATTGCAATGAGACAAGTGATTTTTAAATAGGAAGTTAGAACACATCCTCAACTAGGTTTATTGGTATCACACTTTTGGTTTTGCCACAGCTGCCAAAGCATTTGGCAAGCAACAAACATGTAGCAACCCTTAAGTGTCCAGACTTACCCACCATTTTAAGGATTAAGCAAGATATCAAAAGTAGAAATATTTGATTTAATCAAAACAAAGCAACTTCGTCAAAGTCTTACTACTTGGAAGTGTCTTGATATACCTGCTTTCTGGAGCTGTTCAAATGACATGTCCATTTCTAAACAGCTAAATATGTTTAAAATGTTACTCTTTGGAATTTGCTGGCAGAGTATCAGTTGCAACCAGAAAAACAAAATACTATAGCTATCCAGCAAAGAAGTTTCATGTAGAGCAGTTTAATCAGCAAAAAAAGATTCTTTCCCTCCTCTCCACAGAGTTCTCCAGTTGGCAAAAGGAATTTCATTAACAGAAGCAGCACTATTACTTTTTCAGAAGCAATAAACAAGTTAAAAGAACTAGTGCAATATTGTCTGAAGGGAAAAGAGCAAGTTGCTTTGTAAGCTGACTTGCAAAAAGCCAAGTAGTTATTGAAGATACCTTATGCATCACCTCTGCCACTATCAAGAATTTTGAGATTATTCATGGAGGAAGTAGTATTGGCACTGCATTGAAAAGGAGCAAAATAAATCCTACACAATCCCTTGTTGAATATAAAACACAACCTCTGACTCAATAAAGTGGTCTCATCTAGCAATATCTGCATTTCATTACCAAAGAAGGGAATGTTGAGGGAAAAAGGCAAAGCCAGCCCTCTGGCAGAATAGATAGCTTAGTCACCATCCAGGGCTCAGTCTCGAAAGATCTTAGATGTTTCTGAGCTTCCTCCCGCTTAACTCCCTCCATTTCTATACACATGGAAGATGTTTGAATTGAATAATACCTCAAGTTTGTTTAAAATAAACACTAAGAATGTACAAAACAAAGCTGACCTACTCTGTAAAATGTAAAGTTCATTGAAAAAAGGTATAAAGGCATGAATAGGAGAAATACACTTTTTTTCCAAGATCTTAGATATCAGTATTTGTTAAGTATTTCAATTTTAAATCAGCATACTATAAAAAAATCCCAGTGTTGGTGCAAGGAGAGTTTGTTGCAATCAGGGAACATTAATGTTTGTTTCAGTCAAGGAAGACCAACAAAATAGTTTACAAAAAAGCCTAAACTCTGGCTCAATACATTCATTCGTTCTCCATTATCTCTAGATAGATTTTGTAATACTTCGTTGTATAAACGTAAGATAGAACAATAAATATAAACCAAACTCCAACATCATCAGTAGTGTGTACTGCACAGCTAAAAAAAGCCAAGCCTGTGCATCCCCAAACACACCTTAATTTGCTCCCAAAAAGCATGGGGAAAAATACCTTTCCCTCGACTATCAGGCACAGAATACATGCTACAGTAATCTCAAGTAGAGATTAAGAGCTTCTCCCTCTCCCTCCCAGGAAAATGAGTTAGATATATGTGCAAATACAGGAAAGAGTCTCTAATATGTGACCATTAGCAAATTAGTTCCTGTTTTACATCCCATTGTATTTTTCAATTTTAACTCTTTACGATAAGTATTTTGCTAATGCCCAGGGCTATAGTTCCAAATTGCCAGCACACCTTAATTAAAAAAAAAAAATCAAAACACATTAAGAGTTCTTGACTCAGAAAGACTGACACTTAGATTATACCTGTCCACACAACACATTTACACATTATGCATAATGACCAGCATTTTACACTTGGAAATACTGCTAATATAATAAAGGATTTACTTAATAAAATTGTTGATAATCTGCCTCACAAGAGAATTTTATATGGCTGTATTACCAACTTTGTTACAGTAACAATAAAAATTTCCAAATTTGTTCTGTAGATTAAAACTGCATTTGTATCTTGTAAGATAAAGGAATACCTAAACCCAAAATTAAAACAGAATTGAAAAAAACATATCTAAACCTCCAAATTTGCACCTAGTCCTTAAGAGCCATTTGGACGGCAAGAAGGCTGCTGGTGAAGTACTGTGGAATGGGCAAAATTACTGATTTAATAAGGCTTTCTGAGCATGCAGTAAACTTGTTCCTGCATGACTGGGCCCTTTATTTGTAGCTATACAGAACAAGTAACATAAGTTAACACAAAAGCATTCGGCAACAATGTGCTCTAAAATCTTGGGATAACTCTAATCAGAAAGACAGTCTTAAAGGCAGTTCAGCTTGCAATTACCATTCTTTTAGTGACAGCCAACTCCACATACAGCTAGACAGAGCTATTAAAATCCTTTTAAAACTTCCGTGTGTATATACATAAGTATGGTGTCACAGCTGGCACACAAATAAAAAGTTGCACAGCACACAGTCTGCACACAGCACAAAATCCCACATACATGCTTTTTTGGGTTTAGTACAAGGTAGATGTGTAGGGTGTGGAAGAAAGCTTACCTTCTAAAGGTGAGAAAAATGGTAAGAAACAGGGGAACAAAAACAAAGATGCATAAAGTGGTCATAATAAGGAAGTGATAGTGACAAAATAACTCAAAAGACAAACTAAGGGTCAAGTGCCAAACAATATAGGCCAAAGTGATTTTAATGCCTAGATTACATCTATGTTAGATTTTCCGCAAGATTTCATTTGTTAATAAGTCTGGTATCAGGTCTCAATATTTTCCTTAAATATATTCATGGTTACTTGTTGCTCATAGCACTAACACTTAAAAAATAAAATCCCAATTTACTTCAATGGACTAGAAAAAAAAAGGGGCAGGGGGCACAAGTTTCAATTATACAGCTAGATGTATTTGTAAGCCCACAATAACACTTTTACTGTCCTGTCTGTCAGACCTGCTTTATGGTCTGCAGACTTTCTGGTATCTTCAGTATCACTTAAGAGTGACCACAACTCCAGGTAGGCGGTCGTAGTTATTTTCACAGCTTAATACAGAGTTGTACAGAACCATTACTGTGCATAGACCAGCTTCAGGGACATCACACTTATCTAGAAAGGCTCTTCAATCTAGCAAGTATTTCTTTGAGACAAGGCAAACACTTGAATTTTACTCCTACGTCCAGACTAGAAATGGGTCAGGGGGAAAAGGACAAGATGTTCAAGGAGGGATCCCAAAAAACTGACTAAAACTCAATGCCAGACCTGTTGCACAAGGAATGACAGCAACCCAGCTTTTCAAGTAGCATCTAGGAAAAAAATCATAGGTATTCTCACTTAGGAATGCCTGGCTACAAGACTAGTTTAATGTATAAAACAATAACTTTTAAACTAACTTTCCACTGTCAAATACGACTATGCAGCCACTGAGACACCTTCAAAGGTCACGCTCCTTTAACTTAGCTTATTGAAAGCTCATTTTGAAAGATACATTAATACAATGATCTCTGAAAATGTTCTTTGACCTTGGAGAGATTGTACAATATGATTATGAAGTCTTAACAGAACTTGTGCACAAATATATATTTTCAGTCCCAAAACCACAAGTGTACAAGAGGAGATAAAAATCAGACTTCTGTATACAAGTGTAGGTGTGACACACACCTTGCTCGCCCAGGCATCTTCATCCCAGGAAGTGAGTTGTAACACACGGATGATTTCATTTATCTCAGCACTCATTTTCTCTACTGTGAAATTGCGGTTTTTCAAGGCCTCTTCTATCCCCTGGCTTTTAGAGTTTTTCGTGGTTACAAAAATCTTCATAGCTGTGAAGATACCATAGATTAGGAAGAGGCATTTGCAAGATATGATCAATGCTCAAGGTGACCTCCTATTGCATTAATATGGTGGTAGTACACTTTATTTTGCATGGACCATTTTATCTCAAGGATATGGTAGTTTTAAGACAAGAAGCACAATTATTTGCAATCAGTTGAGAAGCAGTGTCAAGGCTGTTACATTTATTTAAACTCCAACTCAAAATAGGCAGCAATTCAGAGTGATATTAAAAATTAGAGGCAGAAGTACCTGAAATAAGTACTGGCAATAGCTCCTTCACTGTATTCATGGAGTTTACCAGCATAACTCTATGCTCCTGATGAGTTAATTCCTGTTGTCTCTCATCAATCATTTTGGCCATCTTTGTCATTCCTAAAGAGTAATCAAACACGGTCATAACAAAATGTAATATTTAAGTCTAACTTGCAGCAGTTGAGCTTTCTAAACAAAAACAAAGCATAATGAGTTATGACAACTATATTGTAGTTTACAACTTCATTTTTATACTAACAGCTGTTACAAAAATTGCATTCCAAATGCTTCAGAAAAGCCAGTGATCCAAAACCTAGACACTATGCAAAATAGAATAGAATCCTCAAAATTCATTTAAAATCTCAGCAACAAAATAGGAAAATAGAATATTTTAGATTCAAAAATACACTTTATTGTAGAGCAAAACTATTTTCAATAGCTAAGACCTGTGAGATTTACCTCACAGCACATGTGCAACTTTCAGACACGGCTTCGTAAAAAACTAAGCTGATTTAAATTGGTGCTGATGTGGTTCCAATCTTTTTCCTACAGGGGACAAAACTGGAAGAAAGCTCCATATTCATTGGCCAAATTACTTTTCTGGTGGTTAGCATCTTAATATAAGAAAGATTTAAATGGGCTTTAATTACAATCCTAAAAAAACAGAAGAATCCCCACACTAACAACATAGAAGGGTAAGCTCTGCAGAACCCCCTTTCAAGTAACAAAAGCTGAAGTAGCTAATCATGTTCTCTGCTTCCAACACAAAACCTATAAGCACTTTCTTGATTTTAGGTGTACATGCTACTATTCCTGTTATTTATGTAGTGCTCACATAAACAGTCAAGTTCAGGTGCCTTTTGATACAGCTGAAGGGAATGAGGACTACAGGCATAAAAAGTTTTGTGGGTATGGGCTGTAAGCGTTGAGCAGCATTTCATTGAAGCAAAACCAGCGCTTCCAGAGCATGCCAGAAGCACAAGATTAGCTACCCTTTCAGAACCACATGAGTCTAGAGATATGCAATAACGGTACAAGCCTCCTCATAAGAAATTAAGACACTCGCCCAATAGCTATGTGTCTTGCCTCTGTCATACATATAATACCAAATTATGTCTGCAAGGTTGAATGAAAAGTCACAAATGCTTGTGACTGAGTCAAATAGAGTAAACGGAAGCTTGGGGAAACTTCCATTTTAAAGACATGAACACAATGACCACAGAGTGACTGAAACTGTATACCAAGTGAGAGAACAAGTTCCACAGAAAAAGAAGACTGCCCTTTCCGCTCCATTTTCTCCCATTCCAAATTAGGCAAAACCTGTTTCGTCAAAGGTAACTTCAAGGGATATAAAATGTTATAGAACACTGTACCTTCGTACAGAATTTTGGTCTTTGTATGTAGAAACAGGGTAAACTACACACGTTAACTAAAACCAGAATAATCTACAAACATACTATGCAACGAGAACTGCTAGATATTTCATGAGCTACTTATTCTTATTCTACATCTGTATTCTTTTATATATATAGATATATGAATGTTTCACTACATTCCTGGTCTGTTTATATACAGTGTAACTTTAATTCCCTCCATTGCCACCTAAACATCTAGATTTTTATATTGCTTTTGTTAAATACATAAATTACTTGATGCTTGCTGAAATTAAAGCATTTGTAGATTGCAACCCAGTGCTTCACTTACCAATCATTTACTTCCACCAGCTAAAGTGTGAGTTAACACAGTGAAGTAACAAGTGGTGAAGGAACATCAAATAATGAACAGTAAGACTTGTAAAACATCTGTATGGTATTGCAAGACTGCTATTTCTACAGCCTCATTAGGATGTTAATGACATTTAGCTTATACTGCTACAAGAAAGTCTTACTAGGCATAACTATCTCAGTAGACACTTTCTCAGTTTAATAGTCTTAATAGCTGCAAGTTCTTACTTATACAGATCTTTCTTTTTTGTTTTACTCTAACACATACTTACTTCTCTCATGTAATACAGTGTATCAAAAGGAAAGTATATATTATCTGTGTAGTACATATTTACCAACACCTTGACTATTCAGCATTCTTAAGAGACAACGTGAATCAGAAAATAGTAATTCAATGCAACTGCTTTATCATTGTCCAAACACTCGAAACTTGGGTGAGGAAAGTGCTGGTGAGGGGGATGAGGTTGAGGAAGAGGTGGTGGAAAATACTGTACTTAGTATGTTTATGATAGGTTGTAGCAAATCAAACCTGGCCCTAGATTCTTTGTGTATGTCACCAAATCCTCCATAGTTTCTACTACTTCCGCCACAGTCAGATACTCCAATATTCCTTTGCAGACACGGATGATTTTACGGACCTAAAAAAGGAACATATCATCTATTGAAGGAAGCAAAATTATACTTGAATTAGCAATGCAAGCTATTTTTAGAACAGCATAGGAATAGCAGCTGCTAACATCACGTATGGGCACTCACAAAGGTCTGGGATACTGATTAAGTTGCCTACAATGCTATTACTTACAAGCACTGTATTGACAAAGACAATATTTAATCAACATTCCACTACTCAGATGCAAAATTCCTACTTCCAGTGGTTTCACTGCGTATGATAAATGTAAGACAGCATTGAGAAAATAAGTTATAAGGAAGGCCATCTAAGTATGCTGGCATGCTTGTACTTTCTCATTGCAATTTCATGAATAAATATTTAACTGACATCACAAAGCAAAGCTACATAGAAAGCTAACTCTAAGCTGTCCAGGGGAATGTTATTCACCAGACTTACATATGGATAAAACATTAGCCAGCATTCCAGTGGAAAAGGTAGATCCGACATCATAAGCTTTCCAGAAAAGTCTGTGAAGAATGTATTTACCACTGGGCATGTGCCTCAGCTTAACTGTTTCAATTAATACTTGATTCAAAAAACAGAGTTGTTCAATGGTTATTCTTGTAACCTCCTGAACCCCATTATTTTTGGCAACACCACATACAATTCTCATTGAAAAATGAGTTAACATTAATTTGCATCAACCAGATGCAGTGCTCACTCCCTAGAACATACCATAGCTTACTCTAAAACTCATTTCAGTTTTATCCCAATGTTAGTTGATCTTGAAACACACAAGAAGCACAAGTGTTACATTTGTGAGAAGTCAATCGTTCCAGGCTAGTATTTTTCTTTTGGTTAACATGCAGTTGTCAGACTATTCAACAAAGCATTAACTCCATAGAAGTTAACTCATTTCCTAAACACCAGAAGTAGGGAAATTAAAAACTATTAACTCTCTCGCAATTCTGCCCTATAACACTTCATAGTATCTATTATAAACCACTTAAAATAGCATGTAATCACAAGTGTCACAGGGAAATACCACAGTCTTCTCATTTCAGAAGAACATGCTAAAAGTACCATGGGCTGTTTAAGTGAGATAAAGATGCCATGTTAGACTACTCGGAAGACTATGAAGAGTAACAATTCCATAGATTAACAGTCTGTTGCATGAGTTAAACTCAGAATGAACACCAGTGTTTCTAACTTTCTGAACTCCATTTCCTGATACCAGTATATTTGTTATGTAGAAATGTGCAAGACTCCACATTCCCAGAAAGAACTCCTGAATACGCTTGTAACAAGAACATTTTCAGATATAAGACACTCAAAACCTCCTTTTTAAGAATCCTTGCAACTCCAGCTTTTGTGTCTACCTGAGGACAAACAGCACCTCTGAGCCATTTTTTTGGCATGTACAGCAACCAAACTGTAGTATCTGTGACATCTAGCTGAACACTTCTGACTGACCAACCAGACAGTCCAAACGTGTATTAGTTCCCATGCCCCAAAGCCAACTAAATTGCCACACAGCTAATGAGGAAGAGAATACAGAAGAGTGTCAGGAAGATAAGGCAAGGTTAATGGAATCTGGCCACTTTGAGGAAGAATCCCAGGCAATGCCTGAATATTGTGTCGTACAGAGATGCTTTTAAAACAAAGCAACACGCTTAAGCTCCTCCTGACATAGGAATGCAAAATATACTTTAGCTCATTTTCAAGCTAAAACAATTGAAACCACATTCATCTACTCAAGAGTTTAGATTAGATAATTCAGTTAGGAGGATATTTATTGATAAATAATTAATTACACTGCTGTGCAGATACCTATGCCAGTCATGTTGGACTTCCTACCTCTGCTTCATCAAATGTCAGAAGTAAGTCTGACGTTCCAGAAAGGATGCCTCTTGATCCATCAATTAGATAGTCACGAGCTGGTACTGAATAAGGATCTGCTTGCAGCATCTGGGCTGCCCGAACAAGTTTGGTGCAGGCATTCTCCACTCTGTGGAAAGTCAGAGAGAAAGTTTGTGGATTAGTTTCTGTCCATATGATGCCCTGGTTTCAGCTGGGATAGAGTTAATTTTCTTCTTAGTAGCTGGTATAGTGCTGTGTTTTAGACTTGGGAGGAGAATAATGTTGATAACACACTGATAACATTCATTTGTTGCAAGCAATGTTCCTATTGAGTCAAGTGAGAAGTCTGGGGGCGCACAAGCAGCTGTGAGGGGAAATGGCCAGGATTGCTGACCCAAACTGACCAAAGGGTTAACCCATACTATATGATATCACGCTTCATATATAACCTGCAAAAAGCTGGCTACGGGCATGGGTGCAGCTGTACAATTGCTGAGCTCTGTTAGCTGGGGGTGAACAATTGTACTGGCCATTGCTTGTTTTGTATAAACATTGAACCCCTTCATTACAGCAATATTATCTCTTACCACAACTTTTTCATGCTTGTCATATAGCCCATTTTCTAATGGCCACTTGGACACACTCTTATCATACTTTTAATTAAGTACTATCACAAAGTTACAGTTATCCCATTTTGTCCCCTATGCTCCTTGTTAACACAAATGGCACATGTTCATGGTGTACATCTAAATTTAACAATGCTAGAAATAAGACATTCATTACAGGAAACCATACTTTTTTCAGAAAGTAAAGCTTTTAGCTATTGAGTCCCTAAAGTAGATCAAATTGGGCCAGCTGACCTTATCATAACCTGCTCTTCAGTGAGACATCTGCTCAACACATCAGATAGTGGTAACTCAAAACTGACTAAGAAAATACAGGGCAACTTCAACACAGAAAGTGGGAATGGTCTGCTCATCACTATGCAGTGTACTTAGTTGTATTATCAAAGACAACTGACTTGACTAAATTAGATTTCCATGCTTGTTTCTCAAATTTATTCTTTTCAACTCTGCCAAGAAAGGGATTAAACAAATCACCTACTCAGCCTGCTCTGAACCACAGGCTTAGAAATACTTAATTTCCTACCATTCAATTTCATGGTCATCTGTTTAATTATTATCTCAAGACTGGCCCTTTCATTTCTAAAGGAATTGGCATAAGCATGTATTACCCCAGAATCACCATCATTAAGCAAAATAAAGTTTCTTAAGATTCAGTATTTTCTTTTACAGTTTTCAGAGTTGAAACTCTGAAAGATAAACTTGCATTTTACTTGTACAATGTCTATTTTGTATTCACTCTCCAACACATTTGACAGAATTCAAGAGTATTCAATGTACAAAAAGCAAAGTGGTGTTTAAAAACCAGACACACTCCGTCTCCTGCAAAGCATACGTGCTAGAAAATAGAGATCAGAATTGGGGGGGGGGGAGGGAATAATTCCATTACTTCAATTAAAAACCAAAACACAAACTACTAAAAATATGTACCAACTTATTCAACCACAACACTCATAACACATTTAAGTTCTTAATAGACATACATTACTATGGTGAATTGTCTATTCCCTGGGTTATATCACATACTAAAAAAAAAAACTCATCTTAATAAAAAAATATTTATTTTTGAGCCATGATTACAATAAAGCTATGTTAACACCAGCCAAGCTCTTTATGCAGAAGACACAGGTCATAATATTTCTAAGGTTACTAATTCCAGTAGTCAGCTTCGTTCCTGTTATTGTCATCTGAAGTACCATCTTTGGTTTTAGGCTTGACCTCTGCTTTTCCCAGAGTTGCTTACCCAACTATGCCAGACAAAACCTTTTACACTTGAATAACACTCATTTGAATTTCTAATCACTTAAGTTGCAGTCAGTAAACTCACTACAGTTTAGATTCTTCACAGCTTTAGAGAGGTAAGTCTAAAAAAACAGGTACTTTATAGTACAATTACATTTCATAATTACAGGTAATGCAGCTCCAGCTTGGCCACAAAATGTTAATTACAGCTTGATCTGTTAAATGAGTTCCCATGCAAATTAAATGCAGACAAATTTCTATTCTGAAGTGTAAGCAAATCAGGTGTTATTCTATTCTTTAGACAAGAAAGTACAGCTTTTTTCCTTCTTTACAAGTAGTATAACAAGCAATGTGAACTCAGAGCAAAACATCTGATTTAAGTTATATGCATTACTCATACTCCCGGGTGATTAAGACAATTAAGATAAAGAACACAGCATTCTTTAACTATAGGTCAATAGTTTCAATGTGCTTCATGTCACCAGCAAGCAAAGGGATGCCTGCTAGCTTCTCAGCAGCCAATTAATTTTTTGGCTGCACAATCACACTCCTAGTACAGATTTCTGTCATATATTCATTATGAATCCTCAATGCCAGTTTCAGGCAAACCCCACATCTGAGAAATTACTAAACAGATCTTCTCCCTCATCCTCTAATGAGGGGTTCCCTCAAGACTGGTGGTCCTTTTGAATGGAGAACATACAGATGGGGAATGTGGTGCTAGCACATGTGCAGTGATCCTTATCCCATCACGCATGTGCCAGTACAAGTTCTGCTGGAGCATTGTCTTAAAGAGGAATGTTAATCCCTGAACTAACACTTATAAACAAAAAACAGCAGCACCCCAACAAACCAGCTCTCACCTGTTTCACTTCCTTCATCTAAATCCTACCCTTTAATGCAGGAACAGGTAAGACCCCCTTCTCAACTTGCCTGTAACTGTTACTTGTCCCTACAACAGGGACCAGTGTCAATACATTCCATAATGTTAACAAGTGTTAATATGTACTAGTTCATTTTGATATAAACTCCAGATTAACAAAAAAAAACAATAAATGCAATAGATTTTCATTCACAAAGGTCATTGTATGTTCTTAATTCATGTAGCTACATCTAGGATAGCATCGAATACGATATGAAGTAGGTTTCATTACTGTGACATATAAGCTTTGTCTCCCCTTTTTCCTTACATCACACTTAAAGAAGTCATGAAGTGCTGCAGAAAACGTTCTTGCAGCCAGCATAATGTGGTACTATCCAGCAGTGCTTATATCACATTTCTACAGTAATTTAAGTCTCCACAACATACAAAGCATTGAACAGAGGGTGGTTGCAGTACAGCAATTAAGAAAATTGTTCCTTTCCTTAACATCTTACATTAGGTGAACAAGCAGCTGGAAATTACTTAAAAACTCCACACATCCTAGAAAGTTAGTACAATCAAAATGACATGTTTGTATACAATTCATCAAGAAGCAAGAAAAAAGTTTTGGTCTTGTTTCAATACATAAACATTTCTCTTCAGGAAGAAAATAAAAATTGGCTTCTCCTATACCCAAACAAGCTCATAGGCTATAGGCACAGCATAATAGATACTGTAGGGGATTGCATCAAAAGCCATTTAGCTCAGTATGTTGTCTCCAAACACAGCTGTAAGTAAATGCCCAAGAAAGGTTAAGAACAGGATAAGTGTTGATCATACTTCCTCTGAGTGCCCTCCCATCCACCAACTATTTTCAGTTCTTGGGATTTCCTGCAGTCTATGTCATGTCCCACAATGGGTTTCTCCAAGTTCTTATCTATAAGCCTCCAAACCTACATAAAGAATTTTAACTCTACATGACTTCTGATACATAGAAGTTCTCTATTACTGAATGATAAACTACTAACAAAGCAATGTCCTCATCAAGTTCTCTTACAGGAAGAAAAGTGCAAGCTTCCAACTTCTCAATGCAACTCATATTTCATTAGACCTTTTTGAGGACCCCAATTCACTCTGTTACCTTTCCCAGGCTGAAAAAATCCATCTTACTTTACTTTGCCTTATACAGAAGTAATTCCATACCTTTGGTTGTCCTTGAAATCCTTCTATGAGCTTTCTCCAGTTCTACTACATCCTTTCTAAAATGTAGGTACCACAATATTCAAAGTGTGGCAGAAAAATACAAAGTGACATTTTGGTCTCTCACCCTTTGGTGATAAACCTAACATTTGGTTTACTTTTTGACCAGTACTGAGCACATAATAGAGATGCTCTCACCAACTTATCACAGCTCTGAAACATCACTCGCTGTTGGTACCAGTCAGTTCAGAATCAATTATCCTATCTGACACTAATTCTGCTGCTCTCCCACATGTGCATCACTAGATCTTTCAACATAATTTCATCCCCACTTAATATCAAATAACTCAGTTTAATAAGGCCCTGCTGTTATTTCTCAGTCATCCATTTATCTCACTAGCCTGATATAAGGCCTTGTGTCATCAGCAAGTGCTTTCAACTCACAGTTCATCCTGGTTTCTGGGGCATCTGTGAACATTGTGAAAAGCACAGTCCCAGCAAAGATCTCTAGAGCCCTACTGACTACCTCTGACAAGTGTCAGGGTTAACTATATAATTTTTCCTTTCACTTTCATTTTTTTTCTTTTCCATACAAGCAACTTCTTTTATTACCCTGCAGCTACTTACTTTTCTTAAGTCTTCAGACTCTGACAAAAAGTTTAGAAACCACTGCATACTGTATCACCTGGATTGCCCTTATCCCTGTTTGCAATATTTCAATCATCAACAGGTTATTTAAGGCAGAATTTCCCTACACAGAAACACTGTCAATTTACTAAAGCAAATCATAGGTATTTAGGATCTGTTAATTTGCTTCTCTAGTATAGAATTTCCAGTCATTTGCTCCTAAAGTATGCCAGACACATAGACATCCTGTTCCCCAGATTTTCCTAGACTGATATACCAGGTGTTCTCAAGTGAGAGACTGTACTGGACTAACAATTCAGCTATTTCACTCATTCTTGAACTCTTACACTAATACTAGCTGGTTCCAAGTATTTTTTAAAATAATTTTGTCAACTTAGAATGCAACAAACCTAAGTCCTTTTTCACTGCCTGACAGATATTTTCTCAGACATCATCTCTGCCATCCATTTTAGTATTATCTTAGTTGCCTCAATACTTTCTTTTAAGTAAAGGCCTGGTGTGTGTTTGGGAATACAGTCAAGTATTCAGTCATTCCAAACACACAGGACAACGCTAATAGAGGTCATACTACATTCAGTAGGTAGCAGGGCAAAGTCACTTCAGTGAGATGTTGTCAGTGGCCAGGGAATTAAGAGCATCAGTCACTGCTCTTCAAATGTCTTGGATTTCCAGGCAGTTACATCATGCATCAGCTACCTGTATCGATAGATTCACACTTTTCCACCAACCAAATTAACAGAAAAGACTGAGGCCACTACATTCTCTGTTAGACAAAACTACAAAAGCAGATAGGTGAGTACACTCTGATTTTTTAATTTTTTTTTTTAAAGTAAGAAATATCCTAGATGTTTACCTGTAAATACAGAATGTAACAGGAAAAGCCACTGCTGGCAGAAAGATCGTTCCTGACAAAGGTCAGCCTCAAGATCCCAGAGAGCTATTAAAAAATACAAGTATTTTCTAACCCGTAGAGCAGAAATAAGTAACAGTGATCTGTCATTAGAACAGATTTCCTGTACCCACAATAGAAAATTTACAATAAAATTAGTTTACTTGATAAATGCTGGTGGCATATCCCTTTTCAAAATCTGGTCTTCTGTTGTCTGAACAGTCTCTTTTCCAACCTGCAGGAGAAAAAAATCCACAGTTAAGATTCAGAATTTCACTGTAAAGCCTAGATGAAAACAGAAAAACAACAAGTTTGATTTGTACTAATAATTCCTTTCACTAGGTTTGCTGTTGCTGTGTATTTGAGGCCACTATATACTGTGGTTTGTCTAATGCTTTAGAAATCATACATTGTTTCCTGCCAAGATCTTCACTAAACTAACAGGGGCACTTTTCCCTCTTCCCACTCTCTACAGAAACAAGACAATTTGTTTGCTGCATTTAGTTGTAAGAACATAATCACTGAACTCTATAGTTTCCCATCCATCCTAATCCCCACAAGTCAAAAATCAACTTCAAAGTTAAAAAAAATTACTATTCAACATAGTCTATTAGAAAAAGTGTAGTTAATTACTGAGAACATACCCCACATCCGCATTTACACCATCCTTTAGGCAAAAATAATCATGCACAAGCTAATAAAGAAAAAGATAGAGTAAGATCTGGAGTTTCCTACACACTAGTTCTTGTGTTCTACAAAAGAAGTCTTTATAATTAGTAGCTGGCTCTCTGGACTATGAGATCACCAACTTGACAAAATATTTCCAGCTCCTTTGTTCACTATATTTTCCAGCTGAATAAGCTATTCAGAAAGGCATCACAAAGCAGAAGGTCTTTAACCCAGGCACTAGATTTGTGTTAAGAGCTGCCAGGCCTGCTCAAGCTAGACAAGATAGCCCTGAAAAGCCCTGATCAGCTGCTGGTTTTTGACAGAACTTGTAGTGTGCCAGTATGCACAGCACTTGCCAATTCTAATGCTGTACAGCCTTCCAGAAGCACCATTTCCTTGCAAATTTATGCCACTTGCCAAAAACTGTGTCCCTAACCTGGTCCTTTTCAGAGGGGCTTTACAGAAGTACATTGAACCTAGTATTTTATGTGGTTCAAACACCGATTCAGCCTAGACTACTTTTTTTTTAAATCTACTAGTAGACTCAAGTAGTCACATAGGTATTTGTATGTAATGAAGGGAAGATCAGAGAAAGTTGGAGGCTTGCAATTTTATTATGTTTTGTCTCTTATAGTTGTTGTAGGCTCACTAACAGCCATCACCCCTCCTAGTGCACAGCACTGAAGCATGGCTTTAATTCCTGAACAGCAATTCCTCAGGAGCACAATTACAAATTTATCTTGCACCCCGTTTCTAGGGGCAGAGTTACATCACCCACCAGAGAGCAAGCCTGCTTTGTCCCAGTTATGTCCATCACACTCAGGAAACACATTCTTTCTACTTCTTGCATGTTTGCATGCACACACAGGTGATAAAGAATACACAGGAAAGGAGCAATATGCAGAACCTTTGGCTTACACATCATTCAGTCAGAAGGCTGTTACCAAGTCAAAATGAAGAATGATACTTTATTTCCAAAGAACCACTGCAAGGAAATCTCATTGCCTTAGATTTCTCTCATACCTGGACCAATCTGCATGTAGTTCAGTATGTTTAAAAAAAATAACATTTCTTAGAATATACAGTTTTTAAAGAGTGCATGAAAAAAGTTTACAATGCAGTGGTTCAATCAGAAGGCTATTCTGACAATTATTGCTATTTTATATTGAACAGTCTCATCCAAGTCCATCACAAAGCAGAAATAGTCATTCCTCCAACATCCTCAGAACTACAGAGCATAGAGACAAGACACAAGACTTGACACAGTTTCCATAAAGCCTCAGAAAGGTCCCCTACCATTCCAGAAGAAAGGACTTTTTACCATATTTTAAGCACCAGATACAGCACATACACACTGGATCTGTTTAAATATAAAACCTTGTGGCTCCAAGGAAAGCATTTCATGTTTAGTTATTAATTAGCTTTTACAGAAGTTGGTCTTTGCATTTGTAAACCAAGGTATAGAGATGCCATGCAAAGAACAAACATACACAGCAAACCATTTAACAGGCAAAATATCAAGAAACAAAGCCACACTTGTGACTAAAAACACAACCCCAGAAGAGCTTTATGAGGTTCCCTTTTTAGCTTTGTGGTTAGGGGAATTTTTTATTTTGTTTCTTACTTTTTCTTTTAATACAATCAGGTTTCTTCAGACTGAATTCTACACAGGCTATGCAATTCCCAGATGTGTTATAGTGTAACATCGGTAGAGATTCATTCACGTCTGCCTTCCCCATACTCCAGTACCAAGGCTATGAAGATTATTTTTTTCCCCTGAAGACGTAGTATCTACACATTCCCTATTCCAAGTAGAAGGTTTCTCAAGCATCATGCTAATACAGAACAATTATCCAGGAAACCTGCATTTTATTTCTGTTTAAGAGTATATGGCGAGGGGGGAAGAGAATTCTCCTCTTTGGTTTCAGATATTCTTACCTAAGACAACTTTTCTCTGAACTGGGAAGCAACAGTTTTCATGACTAGAAGCAGCTGCTTAAGTAACACTGAAGTGGTCATTACTCATAGTTCCATTGAAACTGCACTGGTTACACAGTAAAGAGACATAACTTCTTGAACACTGTCTCTACAACAGAAAAGCAGAGGAAGGAAAGCTCTCAAGCAAAACTTGCCAAGATGGTTTCATAGTTACAGCTTCTATCCATCCATACCCATTTTGATACTATTTGGGAGATCAGAGGCAAATCACTTGAATTGAGATAAAGAATGAGCTACTTACCTATCACTTATCAACAGTGAACATGAAGCTGACAAGTCTAAAAACAAATGAAGTGGGACACACAGAAGGCATATATGGCTACTGAAATGCTGCCTAGGAACCTATCTTGAAGAACCAGGAGATTGAGATTTCCTGCTGCTTTTGGCTTTTAACCTTGCTAGCAGGCCTCACACTCTTATCTGCCACTGATTAGTAAGAGATCAGTACATTTTAAGCTTCCTGCCAGGGAATGCAATGCAAGAGGAAAACTTCCTGATCAGATTGAGGTTTTTTCCTTGTAACCAGTTTTGCAGCATTTTATCATGTCTGCAGGAAAGACAAGACATGAGCATCCCCAAGGTCCCTTTCCAGTCTTCTTTGCTTGCTGGATATAGCATAGAACAGCTTGTTCAGTGAGAGAAGGAAATAGTTTCAGCTATTAAAGAATTAAGCTCAATTCTTTGATAGCCTGTTTAAACAGACAATGAATTCACAAACACCCAGTAACAGCAACAGTTCTCTTGACTTCTAGTAGTTTGAAAGTAGAAGCTACATATATAAAATACTATATATAAGATTAGAGTGCCAAGTTGATTGAATAGTTCTAATTTGGTTTATATTTCATTTTGTGTTTGAATTGTGTTTGTTTTTTAACAGAATCTTCTGAATGCATACATTGACAATATCAACTTGACAGTTTGCCAGCTGCTGGAAATGGAATTTTCTTTGCAGCTTATATGATTTCCCCAGTTAAAAAGACAGCCAGCCATACAAGAATTAGTTCTCACAGTGTTCTGGAAGCTAATGGAAAACATGTGTTATTTCAGCAAGGAGTTAAACATATTCCCACATCATCATCCAGGCAACACACATGGAAAGAAACAAGTGATGGTATGAGTTTTGCTTGACAAATCAAAGTACCACGAAGTGATCGAGTCTGTATGCTGTAAGAGCAACTCTACCTGTTGTAGTTGTGTGTGGCAATATTCTGGTGGAGAAGGGGAAAGGGTACAGAGGTGGCTTCTTACAGGAAGTTGCTAGAAGCTTCCCCTAGGTTCAGAGTAAATATCAGCCAGGCTCAAGGACAGACCTGCTGCTGACCAAGGCTGAGCCAATCAACAACAGCAGTAGCACCTCTGTGGTAAGATATTTAAGGGGAGGGGGAAAGCCACAAGCAGCCACTTTTTGCCACCAGAGAAGGAAGTGAGAAGATGTAAGAAACTGTGCAGACACCACAGTCAGTGAAGAGGCAGGGGAGGCACTCCATGCACCAGAGAAGAGATTCCCCTGCAGCCCATGGAAGATGATGGAGAGCAGAGATCCCAACTGTAGCCTGTGGGTAGATGCCACACTGGAGCCAAATTGCAAAGAAAGTTTTTGGGAAGGAGCTCTGGCAACAAAATAGAAGCACAGAGGGCTTAGCTGTTTACCTTTATTGTTGTCAGAGTATTTTTATTGCAATCCATATTCTGTTTCTGTTTACAGTATAAAGCAGATCCAGTTGTTGGTATTCCAAGCTATTTTGCTCAGCTCTAAGAAATACAGCTGTTGGAGTGAATGTTGTTTTATCATGCCCTGACCTTTAGCTACCATAAACCACACAGTAAATGTTAGCAAAACAGAATTGCATACACCCTGGTATAGGAGCAATGCTTAAAACTTCTCCAGATGCAAGTCAAGAAACTTTGGAGAAACATCATGAGATTTCTTCCTCACACCTAAATTTCACAAGTCACTCAAAAATTATCATCAGCTTCCAGTAAACCTGAACTGTCTGCAAACAGTGAACAGAAGAGACAAGCAATATTGAAGTGCTTTTACAAACACCTACAAGAACAGGTTTACAGGATACTCATCACAGTCTAGTCCTCCTCATCCAATAAAACTTAAAGTCAGTTACAATGTAACATGAAAATATTTTTCCTTCCAATGTTCTTGAAAGCGTTTAACAAAGCAAGTTTCCAGTTCCTTCATCATTCCACTCCCATCTTGCTTTGAATTATGATTAGGATTGGTATTTCACTAGCAATTAGCAAGTTGAACACTACTTTAAGCAGCTGTAAGTTTTTCTACTTATCTGTTGGTGAAGAGGCCAATGGAATTAGAAACTGAAAAATAAGCCAAAAAAATGCAACCAATTTTTCTTCCTGCTTCTTGTTTATGCCAAACAATGCACACATTATCAGTGACATCGGTCAACAGGACCGCTTTTCCTTCAAGCCAGGCATAAGCCTAAAAGAGATTGCTGAATCAGAACCTATCTTCTTTGCCTTTCAGTTAATATGGAAGCTGTATATCAGCTCCTGGTTGTCTCATGATCCCCCTGGAGACTGCATTCCGAGCATAGCAAGGTACAATTTCGAAGTCATCTGGAAATAAGTAAATTAGAACACTCCAGCCATCTGGTCCCTAATAGCAGCAAACTGACCTACCTGGCTACACTGGTGATTACGACAAATTCAATTGGCTTGAGGCTTAGGAAATCCTGCTGGCCAAGTAATATACACAGCCATGAAATGAGAACCATATGGAAACCAGAAAGTGACATCATTTGGGTACCAAAAGACTTTTGTTCATGCTACTAATGTCTACAAACTGTTACCCATACAGAGCTGAGACTTGGCTAGTTTGGCTAATTACAGGATATACAATTTAACATAAAGGAAACAAAAGTACATACTGATTATGTGAGGCTTCTAACTGAACTATTATAATCTAGGAATTAGATCTTTCATCAAGAGAAGAGTTTCTTCTTCTAAAACAGTGCTTCCGAGTTACAATTACCTTAAGGCACTGTAACTCCAGTCAAGTAACACAAGTCAGTTCTGACCTTTGAGCATATACAAAACTCACCTGAAAAAAGATACAATTGTCCTCTACAAGTCAGATCCACGGCCACAGCTAGCTACTTCTTCCTTAAAATTTCCTATAAGTGCCTCATAACAAACAGCACACAGACTTCAAAAGCTCTTCCAGTTCATTTCCACGTGCTTAATCACCACTAAATTTGCAAGCACTTAACATAAAACCTACTGAAGATTTATACACAGATTACTACTGTACTAGAAGATAATACACATGATATCAGAGCTGAATGCACACATTTGTCCAAAACAGCAGCAGCCAAGCACAATGATGCTGCTGGTAGGTTTGCATCATCTTTGTCAGTCTGCTAACAGCTGCATGTTGGAAAGTTTTGTTCATGACTATTCTCCCCCGCCCCATGCAACCTGTCCCCCAGCCTTCCAAGTGTTAAGTGAAGTAGAAATACCTAGAAAGTTCACTTCTGATAAGGGCTTTTTGGCTGCTCTAGTAACAAAGTAATAAAAAACCTCACCATAGGAAGTTCATACATCATATCAAGTGGAAGAAAAAATTCTTTCCAGATACAGCAGTGGCCTGGGAGAATTTGTGTTTCTAATGTAGAAATGTACAAATATTGTACTGTACAGACCATTTCTAAGCCAACATAAGCTAGGGCTTCACATAAGTAATAACAGATTTCCTCCCCAGTCTGGGTTTTTTTCCTTCATGAGAATGACAAACTAAGTTGGAGGTGGTCTATGGAGCAATAATACTAAATTGGTATTTCACTTATCCATGTGTTAGCACAGAAAATATTAAAAAAGCTGAAAAAAGTTTTCTTTTTACTTCTTGACCAAGTTTCAGATGCAGAATAGTAGAAAAGTTTCTTCCTGTCAAGTTTAAGATGTCTTGCAATCAGGTGCAAGACAGATATCCACTACAAATGCCTTAATCTCACTTCAATATTCTGTTAACTACAAAATCTGTTACTTTTTAAAACTATTTTACTTTAATACTGCTAATTTGACAGGTATTGTTAACTACATACAGCATTTTAATGTAACAACTGAAAATGCAGGTTGGCAACCAGACACTGAAATTTATGATCTTCCATTTTTATATGCAAATTTGTACTGGCTTCTAAACACCAGACTATTCAACACTAATTTTCCCTCTTCACACAAAGGGCAGCATTGCTTCACTTATGAGCACCCTCATTCATCAGTGGTTTTTATGAAGGTTTTTCTCCACTGTCATTTGTTAACATTTTAGATCTCTATGTGCTAGGCTCTGTATAAATACATAATATTATTCAGTGCACTAACAGCAGCAGACCTCTGCTGTGTCACTTTAGAAGAATGTTGACAAATAATATCCTTTTTTAAATGTGGAGCTTGAGTACCACCAACACTTGATAATACATAACTTAACACTCTTAAGTTATAGATACCATTTCTAGATGTTTAATTCCTTTAAGTTTAGCAAATTAATGAAAAGACTTTTTAATCTTTCTAAGGTTAAATATATTTAGAGATCAAGTTCCTTTACCTGCTACAAGAGTGTGGCTGAAAAGAGAAAGAGCAGTATTGCTCCAAATCTGATTAGAAGTTGATTATCTGCTATAGCACGAAGCCACACTTGTTCCCTTCAACATTGTCCTATTTGAGGAAGTTGCTCCAAATTTAAAAGCAGTGCAACAGAAGAGAATAACTCTTCTGAGCAACCATCATGATATATTAAGCAGACATAGAAGCTAGCTAACAGGAAAGCCTGTCTGAAGAAAGGAATTAACATTGAATTGTGAAAGTAGAAGCTAGATCCATCAGGTCTACAAACTCCAACACAGCTTACTTTCCCCATTGCCACACAGTAATAAGGTCAGTTATCAGTATCACCAAAACATTTAGTAAAGTCTCTTTAGTATTTCACTAACTTGAGTAATTGGATAACAGGAAACTCCAGGTGCCCCTACTCCCAAATTACCAGACATCAGCTTGCAATTGAGAGATAAAGCACTTTATATTCTATGGCAATCATTGATGTCAAATTGAGAAGATTACAACAAAAAAGTGCAATTCACAAAAAATACCTTCCATCCTGTTGCACAGCAGGGGGGTATGAACTCGGCAGGGCTGACAGCTCAAGTGCCAGTCAGGGCACTTAAGGAACACAGGTTTTCCCCAGCATTAATTTAGGAGAAGTAACTTAAACGTTGAACTATTACCTTCCCACCCACCACCTCAGAGAAAGACTGAAGTAAAGCTGAAACCCATCTAAGTTTACTGACGTTCCGGCTCCCCACCCCTTGATTTTTTTGAGAAAAAGGGAACTTCTTAGAAGCGTGACAAAGAATCAAGTAATACTGCTTCAGTTGTTACAGTTACGTCAGTTTAACAGTTACTAGCCCTTCACAGTCCAATCTTTCTTTTGTCATTCTAGCAGGGCAAGCTAAATAAAGTGACCTTTTCACTACTACAGAGTTCCAGAGAAACTCCATTTGTTTACATCTGTTATTCAGCACAAATATTATGCTGTAAAAGTTGCAAAGACAGCTCAGCTCGTCAACGTAATTTTTAGTGTAGCCCAAGAAGCACTAGTCAGTTTACCAACTTGCTCTTACCAAAAAATTTGTAAGAGTTAAGCAGTAGTTCAAGGAAGTGGTTTTACACTTGGGAATAACGTGTCTTTCAAGTACTGAGTGGTTTTGTGACCTTTCTGTAACCAAGTCAGCTTTTGAAGACTTCACTGAAGGATATTTAGACACATGTACGCACATTCAGAGGTTGCAATGGGAAACATCTTTTGAAATCAATCATGAACAAAGCTACCAAAAAGTAAGATTTTTTTAAAGGCAGATACAAAGAAAACACCCTTCCCAATAGCTTCTGACTGGGTATTTGAAGCAGCTTTTCTTTTTTAAACAGCTATAACCATTAAGAAATACATTCAGTGCATAACACACCTCAGCATTCAAACCTCTCCTAAGCAAGTTTACATGATTACATGAATATGTTAGCAACTGATGAGGTTTTCATAGAGTTTAAATATAGGAAGATTGAACATGTCAGCTCTCATACCACTAAACCTCAGCACTTACTGTTTCATTCCATTACGTACTAGTATATCCCATTGAGATTGGCAGTTTAACCATTCATTGCCTACACAGACAGGCATTTTACTCAAATGAGAAGTACGTTTGTTTAAAACCCAACCAAATTTGCAGTCACCAAGAACCAAATCCACCCAAAAACTCTTGCAACTTACAAGTTATCTGGCTGTCACATGTACTGACTATCAGTCTGGTTGAAGTCTGTTTCTGCTCCTTCCAAGGAAGTATTTGTGCAGGCAAACAAAACAAAGCCTGCATAAGAAAAGAAAGTTTTATTAATACTTCCCTCCTCAACAGTTGCAATTTGCAGCCTCTCCAAACTCAGAAAGAGGCTTCAGGACAGCAGAGAACACAACTCAGCTGGCATAACTGAAGTTCTAGATGACAGCTTTTAATAGCTTCCCTGCTTGACGGGCGATGTCTTCAGACTCTCCAGCAGCTGAAGAGCTGATATACAAAAAAACCCCTGAAAGACTAGAATGGGCAAAGGCAGCTGATATGGACTTTCCTGGTTCACCCTTCAATAAGGATCCTATTTTGATGCACAGGCTCCTTACATTATATAGCAACTATTTGATGATAAATTTGATGACCAATAAAGACAGATCAGTCATTAGTTTGCCATCACACAGTGACCTCACTAAGATGACACTTATGATATATCCAGTACCAACCAGAGCATTCCCCAATTTTAGGGGTTATGGAAATAACCACTACCTCTGGTACAACTACTTTGGCACTTCTGTGACTGTAGCTTTTAAATAAATTAATTTCTGTAGCTATTTTCCTATGTACTCTCCAGCATTTAAAAAGGGACAGACTTGTTTCTGTAGTTCATGCAAAATCTTAGCTACTAAAATGCTGTTTCAAAAAGCCTTTGGGAGTTAAAAGGGTTTGGGGTTGGTTTTTTTCCCCTTTTGCCCTTACCAGCCAATATTGTTACCCATAGATCATTATGAATAATGTAAATAATTGTTCTGAATCATCAGCATATTATTTACTTCAGAATAGGAGATTTGCTCAGTACCTTTTCACAGAATATTTCTAGTCTCATGATAGGAGCAAGTACAACTCATACCTCAGTAGACTGGAATTACTAGACCGAGTAAAGAAAAGATAGGTTTGTCCTCTACTGATTCTCTAGCCAGTTTTCCAAATTCTTATAAACACACTAGGGCATGTAATTACTGCAGGGGCAAACTAAACCTACCTCCAAATATTATGCACATGGAGTATCCCCCCGACAATTCAGTTTTGAGCTGTTAGGCTCATGTTTTAAAGGGATATTTATTGGTGAATTATTTGTAACTGGAAAGAAGATCCAGCCTTTATTTTATGATTTCAACTCTCCATGCAGCAAGTCATCCTGTATCCACAGTGTCTTCTGAAATGCAGAGGGCTGCAATCACCACTCATGTGGTGCATTTCCATGCATCAACACAAGTTCATTTTTCAGACTCCAATTAATGGATATTATTTAGGGTTAAATGTCTTGCCTGATGCCATAAAAAATAAGGAAGAAATCCTACAATTAAACATCACAGTTTAGTGGATGCACTTATAACAGTTATATACTTACAAAGATGATAACAATGCTCCTTAATAAGAGCTCCTATTGCTGTGTTTACAGATAAGTGTCAGGAATATTATAATTTTGCAGGAATTAAGACACATGGCCACATATACAAGTTCTGTATCAAGAAGAATTGCTTCAGTATTTGACTGAGCAAGTGATACAATATAATTTGTGTCATTAAAGGAAAAAATACATTACATTGCAGTGTTTCTTGAGGTGTAGTTTGCCAGAATTGCTCTTCAGAGTGAGAAACAGCAGAAGATTGATTACTAATAGTGCATACTTTGCCTTCATATTTGAGGTGGAAGAAATACAAAGCCCTACTAAGACTTAGTAAAATAATGCAGTTAGAAACAAGAGTTTAGGAACAACAGATACAAGCTGAACAATAGAGAACTAGGGATAAGAAACTAGACTTAGCTATACAAGAAGTCACTATCAAAACTAAGCAGTCCTTAAGGCAAGAACTGTCTAGGGCTGGCCTATTCTCTCCTTTGGTAAAAGCAATTGGCAAGGAAGTGTCTTTTGTCTTATTTAATACTTGTAGCAGATTTGAAATAAAAAACATAGCCTAGCATTTGCAAAAATCAGTTAGCAATCTCTGGCATCATTTCTAGCTACTAGCATTAACACCATGTTTACCAACAGATTTTAAAGATGACTGCTTGGTTCCCTCTGCCCTAAACCCCTTAGAAGACTAACTTCATCAATCCAGATTTCAGCTATATTAGGAAGGGGAAGACACCTGTGGATTACCATACTTATATTCTGAAGCTACACATTTTTAAGCATGAAAACATACCAAAACACATTTTACTTGGTTCATTATTTTCTTAAACTCTACAGAGGACCTCTGTGTTTGCAGTTCAATAACACTATATAGAGGAAAAGATCATGTTTGAAAGCACAAAGGGAAGGTACATAACACTGAAGTTACAAAAATTCAGGAAAAAGACAAAAATCACTAATTACTGGCCCTTAATATGGATTCAAGAACTCCTTCCTCACTGGTGTAATTCACTTATGCAGCAGAAAGCATGTTAAGTCTCCCACAGCAGTAGTATACACCATATGAGATTTTTTTAGTTTAACTGCCACTTTAAGGTTAATTTTAATTTAATGCCACTTTAATCCATTCCACAATAATATTCTTGTGTTTTACACCCAAAAAGCAAGCTGCATGTAATTACTAATGGAGGCATTCACCATCTCTATGCACATTTAAAGGAACAGAGAACAAAAGAGGCCTTTTAAATCCTATGGAAGAGACTGGTATAAATTATGTCTCCAAACATAGTAACAGAACAAAGACATTATTCCATTCAAATCAGAAGCTGATTTATCACTTATGTAAAGATAATTCCTAACAGATAAAAGCAAGAAAGAGGTTTATGATGTGCTTTTGTTATTACAAAGTTGTTTTCTGGCTGATTAATCACTCTTCTCCCTGTCCCTCCCATGCACACACCCTAATGGGTTTTACCCACTTTCTCAGAGCATATGGCCACAGTTCCCACAATATGCTAAGTTATCTCTAAAGAAATTGCAGGAACAATGAAGTAGAATGTACCAGTTCAAAAAAAAAGGGAGGAAGAAAAATCTATTATTTAAAGACCACTCTCTCCTAACACCAATCACAAGTCTCTGCTACACACTGACAAGACCTAGAAACCTTTCATGAAGAGACCCTCATGAGATCATCATGGCTCTTCTAGTTTTCTCATTCCCTTGTCACTATGAGTTCTGAGGTGTTCAGATGAGCTGGTGTAACAATCCACTTCTTTCAGCCTAAAGATACTCCAATACACTAAACTGGAGGCGAGGTGCATATCTGTAAGTATTCCAGCATGACAAGTTGACATCAAGAAAAAAATTCAGGAAGTTACTATAATCCCTTGATTGCCATTTTGTGTCATACATTAAATTCTGCAAGGAAAGAAGCTCTCATTTTTCCTTTCTTCTCCATCCCTCTCCAAGATACATAAATACATAATCAAAAACATTGCAAGCTAGTTCTGCCTCACAAAGGAAAAAAGATCAGCATCAAGCTGTCTTCAGAAGCTTACTCATCTCTTGTGTATCCTGAGATACAGGCAAGTCAGCTACACCAGAAAAATAAGTTAAGGATGAGGAAACTTTTACCATCCCCTTTCCACAACAGACCATGTCTCTTCATTCTAAGTGTTTAGCCACATATTTGACTTCTGCTGCTGCAGCAGTGACAAAGGTTTCAAGGCAGGCTGCATTTTTCAAAAATTCATTTATACAAGTGATTTCCAAGCTGGTGGGTTACAGGTGTCAGTAGGTAATTCACAGCCTGTCCTGGGAAAATACACAGTTCTTTCTGCACAGCCTGGCAACCCCAGACAATCTCTCACTTGCCAGAGGTTCAAGGACATGCACCCAGAAAACACCAATAGATTATCACCTCTTCATCCACTAGGAGAAGATAGGACAGCTGCTACAGTTACACAAAATACAACTCTTCCCCTGTTGCATTTGGTTCATTTTAAAACTTCATGTCACTGCCTAAGTACTGGTATAGAGTTTCCCCTTTTGTTTGGTGAGTAGCCAGTGTGGTTTTAGTTGTGCCTAGATGGGATGGGCTTCAGCTGGTGGGTAGTTTAAGAGGCTGACCTCACAACTTTAGGAAGTGGCAAAAACCTCTAACATGAATGACTGTTTCACCCAGTGCTATACAGCATTCTCAAGTACGACCTCCAGTTAAGCTTAGTCTTGCCGTTCCCCAGCACATCTCCCAGGCCTTGCATTACAAATGGGTCTCAGCACTTCACATACTGCTACCAGCAGTTACTTACAGATGCAGCAGTTAAGCAAATTAAATACTGCACCTTCCAAACCATGGCAGTAATTACTATAGGCTGGAGAGCCAGAGAATGGTTCTGCTGTGTGTGACAATTTATATCACTGAAAAATTTCTCTGCTGGTCACTACCTACCACCACGTACGCTTTGCAATACTCATAGTACAGAAAGAACCCTAGGCAGAGAGCAAGCAACACAGGGGGTTAGCAGTTATATTACTGTCTTAAACTAACAATTCAATCTTTGCTGTCAGCTGTGATGCCACCAGAGTGCTCCCATTAAATAACCTATATGCACAAATATTCCCACTCCTGTGAAACTGTGGTTTCACAAGTCACCTTCACACTTCAGAGTGATGTACTGGAAAAAACTTCAGATTGGAAACAGAACTTCAGTACTGTATTTTCCCTAGTGCAGTCAAAACTATTCTACTGGAGCAGGGTACCTTCCTTTTAAGTACCATCTCAGACTACATCACTTCCATTAGCTCTTAGTGATATAACACAGAAAAAAAAATTCATCAGGCTTTCCTTTTAACTAGCTAGCAGGCAAGAATAGAAAACCAGAGACTTCTAAAACAGCCCAAAACGAAAGAAGAGCTGGCATTAGCAAGCTGCAGAAAGAAACCAAATCTGTTTCTCCATTTGTCTAATAAATGCTACTTATCAGATTAGGTTTCTTTTGAAAAAAGCAGGGGGGTAGGGGGATAGTCACATAACTTGGCAAAAAACACTAACCTCAGAGAGACAAAACATTATTCCAAAGTCTTCCTTTCAAGGAAAAGTATTTCATACACCCAGGCTCCACACCCTTACAGCAAATATACCTATTACATCAGCTCATTACTGCAAACTGATTGTTCTTCATAAAAACAAGAGTTTCAGCTAAAGTCAGCAAGAAACTCAAGTATTTCATGGAGTACACCCTGTAAAACCCATGGAGTCATGGGGACCAAGAGTTGTAGTTGCACTGCAGTACACTGAAAAACCTCAAAAGTGGAGTGTTATTCTAGCAGTAGCAAGTACTATGGTAGAAATATGATAAACACATCACATCCATTAGTCATCTTGACAGCTTCTTATACCCACAAGCCTCACATGCATTAATGCATCAGTTGACAGTGACACAGTATTTTAACTGTATGTAGCTATTTCATTTTAAGGTAAAGTTTTCTGGCAAGGAATATCACTTGCCACGAATGACTTAAGAATTTTACAGCGCCCAAAATGAGCAACTGACGTCTGGCATTCAGAACTCAACTCATTATCTCTAAATTAACTTAACGGAAATGCAAGGCGAGTATTACCAGTTAAAACTTCATGAAATAGAGAAGCATGCATCATTGCCGTGCTTTCTATATCAAGCAAGGCATCTCTGCCTTACAACAGTTTGCTATTCTTCTGATAAAGCACTAATACAGCAAAAACATTTCAAACCTATCAGCCATTTGTACTTCTCTGACAGAAGTGTCCATATTGCAGTTACTCAGGTCTTTAAGAGACATACTATGCACAGCTGCTTTCAAGAAGCAGAGAGATTCAAGCCGGTTTTCAGTCACCTCTAGCTTCCCACAAGCAAACAGTGACACACGCTCAAAGCTACACAGGGAACAGAACAAACCAACCCCAGACTTTGCCTGGAAGCCACAGGTCTGTCCCTCTAGCTCCTGCACTGATAACAGACTGCCAGCCTTCATCAATACAAAAATCAGTATCCGACGTCTGGGTGGTCTGGGGCAGAGGGGTTTTTTTAGGCCAGGATCACACCAAGTAAGCGTTTCGCCTTCTATAAGTGCACGCACTTAAACCAGGAGCTTCCAAGACAGGCGAAAGCCACGCAGCGTGTCCGAGACGCCTGTGAGGCGTTTCGGGGTGCGCTCTGCGCTGCGCGGAAGGGACGGTGTAAGCAGCAATCTACTGCGCTCTAACGCGATGTACTCCTCAGGTGAGGAAGCGGCAGACTTCTTCAGCCGTTACGATGGCGAACAACTCCCTGTGCCGGACGACCCGTTGCTCCGTAGCACTGCACGCCGAGCTCCTTCGCCGGCCGGGGCGGGAACAGCCGAAGGCGGCTTCCAGACAGGAGCCGCAGAGGTCCAGAAAGCCTCCCAGTTTAACCCCTTCCCGGCCGAGGAAGGTACTCCGTTACGGGGCGCCGGTCGGGCGGCCGGCGCGGAGGGTCCCGGCGCACCTGTACGCAACAGGCCGGGGCGGGCGGGCTCCGCGGCCGCCGTACCCCGAAGTTGGCCGCGACGGCCGAAGTTACTCCCGTGATCAGGAAGGGAGAAGGCGGGCGGGCCGGCCGCCGCTACTCACCCGCACCAGGTTGCTGACAGCGGCCTGCACGGCCGACACGGGGGCGGTAAGGTCTGGAATGGCCTTGCCGTCCACCTCGCCCTCCTCGTGCATGATGACCAGATGGGAAATCTGCTGGGCCACCGGCTCCAGGATGCTCTCGATGGTACGCGTGTGGAAGACGGGCATGGTGGCGGCGGGGCGGGGGGCCGGGGCCCGAAGTCCTCACAAACTCCTGGCAAACTCTGTCCCTCTGGGCTGGCGCCCCACAGAGAGGACGGCGGCCTCTGCACAGGGAGGAAAACGAGGAAGGAGAGGAAAGCAACGCCCCACACGGCCCTCGCCGGAGTGCGGTCGCCCGGAAAAGCGACTCCCGCTTCAGACTCGCGGAGGCGGGACTCGAACTCGCTGCCCTCCTTGCTTTCCCTCGGCAGCACCCACCACGCACTGGCACGGCTCCTCAGCCAGGCGGCGGCTTTTCAACCGCCACAACCTACCCTTCCCACGGCTCACCGCCCCCAGGCCGCTCTTGCCCAATGGCCGAGCCAGAGCCGCCACTGCCAGTGGTGCGATGCGGCGTCCATCAACATTCCAGCTCCTCCCCTCGTCCCTCCGCCTTTCCCGCACCACCCGCTTTCCTAACCAGGCTCGGGTGCGCGGGCGCTGGTTTCCCAGCGTTGCGATGACGTCAGACATTCTGGTGTCCATATAAGGAAACGATTAAAGCCGGCGTGCCGGGATAGCGGCCGGGAAAGGAGGCGGGGGGAAAAGGGGGTGGTGGGATTCCTGCGCCCCGCCTCTCCCACGCCCCGCCGACGGCAGAAGTTTGACCGGCTGTGTCCGGGAACTTGCCCGGTGGGGGTGTGTGTGACTGGACGTAACTGGGAAAAGGGGTGGTCGAGGGGAGGCGGTGCCCCTCGCCTGGTGCCCAGCCGCCGTTTCGGGAGGCTTCGCGCGGGGAGCGCTCCTCACGCTGTGTCCCGGATCTCTTTCCCCTTCCGCGCACACTCACCGCAGAGCGCCTGGGCGCGGTCCCAACCGCTTCCGCGCCCTGAGGTGAAGCGCCGGGAGGCGGCGAAGGCCGTTTTCCGCCCACGCCCCGCCTGAGGGGGATGGGGTGCCTCCGCCGCTGCCCCGTTCCCCGGCGGCCGTTCCTCCGAGGCAGAGGGGATGCGGCAGGACAGTGGCCGCTATGCTGGCAGCGCTCCGTCGGGAGAGCTCTTGGGTTGTTGTGGGTCGACGCTGCCTGGGGTCAGTGCCCGGCAGTGGCGGGACGGTGAGGCGATGGCGGGCCCGGAGCGCCAAGGAGGGGCAGAGCGGTTTTTACCCTTAGAACCTCTGGCGATAACAACGGTGCGGGTGCGGGAGCTCGTTTAAATACGCTTAGGTGAGCGTCGTGGTTTTTGGAGGACTACAAGCCGTAGCCGGAGAGTAACACGAAGCGCTCCCTTCCCGTAGCGCTCTGGAGGGTGGCTGCCCCGTGGGGGCCAAGTGCCTCAAGCCCACTGCTCAGTAGCAGGGGACAGCCAGCCTTTGCCGGCTCTCGGCCTGCCACCAAGGGTCAGGGGTCTGCTACCCACCACCTTAGAGCCTTGCTATGCTCTAGTCTGCTGCCTGAGGCCTCTAAATACCATTGCTGGCCTGAATAAAACTTAGGGTGTGAGCTCATCTCGAGTGCTACACAACCTGCTCTCTGGCACTGCCTGTGCAGTGTCTCTTGTGGCATGGGTAGTACTCATGCTAATAAAATAAAGCATGTGAGTAAGAGGTTACTGGATTGTGGTCTGTAGTTCTTTCTTTCTGTGATAAAATGAGCACAGAATTAGGTCTGGAAAATTATTACTGGCTTTTAGGGGTTTTTCTATTTGTCCTAGAGCTGCTATTTTAAGCTATAAATCAATGTTCCTGCCAGACTAGTTTTCACTCCCAAAGATTTCAGAAGAAACAGTATGCTTTCTGTGCAGTGTTTGAATGCAGCTGGTCATACTAGCAAACACATACGTATAGAAAGAGCAATTAAATCAGTAACACTTCTGATATCCACAAAGTTCTGTCATCATAACTTCTAGTACTGGAGGTGTCATTGTTTGAGCTACAGAGATAGTTATAAGTTGTAGGCCTAAAGAGTAAGGAAAACAGGTTTTGTGCAGGGTTGAAAACCTTAGCAACACTTCTAGCTCTGACTTTGTTGTTGTCATTGTTGTTTTCTTTTAGTATTCTGGAAAATGGGTTTACGTGTGTCTGTTTAATCTGTTATGACAGAAGTCAGACAAACGATTCCATGTTGTACAATCCAGTTTCGCTTGGAAAGAGGTATACCTATAGGCTTGATAACAGATAATCAAATTATGTAACTGGCATTCAAGATGTAACTAAAATATCAGCTTTCAGTCGTAATGAGTCTATTAAGTCACTTGAACTATGCACCATAAGAGTATTTTATGTTGTTAGGTATTGGCTCTATAGCGTGTACTTAACATTTCAAGTCTATGCATTCCCAGCCATGCCTCCTTAACATACTATAGATCAGTAATAATGAGCACACATAAAAAAATCCTTCTTGATACTAATGTGCAGCAGCTGGGAATTACAAAAATAATTAGTTGATGTTATGAACTAATAATCTGCTAAATTTCTTTTTGTGGAAGTATGCAAACCTAATAAACCATGTATTTATTCATCGGTAGGACTTGCACATAGGCTAAGTTTTCTGATTAAAAGTAATTCCTTGAAGTCTTGGATCTTATATACTGACTTCTAGATGAAATGTGCATGTGTATGCATATGTTTTAAGGAAAAAAAGAAATGTTGTCTGATTGTTATAAAAGGCTGTATGTGTGGCAGGGATATAGTTACTACAAGCAAAATAAAATGTAGATGGACATTTTTGGTAGCCTTCTGAAATTTTACTCATCTACAGGGCCAAAATATGTGTGTTTGTATTTGGAAGTGCATTGGTATTAAGAGTACGTTGCACTATTTGGGTTATATTGGTGTAATTTTTGCCCATGCAAAAATCAGCTTTTCATGTCTGTACTGCATTACTGTACTGCAGGTCCATCACAGGAATTCCTCATCAGCCCTTGGTGTGGCTACCTAATTTTTGAAGCTGCGTGTGGCAAAATTTTATGCAATTAACAAACATAGCATTGCTTTTTTTTATTAATTACCACCTTTACAGTGTTTTCTCTTTCTTTTGCAGCATTCAGATCTGTCTCATTGATGGCATATGAATAACAGCTTTACAGCAGGTACTTTTTATTTTTAAAAAGTTTCTTTTACCCTTTTTACTGTTCAGTCTATAATTATATATTAATTATGCTGCTACTGTGAGATTGTTTCCCTAGTTTATACAGTTTCATTAACTCTCCAGGTTGTAACAGATGGTTAGAGAGTAATGATAGATTTGATCACAATATTTTCTATTTATTGAGCCCAAGGTGAAAAGGTATGAATTCTTTTGTCCTCTCCCAGTACGCAACTATGTGTTCCCCACTGAGAAAAAAGAGATGCTGGACCTCCTTTCCTTTCCACAGGCTCAGAATCTTAGTATTGTTAAGAAGCAGTATCTATTATTATCATGACAGTGGTGATTAGCATCTTAAGTTAAAGTGGCTAGAATGAAAGGATTAGGTCTTTTAGGCAAATGCACTTGGCTGTGCTTAATCACTTTTCCCCAGAATGACCTGATGATGTTCCTTGACTGCAACAACTTTCAACTTTTCTGAGTAACACCTGATCAGCTGCCTGAGAAAGTTTACAGAAATACTCATATATTGCATAAACTGGATTGCTTTCTTATCTCAATCCAATGAAAATTTAAGCATATGTTGAAGTTTAAATATTGGAGTCTCTTTTTGTCAGCTTCTGGAGAACTGGAGGCTGTTGACCAGTGGATGAATACTGTAGGGCCAGTGCATTCTACACTTCCTTGTTGAGTCATTAACTTTGTGTAGTTGTAGAAATAAGCAATGGATAATGAGGTTAAAAAAATATATCTCTCTTTTTTTCCTTTCTGTGGTAATTTTTGCTTTAAACGTAAATATTATCTTTGTCATGAGTTTATTGTGGAATGGTATTACTGTATTGATAGCTCTAGTGTGTTGGTGACTAGCACAGAAAGGATACATTCCACACCTAAGAAATTACAATTTTGGGCAGAGAAAGAAGAAGGTTTGACAGTATTAACTTCACCATAACGGTCTGTCTATATGCCTTACCATTATAAAGATTGTTTCTGCCATGGACCTAGGTTATGTTCTGTATTGTTCTGGGTCTTATCTGGCTGTGTTCTAGGAAGTGCAAAGACCAATACTTGAGAATTTTTCTACAGTGACTCAGTCACTATCTGAGCTAGATAGGAGCAGCCTGTTGGGGTTGGAAAATTTAAATCACAATTGTCAGTCATCTCTTGAATACTAACTTTTTTCATCACACAGTGCTGCTTGTTTCATAGCTGCCCTCCTACAGGTGTGTTGTGTTGTTGAAACAGGGTGGACCTTAGATCTGCAGAGAATGCTGTTACCAATTCTCTATCTCCTTCAAGGAGTTTCTTGCTAGAAGTTGTGCACACCTATGTAGCATCTACTGGGAAACCAAGTGTGCAAATGTTGTTTATTTTTTCAGTCCTAAATGGAAAAAGAATTGAAGCCAAAAATCTGTTTCTATATATTCCACCAAGTATCACATTTACTATGGCAGTGTTACTGTAAATAAAATTTTTAGGCAATGAGAGATGTATACTTGTGTGCTGAGTGTGTATTCTGGCTCAGAGCTCCTCAATATAAATGACTATCTGGCAAAGAATTTAAGTGCTTTATTCACTCCATGGACTGTTTTAACTATCTGAACAGAGACATCAATTTTACCACTATTCATTTTGGTTAATGTTTGTAATTGTATCACACATGGACAAAGAGCAATTGAGGCAAATAAAATGAATAAGTTAAATGTGTTTAAATTAAGAATATTAAACCTTACTTGGGTACTGTCATTCAGCTTTAAATGTACTTTGCTGTGATTCTTCTCTAAGAACATATGTTTTGGGAGCAGTAAGACGTGATCAGTTTGTAGAGTTGTTGCATCTAGTTACATCTATCAGATGAAATATGTTGTATGTTTGTGTATCTCCTTAAAAATGGGAAGGTTGGTTTAAATCACTCTTGATCTGTTTAGGCTTCCCTCTTTTACTTTGCACTGAAGTGGACAGTGTAAACACCTCTGCTGTGATACATACAGAATGTTCTTATTTTTCTTTATCTCCCTTGCAAGAACCCATCTTGATACTCAGTCAATTCTTGGTTTAGTATTTTTTTGTATGTAATTGTGTGCAGTTCCATTTCAAGGCCCTCTGTGTCCAAATCAGCCTACAAGATGACCTATGCAATACTTGCATTGTTTTGGGTACATTTATCTTTGCCTGTTTCAGCTTTACAGACGTATTTTCCCTCTGAAAGATTAGGTGCTTGTATGTATCAACTTCATTCCTAGTGGTTCTTCACATTGGATTTAATTTACTGAAGTATTAAGGCATATGTGTCTTGGTAAGCCTAAAATTAGTCTGAAATGTTAAATGTTTTGCTGGTTCGGAGTCTCATCGGTTATGAGTGAACTGGCTCAACTGTTTCTGCAGTTTTGTGTATGTTTAAATTGCCCACAAAGCCAAAGCCTTGGACTGGCCAAGACTTCTGGAAAGCCACTGGCTAAAATTAAATAATACTGTATTTAGTAATAATGAATGCTTTAAGTATATGCATGTATGTAATTGCTTTTTTACTGGATAGTCTTGATTTTTAGCTCTCTTGTAGATTCTTGATGGCTTAAATGATCTTATTTAATATGCATACTACAGATTTGTGACTTTGTAGTAGTAAATATAGTTTATTGCTATCAGCAAGTACTAAATGACCAAATTACACAATACTTTTTAAAAAAACGTATATATACGTACAAGCTCCTTTCACATACAGTGGAAATATAAATCCAAAGAATAAATCACATTGATATACTTTTGAGTTTCTTATCTGTGCCACATTCATTCATTCATCTTGACTAAAACTCTTCTTAGAGTCCCAGACCTCAGAGGAGCTTCAAGTAATTACAATAAACTAAATTAACACAAGAATACTTCCTTTTTCCTGCCCCAAGATCCTGAACTTAGAGTTATTTTCACATAATCAGGCCTTGTACTTACACAAAATTCCATGGGACTTGTTGTAAGATTGCTCTGTGACTATATACATTTTCTTCTTTGTTCCTTACAAACATGCAGTGGTGTCACAGAAAGGGTAGTTTGTATTCAACACTCTGCTTTCATAGGTTTAAAGACCATTAGGATTGCACTGTCAGTTTTATTCTCTCTGGAAGAATCCAGAATTACATAGATCCATGCTATGCTTCTGGAACTGAAAAAAAAATAAAATGCCCCCATGGCATGTTTTGGCCATTATTTTTGTTTTAAAATCATTAACTGTACTGAAAACACATGTTCATCTTATTCTTAGACTCCTCTATAGCTGGGTTTATACCTATTAACTATTAAACTGTGAGTCTTTTACACGTAGACAAGATGCCTGTGCTTTGCCTTACTTTCCTGTAGGGGACTGAATTTTTGCCCCATTACACAGATGAGATTACCCATATGGGTGTTCAGAGATAGGAATGAGAGGTTTATAAACCCTGCTCTAAAGAAGCTTGGCTTCTACTAGTTCTGTTAAAATCTTTTTAAGTCATTCCTATTTAAAGCATTATGTTCCATATGATATCATGTATTTGATCCACTGACAAAAAAATAACACTCTATTAATAAAAATTTTAACGTTTTTCAAGCTAGCAGATGTTTGGGTTCTGCTGTCTTGGAGTTGCTGAGAGATGAGAAGCAAAAATTAAAACCTACTAAACTGACTGTAGATTACTTAATTTCACAGATGAAATTTATTTCCCTTTTAGGTATTGGGCTCTGTGTATAAAAAAATGCCCCTAATGCCAGACAACAATACTTTCCATGTGAGTGTGTCATTCTTTACTGTTGCATACTGTGTCAGCATTGCCAATTGAATGTGGTACACAGTGGTAAAGTGTGTGCAAACTGCTGCCAAATGAGGGTCAATAGCCTCAGCAATGTCACACTGTGCAAAGCATGCTGAAACGCTTTCTCCTGAGACAAACTTTCTGCATTCATTACAGTTTCCCTCACAAAGCAGTTAACCAAGCCTATACTCACATTTTTCACTCATACAGTATTTGATTTACATCAGCTGAAGGAAATGGTAATGTGCAACAGTGACTCTGGAATTTAAACAGAAACCCACAAGGGATCTCCGTACTGCAGGCCAACTTCCAAATATGGGAGAAGAGAAGCAGCCATAGTAGCCTGGGAAGCCATCCTCAGCACAGCAAGGGGCAAAATAGTTCGGGGTATGTGGACTTCTTGGAACTTGTTCAGGAAGGTAACTGCTCTAGTGCTTTAGTCAGAAGGAGTGAAATACAAATACTGTGGTGGCAGAAACAAGTATTGTTGAACGTTAACTGTTTAGGACATGAATATCAGAAGTGCAGCTTTTTTTTTTTTCCCATTCTATTTTCAGTATGTAATAGTGCACTTACCCCAAATCCAAAGTTGTATCCATGTTCTGCAAATACCACTCCACTGGGTTTGCAGATTTATTAGGAAGACTCATAAGAGTGCTCGTGAGAAGATTAGTGGGGCTTACTACCAGGTCTGGCTGAAATTCTGCCAGAACAGATTCTTTGAACAGAACTAAATTCACCAATATTTAGACCTTGTGTTCTACAAATCTTCAGCTCAAAGGCTTAACAAGAACCCTTAATATACATTTAACATAGGAAGGACCTTTTAAAAAAAGCCCCAGGAAAGTAGAGGATCATCAGATTCTAATTACAAACTGGTACAGTCATTTGTATTTAGCTGTTGCCAATTTTTGAGGCTTCTGACTTCTGTAAGTATGGTAGGTGCGTGCCATCTGGACACATAGAGCAGCAGTGGCCCACAAGCCAAAGGAATATAGAGCCAAACCAACAAGGGCAAATCTGACAGAGTAGAGGGCTGCAAAGTGGTTCATATTTATAACAAGTCGTTTAGAGAACACCTTCGAAGTGGTAGCCTTATTGGCTATTTTATAGACAAGGTTTAGGACCTGTTGATAGGATGAGGATTACTCTGGCTTTCGAAACAGGGAAAATAAAATTAACATCTTACGAACTGAAATGGTATTAGAAAAGTCCTCTTACAAAGGCGAGCTTCTTATGGAAGAAAATGATTTGTGGGGGTGCTTTCCCTTACTCATTGTGAAAGAGCTCTGACTTTTCTAGAAAAATATCTTTGGCTAGAATAGCTATGGAAGAGACAGAGTACTGCTTGCCCTGGGAGACTTTCTTAAGATGAAGGTGGAGGAAGAGGATGCCATTTTTCTTTTCAAACTGCCTAGGAAGTATCGTGTGTTCTCTAAGTAAAAAAAAATTGATTGCGCTGTATTTCAAGCTTCTGATACTGACTTCACTGTCTGAACAGTATCTGAGTTTCTTTAAGGTGGTATATTATGGTGGTATATGTGAAAGTATACTTATATGTCATTAGTCAAAAGAATCAACGTTTCTCGCTGCAGGTTCTAAACAGCTCCACATATGTCTTCATGTATTTCCTTTGCTACTGTTGCCAAAATAAAGATTCCACGTGGAAGTTGTTGTGGGAAGGACTCCTAAATTTCAAGTCCCAAGTCTGTCAAATTAAGATTATGATGTTAAAGTTGAGTCATAGTGATTCAGCTAACATGACATTAGTGAAAGATTTAGTAGGAGTGCTACCAAATTACACCATTAGCTTTCAGAGCTGCCTGAAATAGGAAATGTTGCAACCGTGATGAAGTTGTTTCTAACTGCAGAAATGTACTTTGTTCTGTAAAATGGAGTTGCTTTGGCTGTATTTTACCTCATAAAAGCCTGCATTTTACCCCTAATGCCTGATTTGGTTCCACTTTTCACTTTCCATGACTGTACATGACCAGAGTCCCAAAAAAGTTTGCGAGGATGTAAAAGGCTCTCCCTCACTGTACATGCTTATACTGCTCATTCCTTAGAGATAAAAAAAATAAATAAAAAACATGTGGTCTCCATGGTTGTAAATGGCAGAATAAGGGGTTCTGAATTTGAAGTGCTTATATCTTCAGTAGAATTATATTTTCTCTATATCATCGTGAAAAGATGTTAATGATTCCAAAAGTTTCTACGGAACAAAGTCCAAAAGTCAAAAATGTTCAAAAGCTATTTGAACAAATTCACAGTGGATAATCCCATCAGGGCCTATTAAAGACAGAGACACTGTTTCTGGCTCAAGAATCCTTTAGATTTTTCACCTGGACACATGTATTTTGGGAATTATTTTGTTCTTGCCTCGCTTTTGTGTTCTTTCAAAATAGACATCTAGTGTTTACCACTGTCAGAGCTGGGACAGTGTGCCAGATGACACACATGGTCTAACTCTATGCATCTTTTCGTTGTTCCTGTAAAATCATTGTGCTTTAACACCTCAAATCAAGAAAGAACAACCAAAATTGGTATCAGGTTAATGTGAACTTGAGGGTGATGGTGTACTATGTGAAAGTAACTTTGTATCTGCTGTTGCTATTATTTCCTCTTCTCTGTGCCACTGAGCTTTTCTTCAGCTAGAATTGACTCTACTCTGTTATTACAGAGATACATATTGTATAAACACAGTACTGTTCATATTTCAAAATTAGTGATAATGTGAGGGAAAATAAAATGCATGCTGCATCATGTCCTGACCCTCCGGACAACCGAGGACACAGTGATCCAAGTGGCGCAGCTGTGGGTCAGGTCACGGGGTGGGCTTGCAGAGCAGAGACTGCCTGATGGATAAAACTGCCATGCATGCTTTTAGCACTCAAAACATGAGCTGTAGGGGGAAAAAAATAATCATACATATATTAAAGATACCTGTTTGTGAACTCCTTATTTATATGTTTATGACACTCTCTGTGAGGTATAATCCTTACAAGTCCTTCATGTAAGCTGGGATGTCTCTTCCAAAAAAGAAGCCTGGAATCAATCTCCATGGCTTTATGCAAACCTGTTTTCTTTCCAATTTCTTGCCATCTCAAACAAAGCCTAAAAAATCCATGTGTCTTTAATTAGGTTTGCATTTCTCTTGGAGACTGGGAGAGAGGGCAGAGAGAGCATAATGCAATAGAAACCCAGGGAAAATTAGATCTGAAAATTAGGTAAAGAAAACAGACTCTGAACAAAGGACTGAGATGGAGAAAATTTCTTTGGGGAAAATCACGTAAGCATTCTACAGTACTGCTTTGAGTATCTAAGAGCTTTTGTGAAGGGGAATATTTTATTTTATCCATTAAAAGGCAGCTTTTAACAAAGGAAACATGGCTTCTATATTTTAATTTCAAAGTAATAGTAAAGGAGAGAAAGAATATGGGTTTAAACTGAAGAAAACATTTTAAGAACCACCCCCCACATCTGAGTAGATAGAGTTCATGCACCCATAGCACAAACCCGTTGGGAGGTCAGCTTCCTTCAGCTCCCAGAGGAAACCAGTACTTCTACAGCTTTCAGGAAGAGTTAAAAATAGCATCACTAAGTGTATTTCCAAATGTGACCATCAGTAGGGGAGGCACTAAGCTGTTCTTGGCTGTTGTCAGTAAAGCTCTGCACAGGCGATGTGTTTCTGAGAGCTGGTTGTGGGACTTGATGGCTACAAAGTGTATCACCTTGGCACAGTTGCTCTCCTAATCTTGCAGCTGAGAGAATCCTGGGAATAACACAGTAACCTTCACTATCCCGCGTCTGAGTCTGCTTCTCCTTTTAGCTGTCCAGTTGAAAAACATGGCATCCATGTCAGCTTAAGATCTGAGGTACAAAGAAAATTTTAGTTCACAGATTCGCATGACTCAAACCCTAAAAGCAAATACCTTTCAAGTGGTTATAGAAAGGGCTTCCAGGACTCCTGTCTCTAAGAGTCTGGGGGCCCCTGTGGTTGGACATCAAATGTCCAATGCCAAGATGAGGTATAAATGTGAATTGCCACATGTTATGGTAGGAAGTAGCCTTCTTGTGCAAGAACAGATGGCATCATATGAGGACTTTCATGCATGGAATGTGAAAGAGAGATTATTATGTCCAGGACACTGATCAGCTGCTGAACACAAAGTGTAACATGGTCTTTGGATTGTGGATTTGTATTTGCAGATAGGCTTTACTAAAAAAAAATTTTGGTTCCATTCCACACTAACAAACAAGTGTCATTATTCTTAAAAAAAAAAAAAAAAAAAGGAATACAAAAGGACCATGAGTATTCTTTTAAGAAATAATAATAGAAAATATCATATATTTTATTCATTATATAATATATAATAATAATACAAAAATCCAAAGCCATTATGCTAATTATAATAGCGAGGGGCTCGTGTTTACTACTTGCACACAGCCTTTAGCAGTGGGTACAAGTAGATAATAAGCTCAGAGATGCTGTATGAGTGGGAGACTGTGGCTTTTGCATTGAAATCCTACAGATCATATTGAATCCTGCAATGGTCATTACCACTGTAGGGGAAAAGAAGTGTAACACTCCATCCTGACTGCTGCTGTTCTGCTCTTTCCATCACCCATGAAGTGGGACAGAGTAGAGTTGGAACCCAGGCCTGAACTTGGCTTGTGTTTCTAAGAAAACATAAGGAAAAAACAAATAAAAAAAGAAAGAAAACAAAAAAAACCCCAAACAAACCAAGCCAAAATGTAGCCCACAAATACCCCAATATGTTGAATCTGCATAGCTTAGATTTTGCTTATGGTCTCACCAGTTCAGGATTGGAATGGCAGAAGCTGCATAAGGGCAAGAATTTGGGAGCCTCAGGAGTAGAACAAGAGGGAGTGTGGACATTCAGGGAGCAGAGAACTCCCCAGTAAATCCAGGACAAGAAGAGCAACAGGTGCTGGAGGCCAAGGGTTGAGATGCCTTGTTACAGAAAAGCTATGTAAAGAATCTTGCTCTGCACCTGTCCAAGGTGTCCCAGGCTTGGTTGTTCTGTGATAGCATCTAAAGATGTCAATGTATATTAAAAAAAATAAAGAAAAAAGAAAAGGAGAGGAAGAAGAAGAGGGAGAAGAAGAAAAGGGGAAGGGGTTAACAATAACAATGATGGCATTCATCTGGAAAGAGTCATTTAGGAAATATTCAACTGTGGGACAAGCCGAGAACACAAAAAGGAGTCTTCAGGAAAGAAGTAGCCATTATAATAAAATAATTGGTGTTTTTACAGAGAAACAAAATAATTTAAAAGTACATGAAAACATAAATTGGATTATATTTAAACTGGTGATAATTCGCTACAATCAATTTTGGTCCTGCAATAAAATATTTTACATACTCTTTTAAGTTACAGCTTACATTTGGTACATTTGAGGGTAGGGGCATTGCAGGAGTACTCCCTGGAATTAACCATGCAGCTGATAGTACTGCAGAATGGAGAACTGTGCTGCTTCCCTTCAGATCCAGTATGTGGCTCTCCCACCCCATGCAGAGTCAAAGGAGTTTTGTTTCTTTCTCCTGCACTGTTTCCCCTTCTGCTCTCTCAATTTTGCTGAATTTCAATCAGTGCAATACATGGGAAGCAAAGTAGCACTGCAAATTTAGAGAGATAGCAATTGACACCTTAGAAACGTGTTTTCTTGTGTTTGCCCCAGTCAGAAGATAGCCTTAACAGTAAGAAGAGGTAATTTGGCACTACTGCTAGTGCTACTGCAAAAGTTTCCATGTACATGGAATGCTTTGTAAAAATCTACATGCTGATTCTTTATTTTTTTATTCCTGGGTAGCACCCTACAGCCACGCTAAGTTGACCCTTCTTAGTATTCCAGAAGCAAAGGTATATGTATTTGATATAAGAAATAAAAGTACTTCCTATTTAAGTTTTCCTAGGAGCACAAATACTTACATAGACTTTTTGTAGGAAGTTGTCATATAGATAAGACCACTAACCTGTCAAGTCCAATCAGATTGTGGCCAGTCCTGACACTTTCGGAGGAAGGGGCAAGAAATCCTACTTAGGCATTCCTGTCCAAGGTTGAAAACTTTCTTTTCTTTTGACCCCTGTAATGTGGTAATGAATTTCTTCTGTTATTTGTCTGGTAACCTGAGAGGGTAAGCAAGCTCATTTCTGCCATTAAATATTACATGCTGGATCAGAATTTAGATGCATGCATCCTACTACATAGGAAAATCCCACTAGGGTAGGTTTTTACAGATTGCATGATTCATATACTGGCAAAATGTCATGCAGGCATATCCAGCCTTACAAAATTGCTGAGCTTACAAAACTCCCATTGTAGTCTGTAAGCAGTACAGATACAACACAGAATGATTTGACGTTATCAACAGTGAATAGTCCTATCTTTTTACTACCAAAAGTTACTATTATTAAGTAACTGAAAGTATTGCTTAGCAGTTTAGCAATGGTGTTATTGGGTTTTCTGCTGATAGATAGATCTTTATTTGTGGGTGTTTTGTTTTCTCTGCATGTAATGGTATTACTTAGATCTATTGATGCTCTTTCCAAGTTCATTCAACACTACGTATTTTTCAAAGGATGATTTAGATGTTAGCTAATATGTAGTACTCTTCTGAGAGGTTGGCATGGAATAAGGTCTTATTTTAGAAGAGAAGGAACTGAGACTATTTAAAAATAAACTTTTTTTTCTTTCTTTAATATTGCCTGGGAATTGCTAAGTCATATTTTTAGGCTTAGTCTGTGTACAGCTCTTTTTAGCCATTGGAGAGAACTGTTTCTGTTTGCTTTTATTTTATGTGATTTGACATGAACACAGTAATTGCACAATTGAGTGTTGTTTCACACCAACTCTAGTAACACACTCCAGTGTGTTAAGAGGTCGTCTCAGAATTAGCTTCCTAGTTTAATATATCATGGGTTTTAGCCAGTCATCTTGGATACAGGGCTGAATTAGCACCTGAACACACTGTTGGTTCTCTTCTGCTGATTCTGGATATTCTAAACTAACTCTTTTAACTTCTCTAGTTCCAGTAATATAGATAGCCGAGAATCCATTCTCTTGCATTCTTGACCTTAGGTGTTAAATTCCAGATAGAGATGATGTGATACTACATATGTCTTGACAGTCTCTTTTCATCTGCACTCTCATTCTTTAAATGTTTGGCATAGTTAGAGCTTCCTTATATGGGGATGGTTTATTTACTCTTATGTAAATTATCGTAAATCTCCTTCATGTCTCTCAAATGCTCATAGGAATGATTGAACACATGGGAGAATACTTAATATTAGCTACTAGCTGTATGTACACACACACACAAACACACACACCCCCCAACCAAAAAAGCAGAGGTTATATCTCAATCTTTCATAATTTCTACATGAGCTATGACTTGGCCCAAATTTCTTAAGTACTTAACCCAACTTCCCAAGTTTCTTAAGTACTTAGGCCAAATTTTATCCAAGTCCTAAGTATGCAAGGAAACAACTTTGCTGAAATCCTTGTCTCACTGATTAAGTAGCAGAACTCAGACATATTTTAATAGAACAAGGAATTTACCCCTGAAATTCAAAGAACTTCTGTGACCTGGAAAAAATCTACACTTTTTTCCCATTTGAGCTTTACCAGAGCTTTTAATTTTGAAGAAACTTGCAGAATTAATGCAACAGAATTATGTTTAGGTATGTGCACATTGTTCCCAAATACATTCAGTCTAGACTTAAACTTTTGCTAGTCCAGAGGTGCTCCTGGATACCAAGGAAGCTTCCTTGGCCTGTGTACATAAACACCCTGAACATTACTTAGTCTGCTTAGAACTAAATCCAACTTCTCAGAGCAAATAAACTGCTTCTGCAGTTCCAGATACTAGCTCAACTATAGATGTGGACAGCAGTGTTTGACCACAGTAAGCAGTGATATGGTAAAACAGTGCACAGTCTCTGCTAGATTACCCTTTTTGCAGTAAAGTGATTAGTGAACTGCACAGAGGTTGGCATGCATGAAGTACTTTTGTAAAGAGCCACAAAGGAATAAGTAATGTGTGGGAGGCTTTGGGGACTATCCATTCAGTCTTGAGTGTGGCTGATGAGTTTTAACACCTTCTAGAGTCTCCAGACCTTTCAGACACACTGGGAGATGACAAGCAGCTCATATGGGCCTCTGCGGCAGAATTTATATAGCTTGTGACATTCCAACATGCTTTTTGGTAACAATAGTCTATTACCATTACAAAACTGCTATTAGCATTCTCCGGAGAGGTGAGCATATCCCCTTGGTTATGTTTAAACCCCATAGGAAGTGCCTCAGCTGTACTTGGGGGCAGTGCCTCCCATTCACTGGCAATTTACAGAGCTGTCACAGTATACAGAGTAGAGCTGTAAAGTTTTCCTAGCTGATAATTTATCCCAAATCCCCTTGAAATTCTAGGAATAATCTGCTCACTTCATGTGGGATAGTATTCATTTTCTATTTGCCGAAGAACTGGGCATGCCAAGCAGCACTCAGAAGGCTAGCAGAAAGACAAGTATTTCTTCTTGCAGAGGAAATTGTGTATAGTTACCATGGAAAGTTAGTAAGGCAGTATGAACTATGATTTTATTTGCATGTTGTCACCTGTAAAGACACAAAAACCTTGTCTTTATTTGGAATTAGGCACGCAGACACTGATGTAGAGGACACAGTGTAACCTTCAGTCTTACAAGAGAGGCAGGAAAGTTGTGCTTTTCTCAATCCCAAAGTAATTTCTGCTCATAGTACTTTTTGTCCCCTTTTCTAGTCAGTTTGCCTTGTGCAGAAACACTAGAAGCTGGAACTGTGGCTTACTCTTTCTGTTTAGTTAGAACAGACCAGATAATGCCACATACTTCAAAATATCTGCAGTGTTGCAACAACATGGGCTGTTGCCCTAAGTGTGTGCTACTCATTGTGAATGAGATGAGGGTTCTCAGCTCAAAGTATTTAATATGGCGTAAAGATTTTTAAATAGATGTGAAAATAATCATGTGTATGAAAGATAATTTTAGATCCCCTTTAAAAAACAGTTACATTTAGTCTGTTCAGAAGTATTAGAACAGTTCATAACTATCGCTGGGAATTCAATGACGGTCATGAGACAGGCTCCCTTCCTATTGTGTATATCATCACTTCCACTTAGCCCACTGGATAATCTAGTTGTTATTAATTCACAGTCTGAAACAAATCCATCACCCACATCTGTACTTCTTAGCCTATAGCTTTCTCCTGAACCTGACATGGTGGTGTGGAAAGGACTTTAAATCAAAATACTAATGCAGATATCATCCTCGCAAGCACCAGTGTCAGCCAGCTAAGCTTTAAAGGAGTTCCCCTGTGACTGCAGTGCATTCAGACACTCAATAGTGGTTTTTGTTTGAAGGCTGGAGTGTTATTAGCCTTTTCTTTTGAGAGGCACAATTCTGTCTGGTTATTATCTGATGAAAAAACTACTTTGATTACATCAATTGAGGTCATTTTGTAATCCACACTAAGTCAGTATTCAGCATTAGTGACTCTAAAAATTTGTAAGTTTTCTTCTTGGCCTTACTATTGCTACCAATAAAGCACTAGTTCTTGATTTCTCTAATTATTTAATGCCATACAAACTCTTAAATGAATATATCTAATTCCCATATCTATTCTGGGGAGAAAAGCTCAGAAATGGGGGACTCTAATTGTAAAATCCCAGAAAGTAGTTTGTGTCATCACACATAATTTCAACACTACATTTAATTAAGATACTACATGACTTCAGGATCTGACTTTCTGTTGTCCCCATTAAATGTGGTCATTTACTAATTAATATATTTAGTTTGCCCTGGGCTAATCTTAATCAGTGGCCAGTACATATTTTTCACATTTTTTCAGATGTTTTCCTCTAATATAAATGTGGATAATGCCTGTAAATCTATTGCAAAGGAAGTTTCTTGTACTCTGATTGCTTCTGAGACTGACTGATCTCAAAGATGGTGACTCCTAAAAAAATACCTTATATAACCTGGGAAATTAGCTTTTCAGAACAGGATGTGACAGTTCTTAAATTCTAATCTGCTGAAGCTCCTGGGTTTGGTTGAGGCCCTGAAAGTTCTACAGTGCTTCCCTTATGGGAACTACCAGGGAAGCTGTATCACCCTTTCTGTCTTTAATTTAAAGCTGTGTGATAGTGGAAAGCTAATAGCTGAACTTCTGTAGAAACAGTTGATCATCTTTATGATGTTTTTTTGAAATATTTAACTGAAGTGCCAGGTCATTTGATGGTTTAAGACAGGTCATACTTTTTGACGTACTGTTTTAAAGTGCAGGTTGACTCTGGGAAGAGATTATGAAGCGGCTTTGGCATGCTCTGTGTTTCCACCTTGGTAGCTATCTCAGATCTTGTCTGTTTAAAAATAAAATGCTATTTCTGACAACTACTGCTCCAAATTCTGATTAGAAAGTGAAAGCCAAGGGAGGGTTTTCTTCCTGCTCATTAATTCCTTGCAGTAAAGAGCTCAAGTACATTAGGAAATTTGCAACATGAGATCTTTTGTAAAGACTATTTGCAGCCTTCATATCAATTTAGAAGCCAGAATAAAGAGCACTTTCCCAGAGTAACACTATGCTGTTACTCTAGGAATAAATACAGAAGATGGCAACATTTCTCACCATCATAAATCTGGTTTGGGTTATTCCTTAAAAGTGAAAACAAACAAACAAACCTACCACAACCAACTAAACCAACCAAACAGATGTGCTTGGGTTTTAACTGGCACTTTAAAAAGTAATGAAACTCTTCGTATAGAAAGAACCATGTGCCTTTTGCTCAGGAAATTTACTGCAGTGTATTCCAATACAAACTTAGCTTGAAGCTATCTGAAATATAGCATCAGCAATGAGGATACTGCTGTAATTTAAGTTTTGTAGGACACTGAGTTATTTCACAGAACCTTTAGATTACTACAATCTGTTGAAGAGCTATTAATGGTAGCAACATTTGTAGACAGGTCACCAAATATTTTGTTCTGGATTTCTTGCAAGTGTAAGTGCATGATTATTGCAAGATTCCTCTTCTTCAAGACCAACAGTTCTATAACATAATATCCTATAGTTACCAGAACTGTTTTATATTTCTGAAATTTGTAAATCCACACTTGATAGCACAAAATAGAAGGACTCAAAAATAGTAAGGCTGATGAAGACTGCTATGAAACAAAATCAAATCCAGTTTAACAGCAACTGAAGCTATGAGGTTTAGATATTTTTTGCTTTAGTGGGAAAAAAGAGATTTGGGATCTTCTAACATCAAATCATAACTTGTCTTCCCACTAAGTGATCTGTGAAAATATTTACTGTAGTCTAAAATAAGACCGGAAGTATACAGCTGCTGTTTCTCTGGGAATCTAAAGGCAGATTGAGAGTTCCTTAAGCTTTTTGCATTTGGAAAGACCTAGATTTCTGTTGTTTTGGCAGTGTAAGTAATAGAAGAAGAAAAATCTATTGAAGTGTGAAGTCCCTTCTTCCCCTCCCCTTTCACTTGGCCATCACTGGCTGTGTAACTGGCACATGTGCCAATGAACTCTCCTGTCCCTGAGAAAAGCCATGGGCAAATAGCTGCTAGAGATATTAAAATTTCAGTTTGTCCCTGTTTTCCTTTACCTTTTGACAAAAATACGATGCTTGCATCTCTCTGTCGGACCAATCTATTAAAGAAGTTCACCCGGGTTTGTTGTGCTGACATGTACATTACAGAATGTCATGACATAATACTGAAAAAGACAGAGAATGTTATATTAATCTTATATAAATAAATATATATATTTCATTTCAATTTTAAAATTGTAGCATGATAAAATTTTGAAAAGGAGTCAAGAACCAGAAGCACAGTACAGGAAACAGTTAATTTTGACTATTGTTTCAGTAAGAAGCCTTCTACTTAATTTGATATGGTTATTTAGTATTATGATGGTTAGGACAATTGGATTATCCTTTAATAAATTATGTTCTGCTATATGTCCATTCCCTCTCCCCACCCTGCATTGAAATCTTCCACAAAACTATTGCAGGTAACTTGAGAATACTCAAGAGCAAAACTTGTAATGCAAGAACACATAAGGAAATCCCATAGTGATCAGAAAGTGTGACTCTTCTGGTGATGATTATTATGGTCTTGTGACCAGCAGGAGCAAGAAGCATGGCTTAAAGATCACTAAGATGTCCTATAGACTGATGCAAACATTTTCTTATCTTCTAGAAAGCAGAGCTGTGTTCTTCTATTAAGTGCTATCTTCCTCATAATGACTTATTTCTGAAGATTACTCTTGAAGTACCAACATTTCAAGTAAAATAAAAATCTCAAGAGTTCAGATTTTTTTTGGTCTCTTTTCAGCTCTGCCACCAATGCCTGTCTATTATCAGACAAGTCTGAGCCTCCACAGCTGAAACAGGATTAATATTTACACATCCTAGAGCAATGAGTCACATCTTGGTTCTGTCCAGTAAAGCGCGTAGAGTTCATCGTGAAATACAGAGTTATTTCCAGACAGGGCCCCTCTCTGAAAAATGTTAACAGGTGGAAACCCTTGTAGATAAATTAACGTCTGCTCTTCAAGAGGGTTATTTTTACCGCCAGACTGAGTTTGGTGAGTACAAGTGTACCATGCCATGATATACAGAAAGCATTTATAGTTAGAGTGCTCTGAACTTGTCCCTTCCCCATTTTTAAAGCAAAAGAGGCTAACAGTCTCAGAATGTGTATTCAGAACACCTACATAAGGAAATTGTTTGCTTTCTAGGCACAGAGTAATTTGATCATGCAGCCTGTGAGAACTTAATCATATATAAAAGTCACCCAACACCAAGTTTGTGGGTGCTTTGATGAAAAGAAATGTTCAGAATGATTTTTCATTAAAATACTGCTTGTTTTTGTGGGGTTACTAATCACAATAAGCTTACACCCATGTGAACATACCTAGAATTTTCATATGCTTATATATGAGAAGACATCTAAGGAAAAAGGCATTTCTCTCCCCCACCTCTTTTTTGCTCAGGGAAATACTGTTAATTCATAGCTTCTCAGAAAATCTGTGCCTTTTTCCCAGTGTGTAGCTTCATCTTTCGTGTGGAGAGATATGCATGCCTACAAAACTGAAGAATTTTTATGCAGAAAGTCAAGCTGGTAACTGGATGCAATAGTCTTGGCTGCTGGCTGCTCTGCTGAGCATGGATGAGACTGATCACTCGTGGAATTCCTTCTGTCTCAGCCCAAGTGGATGAGCAGTGACCTGCATGCTTCCCCCAGCCCAGCAGCTCTGGCCATGGCTCATCATAATGACCTCAGTGCTTTCGACACCACTGTCTGCTCAAGCACTGGAGGCACACCAGTGTCCCTTGTGTGTGTAGGGTAGCAGTGTCTTATAAAAGCATGATACATTCCTACAGTGTTCCTGGCAGAAAGGAGTCCAGCTTTATCTGGGTCCAGTTTATGGGCTAGGACTGTACAAAAGAAAGCCCACGATACCAAGGTAAACTGGTCAGTCTGTTTATAGCATAACAGAGTTTAAGTTTAGGAATAAAGAATTCAGTAGTGAATAACCTAAATTCTCCTTCACACTTACTAAATACATCACATGTTTTTAGAAAACTGCATTATTCACACTATTAAAATCTGCTTTTATTCATTGATTGCACTGCATATCCACAACTGAAAAAAGGGAGGTAGTTCTCCCCACACTAGTCTAGCTAGGCCACTAATACCCCATATTTTCAGAGAACTGTTCTGGGTATTTTCATTTCTCGGTCTTTTCTGAAACACCCAGTACGAACGCCAAATAGAGGCATGTTTTTGATGAGTATGTTTTCTCTAGAAACTGGGCTGAGAGCCACAGACTTGCTTCCAGTGAACGACCAAAGCTTCTTGTAATTTGATGACCTAAGTTGCTGTTGAATTTGGATGAACTCAAGCAAGTATATGTGAAAGTGTCTGTCTTTCATTGCTAATCTATTTAGTCCTTTTAAATCATCTTCTTTTTAGGATTAAAAAGGCCTCATCTCTATCCAGGCATTTTCAATATTCTGTATTCAGGACCTATAAAACATTTCAAGGTTCTTCCTGTATTTAAGATGAGATTGATAACTGCCAAGAAATCTTTTTTTAAATTAAGAATCTTTGCAACATCAGCCATCACACAGTATTTTTTAAATTGAGGTATAGATGTGCTTAATTAGCTAAAATACATGGCTTGCATATTAAAAATTGTCCTTTCTAGGAAAAGACATATGAAGATGTCTTGCTTAAAAAAAATCTCCACCAATAAAACATCACAAAATCTCCCTTCAAGAAAGGAATCAGCAAATCATATCATGATTTTCAAGGTAACATAAGAGATTGGAATACAGGACAACAGCAATGAAATGCTGTAACATGCCTGCATTCAGAGTAGACAATGCTTCTATGGATAAGCTTTGAGACAGGGATAGAAGAAAGTTTCATGTCATAGCCTGTCACACGTTGAGCACACTTTGACACTGCTGCCTCCTTTCCAAACCTGGGCTCTTGCAGGGGTCACCATTGTTGTGCTAGCACACTGAGAGAAGCACAAGTTCCCCAACCAAGCTACTTCCAGCTCTAAAGTATCTACATTTCTAAAACATTACTTCCCTGTTTATGAAATTATTTTTTCCTATTTTCAATTATTATTTAGTGTCAGGTTGAAAGCAAGGACTTTGATGATTTTAACAGACAAAAAAAGTGTAAGTAAAAGAAGTGTAAGTATGAAATCAATAACCTTAGATCTGATAAGTTCTACAGGGTTTCAGTGATACTTAGTATCTTCTTACAAAAGAAGTTTTTAGTTAAAACCAAGCACATCACAGGACATGATATATGTTTCTATTAAATTCTCAACAGCAGAAGTTGCCATCTTTTACTGAACAAATTATAACTTTTAGCTACTCATGGAAATTGTTCTTAGAATACTCTTTTAAGGTCATGGAGAGTCAATTGTAATCAGTCATCCTGGAAAATGGAGCCATGCAGACTCAGAGAATCTGAAATTGTCTGAACTTCTCAGCATAAGGAGCTTTGTTCTTCCTTTGTGTGAAATAAAAATGTTCACAGCTACTATGAGCAGTAGGAGATAGAAGATAATTTTTTGAACTTCAAAAAGTATTTTAACAGACACCTAAGTGCTGTTCAAATGCTGTACTCATCTAGTAAGGTGGCATAATGGTTGGACACTACTGTCCTAATCTGATATTAAGTTACCAGGTAAGCATATTCCTACCTCTTACCATATGTAAAAAATTTATCAGGAAATGCTATACTAGAAAACGGAGAGGCACTTCAGCCTGGTGGAAGTCAAGAGTTTAAAGAAATTATCCTTAACCTTTGGGAGACTCCAGAAAGAACTGCACTGAACATGGGCTTGCTTTATCTTTCATTTTCTTCTTTTACAAGTGCCTCTCCTACTAAAGTCTGATACTTACAATTCAAAAAGATACAATATGCTCTATATTCTGAAGCAATCATCTCTACTAGCTGTCACCTCGATCATGGAGACTGATGCTAAAAACCTTGACACATTCCTCACTATGAAACACAATCTTTTAAATAGAAGAGAATAGTTCCATTTAAGGCATGCTAACAGATGAAAACAAATGTCTGAGAAGCAGTCTGACCTCCCTAGTGTTTTTTTCTTCCTGTGCCTTACACCGGAATCTTTAGCGAATGCTTCCACTTATTACAAAGCCTCCTTTATATGCTCGAAGAGGGAATGCCTCCATTTCCGTGCACCCTGGGGGGCTCCCTGAAACACCCCTGTGTTGCCCTGCCTCGCTGGCACCCTGGAGCAGCCTGCCTGAGTGGAACATCAGATTTGTTCCAGGGACTGCTGGCTGCCAGCACATTGTAGGACTAACTTGCGAGGAATGTTCCCCTTGGCAGGCAGCCCCTCCTGGCACCAGTGCCAAATGATATCAACCGTAATTGTTGCTATTTATGATTTTTCTTACTGTTTATATGAATCACTGCTAAGACAACTAGGTTATCCCAAATCTTTGAACAACTTGTTCAGTGGGAAGCCTGACAGTATGTAGAGGATAATAGAAATTCCTTTGAATTCAATCTACAATTTTTTTGAGTGGAGAGATAAAAGCATATTTTGCTTGAGCTTAGAGCTCCAAATCCAAGAACTGCTGAGTCTTAGGACTCCAGCATCAATACTGTCTTGCTATGTGTCCTGGAAGAAGTTTCTTTAACATTTCTCTTTTCTTTTGCTTACACTTTCCTCTATTTTCTGTTAATTAGCTTTTTGTTCAGCTGCTTTGGAACTAATGTAAGCAAGCAAGCCTAAATGAAAATAAATGTTCCAGCATTGAGAATAACATCACCTGTATGTAATGGGTCTGAACCCCCAAGGTTCTTTGCATGTAGATGAAATATATAAATAGAAATGGCAATTCTGGCTTTGGCTGAAAGTGACATACAAAACCATAACAATAACTCTGTTCTTCTATTTAATTTTTTCAGAATAAAGTATCAAATACACCAAAGAATATATGAAATTCCTGAACTGGACACTGCTGGAAGTGCCCAACAGCTCTGATCCAGGTTTGCACTTCCAGAAGCCCTGGGCATGCTCACTGTCACAGGCTTTCTGGAAAGTGTTGAATAAAACAGCTATGCATACACAGTAATTCTGGCATGTCCTAAAAGCGGGTGACTTACTGTGCAAGTACAGTGTCATATGACTGCAGGCAGCTTTGATCGGGGAATCCCAAGCAGAAATCTATTTGTCTTTTTCTGTGTGTCACTACTAAAGCAGACAGAAAAAAATCCGTTTTCTGTAAGAGACAACAAAGTATGTGGGGTGCTCCTGTAGCAGGGTTTTGGATGCCTCCCATGACAGCATAGGCAAATAAATCTACTCTTTGGTGCTGAGGTTAACCTTCTGCAGCACACGTTGGCTAGTAGAGACTTCTGTGGTAATGGTTGAAGGATACTTGAAGTTCTAAACAAGGAGGTTTGTAAGTGTTTTTCTCCACTTCTTGTGACTGTCTGTGGCATAATATAGTATACGTCTTCTTGCATTTGCACAGTGTTTTTAATGCCTCTGCAATTATATTCTATAAATAATATTGCTCATTTAAACTTACATAAGGTTGCTGAGTGCCAATAATGCTCATGGTTGAGTTGAGTTTTGCATTGCTTTTAGCTACTACTATGCATGTAATTCTAAATGCAGTACTTCATATTTCACTTTGCAAGTGAGAAACACCTGTCAAACTTCATTGTTTATGATGCCAAACCTGTGAAATGCACTATATCTCTTTTAAATTTCAGGATCGTTATAGTTAGAAAAGAACAAATTCCAATGTTGGCATATAATGCAACTGTGACTGTCCTCAAATATATGCATTTTCATCAGGTCACCCTAAGATACATGAAAAAATGGGTGGTTAATCAATGTAACAGACAGATCACAGACATGGAGTATCCTGAGTCCCAAGCAAGACACTGAAATGACATTATGCCATCAGAGCTCATGCAGCTTGAACAGAAATAGAAGGGTTAGTAACTTGGAAACAAGAGGCAGAAGGTTTGAGCTGATTAGGGACACCCTGGCAATGCCATTGCTTGCTGTTGCCTTCAGACTGGCATTGTGTCAAACAAACATAATACTTATCCTGTGTAGAAAGAAAGGATATTCCTTAGTACAAGTCATGGAGAGAAGTGAAAAAGTTTTGAGGTACACTGTGTAGGTGACACACTCAAAGGAAAAGATATGGTAAGCTTTTCGGTGTCTCAAACATAAGACTGCACTCTGGGGAATCCCCCAAGACACTCTGAATGCATACACTGTGTCAGCAAGCAATCTCTCTACATCAGCTCTTAAAGTGCATCACTGTACATCCTCACTCCCAGTATCCAAAGCAGCAGGCTCAGGCTCAGATTGCAAAAGATGTACAAGCTCAGCTGTTTGCTGTACTGACACGGTCGCTTAAATACACAGAATTGTTTATTATATCTTGTTTACTTCATTCCAAGTTCCAGTAAGAACAGAACTCTTAAAACATTGGTTTGTGGAGGACAGATGAGATGCTTTATTATGATGCAGTGGCAGAGTCAAGGATCTTGCTGTAATCCTAACTAGAAATTGTTGTGATACAACTGAGAAATCTTTATTTCACAAACAAGAAGTATGGAAACAAGAACCAGTTGATTAAATCTGAGGCCATTCTGAATTAATGGCTTTAGACATACTGATATTTTAAATAGTAACCAACCACAAACTTGCTTTTAGTTGTTCAGGTTCCTCTTTTTTTTTTAAATCTTGATAATTCTTAGAAAACAGTATGTAACTGGGAGAAAGATAGCTGGGAAGTAGTGGTTCCTACAGTAAATGCAACACTGAAATTTTATTATGTCTTTTCTAGTGAAGAAAAGGCTTTTCCAGGATGGAATGATTTTTTTCCTAAACCTGTAGTAATGTTTCCATTAAATTACCATATATGTTAAATTTCAGCAGTTGTCTGGCCCTGCCAGGAATGTGAGTCTTATGTTCTTCTACTGTTAAAAGCTTAGAGTTAAAACTCTTCAGTATTTTACTTACTGCAGATCTATCAAAGTGCCCACCATCAAATTACAACTAGTTTGGGGTTTTTTCATTTTTACTCTAAATGGGTTTTTTTGTCAATCTACTTTCATCTGCCCTAAAGACAGCATTCAGCAGTTTGCAAGGTCTCAGCAGTATGGCATTATATATAGTCTGTTCAGGTATATTTTTTTCCTTCCTAAGGATAGACTTTTTGCTTCTTTAGGACCTGGATGTTCTTTGCTGATGGTTGTGGCAGTTCTGAACATGCCAGGAAGGCAGAAGCCCAAGTGTTGATTTTGCTTTACCAGTGTATTTCACAAAAGCCATCCAAATGACATAGAGATGGATGGCTTTGAAGCTTTTTAATCTTGTAAACTTGCAATTAAAGAGCCTATCTGTTATGTCAGAGCAAGAGAGAAGACTAAGAAATCAATCATGGAAAGCCTGAGTCAGATGCAAGCAAAATTTTCATGAATTGCCCTTTCTCACTTCTGTCTGTCATATGAGCAGTGGTTCCCAGTGACCAGACTATAACAGAACATATCAATCTTTTTTTGTTTGTTTGTTTTAAATTTTGGTTATTCTTGAGCTATTCTGTTCTTTGTAGAACTCTGACCATATAGTTTTCTGAATTTTTTTCACTAAGACAATTTCCACAATGTTTCCCACAGTATCTGACATAAAGTCAGTGAGGATACAAAATCTGAAGATTATTGATGCCAGAGTATTAGAGGGTTAGAGTTGTAAAACAAAACATGAGAGCTGTAGCACTGCTGGAAAGTGAACCAAAAAAGTCAAAATTACTAAACGTTGTCAACACAAAACTACTGTCTTGTAACATGGCTATTCTCATTTTACTATAAAATTACTGGCATCAGAACTACAACTCTTGCACCAGTTACTGTCACAGGCCACCGTGTTGCTGCTTGTTTCCATCTCATGACCAACTAAACAGAAGGAAGAAAAGAATGGGCAGGATACAGAGTAAGCTACATTTCTCAGGTTTCTGTTCAAGGTCATATCCAGGATCCTTATTTTGACAAGAACTGCTGAAATCAGGTACATTTACTGCATTGCTATAGAGCTGGCTTCATTCTGCTGCACTTGCTTGCCATAAATTGTAGCTTTCTTTAATCTAATGCCTTTGTAATTGGACTGATAATGCTGCTGGGCTGTCAGGGACACTTTGTTAAGAGCATCTATTGCCAGCGTCTCCACAAACAGGCTGTAGCACACATGGCTTTATGATCATTAGTATCCAGCAGTTTTAGCAACCCACCTGACTACATGTTGCTCTTTAGGAATGTATTTTTAAATAGACATATTTTTAAATTAATAATTTTTTTTTCTCACTCTTGACAATTTAGGAGTTTTCTAAACTTTAAACTCTTAAACTATGGTCTAGCATGTCGCAACAGAACTTAAATACAACATTTTTAGAGCATGGATTACAAGGCACAGAATTCCAGCCTGGAACAGCTGGCTGATAAATTACAGTGCACACTAATCAGCATGACATGGTGGAGGATTTACATGGTCAATAGCAAGTGCCAGCCAATTATAAAGTGAATGCATCACTATTTCTGTCTCTTCAACCAGAGCACTATCTCTATAGCAATTTGCTTCTGCACCCACTAAGCTGTAATTTCCGAGTCATCTGGAGAAAGATGCAATTACCAATAGGGAGAGTAATTCTGGGAGGAGAAATGTGAGTGTTCTTGGACATTTTAAGCTAAAAAAAATTGAAAATATTCATAGTTCAGCTTCAGGAAATACATTTTTACCTTGATTTGGAGATACTTTTTCCTTTTGTGAGATGGCATTGTAACTCTAAGACGTGACATTGTCATGCAGATCCTGAGAATCAAGATATGATGTGCTGCTTGGTGTTTGTAGAAAAATCTCTGCTTCAACTTCATACAGGAAGCCAAGCATCAGACAGCATGTGTGTGCAACACACACCCATACAAGAGGTGTATCTGTACACAGGTGTCAAACTGAAATAGGTGGACAAGGATGGGAAAGATGAGTAACAAAAAACAATTAGCAGTGAAACAGCAGTAGTCTGTGGTTTTTTTCCTTGTGACTTTTGTTGTTCACCAGCAGCCAAATGCTTCTTCACATGTGAGGTGTTAGTCCTGGCAAAAGACAGTAGTTTCTATAGCTCTTTGGTTGTTGGATGTTCTGAGAGTATTGGTGCATCTTATTACCTGCAGAATATAATCCTTCACTTCAGGGTATAGGAGAAAGGCAGAGCTCTAATATTTGGATCTGATTGTACATTTTGTCTGGTAATAGGCCATTGTGTTCCTCAGCCACCCAGCAATGTAATACTAATTCTGGATGACTGATGAGCAATGCTAGTTCATTTAGCAAAGTTTACAATGACTTTACGCTGAGCTGGGGCTTTCTAGGCATTGGTAGAACTCCTTTTTGTTCCTGCCTTGTGTACGTGCTGCTAGACAGCAGCAACACCAAATTTCAGATCTAAAACTGTGCTGACTGAAGAATAACTGAGGAGTGGAGGTCTGAAAGGGGAAATGTTTCCATTTCTGAGAAACTTACACTGTCTCCTTAAATGATCTATTAGCTAAAATTGTGTTTGTGTTGGTTCTGAAAATTTCCACATAAACTTTGTTATGTGGATCTATGCTGTTGATGAGATCTAAACTGGTAAGGAAATGACTAAGCCGTATTGGGGCTAGTTGATTGCTGTGGTTAAAGATGGCACTGGGTGGATGTGAATTGATGGAAACATAACGTACTGCTGAGCCCACTGTGGCTGGAGCTCACCAGTCAAGAAGGACAACATGTCAAACTGCTGAAGGAAACAGAATGAAGGGATCTTCATGAGATATATGGTTCTAAAAAGGAGTTATAAATGGCATTTCATTTGTCTGACCTTGCTTTTGCTTGCCTTCATTTTGAAATCTCTCTGTCGCAATAAATGGAGGCTCCCAGTAAAATCCGCTCCCTAACTGTTGACACACTTCTATTTGTTTTAGACTTTCTGGTTTTTTCTTTATACTGTCTTAAGCCTGTATCTGTAAGCAATAGCTGCACAATGGTACTGGAGGAGAGAAAATTAATGTACTTCAATAGATAAGAATGTTGGCCTCTTACTACTCAAAATTATGAGAATTATCCTATTTTAGGAATGAATCACACCACACTGACACAAGTTATTTGCTCAGCTCAGCAGTTCAGCTGCTATTTTGTTTGATTTTGAGTATGCATATGTTCTGATGTCTAATTTAGGGAAGAAAACGTAACACTCATTTAGTAAAAATTATTTCTGAGCGAATAGTACTGTGGATCCTTATTTGAGCTTCCAAGAGTGCCTTCTGACTTCAAGGACTACAAACGTTTGAAAATGTAATTAATAAAAAATTATTTGGAAGCATAGATGGAGATGAGAGAAAAGGAACACTATAAAATTTACTTCAAATCAACATTCCACTTCCACATTTGTAACTAGACTGTCCTTAAAGTAAAGTCCATGGAACCAATGTTGTGTGTCTCATAGGAATCTTCAGCAATCCCAAGGGATTCCTTCAGGGTTAGCTAAAAAAATGTTCTTGCATTATTTACCAATGACTCATTTGTAACCATCTGCCACTCCTCTTCCTTGAGTAAATACTGGCAAATGTTGTTGCTGCAAAAACAACAGTCAGCTCTACATCACATCTTTTTTAGATACTAGCACAATGGCTGTGCCAGGGTAAGGCAAAGAGGTTATCTCGAAGCTGTAAAATCCATCTGGGGTTTTCTCACATAATGCCAAAGTAACCTTAAAACTGTGCCATCTGATGATGGGAAAATCAGGACTGAGGTCAGGAAATAACGAAGATCTATCCCTCAGTCATTTCACTTGTGCCAGAGGATCTGATCTGTTTTACTTTGGCTAAGAACAGCCTTCTGGCTTGAAGAAAATGGCAAGGGCAGGTGATGGTTCTGTGAAATCCATTGGGGTTCTCATCTCTGGGGAAAGCTTTTAGATGATAGCGGTGCCTAGTGTTCTTGCTTTCTTCAGCAGGACCATGAAAAAGAAAAAAACCCCTCGTGTGTATGTGTATGTGTATATATATATATATATATAAAATATTGCATTCATGCTGTGACGTGTAGTTTTAAAAACTTCCATGTTTTCAGCTTCTCCTTCATCTTCATTGTGAAATCCTCTGTGACTTGGTGCTGCATATAGATTATTCAAAAAAGTGGCATCTTGCTATAAAACAGCAGGCAATACTTTTTTTTCTACTTCTATGAGTCAGTCCGATGTTTAAAAAGGAGCAGAATGTCTTTGCTGCATTCTTACTTAAAAGTCAGTGATTCTATCTGCATTGATCTGGCACTTAGGGCTTTCCCAAATAAGATATTACAAGCTTCTTAATGGCTGTACTTTTGATGCTTAGTGATGGATAGGCTCCTGTTTGCTTCCAAGGTAACCTTTCATGTTCACTGCATTTTCAAAACACTTTGAATATATGCCCCAAACCACCGAAGATATTCATCCTGCCACATCAAAGGCTATTTCAGTCACTCTCTCCTGACCAAGTGAGGTTGTTAAAAGAGGACAGTTTGTCTAAGTGCCTTTCTTCCCCCTACACCGGCAGTTAGTTAATGCATGCCCAGTACTGGGCAATGCAGCATGGAGGTGCCTGCCTAAGAGGCATGTAGAACTAGTTTGTGGAAATTAGATCTTTGGTAAAATTATTGGGTACTGTGGAAATTCTGAGAAATAGGTAGGCAATATTGAAAAACCAAGTTCCAGACTGCTGGCTGACCACAGCTTGAAAAGTAGCTACTGACACGGTGTGTGGAAAAGCCGATTTAAAACCTTGGTCTGCCTGATTTAGAGTGATGAGGGACAAAAATCCATAGTAAATACCCATAACTCATATTCAAACATTAGGGTAGGGACTTGTATTTGATTGTCCTGAACCCTTGAGTTATTACAAAAGTATTTGAAGGCTTTGCCTGTTTTCATTGCAAAAGGAAAATAACACTCATTTGGGGAGCTTGAAAGATTCTGCAGGACAGAATTAAGTCATGCTGATCTAGGTCTGTCCTCCTGTTACCGTGGTGCAGCTTGTGAAAGTGAAATGCAAATATTAACAACATTGTAACCACTCAGATTTGTCCTCTGTGTGCTTAGGATTCCTGGTTGATATTATTTAAGATACATCTCAAATAGAGTTATACAGAGTTCAAGTACATTACTGTGTGGTACAATACCATGCAGACTTCTGTATTCCTTCTCTTCCCTCCCCTCCCCAGCATCCTTTATAATCACAGGCTTTTCTCAGTGTCTTATGGAATTTTTTAATTTCTTTGTTTTGTTTAAGGAAACACCTGATTTTACTTTTTGGAGTCATGATTTTACATTTTTCTTGCTAACCATGAAGGATACTTCTTTTTTTTTTTTAAATGAAAGCTTAAATCCCTTTTCTCTGAGCTTTAGGAAAAACACCAATTATTGTTACAAGTTCCCATAGCTTTTGTTATCTCACTTTAGGATGAATGGTATTATTTCTAACACTGTCAAATATCATTAGTGCTTCCTTTAGTTCTAGAAGTGCACAGAAAACTATTGAGCTTGTTCTGCAGTACAGGATTCTTATTCAGTACATTGCTTGTTTAAAACCAAGACTTAACTATGACCATGAGAGAGATGCTGAGGTGAAGGAAAACAGGATCATTGCAGGTTTAAGCTTTGTATCTTTGCATCCAGAGAATGATAAGTGAAATGGGGAGCTAATTTTAAAGTTATTTTCTCTACTTGACACACCAGACACTTTCTCAGCCCCAGCTGAGAAAAGTAATTGCAGTTGATTTAATTGCTGTGCCATGATCTTTCCCAGTATGATAATAAGCATTCGGTAGCTTGGTGACACCTAGATAAAGTTACCTTAGGAAGCACGAAGGTTTCATTTGTCAGTATCAGGGATGCAGAAGGATCCTTTGGCCTCTTTGTACATGGATAATCGAAAAAAACCCCACATATTTGCTGCAAATTGTCTTCTGACATCAATACTTACCTGTTCTATAAGCATACAGACTTGCATCATAGCCATTTCTCAAACTTCTCATTATTCTCCTTCTAATTCCACCAAGATCAATGTCATTAGGGATATTAAAGAAGGAAGAGTTGAAGATAGATAGCTTTCTCAGTGGGTGATTGCTTTTTGTTGTTACTTGCAGACAGTCATCAAGCAGTGTACTAAAGGCTTGTGGGGAATGACCACTCATCACATCTAATTCCTCTAATTTCCTTCTGAACATACAAACCACCATCTAGGTAAAGAATACATGATGTTGCAGTGTTCCTGACGTGGCTTGGTAGTGCAGCTTTTTCAGCAAATTCAATTAAGCCATCAATTTTAGTCTATGCTGCTGCTGATAAATTCCCCATTTAATAGAAATTATGCTTTGAAGTTTTTTCACATGTCATTTTAATTAATAACTGCTAAAAAAATAATGAAGTGATTTCAGCCATGGAAAATAACTTATCTTCTGCCAAGTACTACCAAGAAAGGATAACAGTCCTTACTACAGAGATGCATAAATTAATGTGGCTTCCCTGAGTTTACAGTTTTCAGCTTTTTAATTTTCATTAGTCCTAGAGCGTGTCACAAAATGAAGTAGAGCTACTGAAACCATGAAAGTGTAATACAAAAAGTTAATACTTAAGTTGACTAATTACAGTCAATAGAGGATGTGATTTTGTTAGATGAGTTCTTATTGAATAGTCTTCCACTGTGCCCTGAAATGGGAGTCACTCCTAAAACCAAGCACCTACACAAAATACAGCCCTTCACTTCCATCATGGCTTTGAGAAACAGGGGAGACAAGTTGTCTGGTCCTTGCATGGTATGCAGGGCTTTCATCCTCAGTGCACATCACATTCATAAGGAAAGCTGGAACCACAGGATTTCCTTCAGTCAGTGATTCAGATCCATTCACTGCTTGGAATAGGGGAAAGTTGCAGCCAATTCAGTGACCAGTTACCAGTCCACGTGAAACTGGTGGTGTTGCTTCTGGTAGGCTTCACGTGAGTGCAAGCACTATCTAATTAGACGTGGAGATACCTGTTGAGTTAAATTCCCTTTGCTAACTCAGATAATGCTTGGAGGATGCATCTTTTAACAGATGTTGGTTCTGGCTCATGGGACTCTAGCTGATGAGGGAGAAGGCTGTGCGCATCTGGCATGCACAAGGTTGTGTCATGGATTCATGTATTTGTGGGGTAGTGTAGAGCTGCTAGGCAGTTGCCTGGAAAACATGCATTACTGCCACATCTGCTCCTTCTGAAAACCCTGGCACTGCAAATACATGAAATGCAGACTCTGTGACAGAAGACAGAAAGTGCATAAGTTGAGGTCTAATTGTGTGAGTCATATGCTCAGTGCAATGGGACTTGACAGGTCTAAGTGAGGAAAGCTCCAGAGGGGGTCTGCAGAGAAAGAACAGAATTGCTTCAGCAGTTCAGTTCCTTCTCAGCTTCTTGCTAGAGCTTCAGCCTAGTCCTGCAACTGTAATTTACAAAAGTTTGCAAAATATAAACTGCACAGGAAGTTCATACTTGTGTGATCTGTAGTGTCCTCAATGTCTCCATTGAGAGTTCTCTTTGAGGGCATTTGAGCTCACTGAAGCATATTCCTATTTCATGACAATCTGGACTACAGGGTAAGAATAAGTTGCCAGATTCTGCCTCCAGAATGAGTATTTGGTGCCTGTGAGATTCAATGGGAGCTGCTGGCATTGAGGAGGGCAGGGCTAAATAGTTGGACTTGATCCTGAAAAAAAAAGTTTTTCCTTTATTAAATGTAATCTAGACAAACAAATCTAGGATTTGCAGAGGATTTATTTTGTTTTAATGTGGGACTCTAAAATAGCATCTATTTTATTTTTTGTAAAATAGCTGTTTGAAAAATGATGTGCAACATAAATAGGATTTCTGAATTTGGCTCCAGCTTAGGGAAGACACATGCAGGGGAGATGGAAAAAAATGCATAATGAGAAATCTGATCTTTACTACTCCCTTGCTGGGCACATGCTGTTTTACTCAAGAGAGGCCCATAAATAACATATTTTTAAAAAACAGTTAACTTAAAACACCGATACATGTGAATAAATGGTTAGCCGTTCCTTTTCAATTAACCTCTGCCACGATGTTTGGTTCCCCAACACTGTGCTGTTGAAGCAATTGCAGGTTAATCTATTCTATACCTACCTGAGTTTTGGCAGTTCTGGTAGTTGAGCAAGTCTTACAGCTTAGTTTTATTCCTCTCCTGTCACAGAGGCAGGGAAATAGCCCTGCTGCTAGTCTTGTTCAATTATGAAATTGCTCTGAGTCTCATTAATATAATGAATCAGTATATTTTCCTGAACTGGCACGTTTTATGTTCTTAGTCTTTGCTCCCTAGGAAGACACTACTATATAGGGATCAAATCTAGCCATCCTACATAAACTGAAGTAATTTCCCCTCATTTATACATTTTTCTAGCTAAGTAGTATTCCAAGCAGCATTCTAAATTATTCAAGACTCTGTAGCCTGTGGAATTTTCAATCTGTGGAGACAGCTGAAAAATAAAAAACACATGCTCCACTGGCCTTGCCTACAAGAGTCTGCATTTTAAACCAGAGCTGCTGCATACACTGCAGCTTGTGCCTGTATCGTCTGGTGTTGACATCTGCATTATGATGAGGGGAATTATTCAAAGCCAAATTACTATTCAGGGTGATAGTGTGAAACAATGAAAATGAGATTGCTAGAGGGGAAAATATATGCAACAGTTCGTATAGTTAGGAAAGAAAATGGGGCTCATTTGCTGAAGCACTGCTTTCCTCTTTAGCAGAGTTTAACCCCTTTACAGCAGTTAAAATTAAGCTGTGACAAAATGTAAATGTTTTGTGACAAAATGTAAATGTTTTCCATGTGCTTTTCTAGCTGACATAGGTAAATTGTGTATGGAGCTATCTGAAAAAATCCTGTATGGCAGCAAATAGTCAGTTTAGACATAGGCCTAAACCTTGTTGGAACAGTGGGAATAATTTGCATCAAGAAGTAAAATATGACCAAAATCACCACTTTTTCTCTTATAAGCTGATTTTTTTTCCCCGCATGTAAAAACTTCTCCTTTAATTAATACATTTTGATCTTTAGTGAACTGGGCCTATGCATTGGAAGTACTCAGGCATAGTTGGCTTCATAGCTTCGGGTATTAATTTCTATCCCTAGGAACATTTTCTTCCTTATCTAACCAAGACAGCTTCTCTGGAAATCTTGGTCAGAAATGCAGGTTTGCATACCACATCCTGCCTGTGAAAGGGACTATTTGGAGCACATCGCTGTGTCAGAGCTCATTGGCAGAGCAAAAGATGCACACATTCTTCAAAGTTTTATGCCAAAGTGTAGTTCTGGCCTAATTTGCCACCTTTGAGTCCCCCTTCCTTTTTCTTATATTGTCTGCCTAGCTATTTTACAGTGTGATTTCAGTATCTCTGGTCTGGTGGGGTCTGATAGTGTTCCCATTTAATTTCTTTACTTCTTGGATTGCATGATGGACAAACACTGCCCTATGGACACATTTGAACTGTATGCTAAAAAAGCAATAGCCACTTGCCTTTCTCCTTGGAGGTTGGTTGCTTAGCTGCAGTTTAGCTGCACTTACCTACTTTTGAACTGGTGGCAACAACAGCTTTTACAGTTTATTACAGAAGCTTACAAAATTCCTTATTGATCGACAAGATGATTCTGAGGAAACCACAAAAGACTAGAAATTCAAATTTAAGACCTGAGACAAATTTACTAATGCCTTTAAGTCTGGCCTTACTTTTATTAGTGTTGGGTTTGTTGCTTTATTGAGACTTCATTTAAACAAATAAAAAGCCATGAACTGATTTGTTCCTTTTCCAGCAAGATGATGTTTTTATCAACATACATTCACAGCAGAGGAAAAGAAAGGTGTTGCTACGGTTCTCTGATTGCTTGAGAAAGGGTTGTAAAAAAAAGAGTTGGTTCTTGGTTTTTTTCATAAAAGACAGTGAAGAACCACATTTAAAAAAAAAAACAAACTGTTTTCATTTTACGTGGTACCTTTTCTTCTAATGTAATTCTGCACTTTCTTACACTAAGGAAATCTATTCTATGTATGTTTGCATATTGTTACTTTTATGTGTAAAGATAGAAATACTTATCCAGTGAATAGTGAAATGTTGCAACTGTTAAACCTATTTTTAGAGATGGATAAACACAGAGGCAGAAAGGAGACACACAAGTTTCATGGTTTCATGCTGAAGAGACCAGGAGTACATCCAAAGAGTTCAGGAGATACACCCTTGGCTCTTGTAGTGTCTGTAACTACTCTCAGACTGACCATCTAATACTGATACTTGAGAACTGTATGCTTGATAGCTGAATAGTGAAGTATCTGCACTGTCTTGTGAAAGAGCTGAAGAAGGTTGTCAGCTATGTAAGTGCTATGAAAGGTGCAATGAGCTTTGATCACAGTGTTGGGAACTTGGGAGTTATCCATGATGAAAGACACTTGCTGATAGATTAATTAATTTATGGAGCCAAGAAGTGCATGTTTGCAGCAAGGTGCAGAATTCTGTTTTGATACATATACCAGAAGATGCAAGTTCTCTGGACCTTGTCCAATGCCCCAGTGATATATGTCAAATATGCCCCATTGCTGTGGCTTTAATTTTCCCTCTGATACTGGAAGGCTGCCATGCAGAATACAGCCTGGGCTGTAACTGTAAGAGCTTCATTAAACCTCATTCTCCAGCAGGACCTGGAAATGGCAGCTTTTAAATCCCAATCTTTGGTATGAAAGAGATTTTTCCTGTGTAATGCCATCTTGGGTTTATGTAGCATATGTTAATAGGTCAAATGCATCTTGTGGAGAAAATTAATTACTTAGCTGTTACCTGTCACTTAATTTGTAACAGAATGCTTTAGAAAAAATTTCTTCTATGCTAAGTAGTCTTAACATTTTCAGTCAGAATTTACCCTTTAAGGAAAAAAAAATTACTTACCCTTGGTATGTGAGCAGCATATTTTTGTGAAAGGTATAATTTCTAGAAATAATTTTGAAAATTACTGAAGATTATGAAAATTATCTGCCTCCTCCCTTAACTTCTGATTCATTGCTGATTGCTACAGCTTCATCTCATTTACTTTCAAAACATCATATACTTGTGGCACAAATTACTATAAAAGGAATGAGTGGCATCATTACAGAATGTAAGTGATCCACAATGAAGATCAATAGTTACCTAGAAACTGGGTAAATTTTGTGTTCTGTGCTCTTGTAATGATCTAACAGAGCATGTAACAAACTTATTTAAATGTTACAAAACCAGTTTCTAGTGGGGGTAGGTCATGTCAGAGAAATGCAGAATATTTTAGACATTCTGCCCATCAGTTGTGTTGGTTTGACATCTGCAGAAAGATCACAGAAGTGTTCACATTTGATCCAAAAAAGTAGCCTTTGCTTCTCTGAGCAATATTGAGTTCTGTTCATGTGTCAGGGAGAAAATAATCTTTAAAGTGCTCTTTAATGGAATACTGACCTAGGATTTTTTATCTTTGCCATAAATTTCACATTTCTCTATAGCAATGTTTTGGTTTTTTGTTTTTTTTTTAAATATACACACTTGATAAATTAGAGCCTTAAAAAAGTTTCTTGATCTTACAATGTATGTTTTCCAGTCACAAGTGTTTAAACATCTTCATATTTCCCAGATACAGAATGATAAGGATTCCTGATGTTCTGGTCATAAGCTTCATAAATTTCTGGCATCAAATAACACAGATCAGACACCTGTAACAAAGGGGTGTGTGGACTTACTTGTTAAACACATGCAAATGCTTTCTGCCTGGATGTTCTGCTAAGCTTTGTGTTACACCAATTTTGGCTGTAATGCCATTTTTACTTTCTGAGTGGGACAACTTCTTGGACAAACTGTTAAGAGCTGCACTGAAGCCTGAACAGATAGATTAATTAGTGTAAAATCAGTTGTGTTCTGAAAAGGTTCACTCACCTTCTGATGGAAGTGCATCATCACAAGTCATTTGACTTCACTTCCCTGCCTGAACTTGTCAAATGTCAGGAGTGAAGACCCGTGAAAAATAAATTATTAAAAACCTTTTGGCTATTACCTGAGTGTGTCTGCATTGCCATCAGAAAGCAGCCAAGGACTGAGTTCCACAAACGCCTACAGAGACTTCATGTTTAATGAGGTATCATGTATAATACTGAAGTTAAAAATTTCAGCATCCACAACCCAAGTGATGAAACCAATTCAGAGCAAATTGCAGTATGTCCTCAGAACGGGGGTGCGACCAAGTCCTTGCCTGTTTGTGTGTAGCACGTAACAGAAATGGTCTGGAGAAACACGCTGAGTGCCAGTGCCAGGAAGGCCTCAGTGCAGTGTTTGGGATGCCAGCACTACCCGCACCAGCGTCTCCATCTGCGGAGCAGTGACACTGCAGCTCCCAGGCCTGAGCCGCTCGTGCTTGGAGGTGGCCACACGGCCTGAGGCCTCTATCTTCTTACCGCTATGAACGTTTTCGAAAGGGGGCTTGCAACCTGGCGTCGTTGAGGGTGTGTGGGATGCCCGGGGGAAGAGGCACCTTCCCCTGCCCCAGCCAGTGCTGCCCGCCTCCGAGCTCGCAGGCCCGGCCTACCGGGAGCTCCTCATCGCCACCGCCCCGGCCCCGCCGCCGCGGAGCGCGGGCGCCCCCAGCGGAGCCGCCGCCGCGCAGAGTGCGAGGCGCGGTGCCAGCAGCTGCTCCGGAGCGGCGGCTGGCCGGTACGTTTTAGTGATGTCGCGCTTTAGAGCGGCTCAGGCGAGTTCACTGTCATCACTCCCACTTAAAACGATCATAAGCGTTACTCTTCTGAGATAAGGTTTAGTATTGTCGCGTTTGCTCTTATCTTATGTGCCAGTCTACCTTTGGCCGAGCTTTTTTAGTCGATCTGGTGCATTGCTGGTGGAAAAGGGCAATGCACTGTATTGTGCTTTTGCAATTCCTTCTTAAACACATGGAAAACTGCGGTTTCCATGCTCCTCTGTGAGCATGGCATGAAAGAACCGTCCGTTTCTATCTGTTCACACAGGCTTTGTTGTGACAAGGGATTCTCATCAGGGCACCTTTCTGGCTCTTCTGCTGCCATGAGTGTGCTAGTGGTGCCTGGAATCTAGGAAAGCCAGGAAAAATTTTAAAAAAGATTATAAATGTCAATGAGGAATCAGAGTCTCTTTTGGAGGGGTTATATGCGTAAGCGGCTGAATACCAACTGCTTATCCCTTGTTGCGCTTTTCACCGGTGCTGAGGTGGAAGGGGCCAAAGGTTACGGTGTGGCTGAAAGCCACAGGGTGATTTACGTGCCTCGACTCAGAGAATTGCCAGTGCGTTGGCTGCGAGCGGCAGCATCTCCGTTCCCGAGGCTGCCGCCCCATCTAGTGGCACTTCTGTGCGGCGGACTCGGTGAGGGAACGGGGTGCCGGCCCCGCAACCTGCGAGAGCGGCTGCACACAACTTAAAAGCTGACCTGAACGAAAGCAGCTGCCACGCATCAAAGTTTGTGTGTATACAGGCCAGTCACTGAAAGACATAATGACTTTTTCTTCGAGTGTTCATAGAAGTTTTGATAGACAATAGCACCGTTTGAAGACAGGGATGCTGCTGCCTTATATGCCAGGAGCTTTGTAAGTGTGAGATTGTTTCCTGTAAAACAAGAATTTAAGTTGGCCCAAACACACAGGACTAAATCGGGAAATAAGAATTCAATTGCTCTTGCAGATCATTCAGTAATAAAGTTGTCTTTTGGAGGGTGGGGGCTTTTCTCAGTGCTGTATTTGCATTCTTACTTTAAAACATTCTTTCTCTGATAGCTCACAAACCTCCAAATTGATCTGACTACCCATATCTTTGATCTGAGAGCTTTTATATTTCATTTCTGTCACTGAATCTGCATAAAGACTGTTTTGGTGCATCTTTGTTTTCATAGCAAGATCCTGTAACTAAAATGCAATAATTAAGCAGCATCTGATCTTGATTGTCTCTACAGAAACTACGATATATCAGCAGATATATCTACCTTCTCAGGGTGTTGAATGCAAAAGCTCAAATGCTGGAAATTTGCAGGATCCTCTGATGTTAAATTGCTGGAATACAGTTTGTGTGTGTGTGTGTGTGTGTGTGTGTGTGTGTGTGTGTGTGTGCGCGCGCATGTGTAAAGGTAGCAGAAAAGCTCATGCAGTTGCAAAATGCAGACCTTGTTACTGCATAGTCTGTGTAGTTACAAAACTGTCAATCAAGAAAAAATGATTAGCTAACTTAAACCAACGTAGCCAAAACTATGAAACCAATTCAGTAAAAACAGTAACAATTCTTTGCACCTCTATACTTTTCCCTTTTCTTACACTGACGCTGACACAAAGTCTGTGAGCATAAATGCCAGCATAGGTATATATACCTGGCACTTGAGTCAGGTATATTTCCATGGAGATACCGTCTCTAGTTCCAAAGGGGTCTTAAAATTTGCTGCCTCCTGCCATTTTCCATGATGCAATTAATACTACATTTTTTTGTTTTTATTGAAACTTTATTGAGTTAAAAGACTGCTGACATAGATCACAGGTGAGAACCTTTATTTTTAGTCTTTGCAATTCAAAGCACATGTAATGCTTGGGAGGCTGGAATCCATTGTCTTTATGTCCTTCCCACCATTTGTCAGTTTATATGTTTGACAGCTCTGTTGTCTCTGAACAGTCTGTATTTTTCTTGTCCATGTGATTATTTTGTCTTTATGCTTCAGAAGGACATGTGTGTATTTTAAGACTAGAATATGACTGTAAAGACAAAACCTGTTACAAAATGTTTAGAGCAAATCTAGTAGCCTATATATGTACATCTGTAAATGTTCTGAAAGTCCCTTTAATATAGTTTTATTGCTGAGTCAAGTTGGCCACCTAAAAATACTGCTGTAGCCTGGTTTCAACTATAGAATATGAGGAATTTCTCTGATTTGCCTCCCCAGGTAATAAACAAAAGAGATCTTAATACTGTGTGTCTTAAAACCAGCCTATTGTAATTAAAGGATACAGTTAATATAAGACAGAAGTGTCCTTAGATGCCAAAAGATTTAATATGTAGGATAAATGTAGCAGTTATTTTAGATTAAACTGGGTTGTTTGGGGAAAAGATTGGCTGTTTACATCTAGTTTGAAATTAAATGAGAAACTGTTCATAAAGATGATACATAAAAAGCGATGCCTGTGATCAAATACACTTGAACCCAAATGCAAGGTGTCTAAGGGAAATGAAACAGCCAAGGGAAGATTCAGCATCTTCAGTGACCCTCTATAAAACTGAATACGTTTCAGACATTTCTGTTGTGCCCAGTCTTCACATAATAGACTCAATGAGAATTTCTGCCCCACATTTTTGAGAGATTACTTCCACCTCAGTTTCCACTCCCACAGCCCATTTGGGATTCAAGGCAAAATCAAACACCCAAACGAGGATGCCTGGGACATATTTGTGAAGAATCACAATTGTAAAATGACAGCAAAGAAATAAAGTAGAAACTGTTCACCACATAAGGCGATAAAAACATTTTGCCACTTCAGTGATGGTTCTTGAATTCTTTTGCTGATTTAAGTTTGACGGTTTCTCTCATTTTTCTGGAAGATTATTAGTAGAATAATTTCTGAGACAAATCAATTAATTTTTTGAATGGCAGCTACTTAAAGCTGTTAATTGTCCTGCAATGTTGGCTCACGTTCTGGCTAGCAAGTTCTAGAGCAAATTATGACTGAGATGGTCAAGCGTGCCTATTCAACGCAGTTCTTCCTGTGGCCAGGGCTGCTATTTATATCACATACAAGCATGTTCAAAGATAAAAAGTGACCCAAGCACACCACTATGCAATACGTCAGACTTCGCAGGTGCATTCGAAGATGACAGAGGTGGAAGAATAGCGAAGATTTTTTTGTCATGGGTGCTGATGTGCTGTACTAATGCCAAGTACATGATGTGATCTTTATGGAACAGCTGCAATTTCATCAGCTGTAGTGATCTTCTGATTTATGTCACTTGGGGATGTTTTGTTTTGTCTCGGGATAAAGTTTTGTGCCACAACACAAGAAAATTCAAGGAAGAATTAGTAATGATTCTTAGTTACTGTTTCTGAATAATACTGAGTATACTGAATTTAGAACATCTTAGTTGTGACTAGCAGAGATACTTTGCTTCATTTCTAAAAAATGATGAAACTGCCTGTGCATATTTTTTATTTATAAATGTGTCCATCTGGTCTTCTGGAATTATACTATCACCAAAAAGGCATCAGATCCTAAGATGCATAAGGCCATGCCTGGAAAGGTCTGGTGGTTGCCTGTGATTTTCAGCTTCTTTCATGACTGCCTGCTTCTGATAAGACTGTTTCATCACACCCAGAGGCCTCCAGCTTAAAATGTACTGAGGTAATTAATGTATATGATGGCACAGAATCACAGAAGCTTAGAAGTTGGAAGGGATTTAGAATGATCATCTAGTCCAAAGCTCCTGCCAGAGCAGGATGACCTAGACTAAATCACACAGGAATGCACCTAGTTTTGAATGTCTCCAGAGAAGGAGACCCCACAACCTCTCTTGTCAGTCTGTTCCAGGGCTCCATCACCCTCACAGTGAAAAAGTTTCTCCTTACATTCACATGGAACTTCCTATGCTCCAGCTTGAACCTGTTGCCTCTTGTCCTATCACTGCCATCACTGAGAAGAGCCTGGCTCCATCCTCCTGACTTGTCCTTTATGTATTTATAAACATTAATAAGGTCACCCTTCAGTCTCCTCCAAGCTAAAGAGGCCCAGCTCTCAGCCTTTCCACATAAGGATGGTGTTTCACTCCCTTAATCATCTTGGTGGCCCTGTGCTGGACTCTTTCAAGGAGTTCTATGTCCTTCTTGAACTGAAGGGTCCAGAACTGGACACAATATTCCAGGGGTGGTCTCACCAGGGCAGAGCGGACCTCTCTTGATCTAATAACCACACCTCTTCTAATACACCCCAGGATGCCATTGGCCTTCTTAGCCAGGAGGGCACATTGCTGGCTCATGGTCATCCTGCTGTCCACCAGGACACCCAGGTCCCTCTCACCTACGCTGCTCTCCAACAGGCAAGTCCCCAACCTATACTGGTACCTGGGGTTGTTCTTCCCTAGATGCAAAAAAAGTCATAGCATTACATACAAAACACTTTACAGTTATTCAGTAGAAAAATAACATTTCCACTATCCAGTGGGGGATAATAATTTTAATTTCTTGCCAGTTGCACATGTTATTCATTGAAAATATTTTGCCCAGTGGGACATGGAAGAAATTAATTTGATTCTAGTTCTGTCTGGAATATTATTTTGTTAAGAGTCACGGAAAAGTTTGCTCGAAACTTGTAATAGTTATTAGTCTACTATTAAGAGCTTTGCATTTAATTATTAATTTCCAAATCCAGACCATTTTCTTTCATAGGAGCCATTTTTTTGAAGTCACTTTTTAAAAAGACAGTTAAATGGTGTAATACTACTTTTAAACTTCCCTGTGGTATCTGTATTGTCATGTAGTCATCTCAGCATGCTCATTTATTTCATAACAAACCAGGCAAGCTGAGATTAGATGATTTCTCAAAATCTCTCCCAGTTTCATTGCAAGAGCCCTAAACAACTGTTTTATTTCTGTCTAAATTGTTCTGGAAAGATCCAGTGGAGTCAATTCAGTGCCACTCGATGCCATTTATTTTCATGCTTCACTACTCTTACCAGTAGAGTAATTTCATAATACTTTGATTCAGCTTTCCTTCCCACAACCTTGCTTACTGCTTCTCACCGTGACTTCTGTAGACACAGAGGAGTGTTTGTTTCCTTCTCTGCCACAGCCTTTTCCCCTTTGAAGGAAAAGTCCCTTGTAGGTTTTCCTTCACTTAATAAAATAAACCAAATATTTCCAGTCTTTTCTCCTTGCCACGTTCTAGGCCATTGATCATTTTTTTGTGTTCTCATCCAGAAATATGATGTTCAAATGAGACACAGCTGAATGTCTGCCTACTCTCTACATTTACAAACTGTGCTCTGGTGGATGTGTCATTATGTTTGTATTTTTTACTCCATACTGTTGACTTAAATCCAGCTTGTGGTCTGCTCTGCCTTCTGGATCTGCTGTAATACCAGTTGTCACTCATCTACATCTGTGTGTTTGGTTATTCCTGTTTGTCTTTATTAGCTTATTCATTTCCAATAACTCTGGTCTGCTAACTTCCCTCTGAGTTCTGTTTGGATGCTGGTATACTTGCACTCCTCAGCTTCAGATATTGTCAGTGTATCCTACCAGACAGGTGCAGCCTAAATCTGAAGAAGACAACTAGTCGGCTGTAGCTATACAGGAGGACACAGGAATTGAGCATACTGCTCATACAGGTCTGCATAGGTATTCATGCTTGACTTCTGTGTGTACACCTCATTTTACTGCTCACAAGTACATGACACTCGCTCCAGAAATTTCTTACATTTTCCCTTCCTGAAGTTCCACTTCTTTCTTTTGCCAAAAAGTGAAACTGAAACAACACAACCCAAATTCTCCTCAAATTGCCCACTTGTATAGTTGCATGGGTTGTGATGGATGTGCAAGGGCTATATGCCAGGCCAAGTTTGCACCCAGACTTGCTTATTAATGAATATGCATCATTTCAAGTATGTCACTTTTTTTTACTTTGCCTTGAGGTAGAGGTATCTGAAACTTCAGATGACAAGCTTGATGAATGCAGAAAGGTTTGATTCTCTTTACACTGATCTGTTCTCATTTGCCTCAAAGCAAGCACTCTGGTTAGCTGTTGAAGTGAGACAAAGCCTTGGTGACCAACTAGTCATATTGCTCTCTATTAGTTCAGGATTAGATATGCACAAACAAAACCCTCCCACACATACTCCACATGGAAGTGGTGTAACATATGCAACAAATAGGTGACTATATGACATGTTTCACCATAACTTAATTTATTTAAAACAGAATTTATTTTTAAGTGCTTTGAGTCACATTTCAGTTTCACTTCCATGAAGAAACTTCAACTATATAAGGTAAGGAAATGTGTCCATTCACAATTCATCACTTCCTTTTAGGAGCTGATAAGTTAAACTAGCTTCTCTGCTCTGGACACATCAGATACTGCTTTATTCTCACTGCTTGATACGTTTCTTCTTTGGAAGTACTGAAAATAAGTAGGGTCTTGAGTTCATATTAGTTGTGGTCCTAATGCTTCTGAGGGTACGATATCCTCTCTTTGGCTGATGCCCATCTCTCAGCTATTTTGAAATGCTTAAGTAAGAGCAGATTTATGGTATCAGGGCTCGTCTCATATGTATGTTAGTGCCCACCAGATAGCTAATATCTTTCAGAAAGCTTCTCTCTAGTATTTCTGTTGCCATTCTGCAGTGGTGTTTGCCAAGCTCCATGCACAGTTCTCTAGGGTGCTTCTCTTCTTCCTCACCAGCACCACAACCTGGACTGTCCTCTGCTCACTCTCTGTAAGGTGGGAAAGAAAATATTTCCAGTGGATTTTGTTGCAGGAAGAGAAAGTTTTACAAAACAGTACTGTCATGTGCTGCCCTTCTTTTTTCCCCAGGCTTGCCAGCCAGAAGACACTGTAGTTGTGGGATGAAAGTCATGCAGAGAACACTGAAAGAGACTATATCAAATATCAGAGCAGCCAAAGCAGAGACGTATGTTTGTTTAAAGATTTCATTTTTTGTTGGGGCAGTTTACCTAACATAAGCAAAGGAACAAATAAGATTGCATACTGAAAACAGCACCTAAATTTCCTTTGCTCTCAAGGCTTTTTATTCGTACTTTCTCCAGGGCTTCCTGAATTTCAAAATGAGAGAGACCTAAATGCAAATTTTGTTTATTGTTCCTTTTTTAATTCTTACTTACATTCATAAAGATGGCCATAATAATTTGAAATGCAAATTGTATTGACTTTATTCATAGAAAAAGCTCATAGAGGTTAATGATCAGTACAATGACGATAATATACCATCGCCCTGAGGATGCTTACATTTTCCACCTGTTGGAAATCTGCTCACTTTAGTATTTTGATGTTTCAATGAAAGAAATATTGAAGTGAGGAAGCTGTAGTATATCAAAAGACATTAATAAAACCTAGTATATTTTTGTCTATAATAATAAATTACCATTGCTTGCTTTATGCCCAAACTATCCTCTATCAACACTCGTCAGGCTGTCCTGTAAGTTAATGTCTAGAAAAGCAGTGAAGAGCTGCCTTCCTTCTCTTCTTGCACAGTCTCCAATCTCACAGTCTCTCGCAGATCTCCAACTTCTTGTCTAGAAACAGTGCAATTTTAACTCCCTGCACAAACTTTAATCTGCAGTCCACAAACAACATGCTTTTGCTGAGTAACACTATTGTACTACAGTGGTAACCTCTACCAAAAAAATTCTGTTTGCAGATCCCAACCACAAATCGCATTGCCAAACACTTTGCAATCCAGTATTGATGTAATCATTTTGTGCTTAAGTAGCGCTTGCTGTCCCTGTACAAGACATGGCTGTCAGCATGTTACTCACTGTACATTCACACAGTTGTCAACTCTCCCTCCTCCTGACAAATCATACTCAGGCAGATCTCTAAGAGAAAGGAAGTACTGTCCCACCCGTTTTATGGAAGGGAAATTGAACTGTAAAGACACGTGACTTAACAATAACAGATCTGAAAATAGTCACATTGTTACATGCTTCAGTCCTGAGTCTAAAGGACAAGACCACATTGAGGTTCTTATTCCTATCATTTCATCACCAGTGAGCAAGGTTCATGTGCACAGACTACAATAAGCCATGAGATGTAGCATGCTTCTAACAGACACCAGTGTATGTTTGGAAAGACAGAATATAGTTTATTCATTTTTCCTTGATTTTTTAAAAGATCATTATAGTTGTATTTGTACCTGAGCAACTCTGAATTCATATTTGTCTTACTATGAAGTAAAGACATCAATCAATCAATGAGCTGAATTTATCTAGATCATCTCTATTTGAGAGAGAGAAAGAAAGGAAGGAAGGAAGGAAGGAAGCAAGCAAGCAAGCGTTTCTCTCTTCGGAGGTTTTTTAACATTCTTTGGTGATCATGACAAAAACCACTCAACCAAAACATTATTATGCATAGTTTTTAAAAAGAGACAGTTCTGCTCCTTTGTAGTCAGAACAGCACTCATAGGTCACAACAAAATTTTTGCTCAAGACTTTTCTAAAGCATTTCTGAAATCTGTAGTCCACCATTAAACAGTAGTAACAGAGACTAAATGGTTTCTCTGACAGCTCCATAAGGAAGGATTGCATGTACACATTGAGTTTTCCCCTCTGAATTCTTACATGATCTATGATGAGAAAATGAACATTATCTGATCTATAAAAATCAGGTAAATTTTGCTAGTGGTCCAGCAATCTGACCCAAATGCTTTATTTGTGATAAGAAATTAATAACTAACAAACTTTCAGGTACTTTTTTTAAAATAGGCCAAAAAATGGCAAGCCACATTGCTAGTCAGTGGTATTTCAACCAGCAACTACTGCGGCCTTACTGATTTGCTGCACTATCTGGTTAGCATGGAAGGGACTGCTAACTCCAGAAATTGGCCTGCTAATTTATTGATGGCCATTTCAGTGCAGGAGGGCATTTAATGCTTTGCAGGTTACCATCATGATGCATAGAAGCCTTTACTATCACACAAATATATGGCATCCTGGTGCTATGATTCAAACACTTCTCTGTAAATGTGCTATCAATACTGGATAGCAGACAGCACACACTCGTTAGGATGTTGAAGCAAGGCTAAGTTCTCACTGTCTGCCCACAACCACTCAAAAGAAAAAGGCCTTGACAATGGTTTCTACCTGTGTTGCCTGCCAAAAGAAAAGAACGTATCTTGAGTGAGCACTTACACTGATTTTGTTCAGAATTAGGAATGCAGTTACTTGTCTTTCTCTTTTGTTAGCACTCTCTACAGGTAAACCTTCCTCAAAAGGATAAGTAAATCTTGCTCTTCTAAGACTTTTCTTCACAGTACTTCAAAGGTTTCTCTCTTAAAATTAGTGTCCACAAAGAATTACTGAAGATGCAACTATCATTTTGCTTTTAACACCTCTATATGATCTTGCTCCATTGCATTCTTGTATAGACTGTGGCAGTTCAGTTCTACTGACTTTCCAGAACTAATCTCTTGCCACACCCACCCCAAGTGATTTAGGTTTCACTGCAGAGCAGTTCTGGAGCATGAGAACTGTATTCACTTCAGGGGAAGCACAAGGGGATGGTTTAGCTTTAGCAGTTCAGCTATGGTTCTACAAATATTTGAGCATGACAGTTTCACAGGGTTAGGTGAAACTACCTAGGTAGATGCAGCATGGATACTTAACCCATACTCTCTGCCTTCCTACTGAAGATAGCTTTCTGAGCCTTAGCCTGGAATAGAATACATTCATTTCTCAAATGGAATTCTAACATCTAGGGATTACTGAGATGGTTAGTTCTAATATGAAGGAAAGCAACAGTATTTCTCTTCAAATCCTACTCTTCCCAGAAAGGAGACAGACACATAAGAATAACAGGTTTTTTATTAACATTTTAACATCCATAATGGAAACAATAAATTAAACACAGTAAAAATAATTAAATAAGCTTGAGGTTCCAGCCCTCATACAAATAATCCAAATCCATAAAACAAAAGACAATTTAAAAATAAGTCTCAAAAAAGTGGTTTCTGTATAATAGCAGTTAAATTAATAGGAATCAAGTTGACTGGACATCTGCAGCATTTAAAGGAGACCAAGTCCATAATTCCTCTCCTGGCACATAGGGAGAAGTTGCATAATCAGACTTTTGGGGGACCTAGACATCTTCAGCTGCAACCTGAAGTCCAGTCACATGTCTAACTTTTCTGCAACACAGTTCTTAAGGAGAACACATTAAGAACTTGTAATGCAGACAGTCACTATATAGTGAGTCTATAGCAGTGAACCCTGCATACCTAGGCTGAGGTAATGCTAAGTAGGCTTTGGTCCTTCTTCAAGCATTACTGATAATGCCAATTCAGTTCCTTTCACTTTCTGATATAAGGCCTAATCAGCCTCTCAGTACTGATCTTAACAGGGTAGGTTTCTAGTGTGTGAATCGTAGGCATTGTTCAGTGTGATGAGGAAAGATTCTTAGACTCAGGTCATTTATAAAGTGAATACTTGAGCTAAATAAGTTAAACATGAGCTATACTTCCAGACCAAATGCTGGTTCATAAAGTGGACAGAACTCAATATGCATAGTATCATGCATGGGAATCCTCATTTAAATGTTAAATATTTTAACTTCCCATGGAGTGGTTTTCAGGTAATTCAGAGTATCAACCATCTCTCTGCCTCAGGAGCACCAGTGTGAGCAGCGGGCCACACAACTCTTCAAAAGGAAAGCCTCTCATGACATTCAGGACTTTAGTGTCCTAGCATCAGCATAGGCTTGATCTTGTTCATTTGAGTCCAGGTGTGAAAGAAAGGTCACTTTGGTTCAGTGAGAAGACGACTCTTGGCAATTACTGCATTCATATTTGAGTTAATCCAGTTAAGGTATTTAGTAACTCTGGTGTAAACTCCAGGCTTGTTTTCTTTTGCACAGCCATCTCCCCAGCTGACAATTCCATAAAGCATCATCCTGCCATTATGCTCACAGACCATGGGGCCACCAGAATCTCCCTGACAACAGAAAGAACAGATTAGGCTATTTTCTGCAGCTGAAGCTTTTTAACACAGGGCCTGTGATGGTTTTTCTAGAGTGAAACAGCTAGTAATACCTACAACTTTTGAGAACACTGCATAGATAGAACAGAAGGCTCAGCATTTGCTGTGACAACTTTAATACTGTCTAAGATAAGTTTTCCCCTGGCACAACATGGAGAGAATAGTTACCTTGCACACAACACTTCAGTTAAGTTTTATAATCATAGCTATTAGGCTAGTGATCTAAGGTCAAAGCCAACACCCAATTTCCCCTCACAGAATCGGTGGTCTTGCTGTCCATAAGGTACTTTTACTCAGAGACAACAGTTGTTCCTTTTTAGTGGCTCATATGGCCACTCCACCCAGTGAGGGTGTGGGGAAGCAAATCTAGTTTTGAGGAATCTGGGGAGGGGCTCTACCCCTCAGTGGTTCACCTCCTATCCCTTTGCAAAGCTACAGTTAATGTTAAGCACATGCAATATTGGAATAGTTTCTCTATTCCTCTTACACATATCTACCAACCATTGCTTGAATAGATTGTAAATAAGGCCTTGAGAAATAGTCATGGCTAAGATAATGCACTTCCTGCTTCAAAAGAGGGTCTGGTACCACCTGACTCTAGGTCCTAACATTCTTCCATTCTTTGGCCACACTATGGGTCAACTCCACTGGATATTGACAGTTCCTACTACACAGAAAGACTTTTGACTAGTGAAGTTACAAGATGCCACCAGCTGACCCTTGCACTGAAGCTAGCTTAGAAAATAAACAAACCCATTTTACCTTGCATGCATCAGTCTTCCATGTGTTAACTCCAGCACAGACCATGTTGTCAGTAACTCTGATACTGTCATAGTATTGATATTTGCATTTTGTCTGTGATATCAAGTTTACAGTGGCTGACATGAGTCTTTGAGCATAGAAGATGTCATCTGCAAACAAAAGATCAAGCTATTTTCATCATACAAGAACTCAAACTCTGTAACACATACTTACAGCACATGAAAAGGGATCAGCATGACTACACCAGTTCCAGTTTGAGGCTCTTATTTCTAGCTTACTGTTATTGGTTTGCTTTTACTACTAGTGATTATATTTGAGAGAAAATGTGTTCCAAATAAAAACTATAAATCTTCAGCTTGAGAGAGTTTGATAGTTTTTGTAGGAAGTTTCACACAAATGCAGTCCTTTGTTAGTCCTGCAGCACACCTGTGAGTTTTTCTACTTGTCACCACATCAGGAATGAATGAAGTTGCTGGTTTACATCTTGGATTACTTTTTAGGGTTGACAAGTGTGAGGATACAAATAGGGAATGCCATGAACAACCAAAGATGAGAGCAAAGGTAATCTTTGAGATGGACACTGAATACATGATAGAAAGGCATCTTTAATCCTTTGCAGATAAGAGTATAAAAACTGCCTAGTTCCTACATTATGCAAGTACAACCTTGGAAAAAGTAGTAATTCACTTACAAAAGTCTTGTTTGCCATAGCCAGCTATTTCACACCGGGTGTCATCTTGTAATTCAAGGGCCTTCTCTGGCAAGCAGACTGTTCTAACATATTTGGATTCTACTGCACACTGTCCAGAAGTCGTTCTTATCCTTATCAAAGCTGAGAAACAAGTCAGAAGAAGTAGTTAGATTTATAAAGTCTCCCCCTCAAGTTCTCAGAGCATAAGAGTACTGGGTACGGTTAATGGGAATAGTCACCATTACACCTACTCCTTGTTCCATATGGTGGTTCTCATTACTTTTGGAATGACACTGGGCCATTTCATAACCAATTTAACTTTCCAGCATCAAAATTGGTAAATATTTTAGCTTCCCTCCTGGAAGGATGGGGGCAATAGCTAAGGGAAGATACCTCTGCAACTGTATCTTCAAATGTTTTAAAACTCCAACTTCCTGCTTGACTGTAGAGGGTAGCACCTGCTGCCCTGCCTAAGAGGGGCCAATCTATGCTGTACTTCTCACCAGAAGTGTTTGAAGCTATTCTTAGACTCTTCCCTTAGCAACAGGAATCTGCAATGTAGTAGAGTTTTGTTTCAAGCAGAAGAGTAGCAAATCTATTCCTTACATGTTGCAAAAGCGTCTAACTTTGTTGGTTTAGAGAGAGGCTTGTGAAAGCTAGAGGGACTTGTGAGTGTCTCAATTCAGGACAGCCTTTGGCTAATGTGGTAGCTGATATATCATTCCCCTACTACATGATGAAACTTACTGTGCATGTATTTTTTCCATTCTTTACTACAGTGTGATCTCTAGACAGAGAACATGATCTCTACCCCACAAGATTCTGGTCCTATTATGCTCAAGAGAGAGCAATCATACTGCATGTTTAGGGCATCCAACCCCATTCTGGATAGCTAGACCTGGTGTGCATACATTTCTGCTGAGATGCATCCCCTCCAGTTAGGAAGATAATAGAAATAGGATGCTTGCCCCTAGTGCTTATGGAGGAGCCATCTCTGGACCTGTATAAGGCATAAGACAAGCTTATAGTTGACTGTGTGCCATGTAAGGCATCTGATGTGCCACACCAAATTCATGTAGCATCTCAGCAGCACCTGTTCTCCATCTCACCTCCAGTTCTACTCCTATTAGGGAGTATATACCACAGTTACATAGCCTTCAGCTATCCTCCACATTTTAAAGGTTCATATTGAGACAACACTTACCAATATCATTCTCATTGCCACCTGTCTCATCTGTAAAGTCAGGGTGAGAGATGATGTCATCAACCAAGAACACTTGTTCCTTATCATCAGTAACATTCAGCATAGACTTTCCAAGGAATACTTTGTAGATGGATTTGTTTTGTGGTTTTTTTGACCTGAAAGAGTAAAGAGATTTATAAAGACCGCTCATTTCTGAGACCAAGGCTGACAGTTTAGATCAAGTCCAGTTCTGTGTTGTTTACTGTAATTCTGACAAAAGCAAAAGGAAGCTTTGAATGTTGATCCAGTATTAGAGAAGAAAGCATCCCAATTTTCCATTTGAAGGGATATGTCCACACATTTTGGAATGCACACCAAGCTAGCCACTCCTGATGCTAAACACTGACAGTGAGAATCCCCTGCAGTGTGCCCAAAGGATCAACTTTCCATGGGAAAAATAAGACACTCATAAATGTATTGCTCAACAGCTCATTCCCTTTCAGTATAACTCAAGTTTTGGGAACAGCTAAGGAAGAGTGAAACTCTGGATCCAGTTCAGGCTAAAATAATTTAAATTACCTAAAGTGTTTTGAATTTGTAGGTCATTCTGCTAGACTTAATTTGTTTTACTCACCTAAGATCTTCACTACAGTAAATTTTGCAGTGTTGCTTAGCAAGCATCCCACAAAGAAATAAAGATACAGAACAGTAAACTTACGGACTATGAAAACAGTGTGCTGCTGTAAGCACCCAGCAAGGGTCAATGAGGCTGCCACCACATAAGAAGTGGTCTGTGCCCCTTATGTTTTGGAAGATGCCAGCTACCCAAGGCTGAGACTCAATTTCTGCCTGGCTTCCACCAACAATCTTGTAGTACTTGCTCATGCTTCTTTGACCACATGTGTGCCCTATGAAAGAAGAAGTGTTGTTCAGATGTTCTTACAACAAAGCACCAGCTTGTACTATTAAAAAGTGCCACAGAAAATCAACTGTCTGCTGTTACTTACCACACTTTGGTATGTTGCAGGTTTTTTCTTGAATGATGAATCCCTTTTTGATATAACACCAGGGCCCGCTCCTTCCATTTGGGTTTCTAGAAGAAAAGGCAGTGTTCTTAAAGACTTCAAATATCTTAGAACTGTCTTGAGAAGGCCAAAGTACTCTACAAGTTATGCCAGAGAAAGTAATTAATAACTGACTATTACAGTTCCTTACTTTTTTGGAATACCATCAGCTTCAATACTGAGAACTCTAGACACTCCAAAGAGTGTCAAAATTAAAACTCTAATATTCTCATTCTTTGTGGGTTTTTTGAAGTACTATCACTTAAGGCACTTACAGGGACATAACAGAAGTCAACCCAGGAAGATGCTTTTCCTACCTGCAGTAGCTGTGTTTGCCCAGTCCAAGCTGTATAGCATCCCTTGAGTGAACATAGTAACGACTCCTCCTAATCACTGAGGGAAGGTCCCATGGCAGACATTCTTCTTCTGTTGCCATTCCTCTGTAGTCCTCCCCATTCCCAGTATAGCACATGCTGTTAGTGTCTGAGAATATAAATATTTTGTTAGCAGCATGTTCTTCTAATGTTCTGAGACAAATGATCTCTACTGATCCATCTAGTGAGATAAGAGTTCACACATTACATGTGAAAAATAGATGTGAAGATAAAGATTAAATCTGTTTTATATGAACTTTGAGCATCAAATATCTTACACTTTAAAGCAAGTCTATTGCTTCTTTAATAGTTTGTATATTTCTCAAATATTTCTTCTGCTGACTCAGACAAGTTCACACTCACCCCACCAATATTTGTGAAGTAGGAAGCATTAGTAAGGCAAGGATAAAGAAAGCTAGAGATCCTGATTTTGTATGAATATTTAGCTGTTTCTCCTCACTCTTAGTATAAAGCACTAAAGGACACCTAATGGTCACAAGCAATACTTTCACTTGGAATTTGATTATTTGCCCATATTTTTATATCTTTCCCTTAATTCAGTATTAAGGAAGATACTATACCTATTTCACAGTGAATCCCAGTGTATCCTACTGGACATACACAACGACTAATGCCACTGAAGTAGTAATAGGTGACGCATGTTCCTCCATTCAGACAATTGCATTCTGCAAGTAAAAAAGGTCACTAATTAGATGCAAAGTTAATTTGAGTGAAGTTAAATGTAGTCACAAACTACATCTTAAGTACCATTAAAAGTCTTCACATGCAAGTTAATATTTTTAGGTTCAACAGACAGATATTTACCCTTGTGATCTGATCTGTGTTTATGCAGCAGCTGGTAGTACTTCTTGATATAAGTCTAAAAGAAAAAAGGATTTTAAGAAAAGGTTCTTTTATGGGATTTGATTATCCTTACATGCCTAAGCTCTGTTCCTTACTGCATAACTTCAACAGTTTAGGGATGCATTTTGCATGCAGTAATAGCTGAGCCTACTCTGGAACCTGGACATCAAAAGTGGAACTTGACTGGAGCAAAAAGCAGAATGAAGAAAAAACACTCACCACAACCTCAGGAAAACCCTACCAGTCTAGCTCACTGCATCAGGTCAGCATACCAGTTACTTACGCTGTAAGGACCTAAGCAGCTCTCAGTGGTCAGTTTCCCTAAAATAAGAAGCATCTCCCTTTCCACCTTTCAGCCACCAAGCAGTGCAGCAAAAGCATCAGAACAGATTGAGAATATAGCATTTTGGTAACATTAGTGCACTGGAATAAAAGCAAATAGATTTATACAGTAGATTCTTGTCCTGTACTTCAGGCCCTACCTCTGCTTTGCAGACTGGATAATTTTCTCCATGGAATTAAATAAAATTAGGCTTTTAGCATGCTATTCCCAGAGGTCAAGTGGGCTTGCCTGAGCTAAAAATAACAGTAACAATATATTTCCATAATGCTGGTAAATGGCTCTGCTGATAGATACCAACTGCCTTACAAGTTTATAGCAAGAAAAAAAAAATCAAATTTCTGTTGTTCCTTTAACATCACACTTTCAAGTAGTAGAAGTGAAATTTAGTTAAGTCCAATATCTACCTCCATGAAAGACCTATGAGCTCTTGGTACTCAGTATCCAGGTCTAAAATGCATTAAAAAAATTAGACACTATCTTTCTTAGTGAAGACAGAATGCAAGCACCATTTGAATGGTAGCAGAATCAAAAGAAAACCCAAGGGTTGGAAACTATGTTTCTTGGAAGTATATGTGCAGCAGATGTATACACATGCAGAAGCAACAAAAGAGCAAGTCAAAAGCAGAAGTATAATAAAAACTGGAAGTGGTTCCAAATTAAACCCCCCTCCATTTATTTCAAAACTTACAGAATCTAGTCCTGTGACAAGTGTGCCCAGAGATACTGTGAGGAAGATGAGTAACTTCATGTTGTTAACTTCTCACTTCGTTTCTCTTCTATCTGTATTATTTCAGTTCTGAAAATGAAAAAGGAACTTCTAGTTTGCAGCATCAGCTTTCTTGTTTCTATTGCCATCAATGGGTTTCAGAATAAATCACAACACAACTGACAAAAATAAAGCATGGACTTGCTGTGGAATACCTGATTATATCCATAAATTAGAGATTACTGTTTGAAGCCTTTTTGGCACATTTAGCAACAGAACCAGATTTTTTTAGAATTTAAATGAATCAAAGAAGGGACAATTAGAAAAATTCATATTTTTTTCTGCTGTATGAGGACTAACACAGAAATTGGCAGGTGTATTTAGCCATCATCCAGCTGTTCATACCTATTTAACTGATTATTAATGCCTTGCAACAAAAGCACTGGATGTCCACGTTTAGAGCATGAAAGGGAAAACTGCTTTTTCGTTACCTCTGTAGCTGCTGACTGCTCTCATTGCTAACCTGATAAACCTAGCCACTTCCCTGAGTGCCTCTGACAGCCGCACTCTCGAAAGTCTGGACTTGATGTTCCCTCACTTATTCACATTATTAGAGAGGCTTAGAACACACACTGTCTTGATTACTTATGATCTTGCAGCCAAGTATATATAGAAATCTTCTAAAGAATAATTGCTAAAAAACTAGTTTGTAAAACCACATGTGAAGAGAGCTAAGAAGTACCAATGTATTTACTTCTAATGGCAACACAAATTATGGGATTCTTTTTTAGAGCATCTTCAGCTGTAGAAAACCCAAAAAACTAGTCTTAGTTATATTTACATTAGCAAGCAGTGCACTGCAGCAGGAGAGGATACACAGACCTGAGCTAGTGCTGAAGACCTGCTCCACACCATATCTGCCTCCGATGTTTGTGTCAGACTAGTTACAGGATGGTGCAGCAGACCAAATACCTGCTGGCATATGCTGGAGAACATCTAGTTCAGTTTTTATCAGAAGAAATACAGTCCAAGTACTCTAAAGCCATTCAATGGTGTGTACTAGAATACAGTGAAGAGAATACCACTGAATCTACTTGAATAAAAAAGCTGACACAACCCAAACCAAGCTGTTAATGCAGATGCACCCTTCACTTGTAAGCAGGTTTCATAAGCACAGGAACAAACCATGCCCCAGGTACTCAGCCACACACACTTTCCAGATGTGGCAGGTATCTTTTCCTTTAAGCATTGTTCATATAAATAACATCACTTTTAGCACATTCAGCAGCTATACAAGTAATTTATCAGTTGTTACCATAATTAGCTTGCCAGGCCCAACCTTAGCATCACAAATATCACTGCAGCTGATTCCTTAGGAAAACGATGATGTACCATAGCACAGAGAACAGCTCTTCCCCGCTGCTGAAATACTGCGCCACATGACACTTAATTTGAAGAGCAGACACCTAACTCTGCCGGATTTACCCCTGGCAGCTCTGCCCCCAAGCCGTAACTCTGCGGCAAAGACGCGGCACTTACCAGCGCAGGAGTCCTGAGAAGCGCCGCGGAGACTGCTGAGCCGGGAGGGCAGGCACAGCGCGGAAACTGCTGAGCCGGGAGGGCAGGCACAGATCGGCGGTGCTAGCAGCACCCCGCAGGGCGGGCCCTATAAAGGCCGAGCCGAGGCGGTGCCGCCGCCGTTACCGCCCCGGGGCGGGACCGGGACCGGGCCGGGGCGGCGCCCTCCTCCCCCGGCCCGCGAACGCCTCGGCGCTTTGCCTCGCTGTAAACAAAAGCTGCTGGAGCGACTCATGGGGGAAATTTTAAATGCTTTTCGAGTTCCGGGGGATTCTGCTCAGGGCGAACGGACAGCTGTATCCGGGGTTGGGTTTCTGTAATGGGCTCCTTGTCTTCCCCGCCGCAGTCAGCGTCCCTTAGGGCCGTTCAGACAAACGAAAGGGAAAGGCGAGTGGCGGCTGTGAGGCGAGAGACTTGCGCTGGGACGCGCCTAAAGGCAGGAACGCGTATGGTGTATTTTATTAACGAGGCGCTACCCATAACGAGAGAAACGCGAACGATGTAGTAATTAATAGAGGATTAAATTGATTCAGTTGTGGGTTAAGCACAGCCCGCTGGGAGGGGGTATTGGGCCAGAATGTGTGTTTGAGGCACCTGATGTGTTTTTGGAGAGCTGCCTCCAGCTGAAACAGGGGCGTTTGGGGTGAGCAGCGGGCGTTTCTCAGACCAGCTAGAATCTACTAGGACACGGAGCTCACAGCAGGGACAAACTCCATCTTCCTCAAAGCTGCTTACGGTTCTCTCACCCCTAAGCAATCTTCTGCTCCCAAGAAATTGGTTATGGTTTTCCCATAATTTCTGTCTTCCAAAGAATTATTCAAAGGGGGGTGATTTCAAATGTGGATGGAGATGTGGATCAACAGAGGTCTGCCTAAGCATGCAGGCCCAGCCAAATGTTGTGCTGTGATGTTGTAACAATGCAGTGAATAACAGCAAACCAACACATGGTATTTGTGGGTATATTCATAGTATTTAGCTTCAGGTAGAGCAGGTGACTAACCTGAGGCAGGTCTCTGTAGCCTGTGTAGCTCATGAAAAGCAATTTCTTCAGAAGCCAGGTCAGAACAGGAGTTGACCTGAATTTCCCCTCAAGAGAAATGTTTGGTTTAAACTGGACAATTCAGAGCTTAAGGATCCTATCTTTGTATGTTTGATGTCTAACTTCACTGGTATGAGTATGGCTTAACTTTCCTCTTCCCTCCCCACCTTCTATTTGTGTCAAGTCTGTGGTATAACCATACCTTTATTTGGGTACTACCCACTTATATTCTCTATTCCTTTCTGTTCAGATCTTCAGGCTCACAGCAGAACAGACCTCATGTCTGCTGAAAGCACGCTAAATTCACTTCAGTGAGTGGCAGGAGCTGAGTGAGGAGAAGCAGCTCAAGCTGGAAGTCATAAAATGAACGTTGGTAAGGAATAAATCTTTCTGAATTTCAGGAGGGTACTTTTTTTCCTCTTTCTGTGGTGGTTGAATATATAAACATAGCAAACAATTAGATCCTCTAAGAAGCAGGGCAGAAAAATATCAAGGTAGAATCCCCATGCCACTCATTGCTTTAGAGAAGTGGCTGTGAAGTCGAGTTATAAATCAAGAATAACTTGCGGAGGGGAACAATCCAGATTTTAAGAGCAGTCTGGAACATTTACTCCCTCTGTGAATTTTAATATACCAACCTTACACATAAGAAATGATAAAATGGGTCATGGTTTGAAGCAGTGGGAAGAGGAAGGAAGGGACAAGGTGCCAGGAAAAGGAATGATCTTCGGGACTGGACAGCTCCTTTCCTTTCACCTCCCTGCTCCCAAGGCAAAGGTGCTCGGCCTTGGCAGCTTCCTCAAGCTCTCTGGAAAAAGAGTCAGTGGTAGAGAATCTGGGTTTCCTCTTTCGCATTTCACTTCCCTGAGAAATGATGTATAAGTGTGAGCAATGATCTTCTCCCTTAAATTTTGACCAAGCTGTGCGGATGTCTCCTGTTCATTATTTCCCCCTAAAACCTGAAGGTCCATACTTGTTTCCCTGTCCAAGGGCCAAAAACTTCTGTTGTCTCACTTTGGCATAAGATACAGCAAAATTCAAAACTCCCCTTTTCTATCTTTGTCATATACTTAGTTTTTACTGAAATACTGTATTACTTCACTCTCTATGATAAAGTATATCTAAAAGGCCCCCAGGAGAAGTAACCTGAGCTGTTTACATTGAACTGGTAACAGCTGCTGATCAGAAACTCAGCCATGTTTCCATGCCTTAGCACCATCAGATTCCTTTGGTCTGAATATTTACACCTAGATAGGTGAATTAATTATAGTTGAAAGATTGAACTGAAACTATGGTTGAGCAGACAAACACCCAAGCTAGCTGCAAATGGGTTTGCTTTGGTACTGCAAGTAATCTCACAGCAAAGGTGGCTGCATGATCTCTATGAGCATTAAACAACTCTTAGGGAAGCAGAACTGGATGACATAATTTCCAGTGTCTGAGTTCACTGAGCTGGCTGATGCATGGCACAACAACCAACCTGAATTGAGGTTACAGTGGAAATAAACCCTTGGACCCTTGTTATATGCCCTGCCTTAAGGCAGAGACCTTGGAAAATCTGTAGCCTGGCACTTCTGGCAAGACCTTCACATGACCTCAAAGCTGGACTTGCCTGCACAGATAGGAAATGCTGAGACCCAGGAGTGGGAGGGGTGAAACAGGACCAGTTCTGCTACTAAGGGACTGTAGCCTCAGGGTCAGGATTTGTTCATTAGTGCATGTCTCAAGAATTTAGAAGGGCCCTGTTATAAGCCATGATACCTCTCCAGAATAAGATTGTTATAGGACAGAGGAAAAGAAGGTCTGTATAACTGAAAATCAAGGTTGCTTAGAAGAACAGTGAACAAAATTAAACACCTATTGAAAGAGGCAGAACTTTTGTACCCAGTAAATACTGATTAATTACAAACCACGGGGCTTAAGAGAGAAATTCTGGTACATATCCAAGTACAAGTTTTGCATATTTAGAGACACTTTCTGTTTTGCACTGATTAATTCTTGTTTTGTATATCTCTGGTTTCATCACAAAAAAGAAGAACTTCTGAAGAAATGAGAGGAGACACAGGAAGTGGTATGGATCACCTTGTAGAAGACACTTTACTTGCTTATTACAGCATCAAACAAGAAAATGCAATTTTGCAGAAGTTGCCAGAGTGAAGTTATTATTATTAATTCTAGTGTTCATTTTCACCACTAATTATAAAATACTAAACTAAACAGAAGTAACACCCACACATTGGTTCTGGTGGAACTCCAAAAAGATAGAATGCATGGAGAGTGAAGTAACCCTGTAGATATTAATAAAAAGAACTGCCACAGAAGTGCTGTTCTATCAGGAAAAATTTCCCTTAGACACTCCACACTTTTTCTCAGTCAAGGACACTCATTAACCATATAGGAGTCTCCACATTCTTAAAATTAAAACCATGTTTAGAAATCTGCCCTAAACCTTTAATCCTGACTCTGTGAGCAGATATTTCTTCAAGCTGCTGATGAAGATAAGAGGGCTCAATGCAGGGGGAGCAGTCCCTTCTGCTCAAGGCACTTTTGGACTCAGGGCTCAGATACAACTGAGGCTTTATGTTGCCTTATGTTCTAGTTTGCAGCACAGATCAATAATACCAGAGTCACGTTTGCTTTGCCATCAGGGCTTCCAATGAAACAGAAAAATCATTTGCAAGTCCTCACTGCTCATGGAGCATTAAGAACAAGGGAGTCTCCATTTGCACATGAGCAGTTTTGTGTACCTGAACTTCTGTTATCTCACATCAAAGAGCACAGTTAAGCCTCACATTCAGTATTTAATTAGCAATTAAGAATACAACAGCTAAGAAAACACCTAGATCCTTTTAACATGACTTTTCATCTCCATAATGTGATTGTTTGGTAGTGGTGGGTTTTTTGCTAAAGAAAATATCTTCTAATGGAATTAAGTAGCCCCAGCTATGAGTATAGAATGTAAAGAATATAGCTATTTTTACAACTTCTTTGTGTATTGGAATACAGCTTCAACATCGAACAGCATTGGGTTCCAGTATTTTTTTTTATTATGGCACAAAGGATTGCAAGACATTTATGAAATGTGTTACAAGTTTAAGGGAAATTTTCCAGTATAAAGTTTTTATATAGCTAAAAACATGGGCACTTTTACAGTAAAACATTTTGTATTCTCCCTTTGATATTAGCAAATTTTTTTTAATCAATTTCCTTCTAGCTCTTGAGATAACAACAGGTATGATTGAATAAGCCAACAGATTTTTTGATATAAACCAATAGGTTTCAAATGTTACATTATCACCATTCATAAAGTTAAAAATATATAGCTCGCTCTTTAATCTTATTCCTCCAAATTACAGCTTGTATGAGTCCCAGGAATTTCCAGAGTATCTGATTTAAAGTCAAACGTGATTCATAAAAATTCTTGCACTTTAATGACTCTTGATTACTTGTCAGTTGTTTGTGGTTGGAATCTGAAGCAGATGGTGATCTCATTTCCTCTAGGTATAATTCAGCTACTTATATTTCTTTGTTGATTTAAAATTTTGTTCCTTGTCCTTGCTGCCTACCCTTTTTTCTTATCTGTGTTATTTGTGTGGGTAGAAGTAGCTGATGGCCATAGGACTCTCTCTGGAGGCTTGTTGACACTACTTGTTGCTTTGAAAGCAGCAAAATTAGCCAGCCTTTATCTCTGAACTAAACAAGTGTAATCAAAAACTTGCAAGCTTGCTTCAGTCACAAGAAGAAACCAACTGCTGTTGGCTCAGCTATCTTATTACACTAGGAGAGAATGCGATTGAAGCTTCAAAACAATATAGCGCCTCTCAAGCACAGTTATGTTGGATACTCCACCTGCATTCTTCCAAGTGACTGACTGTGCTAAAAGTTGATTCTGGGTACAGGCAGAGCTCCCTGAGCACCTGTGAAATTCCCTGTAACTGGGCCCTTTTCATTCATGCATAGAAAGCAGATACTTGACGAGTGTTCTTTTCTTGTATACAATCTTTTGTTGTTTCAGTGAGCTGTCCGGATACGGATATTTTTCTGAAGAGCAATGATCACATGCGAGGATTTCTTCATCAGCTTGATGTACACCTGCTTTTAAACTATGTTTTGTATCTCATTTAGCATTTCTGAAACTCCATTGATCATGAAAATCACCAAACTCTCTGATGTTTGTTGGAACTGCTCAGTTGAAACAGCTAGTATCTAAAGCAAAGATCAGTTTGAGCTACATCTCTTGCATCCAGATCATAAATAGTTCAAAATTATGCCTGTGTTTAGTTTCTAGCTTCTGGTAGCATCGGGGGAAACTCAGGAAAGACCACTTCTCAGTTTGAAGATAGAAGGCAGAAAGCAAATGCAGACTTTTAGGGATTAAGCTGTGTTTCTTTTTGATGATCTTAAGTTCCGAAGTAGGATATTTTTCAAGGGAATCCTACGTCTGCCTGCCATCTACTGATCTGGAATAGCACATTCAAATCTTACACTGGAAATTTACAGGAACAGCTGGCTTGAACTTTTATTTCTGCAGTGCGTCAGTCAATTGGATTCACATTCCACAGGAAAACCAACAAACGGAGAGCACGCCAGTTGGCAGACTTCTGGAGAAAAAAAAATGCTAAAAACTGGGGAGAAAGCAAATTTTGGGGAATGAGTTCCACATGCTGTATCCCAGTGATGGTGTACGCAGGCAGCAGCATACCCTAACCCTCTGTGCAGTTCAGCCCAGGCAAGAAAATAGGCACAGACACTGCTTGTCTCCGTGAGAGGCTCCCTAGGAAGGTCATTCAGGTTTCCACTGCTTCTTTCTCTGTCTCCAGCTTTTCTACTCATGAAGGAAGATAAATGCCTAAACTGAGATAGACAGTTCCTACCCACAGGGAAGGAAGTAGTGCTTTTACAGGCTGCCCTGCCAAGCAACACTAACACCATAACAGGTGCCTAAGTGGAGAGACAATTAATTGTTCCTGCTCTTGGTAGGGTGTGACACTGCCTGCTCTTATCAATTTGGCCTCCATGGAGAAACCAGCATGTTGTGTAGGTCTCACACCTCTCATGCAGAATCCAGGGGTGCAGGATCTGTGGTAGGGAGCCCTCTCTGCCCAGAGGGTAGCAGGTGGGCCAAGTGTATCCCTTGCACCCCTGGAGATGCAGATGGCTAGTAGTGATGGCACAGAATTATGCTACAATCCTTAAACACACGGTTGTTTTGACTGTAAATATCTAGGTACCACAATGGTGGGCAGCGCTATTAATTTCTAAAGCACTAATTACAAGCTATGGAAAAATAGCTCTGTAATCATAGTATTAATTACATTAATGATGGAATGTTTTATGAAATACTGAAAAAGCTCTGAGGAAGAAAAGACACCCTGAGAATTTACAGCTGAAGGAAATGGATACCAAAGATGGGAGTGCAGAAGGATGGGAATGCAGAGAATCCATCAGGCAGTACTATCTAGTGTGTCAGGCAGCTTCTCAACACACTTGCAAGTTAAGAGCAGTTGAACAGTTCAGAGGAAAAAAGTTTTAGGGAGAAAAAAAAGAAGTTACTTCCTGGGTGCTATTGAACAACAACATTCTTCCTGCATAAGCTCATAAAGAAACTGTGCTGAGAAGAAAGGGGAAGCAGAATTACCTCGGGTACTCTAATAATAGAATGTATCTCTAATAATAGTACTTATCTTTTCTTCTACTCCTTTGGATGTTTTGGCTGCAGTCTTCCTTTGTTGGGTTTTTTTAGCTGGTTTCCTGTAATTTATTCTAGTAAATACACTGTGCTACTTTCCCTAATCTTTGTTTTCTGATTGTTGTTTGGAGTTTATAGAATTTAGTTAAATATATCTGTAAAGAAAGTTGTGCTTGGTCTCCTGCAGGAACTTTAACACCCTCTTGTCTAGAGCAGTTGCAGCCTTCTTTATGGACAAAGAGGACCAAATTAAAAAAGAAAGAGAGAGAGGGGAAAAAAAAAGATATTACTGAGCCTTCTTGTATGTGATAAGCACAACAGAAAACATCTTTCTAAAGTACTTTTTGTTTGCAAAATAGGTCTTTTTGTTATCCTGGTGCAGTCTTCCAGAAGAAGGTTCTGGCATACAGTGACTTATCATAAGTACCACAGAGTGTATTCCTTCCAGAAAGAAGAAATACTTACTTTCTGTGTCCCTCCTCTGTCTCCATGGCTTTTTCTTGGCAATACTGACTACTTGGGCCATTCTATGATTTTGGTTAGAACAGTTGGAAACTACAATATTTTGTTTCTTCTGAAATGTATGTGTTTTTGGAGCAACATATCTCAAATTGAGATACAACAGAGCCTTCCTCATAGGGACTTTTTAAATCAGCTTTGGAATGCATCTTCCTTTTGCTCCTTAAGATTCATCAGGCATATTCTCACTTGGTCTCCATGGAGTGGGACAGGCATTTATAGGGGAGATGGAGAATGCAAGGCATAGAGCAGAGTCTATGCTCTACCTGTAAGGCTCAGCATCCTGGACTGCATCATGGTACAGGGAGGAGCAGGCAGTGTGAAGTGTCATTTGTGTTTCACAAACTGCTGTGGTTTATCCAGGACAAAGACAGGAAAGAAGTGTTAAGTAAGTAGTTGTGAGAAATGGAAGGAGAACACAGTAACAAATGAAGATTGTGCTGGAAAAGGTTGAAAGGTACTTTTCCCTGGACTTAATATCAGAAAGGCTAGTAAGTGGAAAGTGGAGGTTGGCCACACAGGTTATTCAGGAGGAGTCAGCATCCAAAGGGTGAATGCGAGAGGATAGACCTGGAAGGTATATAGGTCATGAGAAGATGCTCTGACAGTCAAAACAATGTGTGGCTGACTCAGTGAAGAACAGGCAGAAGATAGGGGATGATTCAATCAAAGATAATTCCATAAGAGAAGCCTTTGTGGGACTTTTTCTGAGTGCAGACAAGAGAAGAGGAATTGCATTTGCTAAGGCTTCTGGCAGGCAGAAAAGTTGCATTGCTCTCCTTGATAGAAGAGGAAGGTGCAGGGCAGTGTCTTTGGAGCAAAAAAGACCAGGAAAGTTGGAGCTCTGGTAAGGACAGCTTTCACTTCATGCAAAGGACAAAGGACAAACTGGAGTTGGGAGAGAGTTTGTATTTGTTGAGCTCTGAAGCGATCAATGTATGAAGTAGTTGCACGTAGTGTAAAGAGTGGGTTACTGTTAAGGTAATACTATAGGAAAGATTTGGATTTCCCCTCCTGGCACCTGGTGATGAACATTCATGTTGTAGTCCAATAGGAAAGCTTTTGCCAGCCTATGTGAATTCCCCTGAGATAAATGGAAATTTCTAATATAGTCTGTGTAACACAGTTCATTTTATTGAACTACTTCTATGAATAAGCATTACTCAGTGGGAGTAAGGAATATCAGGACAAATCCTAGGCTACTGTACTATGTTGCACTGCATATTGCTTAAAACTACCTTACGCTGCACTGAATATTACCTAAAGGAAAACTACCTTAGGGAGATCCTTGTCTTCTGTTCATTTCAATGGATTCTGGGTATCAAAATTCTCACTAAATCAGAGACTCCAACCCTCTTCTGAAATACACTCCTACAAGCTCAGTTAGCCTATAACATGTTTATACTGATATAACAGGGATCAGCATTTGGCCCATAATAACTCATCACTGTTTTCTTGTATCCACAAAAGTATACAATAAACCCACTGTAGAACATATGTTCCAGCAGAACAGCTTTTCCTGGAAAGCTATCTGGTTACTCATTGTCTCTTGGGCCTCATAGATCTCCATTTCTCTCTCTGCAGGGCCTTATTCTCATAAGGAAAAGGTGGAGAATGGCTCCTGCCCTAGGCTACCCTCCCCACTGTAAAAGCTAGAAATTCATGCGTTAGGCTGACAAAAGCCTGGCATCCCAATCTTTCCTTTCAGGGTAACTGCAAAAAGAGAGTGCTGCTACTGCTGCCACTTCTGTCACGCCCGTGCTCTTAGAAGATAACTTTATGTAAGTCTTAAGGGGGGAAAGTATGTTTCTCGTGCAGGCACTGAAGTTCGCTTGTGAAATGGTCCTAGAAAAGCATGAGCACATATACCATAGAACACCTCAGATGTTCTTTAGAGTGCTCTCATGGGGAAAAAGGACATAAAATACCTGCCTTAAGCATTCTGAACCAGGCCTAGCACCTTTTATTTCTTTATTTATTTAAAGTTTCTATCTTAAATTTGACACATGTGGAAATTAAGCTCATAAGTTTGATGATTTTCAATCTAAATTCCAATAAAGGCAATGTAGGCTACTAGGTCACTTGCTTGCTTCAGATAGTTTTAGGTGATTAATGCTATTCCTCTGCCTTTCGTTCTTCCCACTGTGTGATTCATATTGGAAAAGGAATTTATCTTGTCTTTGACAGTCTGGTGATATATCAGTAGGTGATTCCACAGTAGTATTCAGTGCCAGGTAGAGGTGTTTGCTTTGAACCTCAAAGCATGTCACTACATTAACAAGAAATAATTCCTGAGAGTAAAGTTCATTAGAATGACAGTGCTGCGCAGTTACGGTTTCACAGCTCGTAGTTCTGGAGCTAGATAACTTGGCACGCTTGGACCTCTGCGTTTCTCTGCATTGCCTTCTATAGGCATGTCTGAAGTTTTTCTCCCTAGCTGTGATATACTGTAAGAGGACTGATTCCTCAAAAATGAGTGAGAAAATGCATAAAAAGAGGAAGGACAAAATCATTTAAGGAACATAAGAAAGCCACAGTTTGAGCATGTGACATTCAAGTCCATGTATGAGTATTACAACTTCAAACGGCTTGTGGAAGTAACTTCAGACTGGATGCACAGGCAAACCTGGCCTTGAGTATCTTCAAAAAAATATCAAAAATATATATAAGGTCTAACTAATACATATCTACAGACATTTCAAAGAGCAAAATAAATATTATAAACTATGTTTTGTTTATTAATAAATTAAATGGAAAATTGCCAGCAATTTAATAAAAGTTAAAATAAGAATAGATACCTGAATATCTGGTGAGACTTGTTATGAGAGGATTTCTTCTGATCTTAGATGGACCAATGGTGTGAGAGCAAATAAAATCCCAGAAGCTGTAACTCATCAGGAGCTCTGAGGGACATTTGGTATGACAGGTAGTTCTCTGAACACTGGCCTGGTTCATGGCCAGGCTTATACTCTTCTTTTCTCATACTACTATTCTTCTTTTGGATAATCTTCAGAAACCTGGTTAATTGAGGCTCCAGATTAATTAAATCTTTGGTCACTCTCAGAATGGAAAGTGCCTTTCTGCTCTACTACCAGTTAAAGCAGATGCTTGATGTGAAATACTGTCTTCTACTTCTGCAAGCAGTCAAATGTATTTTAAATAAGCTCTCAAATGAGAACAGTTACAGCTGGGCCAACACTGAGAAATCTAAACAGAAGCATCCATTACTTCTGATTGCAGCTTTATTTCATGCATATTCCTAGTACTCAACAAAAAATTTTTATAAATACCACTTGCCAAAACTTTTGCTAATGGAAATCATAGCAAAGAATCACAAAGCTGTAGGAGAGTGTCTAGGTTTGGCTGGGTTGCAGAAACAGCTCTACTGTCTCATGTACAGCTGAAGTGGTTAGCACTGGCATGCAAGCATAACCTCATGATAAACTTGCTGATCCTCACTAGGAATTAACCATTTAATTGCTTGCAGCCATCAGACTGCTCTCATTCTTTTGCATAACATAAGGACAAGTACATTTACAAACATTATTGACCAGAGTCTTAGCAATGAATTTATGAGCCTGGACAGTCATGTGCAAGATGTGCACATGACATTATATGTGTAATTTCTGATAATAATACCATGTAAAATTCCCCCACTAGTACTTTATTTATTTTTTAAATGTGTAAGATGACAGTGATCTAAGAGTTGCTTGTTTTGTTTCTGACTGAAAGTGTTGTACAGCCTAAGATGTGGAAATCCAAGTCTCTCCGAAAGTTTTAGCTGTCCCTACTTCCTGACAAGGAAAAATCATTCTGTTCAATAAGGTGTCTGTTCTGCTATAATGAAGTGCTTTGCAGTGCCTTTGCAGAAGGACAGAAATTGAGAGAAGCATAAAGATAGACACACTTTCTGATTTTTTATTTGAAAAAGTTTGTCTTCCTAAGAAAAATTAATATCGTATAATGCATATGAGACGCTACTGCATTTGGATAAGCTCATTCAAAGGCTGCAGTATGGAACAGCATATTTTATTCAAAGGCTACACACACTGCATATGTTCTGCATGTTCGTTGTCTGAAGTTGTGAGGTTGATTCTCAGCTAACCAGCCAAGCACTCCTTCAAAATACTACAGGCAGAAACAGTCCCACAGGAAGTGGTATTTGTGATTCAGTAAACGGCACCTTGCCCACTGAGTCAGTGTTGAGCCAGTGTCCGAGTGCGTTTCTAGAGTGTGGAATATAAAACTAAAGTTCTGACTGTTTGTGGCCACTGGGAAATTCATTGAACTGTTGACGAGAACAGGGATACTAACCGCAACATCCCAGATTCCAGACAGGGATAATTGCAACTTTCCCCCACTTACTTCATTGGGATAATTATTCTCCTTTCCTCTAAGCTGCTACCTTTTTCCTGCACTTAGCTGGTCACCATCCTGTAGGCACATTGGAAGGATGGGTCCCAGAAGTCACATGAGCTCTCTCTCTCTCTATCTGGGCACTGCTGGAAGTGCCAGGCTTTGGGCCTACAGTTTTGCAAGGCCATGATTTATCCCACTTGGAGACTTTCAGAGGGACACCATGACTGTAACCTGCCTGAGATTTTTCAGCTGATTGCAACTAAAAGGATGCACTGAGACATTTGCAGTACATTTCCTCTTGGGACTCGTGATCCATCCGATGCGTGCAGTGACTCAGAACAGCCTTTTCTAAACAAAGTCTTAATTTATGGATAGGAAACTGAACAAACCTCAGGAGAGTTTAAGCTGAAGATGCTCCACACACGTGATCTTTCCTACTGGCTTTCACCTGTCCAGTATTTTTCTCTACTCAATAGGTTTTTTGTTTTTGTTTTTGTTCTTTTTTGGTTTTGTTTTTCAAATGTCATTAAGATATATAGATTAAAAAAAATCCCAACTACAATTTAAGAAAAATAAATCCTCAGAACAGATGTCTAGTGTCTTTCATCCACACACTAATGAAGGTTTGTGGTAACAAATTTTTGTAGCTGGATTTACAAAGTAATGTCAGATGTTGCTGCGAATGATTACTGGTTCAAATCTGATGTTGGCCAACAGGCAGTGTAGGTGCTGTAATCCTGCATGTAGTTAATGAAGTAGTACGTAGAATTGTAAAAGCTTGTCTTGTTTTATTGCTCACAAAAATATTTTTATTTTTTCCTAATTTTCATTTTTTTTAATTATGAAATTATATCTACCTGCATTTGACTTAAGTTTTGAGAAATGTTAATAGGACACATGGTAACTCTCATTTCAGACCTGCTGGCATTATTGTTAAAATCATTACTAGCTACATATAAATGTCAGGAAGGTGTGTTTTGGACCATTTAGTTAGCCTTTGTAATCTGTATGTAATGGTGAACTGATTTCTGGACTTATGGATCATATTAAACTTTAGGTAGCTCATTTAGCAGATTGACTGGAGTTTGTCAACATAGAAGTACCTATCTTAATGTTGAGAATGTGTTTAAATATTAGATGTATCATCCTAACAAGATGTGCTTCAAGGGTCATACTGTACCTTCCACAGCAGATAAAAGAACATAAGCATGAAAAATTCAGTTCCATGGGCACAACTGATACCAACTCTGAGCACCTGCTGGAACTAGGCTTGCAGGTCCGAGCCCCTTTGTTTTTAAAGCAGTACATAATTCCATCAGAATGAGGAGTAGGACATTGCTCAATGTGAGAAATAGTGGCAAGATTTCATTCTGAAACATGATCAAGTTCTCCCAGTTCTCATGTAAAGAACTCTCTGGTCATGCGCAGCACACCAATTCCTGGTCTGTCACCTTCCCCTTCCTTTATCTTCCCTCCATCCTCCAAAACAAATTTTCCACTTCATCATGAAGGAAGTGAGGAAGCCTGGATGCTACCCCTTAGAGAGAAAGCTAGAGGAAGGGCTAGGTCACTTAGTCAAGCAGAGGGGAGGAGAAGGAAATGGTCAGTAAAAAATAAGATTCAAAATACAGGGCTTTGGACTAGAAAGATGTTGAAACACATCTAAAGAAATGAGGAAACATAGGGGATAATATTAGCACAATGATTTAATCCCATGCAATTAGTAACAGGAGCTTTCAAAGTCTGCGGCCTTGTGTGAGACCATCAGCAACATAACCCAGGATGCCAGTTCTCACCATGTATCAAACCAGAAACGCCAATCATTATGAAAATTCTTGGTGTCCCTTCACCTTGCAGATCACCCACATCGCAGTCTGCCTATGCTGAAGCTTACTGGTTCACTTAACTAGTAATTTTGATCAGAATCCTTACTGATGCTTTCATCTGCCATATCCTCTGTGGCTTCTCTCTCTTCCTCAGATATGATTTAGGCTGTCAACATTCTGACAGTTTAAAAAACATTCAACAGCAAAAGAAATTGATTATGTCCTATCTAGTTACCGCACTTGTGTACATTGCATCTGTATATTAGCAAGTTTATTGAAAAAATCAAGTAATTGTTTGTCTTTATACTGTGCAAACATAAGTTAATGTATTTCATGTTAGCCCATCCTAAGTTAAGCAGTTTTTAATATAATTTTTCAATTTTTGCTCATTTTAAGTGTTGCTTTTAGGGTATTTCTTCAATTAACACTTTTTCTGCCAGTAGTTCTGTGAACAACTACAGAAGCCAAGCAGCCTGTTTGTGAGCATGTTGGGGTTTTGTAGTTGTATTGCTCTAACTTTGTATTACTGAAAACACCTACACAGTGCAGAAAATTAAAAACTTTAAAAAGCCTTTCAGTCAGAAATGTTGGTGTTTTATACCTGTATTGCCATAGCATGGAAGCTTACAGAGTGCAGATGATGAGTTGGGCTAGTTGGCAAGTAGGCTGTGGGATTGCAGACAGTGAAGTCCCTCTGCAGGCACTCTGGCTTCCTGACAAATTCTACTCTTAGGAACTGGCAAAAGAGAACTGAAGAAGAAAAAGCAACATTGTTATTTTGAGGTTTTATGACTTGACTATGTCTTTCCTAGCCTTTGGAGAATTGTGAAGATAGAGATATAATGATGAAGGAGTTAGTCATTTCAAGTCATGGAGAAAGGTTAGTAGTTGAAGGCTTACTGGGAAGTCTTGCATTTCCAAGTAACTAGGCAGCTCAAATGCTTTCTGACTTTAACTTTGGGGGAGATTTTTTTACAGGGTATCAGTGAAAAATCATTGAGCAAAAAAAAGGCGTTTCCCTTCCAATACTAAACCTGTTTCATGAATGGGATTTGTGTCCACTTCCTGCACTCTGCTATTTCTGAGCCTCATGGGATAATGAACAGACAAAACTGTTATGTTTCTAATTAAGAACTGAATTGTCAGGCTTATTTCACCCTGTCCTTGGAACTGCAGGTTAAAGATAACATGGGTAAGACGGTGCTTTTTTACCACTCGAGAATTCAAGCACGTATCAGTGCTTATGGGCTGTGAGCATTCACTGAGTTTTAAAAGATGAGTAGCTGGTGCCTCTCCTTGATACCTGCTTACATATTTCCTTTATGCAGTTTGATCAGCAAGCAAAAAGTAGATGATGGCTCATCTATCGGTAAGAGATTTATCCGGGGTACACACAGCTCTGTGGGATGCAGATTAAGAGAGACTGAAGGTCAAACACTGAGGAAAAGCAAGTCTTTTACAAAAAGGTCTTTTTAGGTCTATCAGGGCAACTTCCTCATTTCCTTCAGATAAATAAAAAAAGAACACCGTGCTTAATGGCAGCAGGCAATTTCTGTTTCTTTCCCTTTCTGGGAAAGTACTTTTCTTCATTCTTTCTTTCCTGTAGCAAACAAAGCTCTGCTAGCAGATTCTTCCCTAGTGGTTCATCCTGCTGAGAAATGATTGTGAGCTCATTTCCTGAAAGCAGCTCATATAGGAGCATCTTACCTGACTGCCTCACACATTTATTTGCCTCAACTTTGAAGCTATAAATGCTGGGGGAAAGTAATTTTTTCAAGGTCATAAGCAGTCATTGTGAAGAGTAGGATAAACACCTGCCTTTTATTCTAGTGATTGAATTTTAACAACTGCCTGAAGAGGGGTGGGTTATTACTTAGTACAGGTCCTCATTCTGTAATTTCCAGCTGTCTCAAAATAACTCAAGACTTTTGACACCTGGCAATGTGAAAACATACACAGCAGCCAAAGAAATGGAAACAAACCATATCCCTTCCACCTCTTCTTCAGACTTCAAGGGAGAAGAAAAGTAATTTTCAGGCCCACAAGTTATATGTACTCATCAGCAATTATCAGGAGTACCATGGACAGCAAAGACAGGGAACATTAATTTTCTTCAAGCTGCTGGAAATAAACATATCTTTAGCATTATTGGCATTTATCCATATCACATACTGCACTTTCCTGTGGCTTGCTATGAGTTCCCATGGGTTGCTAAGGAGGTCATGAATGTGAATTAGAGGTAGGCATATGACAGCAGCTATGTAAGAGGATAAGTGTAGGTCAAGCTCCCTACTGAGGTGTGATTCAGGGTATTACTGAAGGGTTCATAATCCTTTCATTGTCTGTGTTTCATGGATAAAAGTCAAATAATTCAGAATGAATTATATTAGAAGCTGAGACAAATTCATTGTCTCTAACGGAACTTCATAGAAAGTAGTTCCTTCTCATTGTCTTTCTTTTTCAAGATAAAAGTCTAAATTAAGGAACTCAGTTGCCTAGTGTTGCATTAAAAAGCAAAGTGCACAATATATTCTGTTCTGTCCTATTATGGAAACTGATTATTTTCCAAGTGTTAGCAGTATGCATTTCTCAGTGAAATGCCCTGTGTGTTCTCGCTGCTAAACGCAACATTGCATGACTGACCAGTGCATCCTGCTGCTTGACATTGCACAGGCATTTGATCACATCAAACTGGAACCCGTTTTGTGTAAACTGGAGGAGACAATTTAGTTTTGTTTATTTTTTAAAGATTTTCCAAGTATGATAAGAATACTCCAGTGAGTTGGAATAAATTCCCTGTGGAGGTCAAAGTAATTGTTGGCTTATCTTGTAATCTAGAACTGTTACAGACAAGAAATATGACTGTAAACACAGCTGAAATTAATTAAGATATCTTGGTTAAAAGGAAAGAATAAAGGTTGGGCTGGCTTTTTATATTCTTGAAATGAAACAGTAGAAAACAAAATTAATAAAAATCTTTAATTAGTAACTGAATAACCAAAGTGATCATTCAAATACAGGAAGATTGAGGCAGTTAACATCTTCATTCTTGTGAAAAAATATTTTTAAAAAGCAGGCTTTGGAGGAAAGAGATGTAGCTATTGTGCACCATGCCCAATTCTTGCTAAATTTGACACACGTTAGGAAACATGGCTATTTTAGGGCAGAACCTGAAAAGACCTAACAAACAGTAACAATTCAGAGGATGTTTCTGATTAGTATGCCTTAATGTAAACTCTCTGCAAACCATATCTGAATTTTCTTGTTTCTGGTAATCCAGATGGGAAGCACAGTTGGTGTAGTTATTCCTAAGGTAGCTTTATGCTTAAAGCTTAAGCTTTATGCTTGCTAACTTAGCTACATCTAGTAGAGGTTCCAGAGCATGTAGTTAAGCCTGGAGTCCCTTTTGGGCAAGAGGAGCTGAAATTGCCACAGCTATGCCGGCAGCACTGAAAATTCATACTTAGAGCTTCTTGAGATATGTCTACATGAGTTGCAGTGCCATTAGATTGCCCTGTAGACAGATTCAAAAGTGTGAAGCCCACTCAAACCTCTGTCACATAGGCATCCAAGTTGCAACCATTTCCAAGCTGCTTTTCTGTGAATTGCACCACTGTCCCAAATCTGTAGAACATGTCTTGTTCACCCCCAGTTCTCCAGCACATCTCTTATGCTGGGGCTTCGATCAGGTCCTCTGAGCAGCACTACACTGCTGTCTCCTGAAGTGGCAACCCAGTGATGCACTGATCCACCCCAGGTAGTGAGTTGAGTTAAGTTTTGACCTAAAGTTTGTCTGTTTCTTCATCCTACATAATTTCTGTATCTTAGTCCTGAAATTAGTCAAGCTGTACGTGCTCCTGCCATTCTGTTTGCTGAGGTTCATGTAACATACTGTGTTGGAGAGGTATGTCATAAAATAGCTTGTTGACTTTATAGTGCAGGAAGCTCTTCATTAAATCAGTCACCTGGAAGAGGAAAGGAAAGGTATTATGAGCAAAGTAGCTGAGTGATGGAAGACTATGATTAGTCATATTTACTGTAGGATGTCATATTTACAGTAGGATGTGTTCCTGAGATTGGTGTCTGTGGGTGCTTTTCTCTGTGAAATTTAGGTGAAAGGTATTGATGATTTGTCCATTTTCTTCTTGCCTTCTATGGACAGTTGTCTTACCGTGTTCAGCTGTTTTCCCAAACTATTTCATTGTATGCAATCTTCCTGGACAGACCAGAATATTCTCCCACAAATATACCTGCATACTATCAGAGGCATGCCCAAAAAATACCATTAATCCAACTCCCCTTTCATTAGCTTCCCTCAGCTCTGATGATTTTTGCTTCTCTTCTCTCTTCAGATTGTTTGCTACTTGTGGCAATCATATGGTGGTTTATATAGATTGTTTCTCTGGTCTGACTGCCATGTGGGGCTGTGAATGTCATGCTGTGTCACACCACAAAGATGGGGCAAACTGTAAGGGTGTCCTTTACTTCTCTCCTAGCACTATGTTAAATGGTGCTGATTTGAGTGTGAGACACCAATTTGTTCACAGTAGAGACTGACTACAAAATTCAGGGGATCACAACTTGCAAGCCTAGTAGCCCATGTTTGTAATGTCAAGTTATCTTCTATCAAATTACAGAAGAATTGAGGAGTTAGTTTGTTGTTGGTTTTTTTTTAAAAAAGCATTAATGTTTGTAAAAATTTCCTATGTGTCTTGATTTTCATCTATGCCTGAGCATTTCTATCTGATGATAATTCTGCAAGCAATGACCAGTGCAGTTCTGTAAAACAGGTATACTGAGAACTCTTGCTGCTGTTTTTTGATTGCTGGTGTAGAGGTAGAGCTCAGAAACTACAGAAATAGCTCACATTACCAGCTGGGCTGAAAATTCAGAACACCAAAGATTTTGCCATAGTACCCAGTTCCCAGGTACCATTTCAGTGAGAAACCAATATTCATAAACGGACTGAAGAAACTGTTCCGTTGTCCACAGTCTGAAATTATTTAATAGACTCAACCAAAGCTTGTGATTATATCAATAGCTTACCTTTTTAACTTCCAGGTGCTCCAAAAAAACTGTGACCGATTATATCTGTAAGTTCCTGTTCATTGTTTCCCATGAGCAAAGACATAGCCCAGGGCTATGCAATCTTGATGGCTGACAGTAATTTTCAAAACATACTGTGGCACTATCAAATATTGTTCTTGTCACACCGTGTTTGAAAAGTAAACTCTTCAAAGCACTGAAGGGTGGGAGTAGCCTTGCATTTTTTGTTACTAATGTACGAATGCTACTTAAGTGATTTGAAAAATTTCTAGAAAAATGGTAAACATCTTCTACGGTGGTGATGTAGCTTGGTATCGGACTGGTCATTAGACTCATCATTTACAAATAGTGACTCAAAATTTGTCCCTAGCTACACCCTCACAGTCCCACTGACGTCACAGTTTGTGACCTTCAAACAGTTGTATTCATAGCTCTCAGTGATGCAACTAGGAAATGCAGAGATGGTGGCATTGTATGCTACCTCTACAGAATCATTACTTGTAGCAGAAAGAGCTCTGATTATAAGAATACAATTACTAGGAGGAAGTAGCACCAATAAATAGTCACAGCTGACAAGTGTTTTTCTGTGGCACTTTTGGTCAATAAGGACTCCGTTTATTATTTTTTTCCATGGTGAACATGGCTGTCTATTTTCAGCCCTGTCAGATTAACTGGGAGGAAGATCATCCAAAGTTCAGCCTGGTTTTCCAGTCAATCCATAAAATCTTTCTACCACTAAAAATGCAACCAGAAATAGCATTTTATTTGCCTTTCTCCCTTAAGCAAAAATTAAAGTATTTAAATGCTTCCTAGCTAGCTGGTAACCTTTTATTTAACCCTTTTTGAGAACAAGAGACAGAGTGAAGCCCACATTTGTAAAACTGGCATACCAGGTTTAAACTGGGGGAGAGATCACCTTGCTGTTTTTGCTTTTCCCAAGTATATATGAGGGAGGGAAGGAAAGTCATGGCAGAGACTGTATAGCTCAGGGCATATATTCCCCTTACTGCCCACTGGAGTTGTCATCTTCCACACCCTGATCCTTCTCCTAGAGGCAACCAAGGGAGCACATCTGACTGCGTGCAGCTCCAGTCATTACTCATTTCCAGTCATGCCCTAGCAATCACCTCCTCTGGCACTTTACCTATACCAAAACTGACCCCGCTCACAATGTAATGAAAAGTGTCCATGAAAAGTCTTCAAGTTCTCCTGAATAAAGTTAAGGTTTTGTAACACATATTCTAGACTAAAAACACTGTTAAACATACTATGTTTGTGGGGGGTACCAGCTGTAAACTGCTTATGGCTTTAGCATTCCTATACAATATAGCTATCTTGTGTGTACTGATTTAAAAACTTGTTATGACTCCACAGTCATTTTATGAATAGAAAGAGGTATGTGAGACAGTAATCAGCTCAGGGAGCTCCAACCTGGCACCAAGTTGCTTCTCTCACAGTTCTCACTAACTGTTAGCAGTGCTGCCTGGTATTCTGGATAGGCAATAGCATGAATGGTTTAGCTGCAGCAGGAGGCACCAAAAGTTTAAATTATATTGCTTATAGGTCAGTGGGAAAATGGTGTAAATTGGAAGTTTTTTGAGTTGCACTCCAGGGGTCTACTTACAGGTGTCTTTAACAAAATCATGTGAGTGATGAAGTGACCAGAAGGCACTGTGGTGTGTGATATGTTAGGATACAATAGTTCCTTTTTTAATGGTTCCATAGTAATAAACCCCTCTGAGTATTCTCTCTCTCTCTTCCAGACAATATTAAGAAAAATAGCCTCTTGTTTTGGAAAAAAATATAAAATAACAGCTACCTCTCCTTGAAATTAAGACCTTTTCAGATGCCCATATTTATTTGACTTCCATATCAACCTTTTCTTGGAAACTTTGGGGTTTATCATTTAAACTAAATGATAAATATTTGTATTCTTGTGTTGTTGCATACTCCAGATTCTTTCAGGGCATTGAATGTGTTCCAGTTTGTAAATATAAGATGTCACAGGAGCTCTTAATGCTTACTGATCAGTTTAAATCAAGTGGCCTGTCAGTCCAAAGTATACACTTCTCCCACAGCATTTGGGACATTGCATTGCTTCACATGCCTGCTGTCTCAAATGAAGTCGAAGGAGTTCTGGATCATTCATGGTAGATTAGATTAGTTTGGGTGTGGAGTAATTTTAAAGATTATATAAGGTACCTTGATATGTGTGGTCTATATTTAGAATAAAAAAGGCAGCAAAACTCATCTTCCATGCTAACAGGTGATTCAAGTCCATTAAGTGTATGGAATTACTTTAAGTACGTTACAATTCCTGATTATTTTTTTTCAATGTGGTTGCTTCAGTTCACTCCTTTTAAATGTTCTTGAGTTGGCATTTAAGTTTGATGAAAAGTTGACTGAAGTATCTTAAGCTGGCACCCCAAAACATCTCTTTATGTAATTTTTGAAAGTTGTTGCAATCTGTACATATTTTCTAGGCTCGGTCCTTCAAAAGCATACAGTAGAATAGGGTTATGTTGTTTAAAGCATTTTATAAATGCATAGAAAGTTATGCTTTCAAAAGAATTTGCAGTTCAACTAATACACCATTATTTGGTCGGACAGCAAACAAGATATGGAAAGTTCAGCTGGCTAGATCAAGATGATAAAAATGAAATCTGGAAAGAGAAATCAATGTCAGTACTAGAAAGATTTACCAAGTAATTTCCATCAGCTACAAATTCAATTCCTATATATCTCTGTTTTGTTAAAATGAACATTGCCCATACATATCTGCCCACCTAATAGATTTCAGGAGGTATGTATTATAATATTGTCAAATTGATATCTCCAATCTTAAAGGTGACATGTCTATTAAAATTGTCTTTGCTATGGTGTGATACGCTGGAGATTAAGGGTTTATGTTTGATTCTCCAGTATGTTAGCTCAGTTCTTGTGTTTGAGATATTTAGAGTAAATCAGGAGGTGTTTACTTTCCACTGATCCATGGTATTGGTATTCTAGGTGGAATGTTTACTAGCTGCCAAAAATATGTTTATATGCTAGTTGTTTGGAGAGCACAACACTTATGAAATGAAAATTCATGTTTTCCTAAAAATATATGCATACATAGCAGCAGTCCTATCTGCTGCTTCCCAGGTATAGCAGTATTATCTGTCATTTTCTATAATTAATATGTCTACCAGATGAAAGATCTTTGAACTAGGATCAGGCAGTACTGATGATTTCGTAGTTTTTCCCTGTCAGACATTTTACAGATCCTATGTCTTTCAAGTAAAATGTTCAATTGAAGTTGAAGTGTCCTAAAAAAAGAGCCCTGTTAGGGAAAACAGCTTTCTGTGTAGAAGGCAAAGTTCATCAGCCGGTAATGGTGACAGTATATCTGTCTGATCACAGTGAAATGATGAAAAAATCCCTAATTTTAACTATTTGGAATAAGGAGTGCCATGGATTACAGATGCTAGGGTAACCAAGGCCCATGTTTTATGAATTACAAGTGTCTTCATTTCCTGATTTATGATGGTAAAAAAAAAAAAAGCAAACTAAAAAACCCCACCTGCACCACTTCTGTAGAGTTCCTGTCCCTGAGCTGGAAAGATGGATAAAGAACTTTGTGTACATAAATCCCTATCATTACACCCTTAAACATTTACAAAGTTCATTTAACAAACATGTCTCAAATGCCAAGTATTGAAAGGAATGGGAGAATTTCAACAGTTCTTCTCCCATCAGTTACTCATTTTCTTTCTGATGTGTCTTGCAAGGGAAGGGGAAAGGGTGGTTTTTCACTTACCCTTAAAGGGTAGATGGCTGAGGAATGAATTTTTTTCAGGCCCTAGGGGTATAGATAGTTTAAGTACTAATAGGGAATATTAAATGAACTACAAGGTGATTTGCTTTGAAAAGAAAAGGTACTTCCCCAGGCATCTAACAAGGGTAATACAAGGATAATTAGGAGATACAGAGTGAGCAGTTTTCCACTGCTCTACATGCACAAAGACTCGTCAAAGCCAGCAGGGTATAAGGGCGGCATGTTGAAAGAAACCAAAGACGATGTCCTACTGGGACAAGAGACGGTGCAGCAGAGATGCTGTTGCCTGCTAGAAAGAGTAAAGATGTATGTTTGGGGACTATTGGGAGGAGAAATAGTAGTTCCATTTTTATAAAGCCAACATTCTTCTGAAATATGGATAAATATTCATACCTTTTGAGACCATGCAAGTTGAGTACTAAAACTCTCAGAACCTTTGTGATTCTGTCAGAATGAAACTAAACATAATTTGAGACCTATTTACTTTCTTCACTGGTCAAAACTGTGCTTACTCCTCTTCCACAACAAACTGCTTACTTCTGGTATCACTCATTAAAGCCCATTTCCCTTTTCTTTCAGTGTTTTGCTGTCTATTATTCCATCTGTGTATTTAATGTGAAAGGTACAAGAGCTAAAATAAAATAAAATAAAATAAACCGTAGGGGTGGGTTTTAATTCCCATCTGATGTCTTCTGCTGTAACTGCCACTTAGTGGGAGGGGAGTGGCAACATAAATATATAGAGTGCACTGACACACATCACATGCATTGTCCTGCAGTGAAGTACTGCATTCACTCAAGTGAAGAACTGCATTCATCACTAGGAAGATGAAAAGTAGATACTTTGCGTATCACCATTTCCATTTCCTGACTTTTTTAGTCAATAACAATCTGTAGAAATTCTGAATCAGACTTCCATTTCTCTGGAGATGTTAATTTTAATGAGGAAGAGTAAAGAATAGGATATTGTGTTTGCTTTTTGGCTTATGAAGATAACCCTTCTTCCAATGCTGATAAGGATTTCCTTCCTATGATTAAACTCTCTACCAGATGAAAAGCTGGACTAATGTTCTTTGAACTAGTATCAACCAATGTAGATAATTTTATATTTCTCCCTGTCTGTTGCTTCACAGATCCTATATATTTCACACAAAAGGCTGTTCGACATGTATGCAAATTATACAGTTGAAACTAGAGGTTCAGAAGAAAATTGTCACACTTCTTCCATTAAGCCTTTATGCTTATTTTAAGCAAGGTCCTGAATGAGCTGGAGTTCAATGAGATTTATCATCCCATTTTCTCATGTTCTTTGGAAAATCCTTGCCTCTGGACTAGTTCATTATAGAAGTTTTATTTGGAATACTTTGCTAGTCATTCTGTGAGAAGAATAAAATATATTAGCATCATTAACACTCGTCCATTCTAGCATAGTAATACCGACACAAAGATGAGTATAGAAATACCAGAAAAAATTCCTACTCAGGTATCATTGGTAACACTTTATAAGAAAATCAAAAAACTTCTTTTAATCTGAAATTTCACAAAATTAAAATCTAGAAATCTTACAGGTATATTCCTAGGTTGAACATAATACTGGTTCTCTTGCAGCTCTCAGGGAAGCGTAATGAATAGGTGTTCTTAAACTCGTGTGTTTCATTAGCTTTTTTTTCATCGAGAACACAGGATGAATGCACCTTGCTTTCTGAAAATCATACATGCTAATTAAATTTACAGTGCTTATTTGACACCCCAGGAATGGTCTTACTGACAGAGTTAAGCATCATGAACTCCTGTATTGCTTGGAGCGCTGTGTTCTGCTTGTGCAACAGACCTGTCTCTTCTCTTTAACAATATTAAAAGCCTATATGCTTTACTGTCCTTGTCAGGAGCTAATCTATAGGATTATTTTGTTGGTGGTGACATGCACAAATGGATTTTGACACTTGGAGTCACTCAGCTGTATGAGGTTTACCTACCCCAAACTTTTAAGGGCCAGATTTTTCTTCTTAAATGCATACATTAAAATCTACATTTAAATTTATTATATGCAAAAGATGCAGATTTAAGTTCTGAAGTTCAGTAATATGAATTGGGGGAAGAAGAGAAAAAGCATTTAGATTACGTCTTTGCATGAGTTTCCTCTCATGTTTAATAGATGTTTAAATATATACCGAGGGTCTGCTGTGCAATATCTTTTAGTACTAGCATTTCTATTGATGTCAAAAGATATGTAAAACAGATTTTTAAAGTGCAAATACTTTACCAATAAACTTCAGGACGTGCCAGATCTGGATAAGAAAATTGGATACAATACAATGAAGTACAGTTTAGTGAACAACCATCCCCATGTTTGTGGGCAGAGTGATGGTAAAAATCATCAAGGCATAGAGATGTGTTTCTTCTTATGGTAGGGGTACTAGAGCAAGGATTGACAGTTTTCTGTCAAAGTATTAAAGAATTCAAAATCTAAGTCTTACATGACCAAAATACTAATTTATTTAGCTGTACCCAACTCAGGATCTGAAGAATAAGGTTTCCCTTCATAATAATTCTTGATATTTCAAATCTATAGGATATAGCACAGCTCTCCTGCAGCACATCATTGTATCTCCTTGGACACACCGTATTGCCTCTTCTTAGTTGTCACATTATCTGAATTTGAATCCACCAAAGAGTACAGTCCAGATGCTTACAACCCTATTAGTTGTCTCATCACCCACAGGGCTCGTTCCTCAGATCCAGTATAGAACTAACCTTCGTTTGCACATTCAGTATTTTTGATGGCAAGGACATATTTAGACGTGTCTGTACCTATGCAAGTTTTCTGATCACCACAGCAGCAAAATTACTGCAATAGCATGAGTGAGAAGACTGCCTAACATCGGTCAGATTTTCAACATACTTTTCACGCTGCTTCCTTTATTTATGCTATTGTAAATAGGTTTACGCAATCATGACTTGACGCTAAGTCCATCTTGCTTTACATAACTGTGGGCTGCATTTCCAAACTAAATAGGATGTGACTTAAGTAGGTTTTAAGACTGAATATGACTGTCAACCTTGTAGGGTCATCTTTATTCACTTCCTCTGCATAGATACTGCATACCGTGCGTTGTAGTCTCTCTTCTAATGTTGTTTGCAGTTTGGTAATGAATACTCAAAAAGCAAAACTGCATTTTGTCTTTCTCTTAAATTGACACCTCAGATTTTGACTGATATATCCACACTCCTTTATGAACTTTGTGATTTTTGTTTCATTTTTTCCTATCTGGCCTGACTTTTTTTCAGCAGCCCTCTTCTATGGCATTGAAGCCTGATATATTTGACACCTGTGTTGTTTCAAAGAGGCATTGCACTAGTATGGCAAGATGGTGTTTGATCCCATGTCCATGCTTGCTTGATTTCAATTAGTTTACATTATTTTAAAAGAAATTGGAATAAAATACAGATGTTTCAAAAAACATTTACCCCATTTCATTCTGAAGAATTAATTTGGCTACATGGCGAGGTAATACACTAAAGCCACACAAAGGTCTGACAAATGAAATCAGTAAACTGGAATATAAGTTATGATGGGCACTATGAGGGAAGATATCATTACAAATAATTCAGAAAATGGTTACTGTTGTAAAATCAAACAAAAAATTATGTGCCACCTTAAGTTTATTGGAAAAGGTAAGCTCATGAGCAATTTGGTTAGCCTAGTGGGTGACAAGATGTTAGGAAATACAGTTAGGAAATTTAGACAATTGCTGTGATTGCAAACCTACCTTCTGTATCTTCTTCCCTACTAATTTTGGAAGGAGTCCTGTCTTGGACCTGCTTTCTCCTTGTAATATATATGAAAAATGAGATAGCAAGACCTGGGGTGCTTCATCAAACTGGTAGTTTGGAAAGAAGTAGCGCTGTTAGGATGTAACATTCTGAACAGCATTTAATATGACGTATGGGAATGTTAAAAGCAATGTTGCTTCTCTCAAAATTGCTGCTGCTGGAGAGGATCAGAATAAGTAAGTATAGTTCTTGTGTTGAAAAATATTCCAACATTAACTCAGAGTATTGCTGTCCTGGTTCTGGCCAGGCCAGAGTTAACCTGCCCAAGCAGATAGCACAGGTGAGCTGAGTTGCCAGGGCTGTTTTCCACACCACCTGACATCACTCCCCCCATAAAAGGGGCTGATTGCAGAAGGATATTCCTAGGTGTCTCCAGGGTAGCCTGAGAGTGGTTAGGGTATCAGGTTGGTTCTGGTGTGGTGCAGTACTCTGTGTACACCTTGGATTGGTAGGGTGCTCTGTGTTATCACTGGGTGTGAGCTGAGTTTGCCATGGGCTGTTATTGTTTCCCTTTCACAGCAATTTTGTTGGTAAACTGTCCTTATCTCAACCTGGGGAGGCTCAGTTTCTCCTCTGGGAGTCAGTGAGTGGTGTGTGGTGCTCAGTTGATGTTCAGGACTGAACCACCATAATTCTGTACCAAAACACCTTACCTCAATGCCTAACAAGTACTTGAAAGTGTAACTAAAACAGAGGGAGCACTGGAAGATTATGTTCTCCAAAGATGAAAGGATATGGGTTTTTGCAAGGGTAAATCTTGCTTCTCTTATTTGAAAAATCTCTTAATGTGTTAGTAGAATGAGGAATGAATATGAATCAGATGTGGTTCAATGTGATTGAATTTTTATTTTAATATCCTAAAGAAGTTAAATGATCATATGGTAAGAATCAAAAAATATTTGGAATGGACAAGACTAATAGCTTTGTGGACCTTCTGTCTTTTCCCTCGTACTGGCATGGTTACAGATATTGATGTGGAACTAAACCCTGGTTATACTAGTTTGTTCTGACGTGGAAATAGTCTTCCTTTCAGGTTCAACTTCAGTTGCTGGTTTTCCTGTAAATTGTTTATGCAACTCATGGCAAGACTGCCCATTTTAGGCACATATTCAGAGATTTAGCCTAACCTATAAAGGAAGATAATTCTTCCACAAACTATGAGTATATGAAGAATGCTGTCAAGTTGGGTTTTTACTCCTTTTAAAAAAGATCAGTATTGATTATATAAGTCTTTCTCTTTTCTATATTAAATATAGTATGATAGAAGTAACTTCAGTGCAATTCTGGCATTGCTTAATATAATTTTATTGTTACAACAATGAGTGCTATAGAAAACTGTATTGAAGAGAACAGTTTGTTAAATCAACATTACAAATAGTTGCAACATAGAAGCATAATTGTTTGTGAGCTTTCATTCAAATAATTCTCAGGTATTTATGACAATGTTATGATATATTCATATGACCCAGTGCCTACATCTGAAGAAATCAGCACTGACTCATGACATATTTGCAAACCAAAAAATCCTTCTGTGGAAACATTACAAGTAAATGTATTTGCAGTGTGTTCCCTCTTTTACTGGGCTATAATAGACTTCTTGCTGTATGCAAAAGCATGGGATTTTATGATAGCTATTGTTACAGTTAATATTATAAACCACTTTATAATGTCCTTTGTTATCAGACACTGGTAAAATGGCAAAAAAAAAGAGATGTTTCAGGCTAAAACTCTGTTCAGAAAGATTTTAGCATTGAAAAGGGTGTTTGGGAGTTCAGTCTTGAAAGTTAAGGTGTTGTTTTAAAAGTCTGAGAAACCTGAATTTTACTATTTGAACTTCTGTATGGGTGAGGGAACTTTTCCTTGTCTTTGCCAGAAGAACTTGGGTTAAACTGAATCTTAAGAGGCCTGCTGGTCTGAAGCTGCCATACTTACAAGTTGCCTGCCCTCAGCTTATTTAAACTGGTTTAGCCAATGGAGCTCTATATTTCCTAGACTGTTCAGTTTTTGTCTGAGACCTGCCCAAGAGTCATTTTAAGGAGTTTCATAACAGAGGATAGCATCTTCAAGCCTTGCTTTTCTCCAGGATATAATGTAGATGGACCAGCAATTTACTTGGGAATTTAAACAGATCTCCATGAGTCAGTGTCCCCAGTATTGTTTTTGGCACTGGCTGTTTCCAGAACTGGGATTGCTGGGTCTGTCCTCTGTAACCATCACTAGTCTTCTGTGTTTTATTAGTTTGGAAGCCTTGTTTAGAAAGCCATTCCTGTTCTGCAATTTCTCTATTAATCTCTTCACACTTAAGAATGCTGCATATGTTTGAAATTTCTTGTGTAGTTGCAAACTTTCTGTCTGAAGAGGCAAATAGGAAAGCTCATTCAGAGTGGTTATTTCAGATGCAGAAAGGCATGCAAAACTTGTATTACTACAACTGTCTTGATCAAACTGAATGAATGGTTGTCTTTTCAGACAGATTTTTCTAGACAGTAGAAGTCTTGTCCATTCTGATGCCCTCCCTTGTCTGGTCAAATGCCCAAGAGCTCCCTAGCTGCAGGATTTCACTCCATGATTCCTTGGCAGAATCCAAATTCTTTCACTCCATGTAGTCCTTGCACTGTGTCAAGCTGGTTGCTCAGCAGATGGTAGGAATGTCTGTTTCCTTCTCTTCTGCAGCCTGTTCTTTTCAGGATTATAATTGGTAAATGAGATTCAACCCCTTGATCACAGCACCCCGAACCCTGAGTCTGGATGAGTTCTATATATACTTTATTCCTTTCTTTCTTTGAATCATAAGTCACCATAGAAATGCTTCCATAGGGATTTTCATTATAGTAATACTTCCAGTTGTGGAAATGATCTTTAATTTCAGATATTCTCATGTGGAAAATGTGCTTAGTAAATCTAAATCTCTCTCACCTTATGCAAACCATTGCAGTTATTTTAGCGATTATAGTAGCTGTTTTTGCTAAACGAAAGTGAGGAGTGGTGTTTTTCCTGGTTTTAGAGCCTTCTGAGATTTTGACTACAGGGGGCATCTTCCAAATAAAACAAAGAAGCTGTGTGTAATAGGAGTAGCTGATGTGCATCCCAGGCAAGGTACTATCTATTGTTTTTCAATGTATTGGCAAGGAAAACACTTTTTTAAGGATATTGGGATGTATCTGTTTAGTGGCTCTTATTTGACAGGCATGATTTTAACCTTGCAATATTCCCAGGAAACAGTTAGAGGCATGGGGAAGTCAGATAAACCTGCAGTCATAGCAAACTCAAACAATTTCCCTCAGATACCTAGGAAATAGTTTGTCCTGCAGAGGCTTTGGGCTGCATAGTGGACAACAATGTTATACAAGGAATTACATTCTGGAAGAAGTCATGTTTATTAGAAAGACGTGCAGTTAGTGTGTCAAACACTTCTCCATTTCCATAATAGGCATAAACCAGAGAATTATTTGTTCTTGGACAGAAGGAACTTGTGTCCAAGATTAGAGGAAGATTATTTGCTTGAAGTTCTTTTTTTTTTTTTCCCCATGTTAGTATTTTTACGTTTCTGCATATCACAACAGGAATTGATAGTGTTCACATCCTCATGGTCATGTGAGAAGGAAGTCATCTGAGAAGCAGAGGGTTGTATATCACTCTTCAGATTTTTTCTTTTATAGTCGTAAGCTTAGGAATGAGATGTACAAAACAATGTCTTATCTTACTCTTTCCTTTGAATGTGATTTGATTTATAATTTAATGGACCTTACATTCACGCCTCTGTCTAAATGCAGGTCACTCTATAACAGTTTCACCTGCTTTAAAACCGTGATAATACAGGCAGTGTATGCTCCTCATCAATTTATTGTAATGAAAGCTTGGATTGCAGTTGCTGCAACTGAAATCCATTAGTTCTTGTTCTTTCTACCACAGAACCATTCAAACATTTTTTTCTACTCTTGTCATGTACTTTAAGACTGCTCTTAAACTAGAGACATCCCCTCGCCAACTTTTCTGGGAGTGATGCAGTGTGTCTGATCTCTGCTCACAGACAGGGTTTCCTGAACCTCTAAATATATTATTGCTTTCCTTCTATCTCTTACTGACCTGTGTCCTTCTTGGGCACCTAGCGTTGCACTTAGTTTCGTTCAAGGCTTTTCTAGTGCTTAAGTGGCTAGAGAAGCAGGATTATTTCATGTATTGTACAGGCCATACTCTAATGTAGACACCAGTAAAATGTCTCCATTTTTTACAACAGCATCATGTTGTGCTTATAACCCAGAGTTGGACTCAATGATCCTTATGTGTCCCTTCCAACTCAGTATATTCTATGATTCTGTTCCTGCAGAACTGCTGCCAGGGCATCTTATGGAAGCTTATTTTCTTATATTTGTCAGAAGAGGTGGGTTTTTAATTGTTTTTCTACTTTACCAAACTTGCTTTAAGTTCTAAACTGATTGTCAACAATATTTGAGTCTGGCATGTTAAATACCAATAAATGCTATTCCACCATTCTCATTGTTTTGAAAATATTGAAGAGTCCTGGGTAAAGAACAAAGTAGTTATTGAAACCCCAACCCATATCAACTCCATGGCAGTTAAAGCAAAAACCTAAAAAGAGGTCTCTCTCTCTGGAGAATGTTTAGTGCGTCAGGATAAGAAATTTGCTACTTGGCTGTCATGCAGCCAGCCTGCATGAGGCTGTGCTACCCATGACTGAGAAAAGGAATGCAAAAAGCTGCTTCCATGCCCAAAGTGGGATTCAGGTAGGGCTCTGGTTTGTCGCTGCTGCAGCAGCTCTTCTCTTCATAGTGGGTGGACTGGGTTATAAATGTTGACACAGAGAACTCACATGTTCTTTTGCAGGTCTACAAGTACCACAAAGGAATAGGTGTTCTTGGCAGACAAAGGCAGCCTCACATTCTTTAGCCATAATCCTATAAAAATGTGAAACTGTTTAGAATTACTGCCATACTGGTCCCACTATTCATCTGATATTCAGGGACATTGTTATCTGTCATAACACTCAATGTATAGTGTATAAAAAAAAAAGGAGGAAAATGGGAATCTCCCTTAGTTTCTGGAATGCATATCAATTTGCTTAGTGCTATGTCTGTAGTGGGAAGAGGCTATTCATTACAGCAGAGAATCCAAAGTATAATTATATCTGTTCTCTCTTGGCTCTTCTTAGTCTTGCAGCTTAGGGAGGTCATCATACTTCTATGCTTATGTTTTCCTATGTGACCTTTTGTGCATGCCCCATCCCTTCTCCTTTGAGACATCCATAGGTGTCCTATACCAAGAAGTCAGGAGCTCTGGGGATCTGCAGTGTGGCACAGAGTTGGATTAACCAGCTCTGCAGAGCTCAGTGGAATCAGATGGGGAAGCAGTTGTATGGGGCTATGGACAGCACTGGGGAAGATTCCTTGTGTATGTAGTGCAGGGAGTGTGGAGGAAAGACTGTGGAGCAGCAAAACAAAGTGAAAGTTAATAATTTGTTCTTCATATTTCATTTCTGCTCTTCCAAAATTAAACATCACCTTAAATTTGAGATTACCTTATAAGCATAGAATTATAGAAGGGTCTGGGCTGGAAGGGACCTTATAGATTCTACTTCTAAGCCTCGAATGCACTGTGTAATTAAAATAGATACTGTCTTTGTTCAAGAAACCATCTCTTTGGAGACCTATGTATGTCACGTACTGGAAATGAAAAATCTGCTTACATGTGTTTCTGAACCAGGGTTCATGCATTTAAAGTATTTTTTTGGAGAAACAAACACTGCAGTGTTTATACTTCATCATGATACTGTGTGACCCTGACAGTTCTAGGAATTTCTCCTCAAGATCTTGTTCATCACCTATTGACTGTGAAAGCAGAAACAATTTGATATTTAGCAGCTTGCCTACATAGCCATGCAAATCTAGAGCATATAGTTGTGATGAACATAAATACCATGTAGTCAGGCTGCAAATGCTGCAACAGATGGAGAAGTGCCAGCACTGTCACTGACATTAGGGCAGCCAGACATTCAGGGTAAAAGTCATCTATTGTAGTGTGGCTACAATGCAGTGAGCAACAGATGTAGTGCAGTAGGCTTGTATTTGGGGAAGTTTTTGTTGCTTTCTTCCATATTTGCTCTCACAGTCGTGACAGTGAGGGAAAAGTAGGATGTGAGACAATGAAACAGCTCAATGAGAATGGATAGATTTTAAGTCTTATGTTCATGTCCACAGAAATTTTTTTCACAGCTCCCATTCAAAAACTCACTTGTTGCTCTTAGCCATCCTTTCTATTGAGAACAGACAGTGCATCATCAATGGCTGATTTTCAGATATTGCCCCACCATCTTTTTGGGAGACTTTCTATTTCTTGTTATTCCCATTGTGTGATTGAGCTCCTTAGTCACAGGCTGTCACTTCTTTTCACAGAAATGTGTCGGAAGAGGTAAAATCACCCCGTACTTGAACCCCCTCCCCATCCCCTGAGAGTTTTTACAGAAAGCTGGCGGCATTGCAGAGGCTTTCGAATTCTTCCTTACTGTGTGGCTTGAATCAGACCTTGGCCTAGACAGCCCAGGCAGTAAAAACAAGCTATTGTAATAGAAATGCAGCTGTCAGATGTAACATTAGGTCATAAGTGGCATTGTAGGTAGTGCTTTTAATTGACTGTTTTATTATGTCACTGTTAATCAAGAGCTCTGTGCTAAGGCTTAGGAAACGTTCCTTAAAGGGACCATGTCTTCTCCCACCACATTTACCAAGAGACTCCCAAATGTGCTTGACCTAAGTTTTGTCATCCAAGCTGTTGTCCAGGCACTATTAGTCATTGGTTACTTCAATCCACGTTCTGCAGACATTGCCACAGAGCTGGTGCAGAGATGTCTTAATGATGCTGTAGCCCCTTAGTAACAGAGTGGAAGTGGACATGTTAATGGAGAACCTGCTACTGTATAATACAGGCAAACTCAGTGTAGCTCCAAAGGAGTGTTGATGTGTTACATTTCAATGGTTTGAAGGGCTTATATTTTTCTTTCCACAAGTGAATGTTACAATGGTGGACCTATCTTAGTGCTGGTTATTTGCACTGGGAAGTAGGTACTGTGGTCAAAATAGCAAGAAACCCCAAAAACACCAAATAAAAAAACCCCCCAAACTACCCCAGCATGGCAAAGCACTAGATTGAAGAGCTCTGAGGTCTAAGAGGAAGTGTTCCTCCCTACAGGCTGCCAAATCTGGTGGTCCATGAAGAGCACATGTCTCAAAGATAGTTTCCTGTTATTAATAAGTGGAAGTGGTCTACAGAGGAAATGATGTGTCTGTCACAAGTTTGAAAACCCCAGGTTTTGACTAGCAGAGTTTCAGCACAGCAGTCAGGACTGTAGCTGGCACATCAGAACTCTCTTGCAGAGTCTAGTTTCTAATTCACTGTGTTGCTCAAATTGCCTTTTTTGTGCTTTATCTTGTGAACATGTCAGAGTTCTTACTTGCATAGGAAAGTCAAAGATCTGTTCCCAAACCTAGTGACATGGCACTATACTCCTGGCAAAGCACTAAATTAATCTATTGAGTCAATCCTTGCTCCTGAACCTGAATACAGGGAATCTGAAGAATTCCCCAAATTAGCTACCCAGCAATGTTGCACCACCACCTCAATCCAGGCAGCACAGATCCAGGGAACACTAGAAGGGGAAAAACAGATTTTAATTTCAGAGACTATGGAAAAAAAACCCCAAGTAATTTTGAGTTCATGTTGGCTGAAAGGGTCAAAGTCTGGTTGTGTTTAAGAAAACCATGGAAATATTTGTTACATAGACGCCATGTCACAAGTGGGCCCAAAGGAGCCTGTGTTGTAATTCAGTCTCCTTGCCTGGCTGGATGCTCTTATGAGCTAACTATGAGGGAGCAGCAAGCCACCCTCCAGTTTGTCAGTATTGCCAAATTTCACAATTTCGTGAGAAGTCTGTCTACAGTATCTATATGACTTCCAGGTTTTCTTTGGTGTTCTGGAGTAGTCATATTTTACTTTCCTGGTTCTTGGAAAAAGTCTTGAAACATAGGAAATCATAGGACCCACAAAATATTGAATTTTGAAAATGTCATTAATTTAAGCAAAATCTTTTTTCAAAGGATTTGAGGTAAGAATTTTGTTCCCTGTGTTCATTCTTAGGCTCCTGATTGATGCAGCATGTGGTACACTATTACAGCAGGATAATGCCAAGTCATAATAAAGTAATGATACATGATACAAACTCTTCCCAGCTGAAGATTGCAAGCTTGACCAGTCTTCCTCTCTTGAGCACTGGTCAGTAGAGTCAAAGAATGAGTTGACAGGGATTAATCTGCTTTTCTGTGGGTTTTGATTATTTTTTTGTGTATGTCCTTGTTCTGGCCAGGCCAGTGTTAACCTCCCCAAGCAGCCAGTACAGGTGAGCTGAGTTAGGTGGTGTGGCAAACAGCTCAGGTGAACATCACTCCCCCATAAAAGGGGCTGGTTGAGGAGGGGTGCTCCTTGGTGTCTCCAGGGCAGCCTGAGTGTGGCTGGTGTCCAGTTGGTCCTTGTGTCATGCTGTACTTTGTTACTGTGGCATTGGTAAGGTGCTCTGTGTTATCACCAGGTGTGAGCTGAATTTGCCATGTGCTGTTATTGTTCCCCTTCCATGGCAATTTTGTCAGTAAACTGTCCTTATCTGACCCAGGGAGACTCTGCCTGTTTCTCCTCCAGGAGTGAGTGGCATGTGGTGCTCAGCCACTGTTTGGGGCTGAACCACCACAGTGCAACACATTTCAAACTCAAAACCACCAACATTCCTATGAACAAGTTTCTTGGAGTTCTGGCCTCTGCAGCAATGTTTTTTGAGAACAGGCATCCACTAAGCTGCTTATAATCATCAGGCACTGCAGTGAGTCACCAGTGTGATTCACTGACCTAGTTGTAGTGCATAGGATTGTAAAAATGGGGACAAATTTTCCTCTGCCAAAGGGAGAGAGGGGATACTGACTGTCAGCTTCACTACCCCAACGTGAGGGATGTGGCCCTGGATGGTGGGTACCGGTAGGAACACTCAACCTGTCCTCAGAAGTTGCTCCACAGGCTGAAGTTAAACAACACGACATGTTAACCATAAAGCAGAGACTGCCACTAGCAGCAGCAGAATTTTTAGACTCCTGAGCATACTGACCAGTGCTGTATCACCACCATCAGTAGCCAGTGTTACCCTTACATATTCCAAGGCATGTACAATTACAGACACAGGCAATGGGGCTGTCAGGTTGTACAGTCACAGTTCAATCAGCTATTCATCTGCAGAGTTTTTCTTAGTGTTAAAGTAGGAGGAAGGAGGGAGGGTTCTAGGCCAGCTATTTAAGTGGTGTACTTAGCAAAAAAGACCCTTGGCTTTAGGTTGCTTTCCCTCTTTTCTGTCACTTCCTCTTGTAAATATTTCTAAAGCAATAGGCAAACATTTTGTCAGTTGCAGAAGTGTTTGGAGTCAGTAGATGTTTGATGTAAACTAGTAGGTTGATATGAAGGATTGGTTCCATACTGTTTACTAATATCCCAGCTCACATCCCACTAGGAACTGGATGAACTGTTTTGCAAATACTGTGAAAAGACCATGGCATTCCAAACACTGCTCCATGAACGTGTGCAGTGAAAAAAAGCAACGTGGAAATGTATACTGAAAATGTGTGCATTGAACGGGCTGTGTACCAGAAGCTGCATAAGACTTTGGTATGAGCAAGACCATGAAAGGAGATGAGGCTACCCAGTGGAAGGAAGAAGCTCACAGAAAATAAGAGACAGTGAAAAAGGAGCTTAGCTGCAAAAATCAGTCCAAGGGTCAATGTTATGGTGTGGTGCCCATTCACAGACTAGCTGCTCAGATCTTGACCACCAAATTGCTAGACACTGAACTCAGTGCAATCAGATGGCATAATAATTAATTCCAGCTGTACAGTAATTGAAAACACTGTAGAGACAGTAATTTCTTGTTGATAACATTAACACAACACCATCTTTAGATCAAAAAGCCTCAGGTTTTCTAGTTCTGGGTAATACAAAAATCATTAAATGCTTCTAAAGAGAAGAAAATTTTAGATTGAGACAGGTTTTGCTGTGAGACACAACTGCTAGTTGTTGCATAACTCAGAAGGGACTAGCTCAGCATTCATAATTCTAAAATATGCATTTGAAAGCGCATGCCCACATAGAAGGCAAGGCATCTTCAGAGGCATATATCTGTCCATTGTGAAGCAGTAATTTCAAAACTTTTTTAATAAACTAGTTTGAAATTTTATAGAAAGAATACAAGAACTTTGCCATAGGAGTGCTCTGCTTCTATGTCAGTTCTAACTTTACTACTTAGTACAATTATTCTTGAGGTAAATTGCACTGAAATTCCACAGGCCGAGCACACAGTTCCTGTAAAAAATAAAAATAAAAAGAAGTGTTGCCTCTATTAGTATCTTCTATGTTCAGAAGATCCAAAATGTAGCTTTGGTCCTGGTTTAGCCCCAGACAGCAACTAAGCCCCATGCAGCTGCTTCCTCAGCCCTCCCCCCACCCCAAGGGGATGAGGAAGAGAATGAAAAGAACACTCATAGGCTGAGATAAAGCCAGTTTAATAGCATAACAAAATAATAAAAAAGTGGTGCAGAAATGCAGTTTCTCACAATAGAAGGCAAAACAAAAAACAAACCACCCAATGACCAGCCCAGCTCTGAGCTGTGAATCTGCCTACATCCAGCTAGCTTCCCCTGCTATGTATGGAGCAGGGTGTTAAATGGCCCTCTGACTGGGCTCTCCTAGATTCTTGGGCACCTGGCAGGGTGTGAGAAGCTGAAAAGTCCTTGACTTAGTGTAGGCACTACAACTGCCTTGCAAGAACTGAAAGCATTGGTGTTACCAACATTGTTCTTATTCTAAACCTAAAACACAGCACCATGCCACCTGCTAGAAACAAAATTAGCTTTATATCAGACAAAACCAGGACAGCATCTTATCTGTATGCTCCTACTCTATTTAACATTTTATCTGGAAGATGCTGAAAATGAGACAGTTTGTGCTTGTTGATGTACATAATAGTGCATGAAGGGTGCTGGATCCTCCATATTTTTTTTGGATGCAAACCTCTCTGTGAAGTAAAAAAATGTTTGGTTTCATCTTATCTATCATGTTCAGCTCTTTAAACTGAGTCACAAATTATGGCTCCTCAGGATACCACAGGAATTTAATTAAGTGGAGCTACTTTGTTTATGCAGTGCAAATGAGATCAGAATTTACCTGCAGCTGAGACACAATTGAGAGATATTTTCTTCAGAAGAAGAATACTGCCTGTTCTCAGATTTTTATATAGTTAATTGTAAATAGGTTAAGAAATTCTTCCTTCAAGACTAAATAGAACTGTTGTAATTCCACTCTCTTACCCTGTTTAGCAGTTTAAAAGGAAATGTTGTAACTTTGTTCTACAGTTCTTTTGTTTGCCATGAGAAGCTGGTGAAATGACACAGAGAATTGAGGCATTAGCTTTAAAGGGAGTCTGGAGGGTTTGGTTAATTGTTGTTTTATCCAGTACAATTGATTCTTGGTAATATGCAAAAAAAAGCAAAACCAAAACCCAACAAAAGCCCAAACAACTCTCTAGTACTTAGGATCTTTCATGTAATGACATCTCCTATAGTTCAGCACTTGTAAGCAACTCTAGAATAGCAAACCTGTGCAAACAACTTCGTTCATCTGAGAAACTTAGGACTAAAAAGGGTTTTTATGCAAAACTCAGCACTTTGACGATTCAGACAATGGCAAACCAATTTTCTCAGCTCAGCACTTGTCTGCTTTTCTATAATAATAAGCCAGTGTGAATATATGACCAAAGAAAACCACTTAGACAAAGATTTCATTTCCAAGTTCACAGGGACTAAGTAAAACCAGATTTTGTCATTTACAAATACATTTTCTTGTATTCAGAATAAAGTGCAAAAGGTTATACCTGGGGTTTTGGTGGTATGCTGCAATACTCATAGTATGGGAAGATGTGATTTTTTTTCCTTTTTTTCCTTTTTTTTTAAATTTCCTTGCCAGAATCCTGAGTCCACATTAGGCAAGGAAGGGTGAGGCAGGCTGGGATAGCTGGCAAACAGCAATTAAGACTTTGTTCCTTTTCACAACTTTGGGGGCATAATTCTGTGGTTCACAAAATGCTTCAAGGTACCTTTCTGGTTTTTAGCTGTATGCTGCAAAGAACCTTTTCAACTTGTACTGCTTTTGTGGCAGGGACAGCTGGACAAGCTGCTCTGGTCTACAGAGCTGTGTTCTGTCCCTGTCCTTTTGCTGATCTGAAACATGACTCTCCTTTTCCCATATTCTCTCTCTCCATTTCTGACTCATTCCCTGTTTCTTTTTATATACAGAAAGGAATGATTCCAGTGCAGGGGAGGTCAGAGCTGTTTCTGTAACTTTGCAGTGCTCATACGAAGGTGGCATTGAGATACTCTCCACATAGTGCTGTGCAGACTTGGGGGACCACAGTATCTGTCTCACTGTGGATGGATTTCCTATAGTATTCAGCTCCTCTGTATATCTCATCTCCTCCTGGTGGCACTGGGGAAGGGGAGGCTGTGCCTGGAGGGAGAGCAGCTGGATTGGCATCTGTCACGTGGCTACAAAACCAGCAAGTCACCATTATGATTTGAGCCACAAAATGATTATATAACCCTGAGTTATAAAAGATCCAAGTCTTTTCCTCGTGCTCACAAGTAACTTTTAATGACTGGTTTCTGGTCAGATAAATGCCAAACTTTCAGGCAAGGAAAGTCCAGTTACGTACTGAATGTTCTTAGCTTTGATACAGAGCTGTGAATATCTCTAGCAACTGGATTAATGATGAACCATCATAGTCAGAACCTGTTTTACAAACTGAAGTTACCTTATCGAGAATTAGTCAGGGATTTAACCACAGAAAGGCTGGAAATTCATCTGGAGCACAAGCAGTCTTTGTTCAACAAAGTGCTGACATGTTCCTTCAGGCAAATTTTTCTTGTGGCTGGATTAGCTAACCAGGTAACTATGCAGAGTACTTACTCCCAGACTTACAAACCTGAATGAAATTTCTTTTACAGGTGCACTGTATATATGAGTGTGTTAAGGTAAAATTGAAGTCTCAGTCTTTGGGACTGTCTTGATTCTTTACATCTCAGGTCCTCTGAAACAGAGAACTCTGATTCTGAGTTATTAGCAGGACTACTGGTGGTCATCACCAGGTGGTCAAGAAACACTTCCAATGCCACCAAAGTTCTGTTCATATTTTAGTGTCCTTTAGACAGGGAAACAAAACTGAAATCAGGGGCTTGGAATATTTTAATTCAAGGCTCCTGATAGATGTTAGCAAGCTAGAGAGCACTTGGCTGTACCAGGGTAGCCATTCTTGAACCAGTTGTTCCATAACTGAAAGGCTACAGCATATTGAAAATAGGACCTTGGAGAGTCTTGTAATAATAGTATAAGATATCAATTATGATTTAGAAATCCTTTAATAGACAGTTAACCAATGCAGACACACAAGACTCTGTGTGTGAGAGTGTCCAGTAGTGAGCTAGTGACTCCTGCACAGCCAGAGTTAAAAAACACTTTTCTCAGGAATAATAATTTACTTCTCTCTCTATGTCTTTTAGGACTTTTCAAGGGAATGCCAACACTGGTAAAGCTGCCTCTCCTTATTCTGAAATATCTTGATACGTTTTTAGCTTTATCTTAGACATCAGCTTTGTACAAAGATGTTCAGTGCAGATGTTACTTCAGTAAGTCTTAAGTGCAGTCTGCAAATATTTGGCAAACAGTTAGTGTAGATTTTTCTTCCTTGGCCAATATCCATACTGTCCTTTAACCCAAGTTGCTATATTAAGTTTTTCATGACTACCACTACTTTTTTCTTGTAGCAACTGTATACTTTTTTGGAAAGTGTCTGTCCTGCATACTTGATTTTTTGCAGAGTGTTTCACACACCCATTCACTCCATCCCACCTCCTTCACCATTAGGAAATGCATACATTTCCCATGTTACAAGTGCAGGAGGGACAGCACTTCTCAAGGCTGCAGAGGAAATTGGGAGCAGAATCTGAATGAACCCTTAGTTTTCTGGATGTCTGGTTTTGCATTTCAGTCAAGAATCCAGGACTACATCCCAGAACACAAGGGGCAAAGGGCCAACATCCTAGTAGATGCTCTCACAAGGGCATTCTCCTGCACTGAACTCCCCTAGAAATAAAATGAAGAGCCTGAGTCTCTCAGATGCCTTTGAGAATGGCAGCTCAAAATCCCATGCTTCACAGTAGGGCTTGTCTGGCAGCTGGCTAAAACCAGCATAAAACCACAGCAACCCATCCATAATCTGTTGGTAGGAGAAACAATAGGTATTTGATGGGCTGAATTTTGTAGCTAACCCGTGGATTTCTAGACTCATTCCAATTTTTGCTAGAGAGAATGAGGCATAATAAGATACAGATGGGACACGCTTTGTTCCCTACTTTGAAAAATGCTTAGAAAAGTGAGCTTGGAAAAATTTGTTGCTGTTACACTGTTTTATTGGCATAATGAGGCAGTGAAAACTGGCTAGAACAAGGAGAGAAACAGAAGTGTGCCCATATCAAACAGTATAGGCTGCCTTGGTAAGTCTCATGAGTTAGGGATTAATCTGGGACCTTCTCAATCCACACTGTGGATGTAATTCTATGACCACCACGGACCTGCCTACGGCTGCCTTTGGACTTTGGCAACACCCAGTTGCCGTTCCAAGGCCTGAGTGATGCTCTGACTTGCCTGGGCCTATGTCTTGTTCCGCAACATTTAAGTTGTGCGTGTATTGTGCAGCTCATTGCCCCAGCTTACTTCCCCTGAATTCCCTTCCCCATTGCCTTTGGTGGTTCAGATTGGCAGACCTGAAATCAATGAGACAGCCTAAGGAAGGAACTGGTCATGTCTGCCTTTCCTGTTGAGCTTTTTACCCTTTTACAGTGATAGCAGACCTATTATCACGTTAGAGAAAGCTGGGGGGTTGTTTGTTCTTACAGGGCACTTGCGCACACTGTAATTGAGATGTTTCCCAACACCCCACCCCCGTCAGGCAGCCAGAATGATTGTGAAAACATGCCTGAGTCTTACAAGGGGGTTTTTACCTGTTTGAGCATCACAAATCAAACTCCCCATTAAAGCAGACAGGCAATGGAGTAGCCAAACCTTTCAGAAACCATTTTGAAAGTTACAGGGAAAGCAGGACAGCCAAGAATGAGCATGTGGGAATGTAGACATGCCCCACGTTCAGGTGAGAGGAGTTAACAATGAAATAGGCAGTGTGAACTTTGAGGAAGGACTCCTCAAAGGCTCCATATGGGAGATGAAGGGGTTTGTCATTCTGGAGATATCCTGAGAGCATGAGCAGAGGAGAGAATCATAGAATCATAGAATCATAGAATTGTAGGAGTTGGAAGGGACCTCGAGAGATCATCGGGTCCAACCCCCCTGCCAAAGCAGCTCCCTAGCTCATATCGCACAGGGAGGCGTCCAGACGGGTCTTGAATATCTCCAGAGAAGGAGACTCCACCACCTCCCTGGGCAGCCTGTCCCAGGGCTCTGTCACCCTCACTGTGAAAAAGTTTCTCCGCATGTTGGTGCGGAACTTCCTGTGCTCCAACTTGCAGCCATTGCCCCTTGTCCTGTCTCCACAGACCACTGAAAAGGGGCTGGCTGATTCCCCCTGCATCCCTTGCTTAAGATAATTGTAAACATTAATTAGGTCCCCCCTTAGTCTTCTCTTCTCAAGGCTGAACAGTCCCAATCTTCTCAGCCTTTCCTCATAGGGGAGATGCTCCAGGCCCTTTATCATCTTCATAGCCCTTCTCTGGACTCTCTCCAGGAGATCCCTGTCCTTTTTATACCAGGGAGCCCAGAACTGGACACAATACTCCAGGTGGGGCCTGACCAGGGCAGAGTAGAGCGGGAGGATCACCTCCCTTGACCTGCTGGCTACACTCCTCCGGATGCACCCCAGGATCCCATTGGCTCTCTTAGCCACTGAGGCACACTGCTGGCTCATGGCCAACCTGTCATCCACCAGGACCCCCAGGTCCTTCTCCACTGAGCTCTTCTCCAGCAGGTCATCCCCCAGCCTGAGTGCAGATTGTTGTCTCCAATCGGGAGTGAATGAGAGCTGTTTGGAAAGTGGGCTGTGATGAAAGCAGATCTCAGTGACACATACATGAAACAAGAGAGTGGTTTACAAAAAACTGCTCCTTCTGGATTTTGCAGAGCCCAGGTAGGATACAGACACACCAGTCAGCTCCCTTAGGAGTATATGAAGAGAGAGGGGTAGCAAAGGGAGTTAATTAATCAAGGAAGGAAAAGGTCTTATCCTCTGCCTTGCTCCATAGACACTTCACTACACTCTCCAGTCACCTGCACCCCAGGTACCTTTTCACGAACATCTACCTCCTCCTTGGTTGTGTGAAAGGATCACAAAAACAGGTAAGGTATGGCTGAAGGGAAAATGACAGTTGAGCTTGGACCAATGTCCAGGAGAGAGGAAGTCCAGCTTCCTGTATTTTTATGTCATTTCTTACTGTTTTAGAAGTGCTCTTCATGAGTTTGCTTCCTATTGAATGTTAGCTTTTCCCCAGATGCAGTTGCCTTTTAGCAGATCTGTCATCAATGCCCACATGGCTCAGTCAGTTTGGTCACCCACTGTTTGAGCCTGGCAACATCTGAAGTCTAGTGTCATGGAAGCCAGGACTTCCAAGATACTCACTAGCTTTACCTGTATCTCTGCAAAGAGAACTGAGATTATAGGGTTGTGGGGAGAGAAGACGATGGTAACATAAAAGCAACTAGACAAAAATCCCACCTTCTCTCCTGGTATATCTTGGTAACTTGTTGGGACTGTGGCTTTTTTTCCAGCTCTGGCTGTCTGCGGAAGGCACCATAGTGAAAAGTTAGTTCTGCTTTTAGCCTGTACATCCTGTGTCCTGAGATCTAGCTAAAGAAGCAGCCTTGTAATCCTCTCTCTGCAGTGGAAAGTATTGCAGCTCTGCATGGGACCATCTATTCCTTTCTTTTGGTTATTAGAGGCTTATTGGCTGTTTGGCTGAGAAAAGTTCAAACACGCATATGTGTAATGGTAGGTGTGGTTGTCTCATCTAATACACAGGCTTTTCTGATCAGAAAAGACCCTGGAGGACCAACCCTTTTATCATGTGAGACAGTAGAAGCTGTCTGGCTTGACTCATGGGTTTGACAGAGAAATTAGTAAGTTTACCTGAGGTCATTCTGAAACATCATGAGATTTCTGTAGCTAAATATAAGACAAGTCAGTCAGTGCAATCCTGGGAAATAGAAGTAAGTGGTGGTATGGTACAGATAGTGGAGCCTGTTGAAAAGAGGCAGGCAGAGTCCCACTGGCTTCTTGCAAGGTGTCAAGACAGTATCACCCAGATATGTAGGCCTGTGACTGGAGCTAATATCCAGTGTCTGTAGAACATTGGGGGGCTGAGGAAGAATGATAAGATACAAGAATTAATAGGACAAGGACTGAAAATAGATGAAAGCTGAGAGTTTCAAGGGATTTCAGTGTGCTTAGGATTTTCCATCTTGAACCTGGAATGATTCTTACTTGAACTCAACACACATTGAAGTAGCCAGAAAATAGACTTCTGTCAGTCTCCTTTATTGATTTGACTAGGAGGAAGAGAGTGGTTGTGTCCTGAAAGAGGGCGGCTTAGCTTAACGCAGCCATGAATCTGCACTTGCAATGCAGAATAATCCAGTCTCACTACTATGGAGGTACCTCCAAAGCCAGTTACTGCATTGTTTGTTTGTCACATGCAAGAGGTGTGTTTGATTTTAACCTGCTCCAGATCTGGCCTCCAGTTATGCATGTAGAGTAAATGTGTTTTGGAACTTGATCCTACCCACAGGTAACTCTTGTTGAATAGTTAAAGAATTTAATGAGTCCACCTATTAAAACTGATGTTTCATGGCTCTTCAACCTGATTCTCATCTATCAGATTTAACTACTGGTGCTTCCTTTCACCCACTATTTGCTTTATTTTTTCTTTCTTACTTAGAACCTGAACTCTTTGGGGTTTATATACTCCTGATTAAGGTGCAGAACTTCAGTTTATCATTAGCACTTCCAAAGCTCAAGGAAAGAAATAGAAATGTGCAGCAATGAGAGCACGTGTGTGGATATGATATCCAGTCATCAGTGAAGCCTCATATAGCAAAGTTTGTGTGGATATGATATCCAGTCATCAGTGAAGCCTCACATAGCAAGGCTTGCTCTTTCAGTGACCCTAGAAAAGGTTATGATCACCACAACTTGCAGATAGAACTGTCACCAAAAGAGAGTAAGACTTAATTTGTGCCTGATATTTCTAGTGTCTGATCACTGAGCTGCATGAACAAGTCACATAGGAAACAGACTAATTTCCTACATCTAAAAAAATGTTTATTATCTTTTTCCCAGGCTTTAACTAGGACAGGTATATTGAAATAGAAGTAAAAAATCAACTAAGCATCTGGGTATCATGTGACATCTGTTTCAGCAAGCTCCCAGAGGATAGGGAGGCTCCTATGTTAGCAACCGTATGAAAATGATGATATTCAGTGGCAGTACCCACAGAATGTCCATCTCCCTGTAGAAACTGGTTTTGCTGCTACAAGCACATTCATGTTGAGATCATTATCTACTCAACAGTTCTCAATTCCTTGTGCTTAAGAGGATATACTGTATCTGTTTTGAAGGTGGATGGTGGAAAATTTGAAGACTGACTTTATATACAGATAAATTGAAATAATATAGCACATTTATTTTAAACTAGAACACAAATGGATTTTATATACACCAACTTCCACCAGAATCACTCTGTGCACCCCTTCTGGAGTCTGAAGAAGCAATACTGCAGACATAGAAGATAAAATTAAATTCTTCTGTATGACAAAAGATATATTTTAGAACAGCTGTTATTCAGAACTAGCCATATCTATGGAATTTTGTTTTAGATCTCTCCAGATCTAGTTATTTGAATGACAGTTTCTGGGTCTTCTTTCTGGGTACAACCATGGTTCAAAGGTATTTTTCAGCCTATCATTCTAGCTGTCATTGTTCTTCTAGTTTCACTCTGTCTGACCACTTCCAAACAGCTTGTTTGGAAGGGAGCTGTGATTATTTGATGGTAGAAGGAACCAAAACAACTTATTTATTACTTATGCATCTGGAGGACAGGAGTCACAGGACAAAACAGTAAAAGACCAGCATGCAAATTATTCTGTTAAGTCCTTAGCATCTTCCTTTGCACTGAAACAGTCCCCACTTATCCAGATGTCACTACTCATGTGGAAGCAAAATTTTAGCTCTTGCTTCTTGTATTCTAGACAGATCTTCAAAAATTCCATTAACAAGTGCACATCCTGTGGCACTGTTCCACTGGAGATGTCTGGGCCTTTGACACCTGTTTTGCTATCAGTTGTCTGAAATCTTTTACTTTTTTCATGTGGGTATATAAAACTGCCACTGCTAGGTTTAACTCTTAGCATGATCAATCAATGCAGTAGCCACTTTACAGACAAGAGAGTCAGGTAACAACCACTGACAGCACCCAGGTGCTTCACAGAGAAACTGCAGCAAAGTTTGTTCTTACCTCTTGCATTACCTTGAAGGTTTTGCCTGGAGGCCAGGGCTGAAGTCAGGCTTCCAACCTGCCAGGAAATTTACAACTGCTTGCTAAGTCATCCTCCCTGCCCTGAAGACTTTCTATTCTAAAAGAGGCACTCTTTTCATTTTATAGGGAAAAAGGTGATACATAAACCTAATCCAGAGTTAGATTTTGCATCAGGTTGGTGCTGACTTGCCTGATGTCTTGTGGAGCATCCGTGAAAGAATCAGAAATGTTTTCTGGGAATGCCATGAGTTTCAGCACAGTGCCTTTCTTACCCAGCCTCCTTTATAGGCCAGAATGACACGGAATAGTGAGTGACTGAAGTTATTTTAGGTCTTCATAGTCAGTGAGAGCACTTACAGTTATGAAAAACACCCAAAATTGCAGATACAGTGGATATGCAAAATCCCACCCACAACCATGTTATAGGTTGGTATCTCATTTCAGTTCTCATAGGAATAAAGATTCTACTAAACACCATGTTTTCAAGGGAGATTATATTGGGTTTTGATCTGTGTTTTCTTTTTTCTTTTTTTTTTTTTAATCTTTCATAGAGAAGAAAAGCTCTCATGGAAAATCATACAGATTATTTCATCTGTGTGAGAAAGGACAGGATGTTTTGCTGGTTAATTCATCATGTATGAAAAATAAAATGTTGCCAAAATCTACACTGAACATACTTCCTTAAGAAAAGCAGGTTGACTTATATTAAGCCTCAAGGGGGTTTAGTCAGTGTAGAAAGATCTACAGTTTCTACTATACCAGCAGGTTGGAATGCCTGTACTTGCCCAGAATATTGCTTCTCTATTATAATGTCTTGTGAGTTTTATTTAACATACTTGTCTCTGATTACAATTTTTTTCTTTTTTCTTTTCTTTTTTTTTCTCCACACACGTTGGGATTTTTTGAAAACTCATCCAAAATCCTTGTAGATAATATTTTATTTTTGTTTCCACATGTGTTAAAGCTTGAGCCAGAATTCCTTAAATCCTCTGATATATCTGTACATGAAAGGAGTAGGTAGTAATGAACTGAAAAAATGCAGAGGCTTGATAACATCTCAAATAGTTCTCATATCTTTATGTTGCTGGAACATGAAATTGCACTTATAATGAAAAGTGAGGCATCTGAAGGTGACCTGTGTTTGTCACTCAAGTTGTTTAAAATTTTTATCAGGTCTCTTGTTGCCTGTTTTATAGATGTAACCTCCCATCTTACAGACAGTACATACAGTGTACTCAGTAAATGCACTTACTCCTTAGAATAGAAGAATGGTGGTTGCCTCTGCAGGCATTCAGATGAGTCAGGCTCATGATTTTAGAGCAGATTTTCATGAATATCCTAAATGACAAAACGTTGGTAGAATCAGCATTTAAGCCCTGAATGTATTTTAAGATTTTTTAGCATTTTCCAGAGTGAAAAAGGCTCTAAAAAGACAGAAATGCAAATAAGTCAGCAGTGAAATGTGGCAGTTCAAGTTTTATTATTTGAGTGCAGACAGGTCATTTCCCCTTTGCTTCTTGCATAGAGTGTAATATTATCACCAGTCAGCACCAACCATTTGGCTTGTCAGCAGAAGTGCAGGGAAATCTCACACCAGGCAGGGAAAGCTTCTCTGTTTCTTTCCCAGGGAAATCCATGACAGGAAACAAAGGAAGAAATTATAAATGATGATCAAATAAGATAAAATCATCCACTCGGGAATTTCATTCTCTTTTCACTGGGCAATGGGAACAAAAGGCTCAGTGTTCAGCTGCTCTGATCTCGAGAGAGACAAGTGAGTTCTCTGAGCACTGGGGCTTTAACAGTGACTAAAAGCAAATGCAGAGAATACCTGTGTTCCAAGGGGAGGGCAAGTGGAGTAGCTTGAGGGTGGACTACACCTCCATCAGCTATGAAGCACTATTAAAGAATCCACCTTTGCAGATAAACATTTGGCTAGAAATTAGGCTTTTTTCTTGGTGCGTGTCAGTCTGACCTCTGAAACAAGGTGTAGCACTTCACATGCACAAATATGTCACTGGGCCTCAACAAAGCCCTTAATTATATAGTGGTTAGAGAATTACTGCATTGCTAGGAGCATGAAGTGCTCAGTAATATCCCACAGCTGTCTAAAGAAACCTTTGTGCTGCTGCCAAATAGTTTGTGGGGACATTAAAGCAAGCAGTGAATTCTCAGTAAGAAAAAAAAAAAAGAGGCTGAGGTCTTTACTTATAAAGAGTGGCAATGTTTCTGCGCTCCAAATCTGGCAGTCCTGCCCTAGTGCCCCTGCCAGGAAAAGAGAAGGGCTCTTAAATCTTTTCTCTATTCCAACCTTTCAGGGGATGCAGATATTTCTTTGCCTGCTTTATACTGGTGTGTCTTGGCCATTTATCTCATCTCCCTGTCAAATACCCTTGGCATGCTTGAGTCCTTATGTAGACAGACATTGGCAGCTGGAATATGGACTCCAGGGATTTGTTCTTGGAGACAGAGTTGAAGAGTTCTGCTCATTAACCTAAAAGGGTGCAATCAAGCAAAGTAGGAAAATGTTATTGTATAGATCTAAACTGCTTGCTTCCATCTTGTTTTGTTGTTTTAGGTAAGTCAGATTTTTTCAATTTCTCACTGTACATATCCATTCAGTGGACTGTAAAGCCTACTTACCACCCAGACACGACTACATGAAGAGCATGCTGCTGTCCAAGATAGAAGATGCTTCAGATATGGAAAGTTTTAAGCAGAGGAGAATCTGAACATTCAAACTGCTAAGGCTTGGTTTTGTTCCTATTGGAAATCTTTTTGACAAAAACACGTGCAGAGGTAGCTTTCTCTGAATTAAGGACTAAATTTAGCAATTAAGAAGATGAATTTTGTGATGAAACCTGTCAGTTGTGTCAGCAGTACTGTCAATCACCAAGCAGCAGCTCTGTGAAGGTCAGGTGATGTTTCCTCAGGCTTCCTGCTGCACAGGATTAAAAAAAAAAAAGCTCTTCAGGGCAGAACTGTTTTAGCAAAGTAACCTTTGATTACATGCCTCTATCCCATTTTGGCTCCATACTGTCTTTTTCAGGCCTGCCACTCCTTGCTGACACATTACCAGGTCACCTCCGCTTCCGTGCTTTTGCTTTTTCCCAGGCAGGCCACCCGCCAGGTCTCTTTGGACAAGAGACCTAAGGAGGTCTCTTCTGGAAACCGGAACTGCTCTTCAGAGCAGATAGAAATCTGCTAAAACTGCTGGCAATTCTTAACTGATTTTAATGGCCATCACTGCAAGTACTACACATATTCATATCCTTCTGTGGAACAATACATATAGCTGCTTGTGAGTCAGAATGAATTTTCTTGGCAACCAACAATGTTCAGGAGGTGAATCTGCAAACCCTAAGTCATTCAGTGTCCTTCCTTCTCTAGGGCATTTTAAGCTCTGCAGCCACGAGGCTCTTGAATGAAGTGTTTGTGTCACACAGCATTCTTGTTAAACAGGAAGATGGCCTTTTTTCCTGCCAGTCCTCAGTGCATTTCCTGCTTGGTTCTCTGGTGCCACTCAGAAATAATGGGTAGAGCGTCTTTAACTTGTTTGCATAGCTTTCTGTTGTCTGTGGCTTGGGTATGGCTGGGGAAAAGGCACCAAAACACAGTTGTATCTTTATAAACTCCCAATTTTTCAAACATCTTTCCCTTCGGTTTGTTTCCTATCAGGTTTTTGCATGAGCTCCATAGGAAACAGTAGGAGTTGATCTCACCCTGTAATGTGACTGATAATGTGACTCTGAGCAGCTGCAGCGAAATACTTGCCCTGGGAATGAACAGTATGGTGATCATGTGGTTTTAGGAGGAAATGGTCCTGTGTTTCCTTTCACACTGCTTTCCAACAGGATGATCTTGCTTTCCTTCATTGTATTTATTGCTGATTAAAGCTTCTTTTATAAGATGGCTTATCTCCTTCCTCCCTCAAGTAGTGTTTAACTTTCAAGGAGATACTGTGTTGCAGATGGAAAGGTACAGATGTATTGCATACATTCTTGTTTGGGACTTCTTAAAAATGGAGTAACAGTGTATCATAATATGCTGAATACCTGATAATTTGCCATCTATATTTGGAGCTCAATCTATTTTGTGGATGGAAACCAGCCAGAAGATCTGGTCTATTCCCACCTTCTAGTCTGTTGGGAAGAATGTTAGTGATGCAGATAATTTAATCCAAATCTATTCCTGAAAACTCTTAATGGAATTGTAAGGAAAAGGGACTTGGCCACATTGACACTTTTTGTGCTTTAGTGTGTCTGAAATTGAATTTTGAGTGTGCATGTTAAAGGGGAAGGATATTTCTAATGAGAAAAGCAATGAATGATTGCTTTTATTCTGCGGAAACAGAAACTCTGGCTGCAGGCTAGCACCTTTGTACACAGCTGTCAGTGTGGAGGTGAACATGTTTGACAGTGCTGATTCACATGTTATGTGATATCGTGTTCTAGTTTCGTTACTGACAGTGGTTTGAACAGGTGATGCTAGAGAAACCACAATCTCTGTGCTCAATTGATCAGCTACTTACAACTTAATTCATTTATCCTTACACCCATTCGTAGGCCTTGAGTTTTTGGTGGAGTTTAGCATGTTCCTGTGGATCTAAGGAAAGGTTATTGGTTGCTGAAAAAATTCACACTCACAAGACACTGTAGTGTGATCAAGTATTTTTTCATACTGTATCAGCCTTTGAGAAGGAATGCCTACCATTGACCAACGATCTGTGGATTACACTCATTTTAAGAGTGAGTCATTGAAATTCTTTAATGTGCAATGAGCTGTGAGGTATTTTTCAGTTCTTTTTTCCTTTTCCGAAGGCAGAAAGTACCTTAGTAAGTGGGTATGCAAAGAACATAGTCACTGTGTCCAATCATCTTACATATATGGTCCTTTATTGTGAGACGTCTGTATTGGAGAAGGTCAGTAAGCAGAAAGATGTGATCAGTTTAGATGAATGTTGAACCCATTTCATGAAGCTGCTGAAGATTCAAGTGTAAACAGATTCAGTCACTTTAAATCTGGTTTATATAAAGTTAGCTTATACCTGTAAATGACAATTCAAGTTATAGTTAGACAAAACAGGACATGGATCCTACTCAGTGTGGACATAAAAAATTGCCCTTCTTAGCTTCCTGCTTGAATCTACTCCTTGGTTACTTGGTGCCTGGTAACTGGAAAAGCAGAGCATGTACACATTCTCTGAGTAGTGTTGGAAGAAGGATCTTTGTAACCAAAAAGTTACGAGACAGGTATTCTCATTCCTTTCCCAATTCATTAAGCAATGCTGTGCTTTCTGTTGTGCCTGTTTTCCTGCTCCCTCATGTGTCAGTGTGGGGTTTTCCTTTTCAGGCTAAGGCAAGAATGAGGGAATGCTGAGAAGCTAATAAAAAAGTTGGGTTTGATCAAATGGGGAATTCACAGATACCTACTTATAAATGACACACCTACTCAAGTTGCCTGGATAATGAGTGGTGTAGTCCATTGCAGAATCTGTTAAGACAGTTATATTTTTCACATACTTTTAAGAGTGTCATCGTAGAAGAAAGTATTTGATCTACCCAGTTAGGCATCCTGCCTTTTGACCTGGCAGGTGTTCTCACCTGAGTTAGGTGATGGGCACAGTTTCCAATCTCTTCTCTCACCCTGAAAACACACATAAGCTGCTTTACTGTAGAAGCCAATTTTATGCCTTAGAGGGACCTTTGATTCACAAGTTGCAAAGCTGAGTTTTACTACCAGCTCTGCCACTGACTCACGCAATGTCTGTAAGCACCTTCAATAGTGACAGGTTACTTAAAATGTCCAGCCCACTAATTTAAGGTTTGTCTGTTCTCTAGGATTCTTGCAATGTTTTGTAGAGAACATTATTTATTTTCAGTGCCAACCAAATCTATTCAAATTAATTTCCAAAATCAACACCTTAGACAGCTCAAGGCTGAGAGGAGACTTCCTTTCTTTCTTTGCATATAGCTGGTGAACCTATTAACATCCTAGGTACATTTATTCAGAAAAAAAAAAGCTGAAATATGCAAAGACAAGACCAGAGGATCCAAGGAAACAAAAAGCAGCAAATAAGGGTTTTTGTAGGTGAGTTTGTAGGAAGCTGTAGGACCGGAAGGTTTACTACTGTTTGAAGAGATTTTAAAAATTAGTTAGGTCCCAAAGATGACTGAATGGAAAAGATGTAGGTCTCTGTTGGCATTTCCGTTGAAGAAGGTATTTATGCAAGAAATGTCACTTAGGGAAACCCCCAGAACAGACTGTGCAGACAGTGTTCACTGTTTGCGAGTATGTTTGGGCTGGAAATTGAAAGTGCTCTGATGATCAGTTATTGGTCTGGAGCACCTTCCCAAATGACGAAATGAGGCAAAAATCCCGTCACTGTATCACAGAGAAAATAAGTCATTTTAAGAAACAGGATTTTGTCAAGTATTTCTTTCAATAAACAGGGACAAAATCTGATGTTCAGCATGGCCTCTTAATCAGATATTCTTAACATTTGTTATCTAGCAAATTAAGGCATTGCTTCACTAAGGATCTTTATACTGAGGTTCTTGTATGTTTGCTTTTGAGCATCTGTGTTTGGATAATTTAATCTTTGTTTTCATCTCTGTCACTGGACTTCTTCAAGGTAACCAAAATATTTTGTAGTAAGAAAAACAGTGCTATTAGGCACAGGCTGAAAACATAATGGAAATACCCCATGCAGTGTAATCTGTTTCTAATCGGTCACATTGTTCAATTACGACTAGTTAGAGAAAACACTGGAAACAAAATGCTAGGCCTCAAAAACACCAAAATGTGTTATAAAAGTATGAGTATAGAAAATTAGTAATGATATGGAAAATTTCAGCAATCATCTTGCAATAGCTGAGATTATTTCAGTGTATTATAGGTACACATGGGCCTGAAATATGGTATTTTTTACTTTGGGTTGCACCATTAATATCTAAAGTCTTGATTCTTGACTGCTGTGTTTACCCAAAAGGAAGACTATCTTTTTTTAAAATTAAACTACTTGGAAAAACAAAGGTCATTCCAGATTCCATCATTCTTCCTTTAGGTTAACATGGTAATTACTGCCTATTTTTAAAAACAGAATAATTATTCAAAAGTTTTTTTATTCAGATTACACAGGGTGTAGGCATACCACAAAACTATCCTACCATTGAAACTCTACCTTTCTTCCACAGTCATTGTCTCTCTCTGCCCTGTGACAACCGGTGAGGTTATCTGCCAGTTGCACTGGGCAATTTTCTGATATCTCTTAAATGCCTCAGCTATTGAATAGCTGTAGGAACACTGGTTATAGATCAAAGCCCCATTGTGCTAATTATTGTACAAACACACAACAAGCAGAGGAGCCAACACCTTCTCTTAAAAAGCTAGTACCATTTCTAAGTGTCTATGTCTAAATGGTTAGCTGGAAGTAGCTATGTTTTGAATCTTACTTCTATGCGGTGTAGTGACGAGTATCTCCTTACTGAGACAGTGAAAAGGATTTTCCGCCTGTCTCTTCCTCTTTAGATGGTAGAAAATGTATTGCCTACAACAGTGAGTTGCAACTTTGCTTTCTCTGCTGTGCGTGTTTGCCTGGGGTTGGATGACACCAGATGAAGGCCAGTTGGTGTAAATCAGCATTGCTCCATTTGCCTTCCCAAAGGCAGGCCAGTGCCGCGCAGATGCCAGGGGGTGTGTTTATTACCCTGTCAGTGTAGATGGACAAGGCAGGTTTGTTTCACAGCGTCTTGGTGAGTCGGGGTTGTACACGTTGCATCCCTGCAGACCTCCACAGCATTCCAGTTTGTGTGTGCGACAAGGAGCTGGTGGTGTGTACGTGGGCTGAAAGCACTCAGCAGTCTCAACTTTAAATTACAGGAAGTTTCGTTGTGTATTTCCCAGACATAGGTAGCTCGTGTAAGAATCAGCAAGGCAGATGTCTTGTAAGAGCAGAGTTTCTGGGAAAACTTTCCATCTAAACACAATTTTTTTTATTAATTCACAATAAAGTTTAAGCTGGGTCATCATGCAAAAATGAGGAGACTGGAGTATCTCTCATACGAGGAAAGGCTGAGAGAGTTGGGCCTGTATAGCCAGGAGAAGAGAAGACCGAGAAGGGATTTGATTAATATTTACAAATATCTAAAGGATGCATGTCTAGAGGATGGGGCCAGACTCTCCTCAGTGGTGGCCAGCAACAGGACAAGGGGCAATGGGCACAAACTGGAACACAGGATTATCAGGGGGGTTGAACTAGATAATCTTCAGAAGTACCTTGTGGCCCCTACCATTCTGTGAACCTCTGAATCACAGGCATAGAAGTATGAAGGGGTTTCTTCTCACTCAAAGTGGTCAAATATAAATTTGTCCAAGATAAAAATTAGTCAGAAGACCTTTTTCCTCGCACCTCTGGTCCATTTGTGAGAAGGCAATAGGGCTGCTCCAACGCCCAGAGTGCCAGTGAGCAGCAGGGCCAGGCACAATCCCAGGGAAGTGAGCTGGCAGTGGGGACTCACCCCGGAGCAGGCAGGGCTGTGGCTTCCCTGGCTAGACCATAGCATGGCAAGCAGATCAGGTGCAGTGAGGGTTACCAGCCTCAGCCAAGTGTCCCACTGCCATGTGAGCCCATAGTGGCACATCTGAAGTCAGGCCAGGAGGTCAAGAGTTTTGTACCAGACCAGGCACATGCCTACCCTCAGCATCTCTGGGGCAAGGGTTTCAGTTGTGCTCCTGTGCAAAAGCAAGGCAGGTCCCGGCTTCCCAGTCTGAATCCAGTTTAGAGCAGAGCACTATCAGCCCACACCTGGAGCACAGGCAGCTAAGCCCTGGGGCAAGGGAGGTGCATGCGGGGCCCTGGCAGGTAAAACTTGCAGAGTCCCATGTTGTAGTGGCACCTGAGACTGGGTGGTGAAGGTGACTGGCATGGACTTGTCTCTGTTCAGTCCTGCATCTAGTTGTTCATGCAAAGAAATCTGAATTTCCTGTTTATTTGCAGGCAATGTTCAGGGCTATGGTTTCACTATAATTACAGCAAGGTATGTAACTGCAAGTGTTTGGGTTTTTTCAGTACAACCCATTTGTCAAATTAAAACAGTTCAAAAGCCAAAATCTTTAGAAATGGTGAAATTAATGATTTGCCTATTCCTGATGTGTGAGGAGGACAGCAATTAATCATATCTAGTATTTACATAGTATTATCCAGCCAAATTACAAGGCAAGATGTTATTTACGTAATCCAGAGGAGGACAACAGGTCTCAGAGAGGTCAAGCAAGAGGTGAGCCAGCATGTGTGAGGTCAGTTTTCCAGAAATTTGTATTTGACGAGACTTGATTCGTTTTTTTATTTTTCCCCAGGGATACTGAACATACTCAGCTTGCTTTGAAATTACTGGGAACTCAAGCATTTCTAAAAATCAGCCTGTATTTGGGAAGGGTACTTCTACTTCTAAAGAGACACATAATTTCCAGTGCAGCAAATTGAGCTAAGCAACTTGTGTACAGAGAAATCACACCTAGTTCTTACGGAGGAATAGAAATTGGGAGCTGTCACTGAAAAACCTGTTTGCATCCAGTTTTATTGTAAAGCACCAATTTATCCAGGAGTGGCTGGATGACAGCAGTAGCTTTGCTCCACTGCTCTAATTGAATCTGCCAGTTTCCCCTAGTTGCCTTGCTGATATTTTTTTCTGATTTTAGTGCTAGGTTTGGTCACAGCAGCAAAAAAAACCCCAAACCTGGCTGTGGGGTCTGTGCAGTACAGCTTTGCTGAGACAAAGCTTCCTAACCTTCTGACATGTCATTCTCATTTGGCTCATCTCTTGCTAGTGAGAAAAACACTCCACATGTGAGGCTGAAACTCCACACAAACCCCAGGAAGAAGCCTACGCACTTTGATTCCCAGGGGCTGGACGAAGCAGATTGCACCATTTCCCATCACTAAAGAGCACCCAGCTGTATGAAGCCCCCCAACTGCACCTCCAATCCACTTCTAGGTGAGTCAAAGTCCCAGAATACCAAATGCTTAGTGGAAGCAAACAATGAATTTCCTTCACATAACTCCAGCTGGGACTGGGTCTGGAACCTTTTGGGAACTGCCTCCAGATGGGCATCACAAAGATCTGAGGAACCCCTCTGAGCCCTTGTCGTGGTTTCACCCCGCCTGTGGGCCGAGATCCACGCAGCTGCCTGCTCCTTAAAATAAAAGAGCAGGGGAAGAGGGGAAAAAGGGGTGGGGAACAAGGGAAGGAAAAAGGAAGGGGCAAATAACTCCAAAATCAAGAAACTAAGAGGCCCATGGGTTGGGATAAGGATAGTTTACTAAGATAACAGAAAGATAAAATATACCAATGCTAACAGGACTTTATAGCAAAAGAATATGAAACTCTTGATCCCCAATGCAGTTTCTCCCCGACCCACACAACTCAGACCGTACCACCCAGAGCTGTCCCGCAACCCGACCGTCCCCCCAAGAAGCACGTGTCCCGCCACCGCCCCTCTTCCTCCTCCCCTCAGCCCCCCGTTATCCTGGGCAGGATGTAATTGGCATGGAATACTCTCTTTGGCCCATCTGGGTCACTTGTCCTGGCTTCACCCCTCTTTTCTCATGAATAGAGAAATACGACGAAGCTGAGAAAGTCCTTGACTGTCTGACTGCAACTAAGAACATCAGGGTGTTATCAGCACTGCTTTCATTGTAACTCCCAAACACAGCATTCCATCAGCTACTACAAATGAAGTTAACTCTATCCTGACTGAAACCAGGACAGCCCTCAACCGGAGTGCATTGCTACCCATTTCTAGCTCAAGTACTAAGCTACTAATTGCCAAGATAGTTCTCAATTGGAGCAAACAACGTGCCAAATCTGATGTTCAGTGTTGCTTTTACTCACAGTAAGGGTTAATGTACTAGCTCCATAGCTTTGTAGCTATAGCTAGCTGCTTTTAATGTCGGGCCTTATAAGAAAGGACATAGGCCTCTGTTGATACAGCTCCAAGATAAGCAGTTAATCAGGCTCACTTCTTTGGTTGGGTATGGCATGCCTAAGATCCTTCCTATCCTTCCCCACTCCCCAGCATGCTGGCAAAATTTCACAGAGAAGCCTGCATGGCACAGTGTGAACTAGATCTGCTGCAGAACAGAGTTTATTAGTGCTGCTCGTCCATCTCTTCCAAATATCACAGTTGTCTTCACATTTTGAAAAGCAATTAAAATCAACAGCATGTAACATATTACATCTGTAGTAAACATTTCCCTTGGCCATGGCAAACAGCCCTGGGAACTCTAAACTGCAAACAACAGCCCCTCCTCCTGTTTGCAACGGGGATGTACATTTCAGTTCAACACAGTAAAAATTATTTTCTCCCCACTTTTTTTTTTTGTCCTTTGTAAGCCACCTGGGGAACTACGACCTCCACAGTATTTAGAAAAATTAAGCCCCATGAGCAAACTGGGGCTTATTATTATGCAGTTTATGAAAAGTGTAAACTCTTGGAAAAACAAGTATTAATCATGCATTGCTGAGAGGGATGCACACCTTGCATAGTATTCATTTCTCACTGGCTACAGGTTAGTCTGGTTAATCCCACACACTGATATTCATTAGCTAAGTGAATACACCCACAGCAAGAACAGAATGAATTTGTGGGGTTGTCAGTTGGCATAACTTCAGTGACTGTTAACAAGTCTTCATTCTTTATATACCAGTTGTCTGTCATAACCCTGTATGTGATTTATAGGAGAGATAAATCATATCATCATCTTGCAAATAAACAGATTGAAGCAAGAAGTGTAAGGCTTGTCTGAGGCTACTGTGGAGCCAGCAAACTGAAAAGCTGACAGCTCCAGGCCCATTCTTACAAATGTAAATTGTCTGATAGCTTTGACCTTGTCTTACTGGTCACAACTCTTGCAAGGTGCCTTAGTTCACAAAGAGGTCCTTTATTTGAAAATAACTTTTCAAAAATGATGAGCTCTCACAGCCTGTGTTTCATTTAAACTGGATGATGTCACGGAAATGTGCCATGTCTTATGTTGCATTATCCCTTTTCTCTTTGATCGATTCCTCCTTCTTGTCGAGTTTGCAGTGAAGTGTCTTGCAGGAGATTCCCTATTTTGATCGGCTCTGTTAATTGCTTCAGGGCATTGCAGGAATTAGACTGTGAAGAAGGGTGATTTGTTAGAGGATGGCAAGCACCACACCCAGACGTTCCCTCCTGCACCTGGTAGCCATACTAAGCTTTATGGTGTGGGTAGGTGCCAAATTTGCATCATCTGCACTGCGGCGTGTGCTCAGGGCTGACTTGGGGCAGAGGTTTTGGATTTATAGGGGCCTGGAGCTGCTGCTAGGGCAGCCGAAACTCCCAAGTAATATACTTTGTACAGCCTGTGTACGTGCAGTGATCTTGTTTTAAATGTTTCTTTGTCTGTACACACGTTTGGACAAGTTTGAACAGGTTCTGCCCTTAAAATCGTTGAGTAAAATCTGTTAGACTGATTAGGAGACTGAGTAGAGAGCCTTGTAACGCTCATTTTTTGACGACCTTACCCACAAACCCCACTGCTCTGGTGGCTTTGGCCGCACCGGGGCAGCAGCACGCAGCCTGCAGGCCCCGCCGGGTGACCGGCCGCACGGTTCGGGTGGCGGGCGGGATCCCCAGGCCCAATCGCCCGGCGGGCGCGACGGAGCGGGAGCGCCCCCTGGCGGTAGACGGGCGGTCCCGGCTCGCGGCCCTTCCCTGCTGCCAGGCGGGTCTCTCGCACTCGCCCGTTGCCGTCGCTCGCTGTCGGACTTCTCGCGCCGCCCCTTGCCGTGCCCGGCATCCCTCCCGATCGCTCCCTTTGACTGCTCCGACAGCTGCCGGTGCAGGTACCGAACGGTGGCTTTATGAAAGTACCAGGGCCTGTTGACAGCCAAGTGACCTGTGGGACCATAGTCAGGGTCGTAGGCCTGCTAGGAAACAGCAGAGGGGATGGCACTGCTGTAGGTACCTGTGTTCTGCAGGCGGGAAAGGTGGAAAAGGTTTTAAAACTCTTCCGGGCTTCAGAGGAAAATAATATTTAAAAAAACATAAACCAAATGAAAAGATCATGGCAAAAGTTGCTCTGAAGGTGGGAGCCAGTTTGATATCTTGGGTTGGGCTCCCTTGATTCTCCCAAGGGCTGCAAGCCACTGCGGCCTTGTGATCAATCTGTGCAGGCCCAGCTGGTGGCTGGAGGGAGCATTCAGAGCCTGCTCCAGATCACGAGCCCAACTCCTTTGGGAGAGTACCAGCTCAGTTCTGCTCGGTCCATGACACCTTCATGCTCCAAGGCTCAGGCTGACTGGGTAGGAGTGATGGTAAGTGCTGCCTGTTAGTCAGTGGAGGAAGGGGCAGACAGCTTGGGGAGGAGAGTGGCCCTGATGTACTGTTTGGGAGCCCAAGGTGGTAGCAGTGATTTGAGGAACTCTGGAGTACTATGTCAACCTGATGTTCTAAGACCTATTCGCTTGATATTCACCTAACAAGTCTAAACCTGCCTGAATTGGTGCATTCCAGGGAAAAATAGAAGGAGTAGCTTCTTAGTGGAAAGTATATGTTTATAGCATTTATCAGAGTTGCTTTCACATCACTTTTCATTTGTTTCCTTTCTAATCTGAAGAGTCCCAGTTTACTTCATCTTCGCTGTTAGAGCAGCATTACACATATTTGGCTATCCTTGTTGCCCTTCTTACTCATGAATGGTAATGATCAGCTTACAGTCCATTGCTTCATATGAAGCTGGGATTTTTTCCCAACAAACATCGCTTGACATTTATCCACAATAAATATTAGTGCAGGCAAATGAGAAGCCACGGGAAAAAAGCAAGGGTGAGAAGGTGTGGGATGCTGCCTTCTGGGGGCAGTGTGCGCTCGTGTAATTACAGTAACCACGCTTCTGGTTTGCACCTCCTGTACTCATTAACAGTGGGGCTGTTACTTGAGGAAGGAAATGCTTTCCCCCACACACCTCCAGTTCCCAGAGGTTTGCCTCTTCTTACTTCAGATCTCTTTGGAGTCTTTTTTTCTTTTGGTTTTTTTTTGTTTGTTTGTTTCACCACACACACACACACCCCCCCCAATATTAGGGGCACATTGGTTCCCCTTATTGGCTTCTCCAAGTAGACAGCTATTTGAAGTGATCCTACAGAGATACCCTTGGCAGAGGGCTTTCAGCAAAGGTTGTCTAGGCAAACTGATAAAACCAGTGGTTAGAGGTTCTCCTGCCTGTAGTGTGACAGATGAGAAAAACAAGTTGCACCTTCAGCCTGGAAAACCTGAATTCACAGTAGAGTTCTCCTGGGTGCTGAAAGATATGGTTTGGGGACTTATGATTTCTCCCCTGTTACTGTGTGTATACAGAGTACAGCATCACTGTTTTCTGAAAAACACAAGAAACTAGTAATTGAGATAGGTTGGTTTATTTGTTGTAGTACATCCTCATGCTTAGAAATGTTTTTGCAGCAGGAACTTTCTGAGATGGACACAAAAGGAATGTACCTTATAGCTAGCCCAGTCTGATCTTAAACCTGCAGTAATTTTCATGAAAAATTACTTACATGAATTATGGGATGGTGGGGTAAGCTTCCACATTTTTTGCGTGCCTTTTTATATGTAGTATTAAAAGGCTGTTTTAAATGGGTCCTTAGAAATTAAATTTGTAAATATGTACTTGACTGCATTGCATAAATCAGGTATTTTCCTCAGGTGTAGTCATGGATATATGTAAATTCTCCTTTAAAAAGTTAAAATTGAAATCGATCATTTCACAACTGCCAAGACTCTTTAAACCTGGTAAACTGTATCTGAATGATGGTTTCTGATCTCTCCATTGAGGTAAATGACACAGAAAAGGGAGAGAGATATTTTTTGAGTCCTTTCTCTAAATAGTTTTTTGCCTTGATGAGGAGTTCTGCCTATGTAATGATGTCCAGGCATGCCATATTATTGCAACTCTCTTATTATTTTATTGTTGTACATGACACTGTAAATAGTTGCTGACCTGTGCAAATAAGTAGCCCATCTCTGAAGAGCTCTGTTTACCTCCAAGGCAGCACAATAACCGTTTGGTAGAGGAAATGATTCATGTTGAGGAGGCAGGGTCACCTGCTTCAAGATCCTTTTGTAAGGTTAGAATGTAACAAGGGAACACAGGCAAATGAGCACAGAGGGTTTTACAGGTGCAGAGGACAATAAAAGCAGAAGTTGTAATGTCAGGAGTAGGACACAGACATGCAGCTGAAAATGACTGAAAGAAATAGAGTTTTGCAATGCAGGTAATTCATAACCCCTTAAACTGGAAATGTTGTCTTAGCTAATTAAACCACAGGATTAAATAGTGTAAAATCATTGTTGTGGATGTGGTTTTAATTCCTGGGCAGCCACCTGTGAGGGATTTCTGTGTTCGGTGTCCCGGCCTCAGACGGGGTCGCAGTGAGCATTAGTTGCCATGCTGGTGGTCAGACTTGGCAGCAGCTCCACAGGGTGAGGGTGGCAGCTGCCACTGGCTGTCTCTCAGTGATGCTTTCTTCTCAGACACCTCACTGGCGATCAAAACTCTTCCAGTGCAGCACACAGTTCAGCCAAGGCTCTCTTCCTTTCTACTGACATTTTTTGATTGTTCAAAACCATTAGGTTTGAACTGTCTTTCATGGGTTTGTGTACTGTGACGTCCTGATGACCTTTTTTCACTGCCATCTGTAGGACTTGAGATCTTGCCATACCAATGCTTGCTTTATAAATGCTAAATGGCATTGGTAATAGATTTCTGTGTCTCCTACATTGGCCTCTTTTTGAGTCAATAGTAGCAGGACAGTTCCTGTAGTTACTGAAACTTTTTCTCTTCCTCACATTTCAGATGTACCATGTCTGTTTTAACTGTATGTAGCTTCCATGTTTTTTCTTGCTGCTTCTTACATTCTTTACTGTTACAAAACTTCTGTATACACCATGGGATGGCCTTCATGGACTAAGAACTTGGCAGTGCTTCTCCCTCTCACTTGTGCTGGATGGACTCACATGGGGATCGGTCCTCACAAGTGTGATTCCCAAAGGCCATGTGCACTTCCAAGGCAGTGATGAAAGCCACAGGCTAGTCCCAAATGTTGCTTGTCCCCCGTGCCTAAAACAGTTCCAGAAGCAACTCACGTGGACAGGGTTGCACACAAATCCAGTGTGTGCAGGACATTGTTGACTGGTGACCTGTGCTGGCATCTGGAGGAGTTATGATGGAAACTTGATTTCTGAATGTCGTTGCAGGACTTTGCACTGGCTTGTACTGGCCCAAGGCTAGAGGAACCCTGTGCCACCTGCCTGAGTAAAACATTTTGCTAAAAGTGAGGGGATGGTAGACTCCTGGCGATCAGAAAGCATTGAGAATAAGTATCCTTTTCAACTTGATACAACACTGGCATCTGTACCAGCTGTATACTTTGTAACTAACAAAGTGCTGGGAGAAAGGCATCGCAAACACAAGAGGCCAGATAGAATCTGGGGGTTCAGTACACTTCTGTGAGTTTTGATCTGTCAGCAGGTGGACAGAGACCAAAAAGTACATGTATAGGGTGTGCATGGTGTGTGTGTGCACAAAGTCTGCATCCCTAAATCAGCTGTGTGGGAGTCATAGCTCAAAACTGTGTCACTCATGACATTTTATATGCAGAAAAGATCAAGCATTACTCACAGGTCTGTTTTCAGTAGTATTGGACTATCACATGTGCCCCTAAAACTGGTGATCTAGGCAGCCACCTTTGGGATCTCAGTCTTGGTAAATAAGCTTTGAAAAATGCCAAAGAAACTGTTTCAGTTACCAAGAAGTGCAGACCATCCCAAGAGAACAAGAGGATTATACCCTCTAGACAAAAGGACAAAGATACGGATTGAAATAAATTGGTAATATTTAAGCTTAGAGAATATCTAAATTGACAAAAAAAAAAAAAGGTGGCATACTACCAAGCTGTCCTCAAAGCAACCTGTTGTAGCAAGAGAAATGGTAGCACATGGGAGCTCCAAAAGTTTTGTGTGTGCTTGCAAAGCTTCTGCATTTCACTCAGTAAAGTTATTCCTAGTGACATGAAATGCAAATAATTAACTCCTCTGTTCCCCATGCTGAAGGAGAGTGTGAGCTAGGAATATGATTTTCGAGTCCTCAGGTGTCATGGTTCATTTGTCAAATGAGTTACCTCAGCTTGTGGGCCAACATTGTCCCAGACCTGGCTTGGGGTCTATCCAATGGAGTCAGGAACAGTCCAGACTCTGCTTTCACCTGCCTTGGAAGAGAGACAGATGCCAAAGCTGGAGCAGATGTTAGTTCTGTGGATTTTATTTACAGCAGGTGTGATTTCTATGGGGAGTTTGCTCTCCCTCGAGAAGAGCAGTGCAGTGATACAGCTATGTGCAACCACAGAGTACACATCCTCTTCCAAACACACTCAGACCCAAAAGTGAAATGACATTTGGCCTATAAGTGTAATGACAACATTTATTTTCTCATGTAAACGTAAAATGCTTTATCATTCTTTTTCTGACCTACCCAGCAGTGTATCCCTCTGTGCTGTAGAGAGCTCACTTTAAGTTAGTCTTTTCTGGATCCTTGGCCCCTGTGTATTCTGACTTGCTTTTGTTTTGGAATGTATATGTAAAAATGCCTTTCCTTGCACAGTTTACAGTTCCTCTCTGCTTTTGTCCACATTCATGGGACTGTAGCACATACACAGAGTGGCATGTACATATGCACACCTCAGCATGAGTCACCTTATCCACATCTTCGTGACCAGAAGCACAGTGTAGCTTCATGCGCTTGCGCTCGCTTCTGTGATTTGCAAGTATTCACGAAATGAACAGCCACGAGCTAACATTTTATTCTGCTGCTTGTGAGGTGTTTTTGGTAGCACTTTTCATGTGTAATATAAGGACATCGAATGTGTGCATAATACCTTGCTCTGCAGTATAGAAATTCCTTTAGATATTTTGAGGGCTTCTGAGTGAGCAAATATTTGTGTTTCCGCACAGTCAGGTGTATTTGCCTCCTGCCCTTCACAGGCAGGAAGTCTGTGTCACTGCAGACTCAGTGTAGTGGATTCTTAATGGAGATCCCAACCCATACTGACAGATCTTGGGTGTAATTTTTTTAACCTGTCAAGAATCATCTTGTTTTCTTTTGTATGTTATTTTTATTAACAAGATGCAAGAAACAAAGTATACTCAGAAAGAGGCATGGGAAGCAGTAACATTCACAGCCACTCCTCAGAAAAGCATTGCAGGAACACGAGAAAGGTTTAGTGAGTTTTTAATTCTGAATGGCACTCCGTGCTGAAGGCACAGTTCTGGGGAGAAATCTGGTGAGAACTGCATGTTGAATTCCGAGTGGCACTGCTGCATTGCCCTCACCCAAACTCAAGGTCAATACAAAAGCATCTGCATCTCCTTATGTTGGAGGAGCAACCTGAATTCTGCCTTTTGGTGGTAGCTGCACTCCTGTGAGGTTGTGACAGAGTCACTGTCCCACTCTCCGCCTCATTTCTCTCATTGTAAAACATGATTTACTTCACTTATTCCCACAGGCCTTGTGGCTGTTAATGGGGAGTGTAAATCACTGTTTTACTATTGCTCTGGATGGGAAATCAGGCCCATCGTTCTCATTGTGTTTTCTCTGTTCATCATGCACAAGGAGAGCTGAACCCTGGAGAAATTGGAGAGTCCAGCTACTGGGTGGAGGCTTCACTGTGGTTCCCAAATACCCACTTGCTGAGCTTGTTGGCTCAGGCTGTGTTCATAAACATTCACAGGCCCTCTCTTTTGGATTGTTCTTTGGAGCCAGATTTTCTTTTGATGTTAAACAGGATGTGTGTGTTAATTAATTTCATTTACTCAGGGTAGGAAATTGCTGCCAATGTTCTTTGAAGAGTCCTGTGAGCCATCTCTCCCCTCACATAAACATACAGGCAATTTTGGTTAAAGTGTTTATTTTTTTTAACTATGCATAAATGTTCATCTAGCTGTTTTACAGCGGAGAGGCTTTACAGGTTCTTTTAAAAATGTCAAGGTCATGTTTAAACAGTTACTGTTTAAACTGAGGAGATGAAACACTGGACCAAGAGGATTCAGACACAAAAAAATGAAAACCAGTATTTTCTGCTAACAGGTGTTATTTGAGTGTTTAGTGCTGGTGAAAGGCATGGTGAAACACTTCAGAGTCTGATTGCTTCTGCATCTACTTCTTTGTACTTCTACTGTGGACATCGTTAGTGAAAATACACCCTTCCTGCCTTAAATCTAAATTGAAAGGGCTTCTGCCTGGTGATGACAGGAAAGCACAGGCTCTGTAAACCTTGACTTCCTGACACTGCCAGGAGAAGCCAGCTCATGCCAATTACAGCAGTGACATTTGTGATGTGGAATAACACTACTTCATGTTATAGCATGGTCCAGTAGGCTGTGATGAGTAAATGTTGCTTGTGAGGTCTTCCTCTCAGGAGGAAAAGGACAGAGAATCCCAGTGCTGGATGATTCTGTCATTTTGCATATTACAATACTGTATTCCCACTTGGGTAAGGTGCTTCTTTTCAAAACTCAAAACTTTCAAAAAGTAAAGTGGACAAAAATAATAAAATTTTATCAAAAGCTATTAAGTTAAATGTAAGTTAGAAGAAAGCAACCCCCTATATTTTTAAAATAAACTTCTCTTTTTGAGATAGCATTAAATAATTCTGGTCTTGGCTTGATGTTTAATTGGTAGGGTGTTAAGATTTGAGAGCTGATGCAGTTCAAACTGATCAGTCTATCATATGCTACCAGACATACACAGTATTTGACCAAACAAGATCAGACAGATGCCTTGTTATGAAGAAACTGCACTTTGAGACAGATCTTTCAAGATACTGTATGATGGCAGATTCCCCAAGGGAATGATTTTCTCTCTTTTTTATCTCAAGTATCTGCATACACTTCAGTGTAGGTTTGGTGTCTAGAACGCCTGTTCTTGGACAGCAATCCACAGTCATTTAAAACAAGACCTAACTGAGAACTTAATGGAAAAAGTTTAGTATCTCCCTAAGGACTGTGCCATACATTTAACTGAAATGACAATAGGAAGGAATTTCAAGATGGATAGTGTGAGATACATGAAGTTTAGTTTGAGTTGAATTCAAACAGAGCTAGTAATGGCCAAATGTTACAATTATTTTGGTGATGAGAGTTAAATTTCCCAGTGATCTGTGCTCCATTTTAAAAAGCAAAGAAACAAAAAATTTGTTGCAGCTGGCACCAAGTGGAGGTCTTTGGGTTTTTAGCAGTAGCAATAGATGGCAATGACTGATCCACACAAACCAAATCACTCATTTCTCATTGGTTATGGGGGACCCACAGCAATGAGGGGGTTCCTTGTACATATTCTTCTCAAAGCTATGAAAGACAGCATCCAGCTCATCAGTGTCCACCCGTCATCTTTTTCGCAGTACTACTCTTCCCTTGCACAGAGATCTTATTTAAAAAACGAGGGAGACATCACCCAGGGTGTGGCACCAGTTTCCAATATCCATTCAATAATCAGTGATGTGTAGTAGCATGCATTATTTTCAGTTTGTTGAGATATCTGGGATGTAGGGATGAATCTGTATTCATCCTTTACGTAACAGTCATTGAGTCACGCAATCGTGTTTAAACAAACAGTGTGAATCTTAAAATAGCCCCTGGACATTCCTCCGCGATGGCCGTATTCAAATGAATGTTCAAGATGTTTCCCCACTATCGTATACCCTCAGAGTAACCCTTCAGTGACGACAGAGCTGTCAGCACAGACAGTATTAAGCTACATTCGGCACTGGATACACAGATCTCTTCACTTGCTCCAGTGGAGCAGGAAAATCTGCTTCTCTGCCATCTACCCACCAAGGGAGGCAATAGACATGAAACATTTTGAGCGTAAGCTCATCTTCTGAGGGTGATTTTAACGTGTCAGTTATTGTTATTTAATAATTATTAGAGGAGTTCATGGAACATGACCTTGTTGCCATATAAATGGTGGGAAACCCTGCTCTTCACCTGCTTATCAACTGACATTGGCCAGTTTCAGGAAGGCAGGAATGAAATCTTGAAATTCTTTGAATGCAATATTATTAATATTGCTACAGATACAGAACTAGAGGACTTGTTCTTACTGCTCAGAACGTTTGTCTGATTTCTGTAATCCTCACTGGTGTTTTCTACAGTGTCCTACTGATACATTTCAAAGTATGGTTTAGATACATAAAAGCATAAATATTTTGTGGAACTGATCAGTTAAGAGAGCAGCCAGTAGACATTGCACCTCAGCATTCAGGAATTGTTCTGCAGTGTCTCTAGCAAAGAAGGCTTCAATGAGGAGCACGGACAGACTACTCTTATGGAGCTCACTCAGTTTCTAACCTAGAGCTCTGGCTAATATTGGAGGGACTTGGATTTTCGTGGGATGAGAAATGCAAGATCAGGCTGTTGCAGCCCCTTCTGTATGGGTCTACGGATGAAGTACTCGGCTCTTCAAGACTGTTCATGTGTATGTGTTATTTTCCACCAGGCTTTGCCTGTATCATGTGTACTTGTGCAGGAATCCAGAATAGGCTGTGAAATCAGCCAATAAACCTAGTATTGATCCCTTGGTAAAGGTAGGATAAAGCTCCAGAGAAAAGACTGTGGAGTGACCTTATGGCAGCTAAATGAGCTCTACGTGTACCAGATGTTTCTCTTCCTAGCTGGGGACCTGTACTTCTGAAATCCAAAGTCTCAAGCATGTCAAGCTGAGAGCAAAATTGCCTCATGTTGAGGCGGCCTGCTAGAGTCCTAGTGAAAGGCACATGTCCCCATGAGCCACTGAGGAAGTCGGGGAACCAGACAGACTGCCAGCAGGTACACAGGGCCTGCCCAGGGGGCACCCAAGAACCTGCCAGACCACAGCCACCCCCTCCTTTATCTGAACTCCCCTGAGGGCAGTGACCCTGGGCACTGAAGAACAGATATATAGAACAGGTCTGGCCATTTAGACACACCTCCTGACCCTGTCTCATAACGGGAGAAAGCACTCAGTGACTTTAAAATAGAACAAATTTGTAATGATATCAGATTATATGTTTTATGAGCCATATAATTAACATGCGACACTCAGTGCTATGGGATATTATTGACTTAAATAGCTTAGTAAGTATCAAAAAGGATTAGGCATTGACACAAAACAGACTAGCATATGCACTGACACAAACTAGGATCAAAATTACAACGGTTAGCAATCCTTGTGCTTCAGGACATATTTTGATCATCAGCTTGAGGTCAGGAGGAAAGCCACTCTCTAATCCAGTGGTGTGCAGCATGCATGTGGGTTATAGTTACATGGATCTCTTTATTGGCCTCTTTTGATTCCTTTGCCTGATCCTTCTCTGTCTTCCTTTCATTCCCTCCTGTTCCTCCTCCCTCACGTTAATTATCCAGGATAGGTCACTACTAAAGACAGGACACTAAACTAGACGGATGGCTGAAGAGTCTGTACTAATAGGGTAGTTTAATATTTGCTTCTTTCCAGAAGTCTAACATTTATTTCAAAGACAAATTTTATATTCACTCTCTTTCCAATCTTCCTTCTATGCATTGTACCTTTATTTTTATCAGCAACACATACAAATCCACTTAGACTCATTTGAATCATAATTTTTCAGAGATAACAAATGAACCTTAGTTTGGGAGAAGGAAGAGACCAACTAGGCACGTTAAAACAACCTGGTTTTTCTGGTACATTGATAATCAACAATTGCTTGAGTAAAAATTTTTTGAGAGATCTTGTATTTTCAAAACGAATAATCACCTATGAAAACAAGTCTGTGGACAATCATGATAAAATGATGCTTGATTTATTTAGCTCTTTGCAAAATAATTGTTAAGAATTTAAACACTTTCCTCATTGTCACATGCCAAAAAAATCTCATTTTAAGATGATGTACTATTTCACACAATTCTAGATGTTTTGTTTTGTGTTTTCATTTGTGGGTTATAGTTGTACCAGTTGTATAACTAACTTTAGTTACGCTGAAGTTGTAGCAGGAAGCCCCAGATAAGAGCAGTGCGGGCTGAATTTTCTGTCCTGTAAATGCCTTGTGAGTGGTAAGACCTGTGTGGAATTACTCTAAACAGGCAGACTGGACAGCAGAAACATAGAAAAAAAAATTGCTAGATTCTTTGTGGGACCCCAAGGTAATAGCAGAAACCTAGAGAATGTCTGTTTAAAAACTGTGCCTACTCATTTTATTCGTTGCTTCTTTCTTTTTTGTTTCTTGCCTTCACCCTCACAGACTGATTTCTTAACTCCACTCATTCTTACCCTTCCCAGGTCCTTTATTTTTGTTAACGCCTTCTCCTGATACCTGGCATTAGGCAGCGCTGCTGCTCAGCACACTGATACATGCTGCCCTTTGGCTTAGTCAGCCTTGCTGGAAAGATGCTGTCATGCAGCTGCTCCAGTATCCTTCCCATTTTTCACAGTGGGTTGAATTCCAGTTAGTTTCTGTGAGCTCGTTTTGTAGTTCTTCACTGCCCTAAAGACCAATGCTTTTGTGTTGTTGCCTTCCCACAGACATTCTTCAATGTTCCAAAGCTGACCATAGGCTCCATGAACAGATGGGGCCTGATCCAAAGTCCATTAACATCATGGAAATGTCTATTTAGCCCATGGGGTTTGCATTAAATCCTTTGCATTTTACTTACTTTCTTTAGTCCCTCTTAGCTTCAGTTATTAAAATCAGATTAATCCCTGACAGATCCCTGACAGTTCAGTGTACTATATAAACCAACCTGTGCATACTTCAAAAGATAGAGACCAAAACTGCTACTCTGCTAAGGTGAGATCTGCAGCTGGGTAATGCTAAAAGCAAGGCATTACTTCCAGATTTCATTCCTGCAAAACTGAGGTCAGAACCTCACTTACTGTTCATTAGCTGAATCTCCTATTACTAGTGCACCGGCTTTCTCAAAACCATTTCTTACTGTTCAGGTATTTTCTGGTTCCTACGTTATTCTGCCATGGCACCATTCAAGATTCACCTTTGTTTGCAGTTTTACTCTCAGTACAAGTAGACTGTTATGTCAGCCAGAACATCAATATTTCTCTCTGTTGACACAATACACTCTTATCCATATTGCCACCCCTCCTCCTGCCTCATTTTGTCTACATTCCTTTTGAAAAGTGTACTCCCGTAATTTAGTCTCCCACTCAGTACTTGGTTTAATCAAGTCTGTCACTCAATTTATATCCCAGTTCTCACTTAACACAAGTTTCTTGGTTAGCAATCTGTTTCTGCAGCACTTGCTACGCATAACACATGGTTTGCTTTTCTTTCCACACTTGCCTCTCTGTTCCCTGATTCCCAGACCTCACTTTTAACACTTGAAGACAATAAACTTCCTCTTCTGTCTCCCCCTTCTTATGTCCATCATGTATTTTTACGAGACCACTACAGTTGAGGCTTCTTAAGTATCATGGGATGCTTTGTGTAGGGCACATAACAGTCCCTGAGTCCACTTAAAACAGCTTTCAATTGCAAAATCTCACTCAGTTTAATACATAGCTTTAGATAAACCTCTCCTGTTGCTGTATTTCTTTGTGGTGGCTTGTACCCCTTTCCATCCTCACCGTCTTTCCTCAGCTTGCAGGAATACAGGGCAAACAGAAAAACTCAGATTGCCTCCCACTGGCTGCTCATTTGGCACAGTGTGCTAAAATCTGGACTTAAGCATCCACCCTCAGTTTTTGTGCAGAACAGAGGAGTCCTGTTCCAGTTGCTCCATACATTTTAACTAGGGGGACTGAGCTACATATATCTTGACTACATCGTGCAACCATAGCACAAACTTAACAGCTCATCTTTTCCGCACAAAGAACATCTAATTTAATTTTGGATGATAGAAGTGCACTGCAGGTTGGATATCAGCAACATTGCCCACTGCCACATCTGGAATCTCCCACGTGAGTTTCATGTTATCAGTCGATTCCCCTGGTAAGAACCACAGATTGTCAGATTGCTTTCCTCCTCATCTGCAACTCTTCTAGCTGTTAGAGAAACTGATGGACCACTGAATGAGGCAGTTGGAGCAATTTTAGCTCGGCAGGAGGCAGATTCACTGTTTGGCACCTGTTGGACAGATCATTTTTTGGTTCTCTGAATTATTCTGCTGGATCAGCAGGTTTCCAGGTTTAAATGCTGGAATGGTGTAAGACGCAGAATGGTGTTGTTTCATAATCACCTTCTAGAAGCATTGCTTTGTTGTAATGCTACTGTTATGTTGTCCTACTTTTGCTATCTACTTTCTGCAGGGGCTGGATGAATTTTTGCCCACTGCATTACTTAAGTGTAGACTTTGCAGCACTGGGCTGTCTGCATTTAACCTGGAGATGGGGAACAGAGCGGACATGCTGGTGGCTGCTGTCACTGCTTCTCACGCGATTGAATAACATGACAGTTTCCTAGTCCAGTCACAGAGTGGTAATGCATGGTACTTACACAGTACTTTTCATTTTCAGATCAGTTTAATACTGCTCCTGGTTTACAGCGCACTCATCTGTCTCTATGTTCTTAACACAGCTCATGCTCCCAGCCATGCAGGAGAGGCCAGAGCAGTCCTTCCCTCTCTGGCTGGATCAGTGGCTGCCCTATATAAATCTGCATATTAAGCAGATTTGGCAATTGTTCAGACAGAGACAGACTCACTTAAGTAAGAGGTGAAAATAAACTTGCTCATAAAGGCACTGCAGACAGCTCTTTCAGATGGTATGCTATTGGAGACAGAACAGAGGCTGGTTTGTTTTCTTGTGCAGTTGGAGACAGATGATTTCTGTTTGTCTTCTGCGTCCAAGTCCTATCACCATAAACCATACGTGTGTGCGAATGCCGAGTGTCATTCTTTAGCAGTTTCATGACATATCGCGCATTACCGCTCTACCTCTGCGCCAGATGGTTCGTTTCCTGGGGGACTCCCACACGCACCCCCAAGGTCGGGCAACCTGGCAGCACTGCCCGCACGGATGCGCGCCGGGCCCAATTTCGAGGAGGGTAGTGCGGACTTGGGGCTCCGCTTCCTTCTTCCGCGGGGGGCAACACAGCGCGCCCGGTCCCCTGCGCTGGGCGGTGGCTCAGACTGCAGCCAGGGCGGTCCGCAGCTGCCTCTGCTGCCCGCGCTTCCTCCTCCTCCTCCGCCGCCGGCCGGGGCACGCACAGAGCGGCAGGGAGAGCCGGGCGGCTGCTGCCCGCCTGGAGGCGGCTCGCGAGCCAGAGCAGGCAGCGGCCGGGTCGCCCGGCACTAGTCCCGCTGACGTGCGCCTGGGGGAGGGCGGCGGCGCCCCCCCACTCCCCGTGTCGCTGCACGCAGGAAGTTTATCAGGCCGCGGCTCTCCCCGCCTTGGGCGCTTCGGCCCCGGCCTGCCGCCCCCCGCGGGGGGAATTAAAAGAACACCCCCCTGCTTCCCCCTGGTGGTGGTGGGTGCTCTTTGGGCCCTGCAGCCCGCCAGCGGAGCAGAGCGGGGGTCGGGGGTCGAGCGTCGAGCCCGCCGCAGTCTGCCCGCCCTCCGTACGCGGGGGCGGGGGCGGGGGCGCTGACTGCAGTGCCCGCTCCGGCGGCCGCGGGTGGTGGGAGGCGGCCGCGCCCCGGTCGCAGCCCCCCGCGCGGGCGGTGGCGCTGCGGACGCCCCGGGAGCGCCCCCGGCGGCCACACCCCGCGGCGGGCCGGGGCCGGCAGAGGGGCGGAGGGAGGGGGCCGGCGCGGGGTGTCTCCGAGCCAGTTCTCGCGGTGCTGGCCAGGCTCAGCCTCCTTCCCCTCCCCGGCGAGCGGTGACTGTGCACGGCTGAGCGGGGAGCGCCGAGCCGGGCGCGGGGGGAGCCCGTGCCGCCCCGCCGAGCTAGGAGGGAGGCCGCCGAGCAGCGCGCCCGCCCGGCCCGTCCCGGCCGCCCTGCCGCCCTGCCCCATGCCCCAGCGGCGCTGAGCCTCTCGCAGCCCGAACATGGCCACCACGGCAACATGCACCCGCTTCACCGACGAGTACCAGCTCTACGAGGAGCTTGGCAAGTACGGAGCCCGCTGCGCGCCCCGCGCCCCGCCGCCCGCCCCGGCCGCGGGACTTGCTGCCGCTGCCGGGAGCCGTGTGCCGGCTCTCCCGGGAGCTGGAGGAGGATTATCTGCCGCGCTGTAATCCTGCTCTCCAATCCCTCGTCCACCTCAGCGGCATCGCCGCTAGAAGGAAAGGTGTTTCTGCGCCCCTGGGTCGTCCCCGCCACTGGATGGGGTGTCCCCGCAGCCTGCCTCGGGCTGCGCGCTCCTGTTGCACCCCGGGACTTCCTCTCTTCTCCCCTCGCCCTCCTCAGGACCGGGCTGCCGCGCTGTCCTCCCCGCACTGTCTCTCTCGTACACGTTGCCGTTCCCTTCAACTGTTTCTGTGCTGGGACGCGGCACTGTTAATGCCGCTCTGAGATGCTTCAGTTCCCCACTTCCTTGTCCCTGTGAAAGGACCAGGTGCTGCTGCACCGCGCTCCTCTCTCTCCCTCCCTCCTTCCCTCCATCTCTCCGCACTTGTCTCTGCATTGGCAGACCTGCTGCTGCACCCTAGGACAGGCGCTTTGCAGGGGGACCCTGTGGGACAGGAAAGCAATGTAGCAACGGCCCAGGGTAGCGTTATGAGGACAGTGCTTTCCTGGGTGCTGCTGCTCTCCCCTTCCTGCACCAACTGCTGGGCTCTGATGCATCTCTTTCTATCCAGCCCGGTGTCCCCGTCCCTCCCCACACTGCTGCAGCTGTGTGTCACAAACCCGGGCTCCAGAGCTGGTGTTCACCTTGCTGCTTATTGGTTTGTGTGTAGAGGTTGAGGAAGGGGAGAAAAAGGCAGGACTCTGCAGTATCAGGAGGATTCGAGCTATTTTAGGCTCTCTGTAGGGCTAACTGTCTTGTGGGCCCCTTGTTGCAGCTTCTGTTCCCCTTTCTTATACTTTAAACATGTACGTTTGTCCATGGACACAGGTTCATGTTCCTGGTCTGAAGGAATTGGATTTTTCTGCCAGCTTTCTCTTATTTATTGTTTTTCCCTTTTGAGATCTTTTCTGTAAAGCCAGTTGTTATTCTTTTCACACTCTGTGTTTGTTAGGGTGGTTTTTCTTTTCCTTCTTTTTTTTTTTTAATAAGGGACCGCTTTCAAGCACTTATCTGCATAGCTCTGTAGATTTTGAGTCCCTATCTTTTCACCTTGATCTTTATTGTATTACTTCTTTTTTCCTCACAGAAATCCTTCTTCCCTCTCTCTTGGTCCTCATCTCTGAGTGGAATAATTGTAAATACAGTAGTTCCAGCTTGAGAAAATATACAAAGCCTTGTAGCTTTCTACTCACTTCATTAATAAGTACATGCTTATCCCTGTTTTGCAGGTGGGTAGACTAGGTAAGAGAACTAGTAACTTCTGCAAAGTGTTGCAATGATTTTTGTGACCAAGCTGTCACTTGAATGTGGGAGAAATGAGTCCTGGTTGTCTGATGTAACTGCTGGGGATACTGTCTTTGAGAGATGGACTTACTGGCTAGTGTTTGTAGCGTCGTTCTGGGCTGTTTGTCTCCTGTTCATCAGTCCCTTCGTGTCGCACTTCTGTGCGCGTATAGTCTCTCTCTCTCCCTCCCTCCTTGTGCAGTGTGCTGTCTGAGGGGGTTTGAGGGGTCTTCAGGAGGCTTGAGTACCATATAGACTAGGTTTTGTTTGCTGATCGGGCAGCACGCACTGTTCATCAGATTCTTATGTGTGGTTTCCCTCCTCTGTATGTCTTCTACCTTGTCTTTAATCTGGTCCGCTCTGGGGATAGAAATTGCTGCTATCGTATTCTCATTTTCAGTTTCACAGCTCCTACCCTCTTTATTTCTCTTCTAGGGGAGCCTTCTCTGTGGTCCGCAGATGTGTAAAGAAAAGTTCATCACAGGAATACGCTGCAAAAATCATCAACACCAAAAAACTGTCAGCCAGAGGTTAGTGTCTCGATCTACATCTCTTCCTTTTATTAACAGAAAACACTTCACTGGAGTTGAAACTGTAATAAGTTTAAGGGGTCTAAAGTTGCCTGTCTCAGTCGTTGTTTCAGCATTACAAAATAATTGAGTTGTGTGGCAAAGAGGAGATTGAAAGGAGATAGCGTAGGATGATAGAAAAATTCCTCTATCTGGAAATGGATATTGTGTGAAGTGATGTTGTCTTTTTTCTTTTTTGAGATCTTTCTTCTGCAAGCTGAGCTAGAGGTATGTTTATAGAAGACGTATCTGTGTGTGTGTGTGTACTGATCACTCACAATAAAAAGAAGTGTTGCAGGCTGATTTTGCTGAATATCTTTTCTGTGTAGGAGATCTGTCTTACCAGAATAGAAATGTTGTGGTTTTTTTTTTTTTGAAAGATAGATGCTGTATGCCTTGCTCCTTTCATGCTGTACTTAAATATGGTGTGTTTGAAAGCTAACAAGCTCATCTTCAAAGGCAGAAGGAGGTTGGATTGAGAAATCTCGTGAATTTGATTTTTCAACAAATTAGAAAAAATTATTTTTTGTTTTTGTTAGTCCTGGAGTCTTCCAAAATCTGAAAACAGACTTTAGGTCTTATGGAAAGATAAAAAATTCTCAACTCACCCCCCAAACTATTGACCTTCTGTTTTGTAGGGGTATACATATGCACAAAGTGTGGTGTATCTTGTAGTATGCAGGAAGCGTGTATCTTCTAGCATGTAAGGAAACCCTGACAGAAGTTGCAGTTGCTCTGCAGGTGGAGTAGATGAGGAAGAGAATGAGAGAAACTCAATGACAGTAGAAGGTGCTGAAAACATAAAGTGCAACAAGTTGAGATGCCAGAGGTGACTCTTTCTAGAAGAGGTGAACAAAACAACATCTAAGTCCTCAGTGGCCTTTCAGATTTGACAAATTTAATGTATTAGGCCTTTGACTGTCTTGCAGGCCGAATAGGTGGCTTAGTAGGTGGTGTTGACTGAGAAATGAAGAAAAGCAGAAGGAGGGGGCAGATAATCTTGATAAATGATTTAGAAGTAAAGAATGTTTTCTTCTTTTTGTCGGAATACAAAATGCGATAAGAGTGTTAAAGACTGGTAAAAAACTTCCACAGAAGTAGAATGCTCTGCAGGTTGATTTATTTTTTAATTCCCCCACACACACCTCCCACACCCACTTGTGGAAGTAAGCATATGTGATAGTGTGCTGTTTTGGTATCTAGCCTGAGTGAGGGTACATACTACCTGAGTAGGACCAGCCTGTGGATTGTTTAGGAGATGGATGGAGATCCTGTGAAAATCATCCTCTCCTTGGTCAGGTGACAGTAACCACTGATTCAGATGGGATATCCAATCTCTTGAGTTCAAAGTCAGCTCCTCTCAATACAGGAGAGGTTTGAAGGATGGCTTTTCTTTGTTCATGGCCATTAATGCCATGTTTGCTCTGCAGAATTCACCATCCATCCTGTTGTGAGGACTAAAGCTCAGGAAAGCAGTCTTCTCAGATGCTAGTGGATGCAAGCCTGCTTAGAGACAGGGAAGGATATGGTAAACTAATGGCAAATAAGAAACCATTTTCTTATGAAGGAGGTGGTATTTAAGTTACCTCTGAGGACAGTAAGAATGGGAGAAACTGTAGGATGAATAGAGTTGAGATGGAATTCAGAAAGATATTAGTAGAGCTCCAAAAGTAGCAGAGGAATGGATTGAGTCACTTCTTGAGTATTTGGGCACCTAATGAGTTAAAGGGAGAAATATATAGATTTTAATTGTTTTTCATATTAAGATGATGACAGTTTTATGACCCAGCAAGTAGGAAATGCAAATATGGGTGAATACAGGCCCTGTTTTGATTTACTTACTTTCTAGATTTCATACCTTCCTATAAATAAAATACTTTGAGGAGACTAGCCTGGTCTTCAGCTACGTAACTCGAGGCAGCTGGCAATGATTTACTTACAAAGGCATTGGTTAGGTAGAGAGCAGGTGTGGGGAGAGCCAAAAAGGAAATGGATGTTTCTGCTTTTACTGAGGGATATCAGAAACGAGGGGCAGGTCAGGTTTGGCTCAAGTCTTATCTGAGGACTAAAGAATCTGCATTTGCAGTGAAAAGGGGACGGTGACTTCAGCTGAATATATAGGTTCTGCAGTATTCTAGCTGTGTTTGACAGTAGCTCAAGTGATTAGTACAGAAAGGGCCTGAATATTTTGATGGGAACTTAGTGAATTCACCTTGGAGTAGGTCTTTAAAGCACTGAAGGAAAAGCATATGCTATTTAGACATTGCAGCTCTAAATCAGTGATTAAGGAGATTTGATTCAGCAACCTGAAAATGAAAGTCTCTGGGAAAGGCATTTTAGAAAGCTGTCTCCCTCAGGAAGAGAATTACAGCATTAATTCTGCAGTATCCTGGATATATGTTGCCTGATGCTTCCTCTCCCTGAGGTGACTCTTCTCCCTGGGGAGGTTAGGTCTCTGTGCAGCAATGCATACACATGGGGCTCTCCTGCACTGCATGCCTGTCTGTTGCACAGGTTAACCCACCCTACCCACCTGCCTCCTGCAATGGTTTTCTTTTAGGCTTGGTCACAGTGTCAGAATATATTCCCTTATGTGGGGACACCTCTCCAACCTAAGCATAGCTACGTTTAACGTTTTGTTTCTTCTATAGCAGCATTTGAACCTATGTCAGTACCTGAGGTGGTAACTGTTACTTCAAGAGCCAGTGTCTTGCTTCTGCTGAGAAGTACATATAGCCCATTGCAGCTTCACAGAAGTTTTGCCTACTGTAGTGCTTCCCTTGAAAGGAAATGGTAGCAAAGCCCTGCTGTCCTTCTTGTTACCTTTATTTTTCAAGACTCCTGATGAAGAAATACTAGATAGCTGTCTGGGAAGTGTTGAATAGCTTGCTGTATGCAGCTGAAAAGGAGGAAGAGGAACTCTTCAGAGCGAATTGTATGCATTTAAAGGGTTTTGTATTACTGTAACATATTTATCAAACTGTTTTCATAAAGCGGTGAAGAGTTGGAAGATGTATGGTGCTGTTTCAGGGCTTCTCTCTGAAAGCAAGGAGGGTGAATGTGGTGCTGGTCTTTGTGATGGGTGGTCCGTACAACTTCAGTCTAGTATGCTTCACCCTTTGTAAAATAGTCAGATGCTGAGAGGAGAGTCACTGTTTCTCTATTGTCTATGATTTTGGGATGTCTGTTCTCTCTCTTTTTTAATAAATCATGTCAGTAAAAGCTGGTCTAGATTAAAATTCATATTTCAGCTTTAATGAGGTATTTGCTATTATTTATATTGTATTGATGCTTAAGACTGCCTGGTGAAGAGTATGCCAAGAACTTTAATGTTAAGTAGGAGCCAAATGCTTGTGGAAGGGGAGGGGAAACAGACTTCACCTTAGTCAGCGTTCAGCTGACATACAAGAGCAGTGGTTATTACACGAGGGAAATACAATGCTTCAGTCATCTGAAATTCCTGTGGGATTGAACGCATAGGCTTTTACCAGAACTACAGGCAGAGGGGAGTAATAACTGTAATTTTTTGGAAGTTGTCAAGAAGGTGTCACCAGAATACTTTTTGAACATGAAAAATTCATAGCAAGTAGTGCTTCAGTTCCTGGTCAGCAGTGAAGTTCAAATAAAGTAAAGTTGCTTGCAGTGACCAAAAGGACCGAGAAAGAAGCAGTAGCTTTAGTAGCAGTAGGGAATCACCCGAACTTGACTCCAGCATATACTTTTAAGAGGTAGTCCAGTATTGCAAAGAGGTAGATAGAGCTCTATCCTGTTATAACTTTTAGGATATTGTTTATCCTAAATAGCATATAGTGATCTAACCACCATGTGTAGGATTTGTGGCCCTTCTTTTTTTTAAGAGGGGGGTGTGTGTGTAACTCTGTGTGCATTACATCTATTGTTCAGTTTTGCTTGCTGCTGAAAATCTGTATCTTTCAACTCTTGCAAGTGACATTGCTTAATGAAAAAATGAAATGCAGCTGTCTGGAAGTTAGAGCACTTGACTGCTTTCTCCTTACTGTGGCTTTGCTCTTGTTTGTGGAATAAAGAGATGAATTCTCTCCCAGCTTTCCAAATTTATAAACCAGCTCAAAGTTTGTAGTCTACCCAGTTGTTTTGTTGTTGTTCCTGTAGATTATGTGGATGGTGGGAGGAGCAGCGAATTACTTCTGTGTATCAAACGCTGTCAGGTTAAAAGCTCTCTCTTTACACTTCCACCTCAGCTTTTTTTTTTTCCCTCATACATGTCTCTTGTCCTGACTCGCAGTTCTGTGGGAGGTGCTGATTTGGGCTTTACAGTACATTTTGTAGTAGGCGTCGATAGTGGTTTTCCTGGACACTGAAACATTGAGCTTGAATGCCGCAGAGGAAATGTAGTGGCATCAGTCCCTAACCTCTGCCTTGATCTGCTCTGTGAATGTTCTTATCCGGCGTTTGAGTTAGGACTCTCTCGGACTGCTCTTGTGGCTGCCAGGTTTAGAGTCCCCTGTGGGCTACAGCACAGCCGCTTGAATTAGCCGCACGCAGCGATGGTGCACTGCAGCCCGGAAAATCGGCTCTGTGCGAGGGCAAGGCAAGCCCGGCGCTCCGGGCACAGATGGCTGAAGCACAAATCCCAGCTCGTGTCGAAATACCCTGTAACGGGTGTCCTTCGTGTGTGTCTGTGCCTCTAGTTTGGGGACAAACGACCTTTCTTGCAGGGGCCGGCAAATCAAACCGTGTCTGCTCAGCCGTACTTGCAGTCTGGCTGTTTGGTGTGGGAGGGGAGCTGCCCTTCCCCGTCCTGCGGGTGGGCCGCCCGCCAGCTCCGAGAGCCGCCGTTATGAGGGAGCGCGGAGCCGAGATGAGAGGCAGTGATGCCCGGGGATTTTTGGGGGCGTCTTTGCGCACGTGGAGGGATGTAGGGAGCGGAGCAAAGCAAGAGAGTGCTGCGACCCCCGCGTCCCCAGCGGCGTGTGCGGCTGGGACTTGTCCGGCGGGATGACAGTAAGGGCTTGGGGGTGCGGGGAGGAATCGGTCGGTGGGCTGGGTGATGCGTGCGTGAGTTCAGCGAGTGGCTGAACTCTCCGCTCTGCACCGCAGCACACATGCGTGCGGCGGGGTGTGGCGGGGGGCTGCTCTGCTGATGTCAGAAACTGCAGCCCTCTACCTCTCGCCAGCAGGCTGCCTCCCGTTCTTCCGCCCTGCCTCTGCCTGCAGCCCCCTCCCGCCCCCCTTGTTTTTAGGGGGAGAGGGGTTCAAATGGTATATGTCGTGAGGGGAAATCTCACTGGAAGAGGTGTTTGGAGAAGAGGAGGGTTGTGTCTAAAAGGAGAGACTCTGACCTTGGAGGAGACGCTGGGAGCTTGGTGGGGGTCCGCCGAGGGTCACCCTGGCTTTTTGTGTGCCACAACGCATCAGTGCATGCAGGAGAGTGGGTGCCCTGGCATGGGAGCCGGCAGAGATTGCTGGGGTGATGAGCAGTGGAAGCCTTGCTTTTGCCGTGGTTCGCTATGTCCAGAAGCTGGCTTCCTTCTGCTGTGGATGTTGGGGATGGTCAGGGTTACCCCAGGTTGCCTCTCAGTTTACGCTGTATATTTTATAAAGGAGCTGGAACAGAGCAGACAGGATTTCAGCTCGTGTCTGTCTTCTCAGTGGTCACATTGAGTATTAAATTTCCAGCATTAACAATGGGGGGGGGGGCATACAGATTGGGCACGAGTTCCTGCTGCCTGTGCGTGAGGTTGGAGAAGGGGGCTTGGCGAGAGAGTCAGGCTTCTTGTTTTCCCAGTATAAACTGGATTTGTGTATGGCACAGATGTGATTAGTCTAAACCTCTGCACATGTCCTGAAGCCCTTGGCCATAGAGCATTTCCTCTTGATCAGTAAACCACAATTGAAATATTTCCAGGTGTGTCTCCAGTGAAGAGCGGGATGTTGAGCATGCTGTAGATATTGGGGGCAAGGAAAGCTACTTGAATTTCTTGTAAGAAGTATCCACTGCAAAAGATTTGGGGTTCTTTTTGGGGTGTGGTGTGGAATTTTCACTGCTTCCAAATTTAATCTTTCACTGGACAGCACCAAAGCCATTGCTGCCAGAGGAGGACTCATCCATGAATCACAAAGAACTGTCTGAAGAGCGCTCCCTCTCACCCAAAAAGAGTGGGTTAGCACCACTGTTTCAATAGAGGACCATGACAACTTTTTTTTTCCTTTTTCCCTTCCACACCCTGGAAGTATTTGAGATTTGGTTTTGTTGTTTTGTGGTGGTGTTTTGTTTTTTTTTTCTGACCCTGCAAATTTGGTGAAGACAATTTTTTAAAGGGAAGCATGCTAATATAAAAATCTCTCTTCACTGTGCCACCTATGAGCACCATCTGTCTGCTTCACAACTCTGGCAACCAGGACATCATCCCCCTTTTCAATCATTCTGGTCTATCATCTATTTTTTGCGTTTCAGGTGTTTCTTTTTCTGTTCTTGAAACCTCCTGATTTTCACCAAGATACCAGACTTTATGAAAAAACGTTAATTTGCCAGTGTTTGACCAGAGTAAGCTATTGCTATTGGCTTGTGGGAGTGAAGAGGGCAATACCAGCTGTCACCACGATCCTCAGCATAGGAAAGAAACCTTGAGTGTTGTAAAAATAAATATGGAGTTTCTCACCTTGTTGTGTGTTTGCCTGCAACAGAAGTGACAGCGGTGCTCAGAGTAGGGGAAGCAGAGGTGCATTGGTTTCTGATTGGCAAACGTGTACTTAAAATTTTGAGGTGCTCTCAAATTTATTTTTTTTAGTGTATGGAGGAAATGTCAAGTTGTAGCTTTAACAACTGTAGTTCCGTCTGGCCCTTTTGATAGTAAGCTTAATGTTTGAAAAAGGGCTCCTATGAATTAAGCTGACCTCATGTTCCTTTTTGCACCTTACATTTACTGTCTATTTCATTATTACTGTATACTTCTGTTATGGCTCTCCAGGTGTTCTGGTATTGCTGCCTATGTGATTTTTTGGAGAACAGTAGCAAAATACTTCTGAAAAAATGGGCTGGTAGTATCTTAGAAATAACCTTTTTGAACACTGAAGGTACCAGAAGATCAGTGGGACACGGGATTTAGCTTTCTGGGAAAACCGAGTCTATAGTTGTTAGATTTTGATTCCTCGTAGCTTTTTCCATGTTTCTGTCCTTTCTTTATGTTTTAATTTTGAATTTGTTTTGAATGTTCATTTGTTTCTCATGCATCAGTTACTTTAACCAGTAGATGTATTAATTTATAAAGCTTTGATTGAAAATCTTCCTTTAGTAATGCTGCTTTACCTGCTGCTTTTCCTTCCAGAAATTACTGCAGAATTCCTCTTGCTCTCACCTGTTAGATGAGCAGACTGGAGGACGGCGGTTGGTTCAAGAGGCTAATTGCAGAGAATAAATCAGAGATGTAAGAGGAGCTGGTTAATGTTGTATCTTGCCTGTTTATGATGGGGTCAGGAAAGGAGGAGTAACTGTGGCTTTACTCCTGGTCTTTGGATCTGTCTTGCTTGCTCCTGGCTAGCAGTCACAAGGAGACTTACCTTGTCTGAGATGTCAGTTGAGTAAATGGGATGACCTTTCAGAGAATGTGTGTATATTGATGTGATATTGTACTCTCAGCACTTTGGCATTATGTTCCTGAGAGCATGAGTTACATATTTCTCCAAAGTGATGACCTGCTGCTTCAATCCAGAGTTCCCATCTTGAGTTGTTCATTGTCCGAGCACCCACAGCCCTTGGCTGTCTTGTCTTTCCTATGGCTGGAATCTGCTTAGCCGTGACACTGGAGCAGATCCAGGTTAGTGTCTTGCTTCTGAGGCAGGTGCTACCTAGTCTTTTTGCTAGCAGGCACAAATGATTTGGTTCTGCAACACGAGACCCTTTTTTTTTTTTTTTCTGGGACAGCAAAGTGTTAGTGTGATTCTGATGGAGTCCCCAAAATTGAGCTGAGAGCTGTGTTGGAGAAAAGAGCAGGAATTTTGGAAATGAAGACAGAATTAACGTAAAAGAAAAAACAAACCCAATGCAAACATATCTCTAAGAAAAGACGGTGCCTATAAAGATGAGCCTGGGAGTGAGCATAGCTCTTTGTAGACCTACTGAGCCAAAGGCTGTATGGCAGAGGAGGCAAGGGGAGCAGCAGTCTGCTGTGGCAGAGCTGCTGGGTTATCTCTAGGGGTTGTTGCCATGATGACAATGGCAAATGGACTGAAAAATTTACCAGATGTTTGTGAACCAAAGGATTAAACTTTCTCATAGTAGGGAAGGGGGCGGAGAGCAGGGGGAGGGAGGAGAAGGGCGGGTGATGATGTGTTAACAAAGGATAGCATCCTAGTGAGAAATACCAGGCTTGCTCTCCGATGGTCTCTGGAATGGTGGGGGGAATGTGGACTGGCATTCCTCCTCCAGTCTAAACTGGGTGACACTGCTCTGACAGGTTCCATCTTTGAAAAGGGGGTGAATGCACCTGCTTTCATTGGGTATATTGTCAGATTTTGCATTGTTTTGGCAGATGAAATGTAAGAAGTGGGAAAGGATGGTATATCTTTCTTTTTTTTTGGCCTTTTTTTTCCTATACCCACAAATAACTCGTTTTCTACCTTGTACTTGGAGCTTTTCCACATCAGAGTTGGTGCAAATAATGAAGTTTCAGTGTTGCCTGCAGGTTATCAGTCTATCAAACATGAAGCTAACTAGCTCGTGTTATCATTACATGAGGCTGTCATAAATGCAAAACTGTCAGCACTGTTAGGGCTAGTACTGGTTTTGACCCTGCATACTGCTTTTGTCCCTGCTGGTTTCCCTTTCCAGTGCTGGAGTGGTGTCCCTCTGAATGAGAGTGTGGAAAGCCTGGATGGTGTATGAGAAGCAAGGTTTGGGTGGTTTTCCTTCCATGGGAGTCTGAAGAAATTCCTGGTACTACTCTGTGCTGCAGCTTCCTTGGTGAAGGCTGACCATTATAAGGACTGGTTTGAGAAGAACTAGTGATTTGTAGCTGGCTGGGGAGTTGATGAGGGTATCTTAGTGCCCAAAATCCTAGTGCCCCATAGCTCAAAAGGTGGTACCACTTGGTTATTTGCAGTACTACAAGTTATGATGGTGTCTTTTTGCAGGCTACTTCAGAAAGACTTATCTAGTCAGGCCTGGCAGACATCTGACCTGCAATACACATACTAGCACAAAATGTTTGTCTGCAGACTTGGTAAGATAGAACTGTAGTAAAACTAGTTTCTTTCTAGAAAGGCTTCTTCAAATAAAAACACTTATTTATTAAATGAGACACTAGTATCTGTGGATGGTCTAGGTCTTTCCCATTAACCCAAATCCCAGTGAGCTTTTTAAGCCTCACTGAATATAGGTGATAAGTGAGAAGAAGGATGTTAAGGCTCCAAAGCCAGCTCCTGAAAGCTTGTGGAGAGGATTCTTTCCTTTCCCTTCCCTCAATTCCACTTGTTGTCTAGGCACCTGAGTTAGCTGGTGTAGGCTGCAACTCATGTAGCAGAGTAACTCACTATTCAGATGTGCTTTGTCTTCTGCTGTTCCTTTGACATCTCCAGTAAGTCTGTTGGTGTAGACTATGCTAAGTGATAGCTGTAAAGAGAGAGGTTTCATTTCTTGGTGTTGAAGACAACTCTGCTTTGAAGGAGGAGCAAGGAGAAAAGAAGTGGTCTGACACAGCCTGAAGTCTGAGGATGAGGGATCAGAGCTAGAAATCTTTCAACTGAAGTGCACCCTTTCTTTTTTCCCTTCCTCTGAAGCCCTTTTCACTTATGGGTGGGACTGAGCATAAGCTAACTCAAGAATGTGAGTTTTACCCTGATGCCTCTCTTGAGGGAGCTTATTTCCTGAACCTTGTGCTTTGTTCCAAATCTGCTGTACATTGGAGAGGGGTGTGCAGTTGGTAGTCTTGCTTCTGAGTCAGGGGTCTCCTTGTCTTTGCAGTAGAATATGTGTGAAGTTCCCTGCAGCTCTGAAGAAGTGCGAGATGAGTGTGTTGATCCTGCTGCTGTGCTTGCTGCTAGAGACCCGACGTCATACACCTGACTTGAAATGTGATTTCAGAGGGGATAGTCTAGTGCTGTCTCTGGGATGCATTTAATAGATGCACATTTCAAATAGCATGGGTGCTCTGGAAGCTTTTGCAGAGAAAACAACGTGTTAAACCTCCTCTTGTATTGGTCTCCAGTGCCTGCCAAATATACCTAACATTTCTACTCTAGTGGAGCAGCTGCCATTCTGAAAATGTCCATGTGTATCTTAGGTGTTTCTTTTTTCTTTTTTTCCCCTCTCCTACCCCCCTGTGTCAAAACATATAACACTCCATGGGTTATGGGCCACGAAATCACCCAGGGTGACTGGAGGAAAAAATATATGTGGAAGGAGGAAGTTGTCTTTGGTGCACCCTGTAACCTGCAGGGACTTGCTGGGAGGTTTTTCTTGGAGGCTAATACAGAGCGTGACCTGGTGATGCCAAGCAGGAGTTTTCTGGTGTTTGCCCAAAGAGTTGGTATGCTGTTACATTTAATTTTGCCTGCCTCAAGGCCTCTCCATGTAAGCTTTGGATATCAAATGTCCTCTGTTGAGATTGTGTTGGAGAGACTAGAAGAGTTGAAGTTGCACAGCTTTATTTTATAGCTGGTGCCAGTGCAGAGACAAAGCCTGATCGTGACAGATGTGCTTCTTCAGTGCAAGTTAAAGGAGTGATTCACAGCTCTTGTGTTACTTTAAATATTCCTGATTTTTGGACTGCAGGATTGAAAAGTGACTTCCAGCTCTGCCCATTTTTGTTTGACTTGTATGTCATCTGGCCTAGAATCTCCAGCTCTGCAAATTAGGCTATTGTGTTGTGTCTACTGCTTGTTATGAAGTTGCCCTGATTAAAATTTTCAGTGTAGCTTGATCAGTGCAGAGGAATGATCCACAGCCTCCTCTGTCTGAATTGCTCTTGCACTTAGTAAGTATGATGTAGAGGAATGAATTGCTGGTCAGCTTGTCCTTTGTGTGGAAGCACTTCCACAGCAGCGAACTGGCAGTTGAGCTCTCATAACGCGCTTGTCTTCTCCAGGCAGCCAAGTCCAGCATCAGAGATGTGAAAAAAGAGGAACAGGGTAGTTTGCTTTTTTGGATAACCATTATCAAATATTGCTGACAAGTCCAGGTGACTGTGGCTGCTGCTAGCAGTTTACGTTGCTGCAGAGCTGGTTACCCAGCCTTAAGGAAGCACATTATGCCTCATTAACTCTTTGTGGCTCTCTACACTTAGTTTCTTCAGTAGCCACAAAGCTGAGTTTAAAAAGATTTCCCTCCCATCCCCTCACAAATTATCAAAAAATTTCTTGGCTTTCTCAGGCTTTTCAACCTGCTCATCTCCCTTCTGAAATGGGAAATGTGTACTGTTAGCTTTTTTCCACTTGAAAAGCACAGCTAAAACTTCTTACCTGTCTTGGAAACAAAACTCCAGCTTCACCAACCTTATCTGAAGGGGTGGTGGGGACCAGCCTGGAAACAAGGAAACATGCAGCTCAGCTAAGCCAGAGTAATTTATATTCTTCCTCTGCATCTCGGAATTCTTGGATCCTGCATTGCAGTGACTTGGCACTGTTGAGACCTGCCTCCCTGCCACACTATTACCTTGTCTGCTAACTAGCTGTTGTCTGATACTTAGTTAGCTGGTTCATCCAAACACACTGGCACCTCATGTGATCAGCTGATGGGAAGAGGAAAGGAGCTCGTGCCCAGAAATGAGTTCACTTGGTGGGATTTCTTTGCTAAGCTGTGCGCTTCAGGACTCTCTGTGCATAGTGGAATCAAGACAGTGTCACTGGAGTTCTTAGATGGGTCACAGTCGCTGTCTGTGTGGTGGAGAGGTCGCCAGTATGGCTGCATCGCCTTTGGAGCTGCTCTGTGCCCTACCGTCTCGCTCACTGCATGTCCACTTTAAGAGGGATCATCTGCAATGCAGCTGTTAGTAGGGAAGCTCTGTAAATCAAGAGGGAGCTAGTGCAAGTGAGCCCTGTATCTGCAGTAGTGGCTGAGTCTTCCCCACAGCACAGGGAAACTTGTTCAGAAAGACTTTTTGCAGGAGGAGGAGAAAAGGATGGCAGCACAGTGCTGATGCTGGGAGCCCCTCCTTTTTGTGCCTGTGTTTGCACCAGCTGTTGAGGAGCTGGAAAACGTGTGGGAGAGCACAACGGACAGCAGCCCTGGAGCTGGAAAATCCTGTCATACTCTTCCCCTCCTTGCTCCACCACAGAGTCTAACCAGGTGTTTGCTTAGGGCTGATCCTGTTGGGATGCCTTTATTGCACACTCCCTTGTCACACAGGATGTCCTGTTAGAATTCGGAGCTTGTGAGCTTCTGCATGTGACTCAGAAGCATGCAGAGGCCTCATGAGTCGTGAGTTTATTATTGTACCCTCCACCATCGCGTGGGCTGTCAGAGTGACCACTTGCTGGTGCAAAGGGATGATGTCAGTGACCTATGCAGTGATGCTGGTGAGAAACACCACAGACAGAGTGCCATGGCTATGCAGGTGTTGTACTGCTGCTGAGCAACATGGTTTGAGGTGGAGGAGGGTATGGTTAAATAGCTGTGAACCATGATGCCTTCCTTCCCACAGGGATCTGTAGAGGTACCTTGAGTTTCATGGGCTAGAGCTGGAGAGGGTCCTACAGGACCTCCCTTAAAGGTGTCCACAGCTGAGGAGTGTGCATGCTTCTTTTCGTTCCAGTGCTTATCAGGCAAGGCTCCCTCCTTCTCTGTGTTTAGTAGTGTTCTGGGCAGACTTGGTTCTGAGTTTCTACTTCAGTCCCTTTATTTCCACATAAGAAAGCAGCTCCTATTGACTTCTGGTGAGGCAGGAGAAACCGGTGTATGATTTGTTACCTGCTTTGCTTGTTTCCTCTCTGCCTCCCCTGCTTGCTTGGGCGTTCAGTGTCCCTCTTGTAATAACTGAATTGTGCTAACCATGTATAAGCAATGTTCCCTCCCCTTTCACTGGGGGACTGGCTGGCTTGTTGTAAGAAGTTATTTTTAGGGTTTGCTTCCTAGGATATTCTACCCGTGGCCAGTTATGGTGATGAAAATGTCACTGAGATGCAGAAAGGACTCCCAACTCATTGCTAGCATGCCTGATCTTTCTGTTGTAATGGTGTTCATGGGGGGCATGAGTCCCTTACCACTACATCACCTGTGATTAGGGAGACAGCCACAATGACTGTGCAGCATGACTTCCTGTGAAAAGCAAACTGAGCTTCCAGGGTTTATTTTACAGCTGAGTTGGCCTGAGGGAGTGGTGGGTAGGAAGAAGGGGATTGGGGGGGGGGGGGGGGAAGAAAAAGCCTTTCCTTGATTACACTGGTGTATTTCTGCTCTTTTTTCTTTTTTATATATAGGGACATCAGTGCTGCAGAGCTGTGTGTCCGTGTACAGGATTATCCCCAACAGGCAATTTGCTCCTTGTACTAGATGTATTAGGTTGCACTGGGTTGTTGCCAAATGCCTGGTCTAGACTAGGAGAGATGATGTGTGCTTTTTCTTTTTGAACACCTCTCCCACTGCAGATCTGCAGCATGCAACACCCAAAAAGTTGATATTTATGGCTGCTATCTCTAACTAGCCAATGGATGTAATGCAGGTGAATTACAGAACCCGTCTGAACAAGGCCATGAATTGACAGTACTCAGTCTCTGATGTTGGTGTTGGCTTAAGGAGCACCTGCCTCTTTCTCTGGAGTGGTCTGTTCCCTTCTCTATATTGCAGCAGGTCCCTTTCCTGTTGTGTCTTATTGCTTGGATCAGGAAACCAAGCACAGAAGACTGCTTCAGTAAGGAATGGTTGAAGTGATGGTGATGATGGGGAAGCATTTGTTTTCCAGATAGGTGTTTTGGAGCAGCTGTGGAAGAGGTTGTATGGGTGTAATTCTAGGAGACAGGCTTTCCTGCAGTTGGGACTGAGTGCATGGAGTGGTGCATCCGTGCCCCATATGGGCAGTGTGGAGACAACTTTTGCATATTGTAGAAGAGGTCATGGAGAGCAGAGCCCCCTGAGTGACTTTAGATTGAAGTAGCAGGGAATATTAACTTGGCTTTTCCACTGGGACCAGGAAGCTGGTGGCTGTGGTACAGGGATATGGTGGTAGCAGTCTCAACCGGATGGGTGCTGTGTTGGTGCGATGTGGAGCTCTGTCAGCTGCCTGAGGGGGAGCCTGGTTACAGAAAGATGGGATGCTCATCCTTGACTAGAGAACATCTGCAAAGTTACCAGTGCTTAGAAATGATTTTGTCTATGTTTTTGAAGTAATCCTTACTTTAAAGTTGCTTTAGTGATTGGTAACTTTCCTCTTAAAATGTCTTCTCGCAGTCTCACTTCTTTACAATACCTAGAAGGACCCAAGGACAGCATCAAGTTTTGGACTCTTCAAGAGCTGGAGGCAGCCATGCTTTCCCCCTGCCCTGCCTCGAGTTCCCAGCTGTTGCGTGTACTTACCGTTACGTGGAGCATTTTGTCTGGAAGTGTTTCTGTGGCTCTGATTCAGGTGTGGTCTCACTGCAATTCTTTCATAGCCTGCACTGTATTTACAGCTCGCTCTGCTTAATTTGAAGTTACCCCAGTATCGCTAAGGGAACTTAGTCTTAAAATAGATGGTTTGGCTTTTTTTAATTATTCTAATCCTCTGAGGCTTGGTGTTTTTTTCTTGTCAGAAGAGCGCATTCTGACAGAGGTATTATCTCTTTTGGGGAGGAGTCCTTCAGCACTTGGGCTCAGACTCATTCATCTGTGCCTTCAAGAAGATTTTTCCATTTAGTTTACTCCTCTGCGTCATGTCCCTCAAATGCCAAATCAAGGCAGCATTTCCAGCTTCCTTCCTTCTCTCAACTGGTTGGAACAGCTAAAAAAACAAGTGACAAATAGAGACCTGCTGTTGCATGGACACAGGACCCCCAATGTGTCTAGTACAGTGAATGGCATTCTGCAGAATACAAGCATTAGGAGCATACAGGAATTCCATGGTTTTGTTTCCCTCCTGAGCTTCCATCATTTGGATTCAAACATAGATTTCCATGGTTCATTCAAAATAAATCAAACTCTTTGACCGGCGGCTGCATTACCATATAGCATTTTATTCAAGGGTCACATCATACAGATGTATTGTTGGAGAACTGGGGGCTGGATGCAGTAGTTCTGCTGGCTTGGACAGCCTTGGCAGTGATATCTGAGTTGAGGTGCGTGAAAGTTGTATGAGAAGGAGCCTACACTGCCCTTCCTGCACAGGACAGCGTTATGGTTTCTGTTCATCCATTGGTAAAGGTGGCATCAATGCCAGGGAATTTTTCTTCCTGGCAGGATTTTCCCCAATGTTTTGTTGGGAACTTATTTTCCTTTATGGAAAGTGATGGGTCGTCTTCTCCAGGAGGTTGACTTCCTTTGCCCCATGTGCTCCCAGAATTTGTTTTCATGTACTCAAAGGCAGGAGGAGGCTTTTCTGTGCTGCACTCCACTCCTTTGTGCCACTGGAAAGGATCCCTGCAGCTTTTTTTTTTTTTTTTTAGCCACATACTTGTTCAACCCACCAGCTATGTAATGCATCCATAGCTTTCACTAAGCATCCTTTTTCCTCCCAGTACTACTACTGGGCAGGGAATGATTAGCCCTGTTTTATGCTTGGAAATACCAAGAGAGACGCAAATTTTAAAGTGCTTTCCAGCACGCTTGGCAATAAGCCATGACAAGTTAGGAAAAGAGTCCAAGTCATATTCTTTGCTGTAAGTAACAGTGATAAGAAGAGTGTAGGTAGAAAAAAGACTGTGGGCATTTGGTAGGAAAATAACGTGGGCTGAAGCATGTAGCGTTGAGAAGAGTTGTAGTCTAGTTTGCTGGGTATAGGAATAAGATTTTGGTGTGTTCCTTGTACTATTTTTTCCCTCTGATTTGCTTATTGTTTACAGAATACAGCTCTGAAGTACATTGTCAGGCACGCTGTGTTGGTGCCTGCCTTTGGACTCTACCTTTCTGTTATTTTTCCAGCTGATAAGAGACTGAAAACTAGAGGGAGTCTGATACAGCAGACTCTTAGACAGGTGACAATAAACAGCATGTTTGAGGGGCAGAGGGGGTTGTGTGTGAAGAGAAAAAGTAAAGATGGCTTAGGTATAAAATTGTTTCCATGTATCAGCCATAACTACAGGAATGGGGATGGAAACATCAGCAATGGGTTGCTTTTGGCAGTGGGTAAAAGTGGCAAAAATAAAAACTTAGATCTTTAGGACCTAAAGGAGTTGAACTACCAACAAATGTGTAATTCATAGCTAAAATCTGTATCTCAGAGTGAAAACAAGAACAATCTTGCAACCAGGTTTGAGGTAAATTGTCAAACTGGCTGCATTTTAGAATCTGAGTAAGTAATTGAGTTGGTTGTGAAAATTTAGATTACAGGATGCTGTCAGGAAAACGTTCCTGCTCCCACTTGCTGTGTGTCCTTGGCTAACTAATCGGTCTGCTTGTGCAAGGTTTCCTACCTCCTGGAGAACTTGTAACCATTCACATCAATGTATGGGTAAGCCATTTGAATTCTTTCCATAGGAAACCGCTGTACATGCACAAGGTATACTGCTGCAAGCCCTCCTGATCATACAGTGATGTCAAACTAATATGAAGTCTTCAAGAGTAGTACATCCTTTGCCACCCAGGGAGGAATAAAATCTTGGATGTGTTTAAGAAGATTACTGTTAGCTCATCAGAAGGAATAATGAGAAGTTGTGGGACAGAGCTGAAGACTTGTCATTAACTGAAAGCTGGTTCAGGGGATGGAGTAAAAACGTGAGGGAATGACCAGAAAGCTATTCTACACTAATAGTGTGTGTGCTGGGGATACTGCTCTCATTTCAAACAGTGTGACTCAGCTTTTGTTTAGGAGGCAGTCAGAAACCATGCTGTGGAGGTGTTGGAAGGAGTATCCGTGTGAGGGGGGGAATGGAGGGAAAAGGAAAATACTAGAGAGAGGTAGAATGTGATTAAAGTTAATTAAAGTGTGCTGTGAAAAGTAGTTAGATGTTCTCATGTGCCCTTTCTGTAATAGGAGACAAATGTGGTTATGCAACGAATTGAAAATTTATCTTTACAGTAATTAATTTCAAACTTGCTGCCTTGAGACAAATATCATAGATTGAAAGAAAGGATGAGAAACTTGCGTGCAATTGAAGTTGGCATATTTGGAGAGCAATTCTTTTTAAAAAGTAAAGGGTTTACAGACTTATTTCTTCAGGTTGTTTGTGTTTGGCACTAGGACAGTAATCCCTTCTCCACTTTGTACAGGGTGACTGGGACAGTCCTGAAACACAGTTACTTGTCCCTTTTCCATTCCTTTCCTAGTTGTATTCTTCCTAAGCTATGGAGAAAACAAGCTTCCACTTGGAGATAGGCTTTCCTAGAACCCCAGCAGGAGAGTGGAAGATGAGGGTTGCGGTTTCACTCCAGTATTGGGAGTGATCAATCCTATGGCTTGATTTTAAAAATGCAAACAAGTGACACAGGACATCCAGTTACTAACCTCTTTCAGGCTGTCTTTTCTGCCATCTGTCCTAATATTCCAGCATGTTGAATTGTTGTTATTCTACCTGAGTTACTAGGTTTCAGCCACCATTGGTTGTGGAATGCAAGACAAAATGAATTAGCAGTCTGGCAATGAGTATATATTAAATTTAGGAGATGACAGCACTGTCCATTGTGGCTTGACTTTTTCTGCTTTTGGAATTTACATTTGTCTTTGCACTTTTTGTTTTCTTCCTCTTTAGCATATTAATGTGTAACGCTGCTGAGGACTGATGCTCATGGATGGGCCTATTGCATGTAATCTTTTGACTTCCAGCTTGCAAAGAATTTTTCTGCTAGTTTGTTGGGGATATTTCGTGTTTGTGTGTATGTGTAATGCAGGGAAGAAGATAGCAAAGGGGAAAGCTTCAAGAACTAGTAAAGTAGCATCCCATTATGCTGGGTTTAGAAGTTCTGTGTGGTGCAGGTCTACATAAAAGACACTTAAGAAGTATTTCTCCTCCTGGTTTTATAATGGTAGCACTGTGAGGGAGGATGTGAAGCACAGTCCTCGCAGGCTCAATCCTGTGAACTGCTTGGTTATGGTGAATGGTTGGAAATAACTTTTTACACTGGAGCCTTGAACATTGTTCTGCTTGGCTCAGTGGATCATATGCTAGTTACCTCCAAACAAACAGGGTGTCTGTACATGACTAGAAATTCAGGTTGATTTAAAAATATTTTGATTGAAAGCATGAAGTACAGTGTCAAGCCTTCTCCATGGAAAGTAAGTTATTAGCCAATTCAATCCACAAGTTGTAGGGATATCAACTATGTTACTGATAGTCCTAGTGATTCTGCAGGTTTTGTGGAGAAATGAAACGTTGCAAGGAACCAGGTAGTTACTTCTCTGACTCTCAGGTGTAGGTTTTAGCTATTGCCTGGGCTGATTCTTCTAGCAAGAAGCATGCCAGCTTCCCTTGGGCTCAGCTGCCCGGTAGTTTCATAAAACTGAATTTTCTGTGCAGCTTTCTCATTTTGGCTTCCAAAAACACACATTGTTTCAGACTTTCAGCTGAAGTGAGAATTCACTATATCCAGAGTTTGGCTGTTTGGGATTGGGGGTGGGGAAAAATTTGTTCCTTTAAGTTGCTTATGTGCCTGAAATCTAAGGATGTGGTCACATATCTTTATGAATCCATGATGTAATCGCTAACCCCAAAAAGCTCTGAAAGTTTTTCTTAAGTAAAGAGAGGAGGTGGTTGGTTTTTTCCCCAATTGCTGTATTTTAAAGTGAAGTGTCATTTGGTTTTAAATAATGAGGTATACCTTAATTGCAAACCAAAGATCTTTAAAGCCATCCTTCTCTTAACTGTCAATTCATTTGGAATAACTATGAATCCATATGAAGGGCAAATAGTACTTGTTTTTAAATTATTGGTGTTTATGGAAAGACAAACTATTTCCTTCCCTCCTGCCCTTGCCTCAATAAGGGCATTGCTTTTGTGCAATGTAAACTGCATTTAGTAATGGTCTTGTGCTTAAGAGCTTCTAGTTAATGAGGCCTATTAACAATAATGAAAAATGGCATCCTTAAAGTGCAGACCTAGTCAGAAAAATTATTCTCCAAGAATGACTGGATGGCTGTGTACTCTTTCTTGGCTTATTTAATTTAGGGGGTGGGGGAGGAGCACAGTCTTGGCTCTGAAACTAATTATTCTCCTATAAATGTGCCCACGATCTGCAGTTCCCACTGGGGATTTGCAGGGCTGAGGTTTCTAGTGCTAAAGAGCTTCCCAGACTGAGCTTAGCTGAGCCTGGCGTAGGCTTGACTTTGCTTTCCCAAGCCTCAGCAGGAGTAGCAGTAGTAAAACCCGACTTTCTGTGTGCTGGAATGAGCACATCTGAGTCAGCAACACAGAGAAGTTGCATGGAGTATGAAAGTGATGTATTTACACAATTATTCCTCTGGCTATGTTTCTGTTTTAGTGTGTTGCCACCTCCGCATCATGTACTGTTTTGGTTGGGACGGATATGCATTGCTTTTCAATATGTGAATAATTCTGCTTAAGAAAAGGGAAGGATTGGCAACAACCATACTGGATTTGACATACCAAAAAGCCCACATTCCTGCTTGACACAGGAGGGCTGCATGGATGATGTTCGTTCATATGAATAAATGGTAAGGTATTACAGGGAATGTCTAGAGAAGTGGAAGCTTCCTTTACCTCTCTTTTAGTGTCCTCCCCCTCAGTACTGTTCCCACACGTCCATTTTAATAATTTCTTTTTGAGATAGGACAGCCTGTCATGCCACTCTGGAGGCTTCGAATAGCTTCCCCTAATATGGGGCTGGCTCGTCCATGCACATTGGAAAGGATTTCTCTGATTGCTCTCTTACTCCTCTCTGCTAAGTTCTTCTTAAGAACTACAACTTTTTGTGGTTATGGATGTTCTGTATATTGGGAGAATTTCTCTGCTGTGGGACAAAGTGGGCAGATTTTAGGACAGAAGAGAGATTTTTCACATTAAGGGGATGTTTCTTCTCCCATTTTGGGGGCAGTGTTGATTCCTGGAGACAAATTTGATTTCTTTCTATACATTAGCTGCCAACTTGAGCTAATGGTACCACACTCTTTAGGATTTTAATTGGACTTCATCTTCTAATAAGGCACCCTCCTATCAACTGCCATCTCTGGCAAGGTCACGTGTTTGAAGCTTAGTGGTTCTCGATGGGTATCTAGTGGCTGGCCCAGTGGCGATTCCTCTGTCTCCTCCTCTTCTGGTGCTAAGCAGAAGGGTGTCAGTGCTGCTCTCAAAGGAGCCTTTCTGTGCTATAATGAAAGCAATTCAAACCACCTTGCACTTGTGCCTAGCCATTATATCTTCTGTGTGGAGGTAGAGAAGGGTTTGTTCATGTAACATTTCAGGTTGGGTTATGTACATGCACATCTGCCCTTCACGGAAAAGGGAGTTGGAGTATTTCCCACTGGGCGCTCAAAGTGTAGGGGCTGTTGAGCCACACGTGGGAGAGAATCAACTTCTTGAAAAGAAAACAGTCTTATGGCTGAAGCTGTTTGCTTATGGAAGTTGGAAACTGGTGGTTGCCTGGGGTGTGCAGGAGTACTGGCTAGCAGCCTCAGTTAAAATGGAACTGAGAAAGATGCTGCGTGGTGAGCTGCTGCATCCCCAGCGTAGCCCTGAGCTCGCTGAACAGGAAGCGGGCCGGTGCATGGAGGAGGAAGTGGCTGGCAGCGCGATGGGGAGCAGACCACTAATGGGGCTGTCCAGAGCGCTGCTGTGTGAGAGGAGAATTAGCTCTTGATGCAAAATGTTTTGTGGCCTGACAGCCAAAACCACTCAACGGTGCCAGGTTTCTGTGCGTGTGATTTGGGCAAGTTTTCTTTTCCAGGTCTCGCTCTCCTGCTGTAGATTGCCACAAGGCCAAGATTTGTGAGGTTTGACCCAGAACTGCCTGTGCTATATATTTCTTAGACTTGTGTTCGAAAAAAATGGGATTTCTTTACTGAAAAATCAAAACTGAGAATATTTCCTTAGGCTTTAATGTGTTCTAATATGGGGTAACAAAGGGAGGAGGAACAGCAGTTGCAAAGCTGAACACCGTGATATGAGTTTGTGCTGAAACTTGGGCTTTCTAATTGCCACTTGCTGCCCTTAGCTTGTCTGAGAGATGGAAGCGCTGAGTACCCACGCTTCTGCTGGGCATAATTTATCTTGGCATACTGAGTATTGCTGAAAATAAAATTTTGGGGTGTTCCTTGGAACAGATATTTAACTGTGCATTCTGTAATCACATCTGTGATGTAGTGTCACTACCAATTTGCATAGACAATACTAATCCTATTTCTTACACATACAGGCTTTTCATAACTTTTTTTAATAGAAGTGCTCTGTTTTTGTTTAATGCACTGTTATGCTTGCTAGGTCTAGATAAATGTTTTTCCTCTACCTCTCCATTGGCTTGGTCATTCACCGCTGTAGCACAGAGTTTTATTACTCACACTCCTAGGTTAACTGTGTTGGCTGGTAGAGAAGGAAAGCTTGTACATCTATGAATCCTTCACTAAGAGATAATGTCTTTTGCAGTAGCTGCCACTTCATCTCATTCTCCTTTCCTATGGCTTTTGAAAAGTGTACAGAAGAGCATGGGGAAGACAAGACACAGTTTGTCACAACCTGCCATCTCCTTCAAGATGGCTGGAATGTCTTTTGACCAGAGTGGGTCGGTATAAATCGCTGGGTGCTGCTCCAAGATGCATTTCAAGTTTGGATGTCAGAACTTAGTTTGTAAGAAGCTGGTGTTGGAGAGGAGGTGCCATTTATAGTACAGAGAAGTGCTCTTTATTAGAAGTGCCTATAGGAAGTAGGTGTATCTGAGGCAGTATTGCCCTTTTCCTTAAAGCGGTAAAAGATAGTGAGCTATCTGGTGTATTCATAGCTTGTGTGATGACGTGCAAGTCATTGCATTCAGGTCTTTCTTCTGTTTTGCTATTAAATTCCGACAGAAAACTTCATACCTCTTCTTTTGTTTTCCCCATTTGTCATTTTCCATTCCTTCAGGAATAGCTGAAATCTAATCAAAGTAAATCTGATTGTTGGGCAGGCAGCATCCATGGAAAAGCAGAGTCATATTGGGCCTCAATCTCTTAAAATGCAGGCTATTTTGAGCCTCAGATTTTGCTTCTGCAAAATGGTGTATTCTTTTATTTAGGCTAAATTAATTGCTGTTTAAAACACTTGAAAATCCAGTGATTTAAGGTGTTACAGGAAATCCTGGGTGTTCTTTCTGCAGCCAGTTTTAACAATCTGGAACTCTATTTAAGTTGAAGAGCATTTCAAATTTTTGTTCTTGATGCTTAGTCATGACCTGTCTATATGTTAGCTTGTATCTTCCACATGATAAATGGAGACTTTAACAATTTATTTGCTGAGCTGAAAGATCTTTCCTAATAAGCTGTCATGTTTTGGGTCACTCCAGTCTCTTCTGAAGTATGTGATTTGAGATGGTCTAACAATGCCCTCAGAGCTTTACTAAGCAGAATCTTATAAACTAAACCATGAACAAATATTTTATCTTGGTAATAAGATTTCATATGCTGAAGGATCTCAACATATATCCCAAGCCATCTGTGAGAGCAAGACCATTGAATTGCAGTCAGGGGCTGGAGAAGTGCATGAAAAGGCTGTATCTCAAATGGGAGCTGAAATCAAATCATCCTATTGGGTAACTTAGGCATGATGAAGACATTTAACAATTTCAGAATATGATGCCTCAGCATAAAATCAAAAGGAATAAAATAAAACTCTCTTTCTGGGTGGTGGTTATTGGCCTTCTAAGAGTGCGAGGACCAAATGGTAACAGTCAGGTTTAACTTGTACTGATGAATACAGGAAGATATAAATTAAATATTTGTTGTCCATACTGCATTTCTGCCCAAATATCACTCAGTTTCTCTTGTCCAAATTATATTCCTGGGATCATCTGATAACCACCAAGCTACAAACTGATTTTGCCCACTGGTTAAGACTCAGAGATGTGTCTGGGGTATCATGAAGGCAAGGAGAAGTTCTGAAGGATAGCCTCTTGTAGCCTTGACAGGACAAAATATATTTAAACTTGGCAGGAGGCAGAGAAGAGTGGAAAAGCACCTTAGAGCTGCAAATGTTTTGTTTTCTGAGGTATGCAGTCCTCTTCTTCCTCCAACTTCTGAGAACAATCTGCCCTAGGCCCTCCTGTGTGGGGAACCTGCTTGTTTGAAAAACAAAACAAACTCTCTAAAAATCACCTATTTTCCTGGTAATCTGGGTGTTTTCCCTCTCTGGACTGAATGCTTATCTTGTCTTCCCTGTGCTGCTGATCAGTGAGGCCAAATGGGTTTATCTTGACCTGTGGTAGTGCTGGCTGCCATCAGTGTGAGGCTGGGGCAGTGCTTCTTGCCAGCCACAGCTCTTGCTGGTGTCACCAGCTCGTGTGTCTGAAACTCTTTCCTTCCATATCTGCTGTGGCAATTTAATGACTGCTTTCCCTGGATCTTTTTGTTCCTCTCATGTCATCTTTGTGATTTTTCTCTTGGAGTGCAGAGTTACATATAGGCTGTGATTAAATAAGTTTCTCCTGTAAGCAGCGAGTGATGTGCTTTTCTAGATATGTTGCTTTGTAAGTTATTTTCCTCTTAAAACTTTCATTTCTTTTAATCACCAAGTCAAGTGTCCTATCATTCTAATACTTGAATAATTCTTGATGTGTGGTATCCATTCTGTCCTTGTAGGGCAAACTGGGCGCTTCAGCAGTCTCCGGTTTTAACTTAAGAACGTGTAGATTCTTCAGTGCTCCAGCCTCATGGTTTCCTGATCAGCTAAAGTGATAATTTCTCGGTGTGTCCGTGGACAGAGGAGGAGATGCTGCTTTATTCGAAGCTCTCCAGTATATTGAATGGATGGGAGCTATGTGTAAATTTGGGAGTTGATACGCTCTGGTTTTGACTGTCCATGTTAAAAGGCAGTAGACAATGTGACAGGTATCAGACACTTTCTGATGTTCTCATTGGTGAGGTCCTTGGTTCTGTCTATAAGCAGCCAACTGCGTAATTGCTTCTTGGGAAATCAGTGTGTTCTGAACAGCCTGTCTCTAACGCAGCACACTGTCAAAAGCGGGGTCATATTTGCCTTGCTATAATCCAGATCTCATGTGTTATCCTGGTACTACACGACTGGGGGTTTTCTTCTTTCTTTTAGGTGTAGGATCTGGGGTTTTGCAAGTCCTGTCCACACTGCTGACTCCAACTAAATAGCTTTATTTCCACTCTACTTTTTTTAATCTGCAATTTTTCCTCAATATGTAGTGAGGGGGTGGTAAAGATTGATCTGCATTCTGTACTTATAAAAATAATGAGTGCCAGGAGTTATGGAGGGAGAATATTGGGGGAGCTCTGATGAACAGTTGTGTGTCATAACAGATTGGAAATTAGTGGTACACTAATACGGTCAGAAGACTAGAACACATACAGCCTGACAGAAACCACTCGTGTGCACTAATTCTTGGAGTATCATAGCAAAGGACAGGGGAATTGTACCCTGTAGCTTCACAAGCAGTTGCAGCCAGTGTGAGCTGCGTGTTGCTGCTGAAGGAGGCAGCCTTTCTTCTCACCATTTGTTCCCTCCTTGCACTAGCACAAATTCTTTATATAGTTACATGATGAACCAGGTTAATGATGGATCAGTTCAGCTCTCCAGTTCACTGCACTGCTGTACAAATGCTTGCGCCAGCATCAGAAGCAAAGAGGATGCAGGGCCACTAGGAAACAGGCTGGGCAAGGATGGGATTGCAGTGGCTGCCAGTGTTACGAAAAAGGAATCTCCTTTACCCGCTGTTGGACAAATCTGCACCACAGGCAGTGCCAGTTGAGTGATCTCTCTCTTCTAGATATGCTTTAAAAAAAAAAAAGTCTTAGCTGTGGCATTTTGGTGAAGAAGGTGAGGGAAATCAGTGCTGTGGTGGACCTTTAGGTGTAGTACCAGAATCCTCAATTCCAGCAGCTTAGCTAAGAAATTGGAGGTGCCACTGTATGTCTGTCCAGGTGAATTACCAGAATACTGCCTGAAGGGTGGATGGGCTTTTTGGAGGGAGCAGGAAGCTCTTCAGTCCAAACAGTGCCTTGCTGTGGTGCTGGCCTTGCTGATGCACACTTGTCCTTGCTGTAGAAACTCATCTAATGCAACATGCAGAAATTGTTATGTCTGTGAAATGTGTGTATTTATTGACATGATCCAGACAGAAACGAAGACGAGCAATACTGCTTCTAGCAGGGAATTTTAATGTTCTGAAAGCGTGGACTTGATCTGATAATGTTGTTTGTCCCTTCTCATTCAAGTCTTGGTTTCACTTTGAGGTGCTTGTGCTGAACCCCAAATATGGGTCCGAGACTTCTCTGATCACCTGCTTAAAGGTACTACGTGATTGAAGACTGTCACACAGTCTTAGGACTGCGTGAATGAAGAGATCCCTACGTTGTATCTCCCTTGTCTCTTTGGGAAGTCATTTCCTGTGATTTGAGGGCTCAGCTTCAGGAGTGGGAGCGGGTTTCTCTGTGATCCCTCACAGTGTCATTGCCCACACGGTGAGTCACTGGTAATGCCCGAGTTCTTATTTTTAGTCCTGTTGCTGCCATCAGGCTGAAACCATTGGCCAGTAAGAGCCTTAAGCGAGGAGATAAACACATTAATCTCCCTAGGCCTTCCCCCTCAGCTGCTGCCTCCGTGCCTTTGTGCATCTCAAGATGTAGCTTTTCCTGGACCATCAGGCAGAGCAATATCCCCTCCGTAACCTGGTGGGATGTCATTCAAATCTCTTCACTATTAAGTGCTGGAGCTGGGAGGAATGCCCTCTGTACGCATGGGTTTGCATGCGCCAGCAGAGCAGCCTGCTGCGTCGGATGAAGGCAAGCTGGGTAGGCTGTTACTTTCTACCCCTGTGCCTTTGCCATCAGGGATTTTCAGGGAACATCCATTCTTTTCTCTGACCCGATCACCTCACTGCCTTTCCCTCTGTCCCCTCAGGAAGAGTCCTGAAACATACTAACAGGATTATTTTGTATAAGCTTTCTGTAGCAGTTGAGAAAGTCTGTCTCCTTTGGTGAGCTTTTAAAGTATCATTGAATTCTTGGGTGAGGTCACTGGTCTGGCTTACATTGTAGGACTCTAACAAAGGGTTTGTGCATTCGTTCTTAGGCTTTCTTTTTTACTGGCTTTTCTGATGTCACAAGGTGGTAGATACGACAGTACTGCTGAGTGTTACTTGGCCCAGTAATGAGCTGGTGGTGGAACAGGTTTAATAGGGTTTTTTCTTCTGCCCCATCTTTCTCATGCCCTTTTTCCCAGCTACTTCTCATCTGGAAAATGAACTAGTTTGCAGATTCCAGCATTCTGGATCTCTCTTTCCCATGCTTTTCTTGCACGTCTCCAACTTCAGGGAGTCTTACGCAGTTTTACACCATGTGAGTTTTAAGGGAAGAAAGAAATGTGTTCAACTGTACTTTTGTTAATAACGTAGATTATTGGGGGGTTTTAACTAGGTATTTTGAGAGTTTTGACTGTGGAAGAGAAATGAAGTAAAGACAGTCAACTGGTGGGGACTTGCCCTTCTTTCAGTAAGGGTGCATGTGAGCCCTCATGGACCTTGTTGATCCAGAAGTCCCAAAACACACATGCAAAGCTGGCAGCACTGTGGGATTATGGCTGATCTGCTTCTCTGTTTCCTTGCCTCAGTGGCCTCAGGTAGCCAGCTGTAGCTTCAAGTAAAGCTCAGACTCCCAAGCTCTTGGCAGTGTGCTGGTGATACAACAAGCACACGCTTAGCTCAGATGGAGTTCAGTCCCATTGATTATGGCTCAGTGGGCGTAATTTTTCTGACCTTTCTGGTCCAAAGCCTGTTTCAGTTCTCTGCCCTCATTTTTGTTCCCATACATGTGTCTTTGAGAGTGGCCCAATCTTTACAAAGTTCAGAAACAAATTTTTTAAAACTTTTTTTTTCCTGATACTTGCTCCTTGGAGGGGAAAGGATTATGTACTACTATCGGGTATTTGAGGCTGCCTGTTTGTTTTGGTGTCTCTTCTCTGGTACAATTTGAAAGCATTTCTGACTGTCAGGTCTGGGAGAATATTACCTCAACATAGGGATAGCATGTTCTAGTGGAGAGTTGAAGCGTTCATCAACCAAAGTAACTACCAGTATTTTTCCATCCGCTGAATGATGTGATATAAAAAGACAGCTGACATGGATGACCACTGCTTTGAATGTGGAAGTAGTGCTGCCAACGTGCAGAGGTGGGGGACTGGCCCTGTGTCCAGTGTGGGGGGCTAGTCCTGTGTGAGACTTAACTTACCTGGATCTCCTCTGGATGCTCTAAAACTTATGTATAGCTGGCTTCTGCTTGTGTCTTCCACTGTAGTGCTAGATTTGAAATGCAGAACTAGTGTGGGAGACCAGGGCACCTGTGGATGCTGGTAGCTTGTGCTCAGAGACTGCTGTAATGGGATCTACTCTGTGTGTGTCTGTAAATCTCGGCAACATTGAGCTGGAGATTGGTACTTGATGCTGCTTGCTCATTGCACTGAAAATGGAATTGGCTGTGGGCAGTGGAGTTGTGAGGGATGAAGTGTAATCACTTCACCCACATGTGAGTTCTTGGAGCTGCTCTTCATGTGTCTCTCCTCTTTGATACCTCTTTCTATATTATTATTACTACTACTACTGTAGAACTTGTCCCTAGGTGCATTCAGTGTTTGAGTGGAAAAATGTGCAGGACTGGACAAACACAGTGTAATTAGAAATCTCTCACCGTGTGTCTATTTTTGCGCTCTTTCTCTCCTTTCCTCTTATCCCTCTTATAGTCTATATACAAGTAATGAGTATCTGAAGCTGACAGAGAGCTTGGTCTCTCTGCTGGCAGTGTAGCAGAAGGTGTGATGCAGCATGAAGGACACACTTTGCTAACTTGATTCTCAGTAGTGTAGTGATAATAGCATTGAAGTCACAGTGATGCAGATTTCGGTGTCGGCTAGCAACCTCGGCACATATGTGGGTCTCCAACAGGCCTGTAAAATTTGTGTTAAAAGTCAATGAATCCTGCTATTACTACTCCTGCTAGTGAGTATAGTACTAACATGGATATGTCTATTCATGCTGCGATGAAACCTTTGATTGCAGAGTAGATAGCCCCATAAAGCTTTGAGGCTCTTTTGCAAGGACAGAAGGTGCCCAGCAGGAACAATATCAGAAGCTGGGTGTCTGTCTTCTGCCTGTGAATGCCAGCTCCAGAGGAAATAGTTACGCAGTTTGCTTATCACTTCAGTTTTACTCTAGCTCTCACGCTGCTGCACTTTTAAAGAGAAGGTCTTGGCTTCCCAGAGAACAGCTGCTTATAGTATCCCCTTGCACAGGGGGGATAAAGCCTGGCCTCCTGGAACTCTTCCAGCCTCTGACCTTATGGAGAAAAACCTGTGTGACCAGTCTTTGTAGGCTGCAGCTTGTCTACAGTGTTGGATGCATCATCATCAGGTCCTAGGGAAGGGTGATTTCTTTCCCCTTTCTTAGTCAAGGTAAGGAGGTAGGTGGATGGAAGATGCTGGTGAGAACCACCAGTCTGTTCAGCGCAGAGCAGCAGAGAGAGGGCAGTGGTAAGCCTGGGGTTTTGGTAGTCTACTTCTGTGCTAACTGTGGTCTATTAAGGATGCTGGTGTTTTTAATCCCTGGAGGTCAAGAAAGTTAGCACTGTGGCTGTGGTGTGCATGGGGAATTACCATGACTTTCTGGCTTCTGGAATGTGAAAAAAAAAATGTAAAAACTAGGAAAATTACCAAAATGCCCTGTGACCTAATGTGTGCTGCAGCATGGTTTGCTTTGCTCCTGCACATAACTTTCCTGCCAAAGGAATGGAAATGTAGGTGTGGCAGATGTATTTCTAACCAATTACACACCATAGAAAATTCTGGGAGCTGTAAGCTATGTTAGTTTGTAAGTCCCAGCAGCCAAGTTGTGGTTTGTCAGGGGAATTTTGGTTTGAGAGGCCTTGATTATTTTTTTGTTTCTTTTTTTTTTTTTTTTTTTATTCCTGCCCCCAGAGCTCCAGGAAAAACTTCTTCTTGGGAAGGTGACTCTTCTCTACCCTGTGCATGTGTCAGCCCTGCAGCTTCCCAGGGCAGAGGCCTGGAGTGCTGCAGAAAATAGAGGAGAACTGTGGGAACATCAGGGCTGAGCCTAAGAGCACCTTTGGTCTGATTCTTATGATCAAAATAACAGATACATGCTGCTTCCCTTTGTGTTTTGGGATCAGCAGACAGATATTGTCAGGTCCGTTTTTCTGGTGCTTGGGTCTTGACACGAGGCTCACCAGCTGTGATTGTTGCAGTGATGGCCATGCAGAAGTTGTCCTCTCATCTCTGCCAGACACTTTCCCTTGCTGCCTGGTCCTGTGTCTGTAATGTGCTTCCTCCAGTTTCCTGGGCAAGTGTAAGAGTGTTTTGTCCTGTTCACCTGAAACCTCCCCAGCTGTAGATCTATCAAGCTGCTGTTCTGAATCACAAGAGCGTTTGTTCTCTCACTCTGGATGTCACCATAGATTTATTCTAGGCTGCCCTTACCATCTTTTCTTAGGCTCTCTGAAGCTGAGTGTTGGACACTGAAGGTAGTTTATCCTTGCTGGATGAGGTACAATTTTCCTGTGTCTGTAGTGTGATTAAGTGATGACTGAAAATCCTTGCTGACCTGTTCTGCAGGACTTGTGCATCCTCTTTTTTCTGGATTAGATAGAGACTTTCACTCAAGAGTAGAACAGAATTTATATGCAAACTGATGGCCCAGCCACTTCCTGTGATTACTTTGTGGTAGCATCAGTTCCATTTCAGCTGCTGCTTCTGCTGGACAGTGGAGTAAAATCCTGTCCATCATGATGCAGTTCCCTTGTCCTGTTACTCTTCTCCAGGCACACATCCACAGATGCTCGCCGCTCTCCCTGCTGCAGACCTCCTCTCTAAGCATTTGTTTCCCGGTGTTCCTGCTGCCTCTTGGTCAGATACAACTCTGAGTATGATGCCTGGGTTGTTCTTCTTTTCAGTTGTGGTTTACATGTAGTCTGTTGTGCTCTGGACCTTGCTTCCCACTCGTGGGGAAGGTGGTAGTTCCTGTCTCTGCTCCTGTGAAGCTGTGTAGCAGGAGATGACAATTACCACCCAGCTTCTCAATGAGGCTGCAGCCAGAAGGGAGTTAGCCTCTGATGTACGGGTAATGGGCTGGTGAATGCATGACATCACTGATGGCACGTGGGCATAGGTTAAGAAGGTCAGGATAGCAAAGCAACATCTGTGTAATCCCTTTGCTATTTTGTGTGAAGATGAATGAGTGGCTGGGGGGTGGGGGGAGAGGCAGCAAAATCACTGTTAGCAGGGCAGATGTGAGTGTGCTTACAGGTCTGATTTTTGGGTTTTTTTTAACAGGAATTAATAGATTTGTAGGACAGTAGCCATAAAACTAAGCTGGCAAGCCTCTTCTCAGGAGTTTGAGAACTTCCCAGAATATCTTAGATGAAAGCGAAGCAGACTCCCTGCAGCTCAAACTCTTGAAGAGTTGATAACAGTTCTGCATTTGAGGGAATAGCATATTTATTCTGTGTCAAGTCTTGCATTCCCCAGCTTACCTGACCCTCCAGCTCCCTAGCACGTGAACCTCTCTGCAGCTGCTAGTGGAAACACAGGCACTGCCTTTCCTTGGTGCTCCCTCTGTGCCGAGGGGCAGGTTCTGCTTGCTGCAGCCTTTCTTGATGCCCGTAACCAGCATGCAGGCAGGTGGTGTGCAGGAAGAGACAATTCCTGCCTGTCTGCTGGGGACGAGCTGTACTCAGACAGCTGGGGCATGCCCAGAAGCACTGCACAAGTACCTTGTAGTCCAGACGCTTCAAACTGCCCTGGCTGGGGTAGAGTCTCTGCGTATTCTGGCCTTTCTGCAGCATGCTGCAACTTTAGGGTAGAAGAGAGGAGTGGCTGTCTTTGCAATACCTCTGAATTGCTTGCCTTGCACTCTTATCTTTCTTTGTGGATGAGCTTTCACGTGAGCAGTGACAGCTACTAGAGAAGCTGCAGCCTCAGTATTTTCCTGTGTTTTCCTCCCACCAGAGCTGGCAGATGTATTTTGATATGTGCTTAACAGACTGAGTCCTGAGAGGCAGCAAAGGCCAGTACTAATAGGAAGGATCTGTTTTCCACCTGCATCTTCCCAATCCATGTATGTCAGGGAGCAGAAGGCAAGGCAGCACCTGGGTGAAGGGAGGTAAGGACCTTATACCCTCATGGGTGCCTTCTGGAATGAAGTGTGCAGTGGCTGTGCTTTCAGGCACTGAGGCCTTGTCTCCCATGGAAGCTGGGAAGACAGAGCCCTCCTCTGCTCCCTCTGGAACAAAACCAGTGGATGACTAATGCGCTCTTTGTAAATACAACTTCGCCTATCAGTGACTAATGAAGGGGTTTTTTTCCCCCCTCCTGTCTTGCTAAAATAAAAGTGGTTGCTCAGAACAAGGCTTCTGATGGGATCTCTTTCCTCTTGTTTTATTTCACTCTTATCAGTGGTGTAGCAGGGGGTGCAGGGCTCTTACAAAAGGTAGCTTATTGCCCCTTTTCCTTATTGCTCCATTTCCAGATGGTAATTTGTATATTCATTTTTGGTAGGGTCCTAGTGTGGCTCCTAAAGCTATCTTCTGTTTCATATGTTGATCTTTGCTTCTCATACTGGAACCTGCATTGTGTCCACAATGCAAGAGAATCAAACCTTATTTTAACTTTTTTGATAAAGCCTTTGACAGGTGTGCTGTTAGTCCTGTGTATTTGGACCATGCTCAGATGCTTGCTCCTGACTGGGTCCTTGCAAAGGGGCATCCTGCTTTTCTCTCTGCACTCTACCAGCAGACAGCTTCTAGCCTGCAGGTTAGGAAGCTTATAGGCTTGCTAAAAGCTCTTGGAGAAAGCTTATTGTTCTACTGCCATGTTGTCTGGCTCTCCCAAAGCACATGGTATGCTAAAAAGCTATCCAAAAGAACCAGAAGCAATACTTACCAAGATGTGATGTACCAAACTCCAATGTTTGGCAAGTGTGTTATTAAAATGCAGGGCTTGAAACTCAATAGACAGCTTGGTTTCAGATGGAAATTGCAGATCAAATAGAAAAAGTGTAATGCAAGTCTTCTGAACCCTGATCTGTGAATTATTTCTGTGGTCCCAAAGGTTGTTAATCATTGGAGACAGATCTGTAAGGGACTTGAACAAGACTGCTTGAGTGCTGTCTTGGATTTGGCAAGCAGGTTCTGTAAAAGCCTGCTTGAACTTGTTATGTTGATCTTTTCAGAAAAGAAATCTAGAAATCTGCATGTAAGTTTGGTCAGCTTGTTTTGCACCTCAAATGTGTTGCTGTTTTCAAGGCAACAAGGACAGGAGTGTCTTTTACCATTAAATGCTGTCCTTCTAGCTCTGCTTTGTGGAGGGAGTGAGAGAGGGCAGTATTTGGTAAGACCCTGTGTCCTCTCTGGAGTGTGTCATGAAGTGCATCTTCTCCTTTCCCTCTCGCTGCAGACCAGCCTCTGCTGCATTCATCTAGCATTTCTATAACCACTAGAACAGTAGTTTACATATTGCTGTGATGTTACAAAAGATACAATTTTCAAGGAATTTTCTTACTTTACTTTTTAAAATATTTTTTTAAGTCCTTTGGTGGGAGAGTACCTTGTTGTCTGCCTTATGCTCTGCAGCTCCCATCCTGCCCTTCCCCCACCCAGATCGTGACCTGTTATCTTAGGTTGCTCTCCCTGCTTGTCCTGGTATGACACCAAGTCTTCACTGCAGCCTTTCCCCACCCCCTCTTTATATCCAGCTTATAGCTGGCCTTAGTTGTCACTCCTGTGGCAGGGTAGCTGATTGCTTTTGCCTGCGTTTGCACTTGCAGGTCTCCTGGGTGCTTGTAGAAGTGGAGATGGCCAAGTGCCATGTGTCTTCCTGGCTTCCACAGGTCATTGGCCTGACCCTCTGCTGTCTTTTGGGTACCTTCTGAATTGAGATTTATATGAAGTTACTTGCTGACTTTACTGTAAAGAGCCAAAGTATGCATTTTCTTCTGTAGGCCTTCTCAGTTTATTGTTTATGTTTCAAAATGAAAAATTGTTTTATTTAAAAGCACAAGTCTATTAGTTAAAATGTGAAATAAGGAAGAAGTCCACAAGTATGGTGAGATGGGAGGAGTGTGAGAGGGAAAGTTGGATTTCAACAGCAAGAAATCTGAGCTGGAATTGGACATTAAATCAAACTCTGCTCTCTAAAAGGAAACATATTGGCTGTTTAAAACATAGTGTAATTGCTGGTAGCAGAATAGCATCAAGCTGTTCCTCCAAAGAGTGTAGACCCTTGCTCTGCTCTACTCAGACTCAACAATCCTGGTGACTTCCTCCTCCCAGAACCCTTTTATCTCTGAGTTGTTGGGCTGTCTGACAGCCTGGTGAGGAATCTTTTGCCCCAGGTTCCAGATTTTGGCTAAAAAAAATGCCACTTTCAAATATGACAAAGGATGATCGATTGCACGAGCAGGACCTGAGCCAGTTGATATAAATCTGCCTCTAGCACAGATTTATAAACACTGGGGCACGTGACGTATGTTCTGTGCTCAGGAGCCAGATGCTCAGGGACGTTAAGCAGAGATTACACGAGAGTGCTGTTGGATGGACCAAGCTGAATGATAAAAGAGTCTTCTCAGGTCTCAAAGTCTTCTGGTTCATTTGTCCATTGCTGTATTTCTAAGTGTTATTTTGGAGCATGATAGAATGGGAAGCTGCTTTCCTCTGGCTCTTCATAGTTTGTTTAGTTTTTGGACTAACTTCCTTTACAGTAGGGATGTGCTGTGTTTTAAGATACCTTTGCCAGATCTGGACTGGGAGACAGGTCTCTTTAAGGTGGGATATCTTTGGGTTTTCAGGAGACTTTAGAGACATCATGAGTACATCAGTTCTTGGACTGGCCTGTTTTTTGGCACAAGGGCATTGCTAGCCAGATGGTTGCTTGGGAGAGGTTGCTGCGTCGGGTGCTTTGGTAGAATCAGTGGGGTGGAGGACCTAGCTGGAGACTGGACAGAGTATTCTTGTGACTAGCAGAGTCAATTTGCTTTGCCTGACTTAGGGTAGGGTAGGCAGTGTTTTGTCTTGACCATTTTGGTTCATTCATTGTCTTGCTCTCATCCTCAGTGTGAGCTGTGGTGGTGGTAAGGCTGCAGAAATGATCATATCTTTCTTCTTCACTTGTTAGTACCTCAGCAAATGCATTTGGGTACACTTGCTTTAACTGCAGTTTCCTTAGGGAAGCCTGGCATCAAAGCATTCAAGCAATCCTGCCTGTCTAGGGGGCTCTGAAAAGCCTGCACAAGTAGTTTAAACTGCTGACCTTTTCGCGATACTTGGTTGTATCAGTGACCCTTTATGAAGCTGTTGCCTGTATGTATGCTTAGTAGGATCTGCTGTTGACATACTCTTGTTTGAGGCAGGTGCCCTATGCAGCACCTTTTTGTGGTAGGGAGTGGGAAGACCATTGTAAGTTATGTCTTCAAGCCAGAGGAATTGATGAACTAGGCAAAGGAGAAGTTGTTCTTTAATTTCTATGCATTCCCTGAACAGTTTAGAGGAGAGGACAGTGCTATCCTAGGCAATTATAACTGTGAGAACAACCATGTTTTACACAGCGTTCTGTGTTTTGTTGCTTCACAACCAAGAGTTGTGCAGGAAGCTTTCAATGCTGTCTGATGTAGAGGATGGAATTTACAAATAGCAAAATTAGCCTGAAACTTAGTTTGTGGCCTGACCCTTTCATCTTGGTGTGAGTACAGCTGGCCAGATTCTGTTGCTGACATCCTCAGCATTCAGCATATATACCAGCGTTGCAAGTGCAGAAAATGGAGACTCTGTTCCTTCAAGGTTCTATTCCTTTTTTCTCCCCATTCCTTCTGGTGTGTTTGGACAGTGATGGAACTGTGCAAAGAAATCTGTCACATACTCAATGGGTGAGCATAGTTAAAACTTTAATAGCTCTCCCAGAGGGATTCCATTAGGTACTACAGGACTTAAGAACAGGGGATTTAAAACACTGAATGACTATACTGCAGGATTTGCAGCTGTGGTGCCTCAGTGTTACAGCACTTGAGGCTTGCTCTTGTGTTGTAGAGATCTAACTAGCTAGAATGTCTGTCTTTAAACCAGCTCCCTATCCTTGGTGCATCTCTAGGAGAGATGTCACACATAGGATTTAGACTTGGTATGATTTACTCTTAATTCTGCTGCGTTTTGTGCTTTGGGTAGTTAGCAGACTTGCTGCTGCCTTCTTCCTAAACCTCAGCTTTGAGGTAAGGCAGTCCTGATGTGATCATCAGAGCACACTGCTCAAATGGTACAAGTGAGCAGCCAGCACTGTGAAGAAATTAATGCCAGCACAGGGACAAGGAGCAACTTTGTACATAGTGTCATCTTCACTATTTTTATTATTTATTTGCTTTCACATTTTTTCCCCAGTTTTCCCTCATAAAAAAGGGGGAGCTTTATATTGATCCTCACCTCCCTGAGATCCTAGTCCTTGAAGGGGGACTTCTGAAAGCAGGATAAAGACAAGAAGAGACATAAATCCGTTGAAGCCACCTGGGAACCTCAGAGACCTAACGGCTGTTGTGACTACCTCTCCTGCTTACACACTTGCACCGAGATTGCGGTGCTCAGTGTGGGCTCTGTGCCTGCCAAGAGATGAGCAGCAGGGATGCTGTGGGCTTAAGAGTTGGTTTGCGGCACCCATCATCGACTGGCAGCAACATTTATCTAGGCCAGCTGGGATGCAGGGAGCGAGTGACTCACTCAAGGATTCATGCGCACTCTCCCCCTCTCCTCCTCCCCCGCTTTCACCCCCCCAGCACAGCTGTGGCTTGGTCATCAGCCATTTGGGAACTAGCAGCTTTATTTGGTTGCTGTTTGCAGTGGGCAGTTTCTGTTAAGGTTGTTAATTTTATCAACTGCCTTAGAAGCTCAGCTGACTTCAGAGGAGACTTAAAATTGCCTTTTCTGCATTTCTCCTCCTTCCCTGCTTATAGGGCTGCCACCCAAACAGCTGATCTGGCACTGGACTTGGCTGAGGAGGTGAGAACAAGCAGATGGGCCGAAGGCAGAAACTTCCAAAGCTGATCAGCCAGCAGCATGGTCACTGCTTTGGATGGTGGCTGATGTTGTTAAGCTGAATGTCCTCTCCAGGCACCACCTTGGCTGCAGTGACTGCAGATCTGGTGGGTTTGCCCCAGCTGAACATAAAAACATTTCATGGTGTGATGGAAGAACAAATGTGTGGACAGTGTGAAGGACAGGAAATTCTTTAAACAACTCTGAAATGGAAAACTGATTACCCTGTGATAACAACAGTAGGTAAATGTGCCAGAGGTTACCAGGTTTAATTTCAGTTGAACATAGTCAGTAATGCTGTATGCTGCTGCTGAGGATTATGGCATACGAAGAACAGCCTGCCCTGTGCAGTGACCATGCTGTCCTTTGCTCCCTTTCACCAAGGCCAACAAGTCTCATCTCTGACCTGGGCTGATGATCCCATTTTCCTTATGCTGCTCCTTTTGGTTGGTGCTTTGTCCTTCCCATGCCCCATACTTTTTCTTGTGATTTAGGCTTCTCTCTGGATGCCTCAGTGATCTTTTGTCTCCTGTCTGTGTTCCCGGCTACAAGTGGCACTAATGTTTTTCTTAGCAGCATGTTTTATGCTTGCATTTTCTAGGGCCTGGAGGACACACTTTCTTGGTCTTCCTGCCTGCTGGCTGCTGTTGCTTCAGAGCCTGGCTGTGTTGCATATAAGCAGCTTGAGAGACGTGCTTTCCTAAGCCCTGAACAGTGCAGCCTGCCCTGCCTCTGCACCCCTCTCTTGCTGGCTCATGGGACATGGGAACTTTTTTTTTTGCTGAGGCACAGATAGATTTTTTTTATATATATATTTTTTAATTTATTTACATTTTTTTTAGGTGAAGGGCTGTACTTGTGTTTTTCTATATCTACGATTTCCCTGTGATCTGTGAGAGCTACATATTTCCATGCTGGGACTGCAGGAATATCTTCATAATATACTGTATTCAGACCCCTGTAGTTGTCCTCTGCCTGTCATGCTGAAGGACTGCAGTATTTGGCTATACTGCTTGACAGAAGAACTAAAGGAGAGGAGAGAGACTGAGGAAAGGGAAAGGATCACTTTCGCTAGCATTCATCTTGAAATGGAGATAGCAGTTTTGGTGATAGGATGAGCACCATCCCAAAGTCTCATCTGGCTGGACCAGCTGTCCAAGTAGAGATGTCAAAATGGAATCATAAGGAGATGATTTTTTATCATGCTGTCTGGTGGGAATAGTGGTTATCGGAGTGCCTCCTTAACAAGTGGTGCTGCAGTCTGGATCTCAGCTTTGCGCTACACAAAACTCGTATGGGTCTGAAGAGGCTCCGCAGTGCTGGTCATAAGAGACCATGTGCTGCTTTCTTTTTGTTTTGAAATTCAAGTTGTGTTGGTTGAAGTTAATGTTTGTAGGGTGAAAGTTACCCTTTTAGGTCAGAGCTGAGGTTGTCTGGTGGGTAGCATGGGAGAAGCTTTCTCTGTCCTTGTTCCTCATTTGTGTGTTCTGTAGAAAAGGAGGGTTTAGTCTTCAACCATTGGCTCAACTTCACCACTACCACCCCATTAAAATACAGTACCAACAGAGAAAGTTGCTTTGTAGCTATCAGCGTTAGCCCTTTTAATAACTGTTTTTATGCATTTTCTTTCTTCTTTTGATGTACCTTCTCTTCTCTTCTGTTTTCACTTGGGGTAGGCAACAGTAGACAGATCTACATGCTTTAAGGTAACATGAGGGCTGTGGTTTCAACTCCTCCTCACTCATTGATTGCTAATCAGTATACGGATGGCCTTAATCAGTGAATATTGGTGTTCTTGGTGTATGTTGTCTATTAATCAGCTAATCTGGCCATCTCTTGAGATTCAGTCAGGGTCTGTAATCTTGATATGGTGATGTCGAATTCAGTGCCAAGATAACTTATATCCAAACAATAGCAATAGACTTGTTGGGGGGAAAAAAAAGACAACTGTAGATGGCCTTAAAATGAGCATTGTGGTAATGTAGTAGCATTAAATGCCCCCAGGCAAACAAGATATAAAGTGATCTAGCCAGAAGCATTAAACATTCATCAAAACAAGAAATAAGCTTAACCAGAGAATAAATCAAAACTTTAGCATCACAGTTGCATTTTTTGGAAAAAGCCAGGGAGGGGACAGCTACAGCCTCTCTGGGCAACCTGTGCCAGGGCCTCACCACCCTCAGAGGGAAGAATTTTTTCCTTATATTTTATATAAAATCTACTCTAGATAATGCAGGCTTTGTTGGGTGGCAGTTCCACCAAACCAAGCTAAATGGGGTTTTCAGTGTTTTAATTCTTTTTCCTCTTCTGAACACTGGACCTTATCATAAAATTCCAGTAGGTCCTAGTATGGCACTGAGGGAGGACTTCATGTGTCCCAGAGTGAGATATTGTAGGATTGCTAATGCTGCCCCTATCAGTTTTTGCTTTGAGAGACTACTCAAAATCCATTAGATTTGAACTGCACTGTTTGTCTTCATTTCTCCCTCTGCAGAAGGGTGAAAAACTTGATAGTGAGAGGATCAGATTCCAGAGATCTGAGTTTCACAGATTTCTCACTGACACAGTCTTTGTTTTCAGCACCTCTGCTTTTTCTCCTTCATCTCTTTTTAAACATAGAGGGAAAAAAACCCCTGTGCTTCAGGGGGTTTCAGGGAAATATCTGTTACACACCTTGAGATTCTCTGACAGAAGCAGCTATGGAAGTAGTTGTTTTTCTATGGCAATTTTTTTTTCTAAGATATTCCCTTCGTGTCATTTAAGTATATGTCTTCTAGAAATTTGCCAGAATTTCTATTTTCCCAAAATCTCTGCTTGTGTTCTGCAGGTCTAGGGACAGGGAAAGAGAGCGAAGGGCTCTTAGGAAAAGGACTGTTACAGAGCTCTGCATGAGAGACGTGTCATGCAGGTGTCCTGCCCATCTTATTGCAGAGTGTATGTGGAACCAACCGTTCTAAAATTTAGACTGTATGTTTATTTCAAAAATCATTTGTTCCTCCCTAATCTCTGTGGAAGCATGTTGGGATCATGTTTATTTAAACATGTGTTCTACAGCCAGCCTCTTAAAACTGGCATCTTCCTCCCCCAACTTTCTATAGGAAAAAATGTGGCTCTGTGTGTAGGTCAGCATAGTAACTGCAGCCTCCTACTTAATCCTCTGAGGCACAACTTCTGCCTTTCCCTGCATGGGAGACCATAGTGAACTGCCTGTAGCACTGCCCCAGACCTTGTGCGCAGCGGTGCGGATGGACTCTTCAGTTCCCATGTCAGGACATCAGATGTCATTTGCACTGCAGCATTTCTCGAGGCTCACATCTTTCCAGCTGGGTAGGAGGAACCCCTCCCACACCTGTGGAGCTGCAGAGCACGCTGCTCCCCTCTGCCTTATCATTTACTTTTGCCCTACCTGCATTTTTTATCCTCCCCCCCCCCCCCCGGTTTTCTACAGCCCCTCGTTATTTCATAGGAAAGATCAGTTCCTTGCACCTAAGCCTTCAGAAGATCAGCTGAGGTGCAGGGCTGGTGTCTTGCTTCTTCTCTGACTTCAGAGTTGGCTGTTGTCACATGAAATGCCAGCCTCTACTGTTGTGCATTTGCTCCGCATCCCTGCTACGAGAGCATCTGGGGGAAGGGGCTGATGGCAAAGGAGGGGTGTGCAGGCAGATTCTGCCCTTGGTCTCAGTGAAGTTGCTGGTAAGCTGGTTGCATGAAACAAAAAATACACCAGCTCCCCTCCCCCAATCACTGGAGTGTTTCTTGGCTCTGCACCCAAACTAGCAGCTGAGCACGTGATTTACTTGTAAAATGCAGTTTGAAAAAAAAACAACTGGTACCATTGCAGATGGGAAAGCAGGCATGGGAGGGCTGGACTGGGGCTGCCTGTGTGCAGCCAGAGAAGGGAAAGGGAAATGTCTCCCTGCTGAGCTGCAGGAAGTTGGAGGGGACACAGTTCTGTGGGAGGTGGGCTTAAGGGAATGTGTGCCGCAGGATGTGGGGCCACAGAGAAAAGTGCAAGCTGCAGGAGGCAAAATGGAGGGGAACGTGTTGAACCGCAGCTCTGCTGGGGGAAGGAGGTGGGGGGTGATGCGTGTGGGGCAGGGGGAAGGAAGGGGAGGGCTCTGGTGCAGGGGTGGGGTGCAGGTGGTATTGGGAGGTTGTGTTTTAAGAGGTACACTAGGCAAGTACTCTGAACTGAAGGTCTTACAGGATATGAGGTCTGAAGTGATCGCAACAGAGGGTTCTACTAATTTTTGTTCTGTTTTGGTGCAAGGAAGAGGAAGTTGTTTGACCATTCAAAGCTGTGGAGCTCAGCATCTTCTGGTTTGAAAACTTCATCCCTTTTGCTAGTTGTTTTCATATCCCACAGTTCTTCCTTTCTCTGGGATTTCAGCGCTCTTAAGCTTTTGCGGTTATGCCCAAAGAGAAATAAAATATACCATTATGCTCATCACAAACCTGGTGGGGTCCTTCAAGTAAATGCTCCACCCAGCTGGACAGCGTTATTGTTGCACCATTCTTAGGGGGAGTACAATTACACCACATTTCTTCCTGTGTCAGGACTGTGGTGGGTGCAGTTAACGCCTCCTGGCCACAGCAGATAAAACAAGATAAAAGAATTCCTGCCCTTTGCTGTGCTTATGTCTGCCTGCCAGTGTTTGTGGTTGGTGATCTCCATTGCTTCAGCTCAGGAGGAAGGTGGCTTGGTTTTTGCTGTTGTCAACTGGAGAATGTATTGCCTCAGAGGGGAGCTACAATGTGCTGCTTCGGGAGTGGTTCCCAGTGCTTCCCGCTGCAGTGTCAGCTTGACTTGTGTTTTGCGCCACCCTGAGCTGGGAAGAAGTCTTGTAGAAACAAGAAACAGCACTCCTGGCAGTAGCCAATGGAGCAGGTGGAGTTGGTGAATTGGTGGGTAGTTTTAATGGTCAGCTGGTAGAATTCTTGATTGTTGCAGCGCAGTGTAGGTACTGATTTGTGGGTGTTTACCTAGCACACAGTTTGGAAGGTAACCTGAGTGGTGAAACATTTCCTTCCCATCTGTTCACCACCAAACCTGGAAGAGATGTTCCCTCTGTTCATTGCCTCCATCACAGTGGCACAAAACAAGCTGATGGCTAACAGGAAAAAGAAAGGAATGAAATTCAGATAAGAGGCTCTTTGAAATCCTTCACTGTTTTTTAGTAACTAAAGTAAGTAGCTGATGGGAAAAGCAAACGCAGCAGAAAGCGGAGTTGTTGCAGGCCTTGTATATCCCACTGGTAACATGGGAAGGGTGGCCAGGGAGCGTGAGACATTTATCTTGCCAGCAGGAGGAACTGGTATGCTCTGAGAGGAGATGTGGACCAGAAACAGAGCTTACACATGAGGGATGGCACATGTCATGTCAGACCTTATGGAATACTTTGACTAGGGCCTGACTGGTGTTGGCCTGTGTTGGTTGTTCCGCCTTCCAAATGCAGTCATGGTGTTGGCTCATTTTTCAGTAGCTGCGCTGACACAAAGGCTTCAGGATGTATCGACTTTGGCTGTTGCTTTTGGCTGAGTAAGACTTGAGAACAGCTTTTGAAACAGTCTGAAGAGTAGGCACTTTGGTGATCTATGCCTCATGGGGAAGGATGGGTCAGGTTGGGAGGGGGCAGCAGATGCTGTGGAAGAATATCAGAGGGTTTATAAAACTCTGCTCTGAGTGCCATAGCAAGTTCAGAAGGAGGTCTCTTGCCCAGATACTGAGTTGATCTCCAATGTGAAGCCAAGGATTATGCCTACAGTGGACAGCTGGGGTGCTTGCTCAGTCCCTTTCTATATATCGGTGCAAACACATACTTTCACCCCATCTAGCTTTACCTGTGCCTTTGTAGGCAAGGGATGACTTGTCAGGCTTGAGTGCACCTAACCCCATGTGTTCACACTGTTAATTGTGGGGGAGATGACTCTCACCTATAGCTGTGAGCCTGCGCTGATTCAGTAATTTGACCTCTGTTGACCCTTGAAGTTCCTGGAAAGTTGCTGATGTCTGTTAGAGCTCAAGCTCCCCACTTCCTCTTAATGTGCACATTGGGTTGCCTTTTTTCCAATTTATAGTATGTGCAATAGGTAATACTCCAGGTAAGCGTTCCTGCTGAAAGTGAGAGGACAGGAATTCTTCCTTTACCAGGTCCACCTGCTGGGTAACCCAAAGGAAAATATTGGACAAGTTGTTTGCTGATAAACTGAAAAATATGTATGTGAGAAGAAAAGGTAGCTTTGAATGACACTGAGTCTTGGAACTGCAAAGTTGCACACTGCGACATCTCGACTTTTTTTTTAAAGATCCGTCTCTTAGGTATTGTAATACCTTTCTTCTTTTGTCACAGTTGTACACATGCTCACATCTGCTTTCAGTTAGACTATCTTTGCAAAGTAAGTACAAGGTAGTGAAATACTGGAAAAGAGATTAAATTTCCTGGCCCATTCCTCGGGGTTCTCTTCAGAGATACAAGTATAATTACTTAAACCATCTTGGCGTCCACTCTGTGGTGTTGATAGTCTAATTTCTGCATCATTTGAATAAAAAAGTGGAAACTATGTTCTAAGTTTGTGTAGTTTGTTCCTTTTTTTGTTCATTTTGTTTTTCCAGTACAGTGATACCAAAGGGTTTGCTGATACTAGTGTGTGGAAACACAGCTCATTACCAACTCTGTGAGCTTTCTGGCTGTCTTTAAGATCTATCTGTGTGTGTATGTACTTTTAGGGGTAGTATTACACTCTTATGTGTGGAGTTACTTGTTTCTGGGAGGTTGGGAGAGCATGGGAAAAGCCTGTTACAAGGTAATAACATTAGTGGTTTTGCTGGAGGAAAGGCTTTGTCAGAAAATATGTCTGCCAGCATTTCTTGAAAGAAGCCTTGTGTTTGTTTATTGTGTCCGATTGGCACTTGAACCTCCTCCTTTGTCAGTAGCTGAAGGAGAGGGATGAGGATTTCACCACCGTCTTGTTTCTCTGGCTTTTACTGGGCGAGAGGAGTGGAGCTTTGTCCTTTCCTTTTGCTTGCTTCAGCCATGTCCTTCCCTTGGGGACTTCATGGCTCTCGGGCAGTTGGTGCTGCTGGTGGTGGTAGGGAGTGGGTGCCCCTCTGCCCTTGCACTTGGGACATGATGCCGCTGGGGTCGTTCTGCACTGGGAAGCTGGAAGACCGACATGTCACCCGCAGTGGGTGTAGCGTGCTGTTACAGATTGATTAATTTTAGCTGGTCTTTGAAATGACAACGTGGAAACCCTGAAATGGAAGCATCCGAGTCCTGAGCTGTGAGTAGCTGGAGGGAGGGGAGAGTATTTGGGAAGTGTCATTATATGCTTATTTTCTGTATTTTTTTCTTGAGGCATCTGCTGTTAGCTCTTGTCAGAAAGGATATACTGAATCTATGGGGCCTCTGGTCATTCTTAAGGCCTATGAGGTTTTTTTTTTGTTTCTATGAACTCCTGTGGAAAGGGAAGTGATGGTGATCTGAGACTTGCTTGTACTTGTGTTTAAAGAGGTGGTGTGGTGTGGCATGGCATACGGTCCTGTGCCACCCTATTGCAAACGCTGAGAGATCTCAGCTGTTGTGTAGCACAGTCTTGTTGGAAAAACAAGCCACAGGCTTTCCGCCGTATTCCCTTAGTGTGGGATGAGGGAGCTAGTTCTCTTTTGCAGGGAATTTCTTACAGAGGAAATTTAAATTTAAACAAGCAAAGAAAAGCATGAAGGAACCTGAAGGCTGACTAGTCTCACACTACAAAATGTATTCGATGCAAATTCAATTTCTGTCTTGAAGCAACTCAAATGCTATCTTAGCAGCTGGCACCAATTGACTATCTCCCGGAATTGGCATGATGACAGCAATCAAACTGAATTTATTGCTTTGGGTTTGATTCCTCTTCCGGACTCTTCCCATTCTCAGAAATGTAATCTAGAATGTGTTCCCACAGGAATGACAGCTTCAAGCCTCCTTTAACAGCAATGATAGAGCATGGTCCTAGTGCAGGATGAAGACAGGTGGACTGTAGTATTGGGCAGGCAGACTATATTCCAGTTGAGAGCAGGAAGATTTTGTATTCATAAAGGGAGGAGAAAGGGTAGGTTTTTTTCTTCATGAGAGTTTCTCATCAAACAGATGATTCTCAATTAAAGATTAGTTTTGTTGCTGCTTCTTTTTACTGAATTTAGGAGAGAATCTGCCTTTTAATTGGGGCACCTAAATTTTTTGTTTGCTAAAAGTCTCCCCGTGTTCCCCTTTTACTTTTTTTCTGATGAAGGCAGGTGTACTAAATAAAGAGCAAGCTTTAGCCACAGGACCTTGGTGTAGCTGCAGTTTGGTGAAGTAAGCCAGTGGATGCTGTGGTGGGTGTGCTCCTCTGCATGTGGAACCATTTCAAAACCATGTTGTGTTTTTAATGTTTATTGAAGTAAGGTAGAATTAACTTTTCCCACCTTGTTTTCTGGTAGGTTTGAAATTAAGCACTTTGACTGGTAAATCTTGGTTTGATTTATTTCAATAACTGTTTTGGCCACTCTTTCGTGGGTTTTTGGTTGTTTTTTTTTTTTTTTTTAATGCTCTCTTACTTCTGCCTGCCATGAGAAGGAGTTACCTGAAATAGGTGTGGTTTTGCTGACATTTGTTCCTAGAGCAATAAATCTCAGTGCTCCTTGGGCAGGTGGAGGGGATGGGGCGCAAAGGACATGTCTCTGTAAACCTCCCCTGTCACTGGTGCTTTGGGGAGCTTGTGGCAAGGCTCGGGCTGGAAAACATGTTTGCATGGTGGCAGCTGCCTGCAGCTGAAACGAAACCCCTCTCCGCATCTCTCGGGAGCAGGAGTCACTCAGGGCATCGTAGCTATGTCCAAAGTCAGGAGGGGTTCGTGCTGTGCTGCCTGTGCACGGTGGCAATGTCGGCACCTGACACCTTAGTATCTTCCCCAGCTCCCTGGCTCAAGTTCGGCCCTCACTTCTTGCTTGGGACCGATCTCCTTTTTGGGTTTGTTGCGGGTATCTTTCTCCAGACCGCATTTTGCAGGCGTACCTCAGCAATGCGCAAACAGGTCTCTCTGTGCTTCCCTGGCAGCCCCTTCTCAGCACAGCTTCTGAACAGGCTGATGAGGCACAGTGACCTTTTTCTTCATCGTTTTTTGTTGCTGTTATATAAATGTTCTCACTTGACAGCTCTAGACTGCTGCAATTTGTTAATGTCCTGTGCCCTGTCTGTGTGTCTGAAGACGTTGTCCTCCAGGCCTTGGGTACCTTTGGAGGAAGAAGACTTGGTGAGAAAAAAACCTGTGAAGCTGCTACTTGAAAACTGGGAACTGATTCCCTGGAAAAGAATGGAGCCCAGAAGATGGGTCTTACAATACCAGTCAATTTCTGCCACAGCATCTTTGGGTTAACAGACAGAAACAGTCATTTTCTTACAAAAGAGTAAGAAAGATACAACAATATAGAACTAATCATGTGCCCCACCCTGATGGAAATTGCCAGTTTTTCATGAAGTAAAGCTGTGTGCGTTTTGCTCTTTAATTGTTAGGTACACCTGTCTTTCATATCCTGTTATCCTGTTTATCTGCTGAAGTTTGACGCATTTGGAACATACAGGCCAAACTATCATGGTTTTGGTCTGCTGCCTGCTATACTCAGGCAGTGTTATATTGGTTTTAACCTGCTCAGTTAGAGATTCTTACAGCTGTGATGTTATTAATTGTGCACAGCCACTTCTGTCCATCAGTTGTGCACAAACAGTCCCATTCCAGTGAAGGGACTGCATGTTATATAAAATGAAGCAGCTTCGTTTTTACAGGACCTTCGCTCTCACAAATGATGCTAACACAATTGTTCTTGTTTTCTATTAAAGTACAACCATAGACAAATGAAAATACAAACCAAAGAAACCCCGGTTCTCTGAACAGCCAGTTTCTTCCCAGATACATGTTCTGGAGAAACCAAATATTAGTGTTACTAGAATGACACTTAAAGCAGTATTTGCAGAGCAGTAATGCAAAAGATACAAGTTAAATGTGGTCTCACATGTTGAACCAAGATGCAGAAATTCTATGTCTGTAAAGGCCTAATAAAGAGAAATATATTCACACCTTAGTTTGCGTATCAAACATGAGAAGGTTTTCTCCTAATGCTTTTAAGCACCACCTCATTAAGCATTTACATTTTAAATTTTGCTACGAATCAGCTACGTAGACTGCACTTTTCTGTCTGTGTAAATACTCATTGCTTCAGATTGTAGATTGTCCCAATAGCAAGATTCTTTTTTTTTTGGCTGGAAAACAGTAAATGAATATTAGATGAGAGTTTGTAATATCCTGTACTTAAGTTTTAAGCATCAGCTATTGTTCAAGGCTAGACAGCTCTGTAACATAGCAGGAAAAGAGCTTAATGAAATTCAATATTTGGAAGCAGGAGGTAGATGAATTCAGACTTGGAACAGCAGTGCTAAATTTTAACAGGAAGGATAACTAACATTTGGAGTACTTAGGTGGCTGTGTGGCTTTATCACTTGGTCTTGAACACAAACTCCTATCTTTTTTAAAGGATATGCTGTGTTTTAGGCAAGTTATGGTTGAATTTCGTGATTTGCGAAAGGCAGGAAATAGTCCTGATGTCACAAGCCTGGGGTCCTGTAAGGTGTGTCAGAGGCACTGCTGTGTGTCTGCGAGGTGTACTTCCACTGTGCATTAAGGATAAACACCTTCGCTCCACAGATGGCTTGCAAAAATAATTTGACCTTTTGGGCTGAGGGAGGAGAAATTTGTTTGCTTTGCAAGCTTTTGGTAGGGCAAGAATCTGAACCCATGTCACACTTTCATCATTATTTTAATCCAGTTAAGGATACTTGGTGTTTTTAAGGTTTGGTGAGCTCCTGTATAAGAGATGTTTTAAAGCCCACCCATTGGCTTCTCTGCTGGACTCACGGAACTTTTTGTGTCTCGTCCAGGGAGTAGCCTTTGTTAGAGCAGAGAGTTAGAAAAAGTGCAACTCCATGTTTGTTCCTTACGGATTTAGGTACCTGTACCGTGCCAAAGGCTACTGGGCGATGAAGAAAGATTGAAAAAGGCGCTGGCTTTAGGGATGGGGGGGGCTCTTTTCAGGTCTCAGGCTTGTCTGTTTTCTGGTGCCACCTGCAACAGGACGGGTGATCCTGTGGGAATGGGACCCATGATCCTCCAGGACCTGTGGCAGGAAACCCGCCCAGCCTGACCTTTTGCTGCTCTCGACAGCGGCGGCTGGCTGCTGCGGGCTGGTGCTCCTGGGGTTGGAGCGTGCTTTCTCTGTGTGAGTTGTGCTTGAGTTTGCCTGTTTTGTTGCCCTGGAGACAGAAGAGTGTGGTATGCTTTCCCCCGACCAGAAATAGTTTCCTGTACCTTGTGACCATAGCGCTGTACTCCTCTGGTCCCTGGCCAGGCTGTGCGGTGCTGGAGGGATGGGGTGTGGGGTGATGACCTCTTGTCACAAGTTCTGGTGTGGCTGCTGCCCATGATCACTAGCTGCCCTGCCCGCTCCCCTCCCTTGGCATGATGGTGTAGGATTTCAGGGGAGCAATTGCTCTTGATTTACATCTCCCCTGGCATTTTGATGGTTATGTCATTTTGTTTGAGCCTTGCTCCTGTCAGCTGTCTGTCCTGGCTGTCAGGACTCGGTGGCTGAGTAGCACGTGGTGAGCTCTTACCTCTCCTTCCCCCTTTGCTCAGCTGTTTTTGCTGTCTGCTTCCCTGCGTCCTTGTACTTGGGAACAGATTCTCAGCAAGTGTAACTGTGCACAAGGGCAACGTGATCTGGGTGGATGAAGGATCCCCTTCTGTAGGAGTTCCAAGTAGAGCTGGGAGGGTAAGCGGGGAATTTGCAAGACCCAGGCGTGCAAGCAGACTATGGACAGTTTATATTAAACTGTCCTGCTGTGAGAATCTGGGCTGAGCGCAGAGTATGCGGCACAGTCTGTTACTTTGCAACTGTGTTTTGCAAAACCTTGTTTGTGAGAGATGCTTCTAAAAGGGAAGCCAAGGCACCCCCACCCCTCCTCAGCAATGCAGGCGAGAAAGCGCTTGCACTGCACCAACGCCTCAGGAGCATGGAAGCTCTCCAGGCTTTCTTGCTGCCTGCTACTTTATTGGAGAGCAGTTCTGGCATAGAACTGTAAAATATATGCATCAACAACAATAATTTCCAGGATTGAGAAGGAAGGAGAGATGAAAGGAGTAATTTACCTTCCCCCATCCCTGAACAGTAGCAGATGAGGATGTAAGCACATCTCAGCCCTATAAAATATTAATTGGGACATTTTCTACAGTTCAGCAGTGGGAAAGATGACAGAAATCCTGCAGTGCCTTGAACAGCTATTCCCAGTCCGGGAGAGAAAAGTGTTCTGAGCTGAGATCTGTCTCGGTCTCTGTCCTCTGCTCGTGGGGAAGAGAACGGCTGCCCAAAGCCTGCCTTTACAGAGGCAAGGGAAGACCATGGAGAGACCATGGAGCTGCACAGGCTGTTCTCAGGCAGAGAAGGGCAGTGTGACTTTGGTGAAGTGGGTCTCCAGTGGGCTGCTTCTAAATCAGAGAATGCTGCATTCTGACCAGTGATTTGCTGAGTAGCCCAACCAGCCAACGGTCCTGGTTACTTCTGTGGAGAAGACTGGTGTGTCACAGGGGATGCAGAGAAGGTGTGTGTTCAATCCTGTCTGCTGAAGATCTGCTACAGAAGAAATGTCAAGAGTAGGCAGGGACTGCCACTTCCCCATACTATGTTCTTTTGAGAGCTGAACTAGGGAGGAAGGGCAGTCCTCACTTCTTGCCTTGTTCCAGGCATCTGCATCCCTGAAAGTCTAGAGTTCAGCAGCTGCCAGGGCTGCCTGAAAGATGTGTGCCTCTCAGATCCTTTCAGTGAATCTGTGATTGCCCAGTGTCAGCATTTCACTTGAGAGGACTTGATCATGGCTGCAGTGAAAAATCTCCGGCCAGAGCCTCAGTGGCCAAAAATGCCCCTGCTTCTTCATTGAGACAGGCAGAGTTGCTCTAGCCTCTTTCTTTGCACTCCCACATGTTACATTTCTAGGGAGGGAAACCATTTTTTAATCTCCTTGATATTTCTTTCTTTAATCCAGATGACAGTTGTGCTCAAACTGATGTTGCCTTTGGGCTGAAATAAGCATACTTAGCATTTGGGCAGAACTTCTTGCCTGGAGATCTCGAAGTGCTTAATCAGCACTTCACTAGCATGTCTGTCCATGGGTACTGAAGTATGGTTACCTTTACGGTTCACTGGAGCTGGCAGAGTTCCCTACTTCATGTGATGGCTGTGCACTAGCAGGAGCTAGCTTCTCTCCTACTCTACCCTTCTTCCCCGATGTTTCTCTGGAATGAAAGCAGGTCCTTTTCCTATTTCATGTGGGCTATTTCTCCAGAGAGTTTTCTTCCTCCTTTTTCGCCTTGGAGAAGGCAATGTCACTGGAAGTGGCTGTGCATATTTGTGAGGTTGATGGAAGAGCAGTGTCTGCTTCTGCTGCTACTCACTTTGAACCCAGGGAGGGAATATCAGTTTAGTGCTAGCTCTGTAGTGAGAGCAGATGTGGTCCTACAGCCTTGGCTGCACAGCCCTCACCTGAAAAGGATGTAAGGTTTTGGGAGACAGGTGTGTTCCAGCAGTTCCCAACCCTCTGAATGTCTGCTGGGTCACTGTGATCCTTTCTCCATTGAATATGAACAAGACCTGTGGCACTTGTGGTTCAGAGTGGTGCTTAACACCTTGTTCTTTGTTCTTTTTCAGATCACCAGAAACTGGAACGTGAAGCCCGAATCTGCCGACTTTTAAAGCATCCAAATATTGGTAAACCTCCTTGGGCTCAGAGGGATGGGGGTGAAAGAGAAGTGAAGTGTCTAATCTAGCACACTGTAAGAGAGCAGATATATTCTGAGTGTTCACAAAAACTCATGAAATGTGCCTGTTTGAATTTCTCGTTGTCAAATTCTGCATATGACCCAGTCCTGTTCCTTAGCATCCCAGCCCACTTGTTCACCTAAGTGTGCTGTATTCCCATCCGCTCGCCCGTGCAGAGCTGCTCCTGCTCTTTGGGTGATGCATGACTCTTGTTTGCTTATCTGACATTCTGCAATAGGAGTGAGCTGTTGTGTTTGCTTTCCACACACCTGTCTTTTTCTGCTTCTTGGCACATTTTGATGTGTCACTATGTTCAGTGACATGCTCAGTTAAAGGAGGGTGGGTTAATATAGCAACTCATATTACAGTAGCCACTTACACCGAAAACAAATTGCCCGTTTTGGCAGCAGGAAAAAAGAAAAAAAAGTAATAAAAGGGATAGTTTTGTCTAGAAATATAGAAAGAGGAAAAATGAGGTACAACTTCAAACCAAAAGTACATCATTTACTGAACTGTAGAGAGAGGGTATGGATTTTTGTTTAGTCCCAAAGCATGACAGAAGTTGGTCCTGAGTTTTCTTTTAGATAAATTTAACATTGCTGGAAGTTGCTTTGAGCAAAAAACTTGGACCATTAATAATACCCTCTTTAGGTTCTTTGAATAAACCCTCTAGGATCCTGGCTAAGGTTTAATTTGAATTAATTTAATTAAGAAAACATTAAGAAATACCAAACTGCCATCTTCAGCCGAACAGCTGTTAAATAGCCCTGTCTGGGAACCTGTGATGCATTACATTGTCTTTCTTCTGCATAACCCTGTCTATCAGCATAGATAAAGTTTTAAGGGCATCTGCCTAGTCTATTGACTTGCAGCTTCATAATCATTTGCTCCTATCCTCTGAAGTCCTGGGAGAGAAAAGGTGCCTGACGACATACCCTGTGGATTAGCATCTGTAGGCTATTACCTGCTATAGCAATTTGCACTGGTTAACATACTGTCTGGCAAATGTATTGCTTGGCAAGATTCAGAATGACTAAAGATTCTACTAGCTAGTTATCAAGCCACGTTTGCCATGTGAGACTTGTTGTGCTTAGTTGAGGAGGTGATGCTGCTTTTATACTTTGACCTTCACTTTCATCGTCTCTCCTTTTTCTTAGACCTTTTTTCTTGCCAGGCCCTTCTCAGAGTAAATCTTACACACAAAAGGGTACCCACTTTTTATAAGTAAACCGCACCAAAACCAGAAACACATCACATCCCTGGTTCAGTTCTACAGCTTTTTCCTCCTCTTTCATGAGAAGCAACGCTTGTCTCCTGTTGTGTTGTGGCTTGGAAAAGACAGTTCCGGGGGAATGTCAGGGGTTTTCACATTCTCTACAGAGCATTTCTTGTCTTCCTAGAAAGAACAGTTTTTCTTTTAAGATAGAGAGACTAGTCACTCTAAACTCAATGGGTGGTCACAAATAGTAATAAAGGAATTACATTTTATGCCTATAACACAGACTCAAAGTATGCTGAATAAGATCTTCGGAGGTTGTAAGATCCATTCAATAATCTTGTGAAAATCTTTTGTACCTGGCTGGTTCCAGGCACATCTGTCCTTAAAAACCTTCAATGCTTCCACAGCCCCTAGTGGCAATCTTTCAAATGTTTAGTTTTTCTGTCAGTTAGACATTAGAGAAAACATACTTTGCTGCTATCTTAGCTTGTTGTTTCAAGTTCTGTCCAGAGTATATGTGGAAAGTAGTTTTTCTTTCTTGTAACAATCTTTTACATATTTGAAGACTGTTATCATGTCTCTTTTTAGTCTTTTTCTTCAGACTAAACAAACCCAGTTCTTTCAGTCTTTTCTCATACGTCATGTTTTCTAGACTTCCAGTCTCTTTTTTCTTTTTTTTTTTCCCTTTCCTGGACTCTATCCAGTTGCTTCATATCTTTCTAGAAACGTGATGCCCAAAACTGGACATTGGATTCTAAGGCCATGCCTGTGCTGCCTAGAGGAAGAAGAATTTATTCACCTGTCCTACCAGTGATATTCTTATTTTGTACATCGACCTGTGAAACGTGCCATTTAAATATATTGTTGATGCACATTTGTTTTCTGACACATCATTGCTCTAGACTTTCTGCAGAATTTGCAGCAAGGAAATAATTTTTCCCATCTTGCACAGAGCAGGATTCCTATTGAAGTGTGTGTTACATTTGGTTTTTTTAAATAGGAAGAAATCCACTTTGTAGGTTCTCCCCCTCCCTTTCCCACCCTCAATTTGTCAAGACCATTGTGATTTATCTTATGATGGTATAATAGGGTTGCAACCTCCCCTTCCATAACATGATTTTAACAACAGTGCCTTGTATTGGGTCATGTAGGCAGGAACACTGTTGAGCTCAGGACAAACTCTTGAAGATATCACTTGATGTCTTGTTCCAGTTGGAGAGTGATTAATTTTGAGCGTGTTTTTTCCATGAGTTGTGCTCACTTTTGTAAGCTAGTTCTGAATATGACTTTCCTTTTTTTCTAAATTGTTTATGGAAATAGGATGTAAGATGCTGTCAGAAGCCTTGCTGAAGTCCAGATGCTACATGCATTGCTGCTTCCATATTCCTTGGCCTTGTTATGTTGTCATAGAGGGGAAACATGTTGTTCTGACATAGCGGTAGGATTTTTCCTTGAGAAGTGTTTAGCAGTTAGTGATCACCAAGCTCCTGCCATTCTGTGTTGTAAACTGTTCTAGATGAATACTCGGTGTGTTGCCTCAGCATAAGCTGTGCTGCTAACACTGCACCAGTCCTGAAGAATTCTGCAGATTTTGCACTCTCTTCCCCCCAGTTTTTCTGCTACAGTTTTTGTTGCAAACCACGTTGCAGCATGAACTGCTCTCCTCCAGTGACCTGAGCCTGTAGTGACACCAGGGCAGAGGATTGAAAATTAGGACTCTGTGGCAGGCTGATTTTTCAGTCCTTCCAGTGCACAGGGTATAACCAAACCTCTTGTTAAATTTGTGGTTCCTATTTATTTACTGCAAGACAGTTGATTCTACTATGGAGATTCTTGACTGCAATGCACTGCCATAACACTGGTACTCCAATAAAGTAAAGGTTACTCTAAGTACAAAATAATGGTGGTATTTCTATTTGCTATTGTGGTCTGTGAAATGACTGGTTTCTAAGTTAACCTAACATGCCTTCATGAAATCTCAGTCCTAATTATAGGCTATTGTTCTGTAATCGGGTGTTTTGCTTGTCTTTAGATGCACGTTACGGCCAAGGTAATCACAGTGGAATTAGTCCTTCAAAAGCTTAGTGCCACAGTAAGGGGTTTTTGTCTGGACAGAAGAAAGTTGACTTGACAATTTTCTAATTTCTGACTCAAAGGATATACCATGTTCTCATTACGAACCATCCAGTTGAATGTGCTGATATAGGTGGCCACCTAAGACTTCAGTTTGGTAGAGCCAGGACTACTTTCCCTAATTTTCAACCTGTTGGGCTTTTTCTTTTTCTTTTCTCAACTTTCTAATGTATTTTACATCCTGGTCCAGAGAAGCACTTGCCAGCCATGCTTGCTAAATACAGCAAAATTGGATGGAGACCGATCAGTGATCTGTTACTCCATCCTGTTTTAAAGACAAAAGAGCTGCACCCATTACTGAGGGCATGGGAGTGTTAAAGAAGGCAATATCATTAAAGCCCTACTCTCTGTAAGCAGATAAAAAGCCTGTGGAAGTTGTCAAGAGTCATGGCTCCATGGGGAATTCCACTTCTTGAACAACTTACTGTTCTAATGTTTCACTTACCTATAAATTCTACGGGCAGTTGACATGGGTGTATTTGGGAATATGTAGAAGAGAATGATAAGGTTATCTTCTGCCTTGCTGTCCCTGCTTTGCAGGAAAGAAGCAGGTTTCTATAAGCATACTCATATCCCTGACCCTCCTTTTGCAGATACTTTTCTGATTGTGCCACCGAAGCCTGTGCAGTGGCTAAGGTGAAATAGACTTCACTATTACCTTCTGTTTCTTGTAGAGCTAAACTCACAGTATGTTGAGTATTGACTCTTGCTTACTGGAACAGGTCTTTTGGTCTTCTGCTTGGTTGTAAACTTAATTTCAGTCAGTGTATTTGATTTTTAAGTCCTGTAATTCATTTGTTATGTGGGGATCCTCTCGTGGAGAATTCTGTTTTTTCCCATGCTTTCTGCTACCCATCAAATTAGAGCAGTGATGTGAAGTTCACAGCACTGAATACCACCTTTCCGTTCTTGGGACTTCCAAAGTAATACGATGCAAAATTTGATAAAAAAACCTTGTTCATAGTTTTGAAAAATCTTCTCTAGTATTCTGTGTTCTCCTTTAGCAGTAGGATTGTGGCTTGTCTGGTGCACCGTGAAGTCTGCACTGTGCATGGATTTTGTCCACTGTGGTGTAAGGTGTTGCCCTTCTCTTCCTCCTACATTTTCTTTGCTATGTCACTTTAAATATGTGCCTCCTCTTTGGATCTGTCTCCAGATGATCTGTACGTTTAGATATTTTTAACCCAACTGTACAGAAGTAGTTTTTGAATAGCTTTTGTTCATATTTCAAACGAAGTGCTGCTGGTCAGTTATTGTGTCCCAGCTTGTAGCAGTCTATGCTGTGAAGAACTGCATGCACTTAGGTCTAGAATAATAAAATTACTTATTTTAAGAGAGGCTGGTAGTAGCCCAAGAGCCTGAGCCAAATTCCATTTCTGATTTCTGTCTTCATATCCTTGTGCTGAACCGCTTCAGAGTTAATTTCTTTGAGGGAATTTATAGCAGTAGGGAAGTGCTGTCCTCAGCATCTATCAGAATTATTGCTTTTTCAGGTTTTTCCTACTTCTGACTTTTTTTTCCAAAATATACTTGCACTTGAATTTTGTTTATTTTAACTTCTATCTGTTGGCTTCTTTCAGCATAAACCACAATTTTGGACATGTCCTTATTTAAAATGGGGAGAAAATGGTATAGTTATCTCCTGAGAGTTAAAGGAATTTTTTTGGTGACCCAGTTCAGTTTCATTTCCTTTGACAAGTGGTCTGTGCTCCTAGTACCTCTGTCTCATGGGAGTCATTTTGATGGATGTCTGCTTAAAAAAAAAAGGCCTACCATTTTTGTGCCCTTAAATAATGGTTGTGTTTGAGGTGCACATTGCTGCAAGGACCAAGAAGGATACTGTGCTTCTGCGTGCAGGCCAGCTGGAGAACCCCACAATGCTCATAACCAACCTTGGTGAGAAGCAGGATGCCTTGATCATGTCTGCAGACCTAATACTGGATTTGTTGTGGTATCAGCCACAAGTTAAATTTTGCTCATTCCTTACTTTGAGATACTACTCTTGATAGGCAGGCACCCCCCTGCTGCCACTTGGAATGTTTTCCTATCACCTTTTCCTTAACAAGAGATTTGAATTGCTTCCTTGGTGAACCAGCAAAAAATGTAGGCTGTGTTTTGCTGTAAACAGCAGATTTCCTTGTTTTCATTTGGCTGTAGACATCCAGACTGCCTTTGCAATTGGGACAGAAAGGATGTTTTGTGCAAAGAATAGTTAAAATGGTGGGGATTCTCCAGTGGTTTGGCCACCAATGCTGCCCTATGGAAGCTTAGTGATTTCCAAGTGGGATGCTCCCATGCCTGGCTGCTGTTTAAAGTTGCTGCCCTGTGGCTTCTGTTTCTGGGGGACCACTCCTTTTCTCAGGTGAAAGTGCAGAAAAGGGGATGGTGGGAGAAGAGATTTTTTAGCAGGAGTTAGTGATTTAGCAGATTTGGTGAGTTCCCAGGCACGTCTTCTGAGAGGTGGCTCCCCAAAACCCCACGCAGGCCAGTGTTTTATTTCTTGTTCTGATTCTCCCTGTTAACTGTTGTTTGTTTATTTCTTCTTGTGTTACTTCTTTCAGTAAATACCTGTTGTTTATTTTACATCTCTTTGATTTTTCCTTTTTCTACCCCCTCTTCCTGTAGCTTTTCCTGTAGTTTAAGAAAAATATTTCTTCATAATCCCCTTCAATTTGGCAACTGACTGACAATGGCGTTTTCTTCCTTGCCAGGAGATATATTTATTCTATGTGTCTCTGTGGTCTGTGCTAGAAAGGTATTTGGATTGCATCATTCATCTATTTAGCTGTGAGATTTATCTGTATGCAAGCAATCCCTTAAATAAGTAGTGGGATGATAGCCAGACTCAGCATACTCAAATTCGAAGGTTCTGCAAAAGCTGGAGAAGGAGGATTCCTCCCCATCCCCCTTCCCTCCCCTCTCCTTTTTTTGGTCTGGTTTTCCCCCTCCCCGCCTCTAGTTGGAATAGCAGAGAGGAAATGGAAGGAGCCACCTTTGGGATTTCCCCAACACAGAAGGGAGGGACAGCTGCCCTTGGGTGAAAAGATGCAAATGTCAAGCTGCCTTTTGAGCAGAGCTCATCTCTGTGGCGAGGTTTCATGACCATCCTGTGCAAGGCGGGGAGGGAGCTGTTCTGATCAGGTTGACACAGCGAGGTGGGGGGTGTCAGGAGGCACAACCTCTGCGGCCATGGGCAGGAGCACTGCTTTACAGCACCAGAGGCTGCTGCGTTCCCGGCGGCAGAAATGTCTGTAATGAAGTGGCACAGCCTGTATGAGACCCCTAAAATTTGTCATTGCCCCTGTCTCTGTTGATTCTCATAAAGTGGGTGTTCTTTGTGTATTTTCTTTGAGATAGTAATAAAGTTGACTTACTATTGTGTTGGGGTGGTTTGGGGTTTGGGTGTTTTTTTTGTTTGTGGGTTGGTTTTTTTAATAGAAAAAGCTCTTCAATAATACTAGTACTTATCAAAAGTGCTTTTCTTATCTGATATGTGGGTAACTGGAAATTATTAATAACAATTCTGGATGGTCGTGATTGTAGTGTTATCAGGAGAGCAGGAAATATTCCTGCTAACGCACTCTTTTGGCTCACGTAATATTTAAGTAGGGCATACTGGATGTTATGTATCCTGTGCTGAACTTCAGCCTTTCAACACAGACATTGCAAATTCAAAGGAAAAAAAAACATTTAGTTGGCACTGAAATGTGGTTGGTTGGGTGGGTTTTTTTTGAAATGCTTTGTGATTGTGTTTGGGTTTGCTTTTTTTTTTAAAACTTTTGCTTTTCACCTGGCAGAAGGCTGGGAAGGATAATGTTCTCCCTGCAGCTTTTCTAGTCTGTGGATTTCTGTGCATTAGGGAATTTCCTCTGACCTGGCACCACAATGTATGGCAGAAAGGGCACTGTTTTAACCTTTTTTTTTTTTCTTTTTTTTTCCCCCATGGCTGGAGTGTTAAAAAGATTACAGTGAGAATTATGCTGGAGCGGTGGGGGGAGGGAACCCCGCCTCTGTGTGCTTGTTTGCCTTTTAATACTCCCTAGGACTGTGTCTGGTCTTTCTTTCCAGAGCCTGCACCAGCTCAGTTCAGCCTGAACCAGGGCAGAGTGTGAACAAGGCTGCCTTCTCTTCCATTTTCCAAAGTTTTGAAGCTGCAGTTGGTTTGAATTGGTGCAGACCTGGAGAGTTAACAGTAAGCTGGGGTATATCCAGCATACTGTAACCTCTCTGTCAGATTTGGAGGAAAGAGGAGGAAAGAGTCCACGTTCCTAAGGGGCTGGTTAACAGCAATGTGCTATGTCCTGTTAGCTAACTGTCCTGCTGCTGTTAGTTACTGCTCTAACAAAGCTGGTCATTAGCTGTTGGAACAGATGATTTCTAGAGGATTATTTGCATTACACAATTTAATGGTTTTTAATAGCAAACTTTTAATTAAAAGGAGAGTCCTTTTGGAAGCAGCCTGAGCAGCTGCTGCTGAATTCTGCGTGTTTAATGTAATTAGAGGGACAGCTGGGGTGGGAGCTGAGCACCCAGCTCACTGGCAGTCACAGGTCGGTGGTGGCTCCTCATGGGACCAGCATCCTGAGTGATGCGGGCTGTGCGGGAAGCATCCTGGTGCAGAGCCAGGCTCGGAGGTGGCGGGACCGTTCCCGTCTTGGCTGCCCAGGCTGCTGAGCAGCTGGGGAAGCGACAAGTGGGTGGTAGCCATCTGCGTCAGTTCACTTGTCACTTTGTGCTGCCACGGATGGTAGTGCTCAGTTTGCAGTCTGTTGGGCCATGTGTATTTGTATCTATAGTTTCAGCATCTCCTTGCACATTGGAGAATATCTTTGAAAGAGGACATCAGGCAGGCTTTAGCCTCCCTATTTTATTCCGCTGCTTCTGGCATGCACTGTCTCTTGAAATATGCCCCTTGTGGTATCTCCTACCTCCTCCCTTTCTCCACGGTACAGGGAAATGTCTGATTGCAAGCTGCTCAGAAGTGAAGCTGTGGCTGTTTCTAATGAGGGGCTGACCTTTAAATAGCATTGTTCAGTCTAGAAGATCCCACAGCACTTTTCAGTGTGCACTACTATGGCTGTGTGAAAGAGATACTGCATTGTGATTAAAGTGATGTAGGAGGCAACCAGAAATCGTTGCCTTGTATTGGCTCTGCTGCAGGTACTGCAACGCAGGCAGCTTAATTTGGGAGCCCCAAATATTACATAATGGCAGCACGCAATGTTTGCTGATGCAGAGGTAGTTGGCTAATAGCATCCTTTATGTTCTCATAATATCCAAATGCTTTACACTTCGGAACACCCGTGAACCTAGATTTAGCAGACAGGATTACCCTACCCTGTAGCTTGAACTGCTCCACAGTTTGCTGTGGATGTGGGATACAGGGGAATGTTCATCCCGGGGCTTACGTGGCAGGCGTAAATGCTTCTGGCCTGTTATACTTGGCATAAGAGTAAAAAGATAATAATATTCAGCACACTGGATGGAGTAAAGGGAAGATATGGGTGAAATCTAGGCTAGGCATAATCTGTGTATGTGACCCCAATATCAACTGGCCTTCTACATATGGCTCTTAAAAATGAAATGCCTGGTGCTGTTCAATTCTCATGTTCCTGTAGCTCAGGTGAACTTCTACAAAACTTGAAAGTTCTTTTCTGGTTTTTTTTCATGATTCACTTCAACTTCTGCATTCACAGAGTCTTGCTTTGCGTGACTCAGCAGCAGTTTGCATTGGTTGTTAGGCTGGTATGGTTTGTTATGAGGTGTGTTTTCCTCTTATGCTCAGTTGCTTTGTGTCACGCTCAAACACCAAGGAGCTGTGGCTCTCTGTACAGGGTCACTTTATTCAGGCAGGGAATGCAAACCACGTGGCATGACTGTTAATTGTTGTTTCTTGCTAAGATACTTAATTTTCTGTAGTTACTATAATAGCTTATTATTATAATTTATTTCTGAAATAAAAACTATACATGCACGAGGATTTTGAAGCCCTTTGAATTATCAGCTTGAAGTTTTGTTTGTGAGGCAAGATTTCCAGGAAGACTCTGATGACACCAGGTAATACTCACAGCACATGTTCTTAGAAAGTGCTTGAACTCCTGGTAGCCAGCAGCTGTTAGGTTCAGTAACCATAGCACATCCATCCCCTTGAGCCACTCACTGTGGTATCAGGCTCTTTGCAAATGCTCTGGATTGCATTATGGCCTTGGACCTCATACACATACCCACGTGAGTCAGACAACAATTTGCCTAACTTGCATTGGGTGGTGCTAAGATCTGAGTTTTTGGGGAAAGGGAATGGTTTGGCCTCACTGTTTTTCTGTTGTTGTTTTTCCAAAAAGCCAGCCTCGTGGGAGGCGCTTCCTGTACAGGTAAAAGCAGTTTACATAGAATGAGGCTGGAGAGGAGACTGAGGTAAGAGAAGGTTCATAGGATCGTAGACTATCCTGAGTTGGGAGAGACCCATAAGGATCATCCAGACCAGCCCCTGGCTCCACACAGGGCCAGACAAGTCAGAGCATGGGACCGAGTGCATGGGACTAAGTGCATTATCCAGACGCTTCTTGAACTCAGTCAAGCTTGGTGCTGCTACCACTAAGGATGCTTAAACCAGTTTTCTAGGTTGTGCTTTGTGTGGTAGTGATGCACTGCAGCTCTTCCACTGTGCAGAGTTACAGCTGGGCATTTAAAATGGGGGACACTTTTAGGTAGCTATCGCATTACCCTTGGTGGAGCACCACTGCAGTCCCAGATTCAGGACTGTATGAAAGTTAGGCTTTTTTGGTGTCTTTCTGAAAACGCTCTTTCATCAAGATGCTGTATTGAAGCCACTGCTTATTTCTCCCAGAATCTGTGTGCTTCTTGGAGATACTGTCCAGGCGGTGATACACTTTCTGCTGGCTGACTAGCTGGTATCGTTCCAGATGTTTCTACCTAGCAGTCCATAACTGATTCTGCTCCTTTGGATAGCATTTGTTCTGGCACTGTTTACTAGTGCTGTGAGGCTTTATTATTTCTGAATTCTGAAAGATGACAGCCTTACAAACTTAGATGTGCTTGTGAACACTGTGAGCCCTCTGTTCTTGGTTTGGATGCGACTTTTTTTCTATGCGCGGACTAAAACCTTGGGCAAAGTCTTTTGCCATCTCCTGTAACTGATGTAGTGCCTCGTTGTCTGACTTCTGTTCTCTTTCTCTCTCCCCTCTCTTTGTCTGTTCTTGCTGACCATTGTAGTAAGTGTTCTTTCATCCATCAGAGACCTTCAACATGAGAACAGGCGTTGGGTAAGCCTGGCTGGTGTTGCAGGGACTGATTTCCTACATCTGTAAGAATCCTGTGTTTGGGAAGGAAATGTGGTTTGACTTGCTGCTTCTGGGCAACAGAATTGGTTAATAGAAATAATCTACTTCATCTTCTGGTGAATCGAGTGAGATCAGGTTCCTTGGCAAGTGCTGGACTCTTGTAGTTGTGTTGTCTTTTGGAAGACCCTTTGTTGTTGTGCAATTTCCCCATTGCTGCAACTTGAGCCTCTTTTTGTCATGTTTTTGTTTGTCTAGCCTGCTTCACTAGGCATAGATGTCACTGCTCCCCTGAGAGAGGGGGAAAAAAAGGCTTCTGTAATATTTTTGACAATAGGATTAACTGGATGAATATTTTTAATTTTTAACTTTCCCTTTTCTTATCATATATAGCCAGTTCTTGGGACTCCTTTACCCTCCAGCATCTACATATGAATATTTTTTTCACTGTTTCATGTCAACAGGTTACAACAGTATGAGCAGCTTATGTGGGCTCTGCTCAGCTGCTTGGTTGAAGCTGATCTTGTAGTTGTAGAGATGTTAGATGGTGTGTCAGGACCAGCAGCCTGTGGAACAAATGGGATTCCCTTTTCATGGGAAAATGTCTGAAACAGAGGACAGCCCAGTAATGTTACCCACTCTTGGAGCCAGCCATTTGGGAACCCGTGTCCTGCCTTCAAGTAGAGAACACTTTCATCAGACATCTTTAAGCAAAGAGAGCTCTATGCTGTGGGAGGTGGTGTCAGATGGTATCTGATGTTTGTGTTGATCTTTATGATGAATGTTAAGATAATGTGAATTGTATTTATGAACCAAAGTGGAGAGGAGGCCAAGGAAATTTTTAACGCTTTTATCCTTGACATGAGCTAAAGGAGGTGGAGCTGCTCCTGAGTATATGCCATTGTATGGGCTGGAAGAATAGCTTTAGAAAAGGCAGATCATAGTTTTAAGCTGACAATTCCTAGTAATTAGCACTGTATTAGAAAGCAAAGCATTTGATCTTGTGTGTCAGCAGAGTGAACTATGGCATCAGAGCTGCCAATTCCAGTATCCTTGCTGGTCAGGAAGGTTCCTGTGGTTCTGCAAGATGCTAGGTAAGCAAAACGTATGGATGAAAGGGCACTGGGTGCTCTTGCTGTGCTGCTGCTGGGTATTGCTTTTGTTTCTTCCCATCAGCATCTGTATGAAGTAGGTGTGGGTGGGGACTGAAAGTCTGTAAGAGTTCTGGTATACTCAGACTTTTCTTAATCCTTTATGACTCCCTCATTGCAGCCCCTCCCCTGCACTTTAAGCCTCATATTCTAAGCTGTTGCTAATTATTCCCGTACAGGTGGTGGGGCCCACAGTCACCTTTGCTTTTCTGGGGTTTGCATTCTACCATTACTCCCTGAGCTCTGTTAACTCAGCAGATTAAATCCCAGGCAGATTTTGTTCCAGCATGGCTCTGGGCCGTGGCAAGGAAGCAGCTCCCTTGTTAAGTTAATGACCTGTGTCCTGCCTCCAAGGCCTTTTGCTGTGCAGCCCTAGGGTGATGTACGCGTCAGTATTTATGAACTGTCTCTGTCCTCCTGTCATGGTTCCTCACCTACAGACGCAAATAGTGTTTTACTGTCCTTCAAATAGTGTTTTACTGTCCTTGAGGGCTCTTTCTGCTTTCTCTGCCAGCTGAATTGCTACTTCCTTCCCTTTTCATAATGTATCTAACAAAATTGCTTTCTTCAGGACAAAGAAAGGATACCCATCAGCTCATTTATGTTTTATTTTTCTGGTGTAATTTGCTGCCCACATCTTTGCATCGATGTTTATTGTTCACTATTTCTCACTTCTACCTGCAGATGTGTTTGCTGTTCCCTTTTCATGGCCATGGCTCTCAGCCTTGCTAGTGGCAGTGCTCCTCCTGTCAGGTGTTCATTCGTGCTGCTCTCCTCTCTGCTTGGTGTTTGTTGCAGCACTTCAATGACCTTTCAGGTGCTAGAGGAAAGAGAATGATTTTTTTGTGCACAATGAGCGTCACCAGACATGACCTAATTAGCACATTTAGCTTTCCTTGAAGTTTCTCCATCTGTTCCCTCTTCAGAAGGTCCCTTCACAGACTTTTGCCCATGTTCTAGGCTTAAGCTCTTGTTCCTGGGCCTGTTTCCTGCATTCACCGCAAATAGTCTTGTGCAGTGGAGTGAAAACTGCCTTGCACTGGGAATCCAAGTGTCTGTTTCAGCCACTTCCCATCTTGTTTCCAGTCTTGAAAGGAAATATTTTCTCCTAGGAAATACACTACTTCTTGCTTGCTTTCTGTAATGCTGTCTTTTCTGGTTTCTGCCAAGTGCTCAGGAGGGAAGTTTTCCTGTAAACACAAAGTTGTATTGCATTGAAATTATTACAAAGACAACTAAACTTGCTTAGATATTTTTTTTTCAGTGAGTGATTTGAGTAATGTAGTTTTTAATGGTGATGTGTCACTGTTTTCGTACCATAGGATCAGTACATTGTGCCCAAAACACCTGCTGTACTGGTATTCTAACTGTACTTGCTTGTTTGCAGCATTATGCTGGGTGGAGTGCTCCTGCCAAACCCCTGCGTTAGGTGCATAGAAATGTTAAGGAAAGGAAATTGGTCAAGGGACCAGCCCAGAAAGCTTGTAGATAAAGGCACAAAAAATATCTGAAAAATACTGGTAGAAAGAATAAGGAAATAATCCTTTTAGGTTAGGTACCATCAGTGGTCTCTGCACATTTGTTCTGTCTCAGTTTTGAGTTTGTGTGTGTTTGTGGGATGTGGAAGGGCACCTTAGCAAAGGAGAGTTGCAAGGAGGACTAGAGGAAAGCACTGAGGACGTTTGCAAAAGCTGTTCCATGAGAGATACAAGCGTGTGCCAAGTGCTACTTTGAAACATTCCCAAGACAGTGATGGTAGCTGATGTCATGTGCCAGTAAGAGGTGCAAACTGACCTCTTGATAATGACAGAGAGAAAATCATGATGAAGTCAAGACAGGTCACCTGTATTTTAAGTGGAAGAGAGTGGAAGAAAGAGACAGGGAGGCAAGGGTACCAATGAAGTGACAGAGCAGGATAATGAGATTTTTTCTTGTAGGGATGAAAATGGTAATGTTACTTTGGTCAATACTCTATTACAAGGTGTTACAGTGACAGAGACCCAGACTGGCCTCAGCTAGTTGCTTTAGTTGGATGAATCAATAGGGAAGGACTGTAGATAGTGATGTGAAGAAGGCATCTTGTCCTAGTCAGGGTGTGAAGTTTTGGGAACTGAGTCAAATAAGATTGTTAGCTTGTGACTCTGGCAGAGGAAGAAGTGAAGTTTTCCAGCAGGGGAGAAAAGCAAAAGGTTGGGTAGGTAACAACAAGAAATTTAGGGTTTAGTTTCTCCTCTTGCATTAGAATTAGTCCCCAGCTATCCAAGAAATGTCGAGAGAAATTGAGATTTAGATTCCAACAGGAGGAAATGGCACTGTGCTGACTGCATGGATACAATAGCTATTGCCCACGTTTAACATGGGGAAAGGAAGACAGAGCCTCACAGACCACAGAATGCCAGAGGATAGTGGCCCATCATGGGGACAACACTAGTCCTGTAGGTTAATGGTGACAAGGAAGGGGAAAAGGTGAAGGTTAGTTTAGGCAATAGGAGCAGAACTAGGGAGATGTTGTGGATCTGAAGAAAGCTGAAGGAAGATAAAATTTTGAGGAAGAGAATGTTTTCAAATATTTCTGTGGTAGGAGGTCAGAAAGAATGACACAAAGTGGCTCTGAATTTTGGGTAAGGACTTGGGGTGTAAGAATGAAGTAAAAGCAGGGAACTTCATGGAGCTTTACAGATGAAAGGCAGAAGGGAGATGGAGACATGCAGGTGGAGTTGGAAATTAATTCTTGGTTTGGGGATTTGTTTGGAGATTTTGAAAAGCTTTTGTTTTGGGAAATAATGGGTGGGGAGAGATGGCAAAATGTGAACATAAAGAAAGGCAGGCAGATGTGAAAGGAGGGTACTGAAGCGTTAGAGAAGAACAAGCAGGAGGTCAAAGATATTTAGAGTTTGTTTTGACGCTGGGGATGGGTGGGTGCATGTGAAGGACACCCATCTGTTCCTTTGAGATAACGGAAGGAAATGGGTCACTAAGTGAGCACACAAAGCAAAGGGCATGAGGAATTAATAGACTGATGGGGTTGAGGGAGAACTTGGCTGTGTGCATGGGTTTGATTTGTGAAGTGTCATATTTGCTACATGCTCTGTAAATCTCCAATTCTTGATTATGTTTTTGCAGTGCGGCTCCATGACAGTATTTCAGAAGAAGGTTTCCATTACCTTGTCTTTGATCTGTAAGTGTCTGTCTTTGGCTTTGATGCTTCACCAGTGATAGAGGCACATGGATGGTTGACTAAAAGTGGAATAAAAATCACCTGCATTAATATAATTCTCCCTTTCTCTTTTGAGACCTGTAGATACCTCTGCCCTACTTGAAAAAAAATAATCCATTGAATCTGTGGTAGGGGATGGACCAGGAAGGCTCCTGGGCAGCACGTGTAAGCGTGGGAGGGCAAAGGATGGCTGTCCTCCACAGGGAGGCTGGCTTCTTTCTCTGAGGCAGCCTGGAGGGATTTAGAGAAAGGATGTTTTCCCCAAGCTTAGCATACACTGAGCGCTGAAGAAGTGCATGGGTCGTTCATGCCTGGCGCATCAACAGTGTCCTGTACACTGCTGGTGAAATAGCAGTCCAAGGGGTCAGTCACATGGATGTACCAGTGCTGGTGCCATGGTGCCGGAGCTCTGCCCTGGCTCTTCTGTGCCACAGGTCCCCACACACTGTGGGAAAGGGTGCAGCTGGGTGGCCCTGTACATCCTATGCAGCCTTGACCTAGATGCACACCAGCTCTGTAACTCCCCCTGTTGTTTTTGCACTCCAGGGTTACTGGCGGGGAGCTCTTCGAGGATATTGTTGCCAGAGAATATTACAGTGAAGCAGATGCCAGGTAAGACTGTTTCCAGACCTTTCTGTATATGTGCCACGTGTGTTGGCAAGTATAATGAGTTCCCTGACTGCTGTTCTGTTCATGACTTCGTTCTGACACTTTTGCTCTCTGTCTGGAAAAAACAATTCCTCTTTCTGCTATTAGCATAAACTATTGTCACTGATCAGCCTGACTCACTGCAGCTCGAGGCCTTGCTGCTTGCAGACACTGTGCTCTGTGCTGGGAGACCCATTGCTAGAGGCTTTGTCTGCCTGACCTTTCTGGTGGGTGGTGATAGTGTGTCCTTAGTGAGCAAGCCTAGGGGAAAGCTGTCCTGTGGCTGCGAGAGCATTGCTGCTTGGCCTGGGTCTTCTCGCAGGGGTTCCTGTGATGTGCCTTTGCTCTCGGGCAGACCCATTCGATTTGCCTATCTGGGTAGTGGTTTATGGGGCCGTGGGGAGAGGTGGCTTTGAAGGCTATGTTTCTGTGGATGCTGTCTCTGACTGCGATCAGGTTGGTGCAGTGAGAAAAGGTACAATACACGAAGCAGCCTTTTATGTAAAAAAGGTTTAGTTATGCCCTTGTTCTTCTGAGTGTGTCCCTGCACTCCCAGGTGTGAGCTTCCTGAAGTGGCCTGTGCTCATCCCTTTGCTGTTTATGCCGGGTGGATGACTTGTGCAGCAGTAGCTGAGGGTGTTCTCTGACCTGTCTGTCTGCTGGCCACAGAGTATTTGGAATTAAAGCTGGGATTAGGCAGCTCCTCTTCTGCTTTAAGCAAGGCCTGGGAATGGCATAATGGTGACATTTCACCTCTGCTTATTCTCCACCCACTTTCTTATCCCATCCCTTAATGGAGCAGTAATTAGCAGAGCCACGAGAGGAGAGGGGTTAAAAAGGAGTAGTGGATGCTGGTTTAGGGTGAGGAAGACCATACTTAGTGTAAAGAAAAGACTGTATTCTGGTGTGTTAGTGTAGGTGGTGGTGTGGAGTCTGTGGGTGCTTATTTGCTTTTTCTGTGGTATGCTTACAGCCTCTGTCCTGTGGGCTTTCAAATGAGGCATTGCACCATGCGCCTTGCTGGTGAGCTGTCTGCTGATGGGGAAAGCCACTGGACTCATCTCCCTCTGGGGCTCCTGGCAGAGGCTCGAGAGCTCTGGGGATGTTTTCAGTGGGGTGTGCAGATATTGCAGGCACAGCATCTAGGACAGAGACACGCTCACTCAAGCTGTTGGGTCTTGAAGTTGGGAAGTTTTGAAGTTATCAATCATCGTGCTCCCCTCTATTCCTCTTGCCAATGCCTGCTCCTTGAAATGGTCAAGACCTGCCAGTGACTGACACTGCTCAGGAAAAATTATGGCAGGGTTAGGGAAAAACTGTCTGTTGCTCTGCGAGCCTTTCTGAGGACACTCAGCCCTCTGACTGTCAGCTGGCCAGGTCTCAGAGTGCCCACAAGATGACAGAGTGAAACTCCTCCCTTTCCCCATGCCGAGCTGAATTCCAGAGCAGGCTGGGAGAGCAAGGGAGCGAGGTCTGTGCCAATTCGCCGCACTTGGCTCGCCTGGGACACCTCACACTTTTGCCATTTTTGGCCAGAAAATCTCTCTCGCTCAGACTCTGCTCTGTTCTAATTATACATTTTTGTTTTGGGAGCGGGGAGATATTCATGGACTCCGACCCTGAGGGTTGTACTGCCAGCTCCAGAGGGGCGAGGGTAACAAATACACAGTGCTGCACTTCTTCTCTTCTTCCTCCTCTCACCCTCTTTCCATCTTTTCCAGCAGCCAATTTCCCTTCCCTCAAACATTTCACTCATTTCAAGTTTGTTCCTCTGAGATTTCTAGAATTTGGCATGGGGATTGACTGATGCCGAAGCGAGGACCCGGCTCCATCTGAGTTCCCCATGTTTGGGTGCTTACTGCCCAGCCATAGTTGTCAAACTTCCTTCTCCCTTCCACATTCACCTTTGGGAGCTGAGTAAATGCTTAGCAGAAGAGATGTTTTCAATCAGAAACTCACCCTTGGGTGTGTTGTGCTGTCCTTATGTGACAGGTGTAAATAACATCTTGCTTTTGCCCCTGTGGGTAAGAGAGGCAGAGACACAGTTTTCTATGAGCTGGGGGAGTGCAGCACACTGCACTTAACAGGGAATGAGTCTGCTTTTCAGATCAGTAACCTCTTAAGTGGGATCTGTACTTAAAAGGCACCCAGCAAGCGGGTGTGTGCACACATTGTGTATGTAAAGTGCTTGAGATGCTGCTCTGAAAGCTTTGCAAACTGGCAGGCACCCAGGAGTCATCATCCTGAATTTGCCTGGGGGAGGCTGCTGCTTTCTACAAGTTGATCCTTTACTCAGGACTAGCCCAGCTGAATGTTCCTGGAGCGACTGAGTGACTGGGGCTTGCCTGCCCAATCTCAGCTGCTGTTTGCAGATACTTGGGTGCCTCAGTTCTCCTGAGTAGGGTGGGCACCGTTGGATGAAGGAACAAATGCAATGCTTAGTGTGATGGGAGACAAATGAGGGAGATAGTGGGAGGTAGGAAAGAGACTTTCTGGTCCTGCTGTAGATAAGATGCTTAACATCCCATTGCTGAGGGGACTGGGGGTGCCCAGTTGTGACTGTACTGAGCTGTGGCATCCAGTGAAATGCAATGAAAGTGCAATGAAAGGATTCAGCCCGGAGTCTTGAACTCTCCCTGGTGCAAATATAAAAGTTAGGGAAATAGTTCTGGGGTGAGATGAAATGCTAAGTGTATATATGTGTGTGTGCATAACTCTATGTGTCTCTCCCTTTATCTTGCAGCCACTGTATTCATCAGATACTGGAGAGTGTGAATCACATTCACCAGCATGATATCGTGCACAGGGACTTGAAGGTAATATTTCCTCCATGCCACAGAGGCTGAGGAGAGCAGCCAGGGGATCATTGGAACAGGCAAGATAGGAATACTGTGTTGCCAGCTGGCAGAGTTTGTTTGTTTGTTTCACTTGAACTGGGCTCAGGGGTTCTTGAAGCACAAATTTGCTCCTTCACAGTTTTCTAGAGGGTGTGCTGAACTCCTGAGGAAGTTTTCAGTCTTCATGAACCTTGCCAGCTCTCAGCCTCTCTGAGGCAGCTCCAGGATGGATAGTTGTGAACCTTGGAGTGCAGTAGGCTTTCAGAGAAACTTGGGTAGGTTTTGTTATAATGAAGGACACTGTCTAGTCTGCGGTAAAAGAGATCTCTGGAGACCTGGGGCAATCTGTTCAATCTGCCAGGATGAGTTTGCACAGAGTATGTGTATTTTTATTCTGCACTGTTGCCAAATACATGCCATTGGACTAGGGCAGAGATATACAACAAGAATTTTTCATGTAATTTCTTTCTTCTCTTATCAGCAGAAGCACTTTTAATCTAAACCCAAAACTGCTGGCCAGTTAAACACTGGATCAATCAACCATTTGCCACGTTATAACACATTTATAGTCCCAGAGCCACTGCAGTGTAGTTAGTTAAACTTCCTTTGCATGCAGTGCCAGCTGTACTGGGAGCTGGGCAGGCTCCAGGATGAAGTGGTTTGTGCAGGAAGGTCTGCCTGCCCTGCAGTCCTCTCTGTTTAAAGTAGAAATGACGATGGCCACCAGTGGTCCAGTTAAATTAATGCAGGATGACACCTGCCACTAGCGTTGATTTTGGTTTGATGTACAATGCTTAAGGAGAAAAGTATGAAAATATTTGCAGAGAGCAAGGTAAAAGCATGTTGTGAGCTTGGTGGAAGTGTTCACCTGGTGTTTTCATCTAGTTAGCAGCTGTTAACCCGTAGGGTTTCTGGCAAACTCCCACACAACACTTTTTGCTTTCTGATTCAGAGCACTGTGAAAAGATGCTAGTGACCTACTGCACCATGGCTGCTGTGGATTAGAGCTGACACCTGCTCTTGAGAAAGCAGCCTCCAAGAAGCACTATTGCCCAAAATGAGAGGCTCTATGAAATACAGTAGTTTTTTCCAGTACAGGATGGTTTAAGTTTTCCTTCACATCCTGTGTTCAGATGTAATCTGTTTTGCTTCTCAAGTTGTTTTTTTTTGTTGTTGTGAAAGTTGTAAACTTGTTTAGAACTTAGCAGCTGCTAGACATGCCACGCTGTAGTTAATGCTTCTCCTGTTCCTTGCTGTGATTCACTGAAACTATCCAGGCTTGAAGAGTAGCCATTTCTTTTAGCAATAAAAGATCCTGTGCTCTTTATTTAACGTTGAGCTCCTTGCCAAAAGCTCAGCCTTCAGGATTGGTGTGTAATAACTGCAGAGCTTGCTTCAAGTGGAGTTTTGTCTTTTGCACCTCCCTCTTGTAAGCATGTCTTTTGGCTGACATGCTTTTAAAGAACTTCAAATGTTGAGCTGCCCACAGGGACCATAAGAAATTAGGGAATGTGTTCACATTCTTACCAAAAAGTATGTGAAACCTGAGACAACCCATATGTTGGCAAACACACACGTGGATAAGCACCATTGGCCTTAAGGTGTTTCTAGCTGTATTTTAGAATCAAGTAGTGCTTAAATAGCACAAGCCTGACCTAAATTTCACTGTTTTTCAGTCAGGACAAGCCCAGGTGTGATCTGAAGTGGGGACAAATTTTCAGAAGACTTGATTAGCCTTCTGCTTCAGGGACTTGGTGGCACTGGTGAATCTTCATCAGTGTACCTTTATTAATGGAATCTTTTTCACTTCCCATAAAGTGAAACGCCAGTGGCAGCCAACTGTATTGAGACCCAGTTCCCCTTACTTCCCTGCTGCTTAAGGCGAGGGAAGGCTGTTCTCCATTCAAAGAACCAAGGCACATGCCTAGTACTTTAAGGCGGGTGAATGAGCAAAGCATCTTGTTCTTGTCACACAGATCAGGGATAATAGAAGGTTGCTGGGGGTGCAACTGGTGAACAAACAGCAAAAAAAGATCTTCAGATTTGTGAAACTGAGGCAAGCTCCTGCTTCTGGATTTGCAGGCTTCTATTTTGGTTAAAAACTCGAGTTGCTATGAATTGCACAAATGATCAGAAGGGGGGTGTGGAAAGAAATCTCATTTTGTCTGCAAGTTGGTTTTCCTGCAGAGCTGTAATAGCCACCACCTTAAAGGCTTTTGAAGGGTCCCATGTAAAAAGCTGTTCTGGTGCCTCAGAGGAAGTTGCTGACTCCACAGTTTTTGGAGTTGTGTTAAGCCTTCTGTTCAAGTCCTCTGCTGGAACACAACAGAATTATGATGCAATTGAGACTCATGTGAGACAGAAATGTGAGGGGCAAAAGTCTGTCTACTCTTCCTGGCGCATGAGGGAAGTAATAGGGCTGCTTGTCATATAGGTGACAGTGGCAGTAGCAAGACAGTGTATTCCATACTGTTGTAAATATGTAGCATGAAAAAACAGCTTGCAAGAGTACTCACTGCTGTGCTGCTTTTGCCAGTTTGAGGCTGAGAGGCTTTTTTTCTAAGGGATGAAAGCTACTGCCTATCCAGATGATGCGTTCCCACATTATGGAGCTGTATTTGGCAGCACTTATTAGCATCATATTTACTTTTCCAGTGCCTTAGGGACCGTGTAATGTTCGTGGGGAGAAACATCACTGCAGATTGTATCTACTGTACCTTCTCCACCCACCACCACCCCCTGATTTCCTTCCCCCGGCCCCCAACTACACTCTGTGGGGATGACAAACAAATTTTGGGTTCTGTGCTGCAGGAACTGTAGTGCCAGTGCCCTCTGGTGTCAGCATGTAATGTTCGGGCTGGGTTGGGAGAGGCTCTGGCTCCCACAGAGGGTTTGTGTTGAACTTGGGGATTTTCTGCCATTCTAGGTCATGGTCGGTTGTTGCTGTTGCTCTGCCTTCACCCCAACAGCTTTAGTACGTGCCCGCTAAAGTCAGTCAGCAAATTTCATTTAATTATGTGAATACTGAGGTAGGAGGCTTAGAGGAGAATGTCAGTCTTTCATTCTAACCCCATTTTTTCTTTTCTCTCCCCAGCCCGAGAATTTACTACTGGCAAGTAAATGTAAGGGTGCTGCTGTCAAACTGGCTGACTTCGGACTGGCTATAGAAGTCCAGGGAGAGCAGCAGGCCTGGTTTGGTAAGAGTGTTTGAGCTTTCCCACTACTGCTTTCCCCTTTCCTGGTGGCTGGTTGAGTTGCACCCTCAGAGTACTTTCTCCCAGCTTTTCTACTACACTTGTGTGTATTTGGCATTGCTGCTTCCTTTCCAACCATCTCAGCCTCTGGATCCTTGGGCATGAACCTAGGTGCAATAGTGGAAAGAAGACAATAAATAAAGACAGAAAAAATAGCTATGTATCTTTCTATTTTTCTTCTCAGTTTACAGTAGATGCTAGTGGCAGAGATAAATGCAGCTGCTAAGTTTAGATCCTGATCTGAACTTTCCTACTACTCAGGAGCATAGACATCTGGAATTTTGTTTGGTCATTTTACAGAAATGCATTTGACCTGGCTTTCCTCAAGCACATTTGGATCTGCCCTTATCTTTGTTTAGCTAAAACATAATTAAAAATGAGACCTTCTCAGGCTAAACATCAGCTCTGAAACTCTGCAGTGCCGCTTCTGGAGAGATGGCTGCTTTCTCTGGTCTGCCCACACCATTTGGCAATCTGATGTGTCCCATCTGTGTCTTATGTTTTCAGACTCCAAGCCATTATATGTAACAATGATGGAAGGCCCAGCTTACGTGTTTGTGCCCAGCTGGTTGACACAGCCCCTCCTTCTTTTCTGTTTTCCCTGCAATACGTAGACTCTTGATCCCATCTGATTTATTCCCCCACCTCCCTTCTTGTTCATTTACCAAGAGGTGGCTCTAGCAAATGCAAAATCAAGGGTGGGAAATGTTTTTTGGGGATTTGTTGGTTACCACTAGCAGATTTTGTGTTAAGGGAAGACCTCTTTTCCTTGAGTACTGTAAGTACTTCATGTCATCCATTTCCTGGCAGGGTTTGCTGGCACTCCAGGCTACCTCTCCCCTGAAGTCTTAAGAAAAGATCCTTATGGAAAACCAGTGGATATATGGGCATGTGGTAAGATTCTGTCAGAACATTTTACACTTAAACACCATTTCATGTAGAAGAGCTATTCTTTATAACTTATTGCTGGGAGGGTGTGCAGTGCTCCTTCTTATTGGGTGCTGAGATGAAGTCACACTTGAGGATAAGCACCTTGTGTAGACAGAATTAGTATTGGAGCCTGAACTCATTTGATTCTGGCTCCTAACCATTTCTTCAGGCCATCTATCAGATGTTTAAGACTCAAGACATAGGACCTGTCTATCCTTTGCAGAGTCAAATGTTTAGATAACTATAGCAATTTCCTATTACAGTAACTATGTATAAGATGAAATATTGCAGAGACCTGATTTTTTTAAAGAAAAAATTAACGGTCAAGGTATCTGGGACTAATAAGTTTAGATATCAGAGTTGCCTGATCTGGACTATGCCAGGAGTGATAGCTGTATTGGTGTCAGTTTTGTCCCAAGACCATGCACAGTAAGCATTGAAGAACATAGTCCTTCTTAAAACGTCCCTTGCTGCTCAGCAACCCCAGGGGTTGTGGCTTCCTTTTATTCTGAGACCAGCAAGGAGTTGTGGCTCACCAGCCATGATAGTCAGAGGAGGCTAGAAGGACATCATGTGCCTTGTTCTAGCTCCTGGCAGCTGGAGTTAAGAGCTGAACATTAAGTGCTAGGGTGAGGTTCAGCAGGGGAGAGGTTTGTACTGGCTGTTTCTACCTCAGAAGGCTAAATACGATGGCAAATGGAAATATAGAGCAATCATTGCCTTGGGGACTGTCAAGAGGGAAGGAAGAGGGACTGAGGGAATAATTGGCATATTAGCCTAACCATAGTGTATCTGTGTCTCTCCCTCCCAGGAGTGATTCTGTACATATTACTAGTGGGGTACCCTCCCTTTTGGGATGAAGATCAGCACAAACTCTATCAGCAGATCAAAGCCGGAGCCTATGACGTAAGGGCGCTTTCTTGCTGAGTACCTGCATGGGTGTAGAAGTCATCCAAAACATGGCACTGTCTTACTGGGTGTCCAGCAGCAGGCCCCAAGCTACTGTGCAAAGTGATGTTTGGCGTGATCGTACACCTCGTTGTCTTCACTGCCTGGGATGCAGTCCTGTTTGGGACTACTGAAAGGACATGTGGAAAGCATCGCAGTGGGCACCAAGATGTCACTGGTCATTAGGGAAATGCAGAGCTGGGAATGCTGATGTCAGAAATGGTGTCTTCTAGTGCATTTATCACAGAGTGCTGGAGACAGAGCCAATGCTCTTTCGGGGAGCAGAGGGAAGATAGAATGGAGGAGCCTGCCTTTATCAAGGCCTAATTAAAAGTATGGGGAAGTAGTCTCTAGAATGAGTTTAACTTATGGCCTCAGGTCTCTTCAGTGCCATAGTGGAATTTCTTCCAGCTGTGGAAAGCGTGGAGCCCAGTGAGAATGCTGAATGTCAGTGGCCTGTGGAGGGGTGGCTTTGTGGTGGGGATGAGTGTGGTGTTTGGAGTCTCTGGTAAAAAGCCAAGCAGTTCATGGAGCAGCTCTCAGAGCGTGGCAAAACTGAGGTGTGAGAAGTGCTTGAAGGAGAGGAATAATGAAGAGGTTAGTACTGGGGAAGCAAAGGTGGTATAAAATGTGGTTTGGTACCACAGGTCAAATGTTTAACATGAGTCCTTCCATGTAAGGAGAGGCTTGGGAGGGAAGAAGGAACTCCTGGAAATCCTAACTCAAAGCCTGTGGGCATGGATATCAAGAGGAAGTTGGGGAGTTCATTGTGTGTGCTGTCTTGCAGTTTGTGTTTAAAAAAAAAAAAAAAGTGAGGTTTCTGCTGGACCCCATTTGCTTCCCAGCTTCTGTGCCTGAGACCATCAGAGTGGCTGTACTGGTGAGCACAAAGGTCTGCCTAACCTGTGTCCTGGCTCAGTAGCTTCTTGAGTGAAAGTGGTGTCTTTGTACTTGATAGCCTTAAATGAACTTATGTTCTTCTCTTGCCTTCCTGCCCCTTTTGTTTCTGTGTTGCTTGTTCTTATTTGAAGTGGTTTTTGCACCAAATATATTATTTGGGATTTTTCAAAGCACTTCAGGGGTCAAACGTGTAAGTCATGAGGAGTGAAGTGCTGGATGCCTCCCATCTGCCTGTTGGGCTTGAATTCTTACCTGTAATGAGCAAGTTCCAGCAGATGCCTCCCCTGTTTTGCTTGGTAGAAAACAGCTGAAGTTTTACTTGTCTGGTGTGCTTACCTCAGCACCGAGCAGTCAGTATGTACTGGACTGGTCTGTTCTCTTTTGAGCACAGAGGAGGTGGCAACTGGGAATTGGACTTTGTGCTGTGGGGTAGGTGTTTCGCAAGGCATTCCGGTGAATACTTTGAAGTTTGGGTGAGGGAAAAGTGTCCTGGTTGAAACTTGGTATCATAATTTTTGAGTGGTCTCTTGCAACATTTGAAGAACAAATTGTCTAATGCCTTGTTGATGCCTAAGAATGCAGAAATAACATTATATGCAAATCAAATGTGATGGGTATGTTTTTTATGACCCCACAGAGCAAAGCACAGATTGCAGAAGAGAGATGGGATAAACTTTTCCTTAATAGTGTAGTACTGTAAGGAAATGTTCTCAGGATAGATCAGTCTTTCCTCCCCTCTTAAAGATGGGGGCTTTATCCCAACAGCACATTTATCTTTGTGTTCTCAAGTTTACTTGTATTGGTACAGTAGATTCATAGGAGTGAGACGTACCACACTTAATCTCAGTGTGGTGTGCTGTCAGCTATACCACATGCAGGCATCTGGAGGATGGTGTAAATATCCGATCTTTATTGTTACTGGAATTATAGGAGAGAGCAGTTACCCCCCATGGATGATCAGTAGCTGAAATACTTGGGATTCTTTTCTTTGTTTCCATGCTTCTGTATTTCCTTTCCCTATTACATCTCTCTTGCTCCCCAAGTAATGATTTCTGTTTTGGCAGATGCTTGTTAACAACTTGTTGGTGGGTTGCTATACCTAAGTGTATTGTTCTAGGGTACTGCACTTTGTGGTAGGGAGAGTGGGATGCTGCTTGTTAGTGGTTTTCACTTTCATGATGTAGTTAAGCATGTGTGCTTTTGCATATGCTGTTACAGCTTTTTAGCATGCTGGAGAGAAAATGAGGTGGCATAAAAAATATACTGCTTGTGTTTTTCCTGTCAGAACTCAGGTAAAACATACCCAACTTTACTCTTTGACTGTTAAATGTGAAAGAAATTCGAAGGTCTGAACGATTCCTAAAAGGCTTTTAAACTGTTAATCTTCCTGCTTGTGTCTGGTATGGGATGTTCTGCTGTCTGGTACCTTTCATTTGCTGGAGTCTGTATGATTTCCATTCAGTGTGGGTTTTCACAGAAATTGGTGGTTTTTGCAAATACATTAGCCCTGGTATCAAAAGGGCAAAAGTTGGAAATCAGCTGTGTAGGAGGGAGAAGTTCTTCTGCTAGTAGAAAGTATTTTCTGTTCACTGTCTGTTCCTTCTTCCTCTTTCAGTTCCCATCACCTGAGTGGGACACCGTGACTCCTGAAGCAAAGAATTTGATCAACCAGATGCTGACGATAAACCCAGCAAAGCGCATCACAGCTGACCAGGCTCTCAAGCACCCATGGGTCTGCGTAAGTGTTTTCCTTTACATGTTGATTTGTGATTTACCCTGAGCTGATATGTCAGGAAGACTTAGCAGCAGAGAAACCCAGAATATTGTAAATATTTCAAATTGTGATATTTTTTTTTGTTTCCTTTTTTTTGGAGGCTGACCATCATTGCCATGCTGACAACATTGCCATGCTGTGGTGCTTTTATTGCCACTGTAGGGAAAAAAAAAACCCAAACAACAAAAAAAACACCTTACTCTTTTAGAAGTTTTGTGAATGTCCATAGATACTCTTTTTCCACACGTCTCCTCTTCCAAGCCATACAATCCTAAAATATCAGATGGAGTTTGGCATCAGACAGTCTCTTGCTGTTGTGCGTATGTGGTTTCTGCCTTGCCAGACCTCACACATTAAGTATTTTTCATCTCTTGCAAAGTTGGCACAGAAATCCCAGAATGCAGCTGGGAGTGGGTGTAAGGGAGCGCAGCAATGGTGCACTTTTATCTCTGCAGGATGAAATAGTTCCACCTAAGTCTAACCAGATGTTCTTGTAATAGCATTGCATGTTTCTGCTTTCTAGGATGTCTAGTGTGCTCCTTTGCTCACTTTTTCTTGAGAAATTGTAGTGGTTTTTTCTCCTTTTGCCCGAAAACAACAAATGAGCAATTTAAACTTACATGGATGTATGTGTAACAAGAGCGTAGTGTCTGTTGTAAAGTGATGCAAGTTCCTTGGAAGTCAGAACTTCACACTAGTGGAGACTTTGCATCTCTGGGTTTTTTCCTCCTTGCATGCTTGTAATCAATAACAGTTCCTGTATATTTAACTTTCATCCCTGTGCCTGTAACCAAAGCTGCATGTATTACAATAGCTTGTTTTCTGTGGCAGCATAATATAGAATGGTTCAAGAGAGGCTTTCCTTCTCAGAGTTGTGGGAAGTTTGATTTCACTTCACAGCCATTTCAGGCTCTCACTCAGGCTGCCTCCTGTTGAGGTCCTTGTTTCCAGACACACTGAGTTTCTTACCATCACTGAACTTGTGAAGTATTTGTCCTGAATTGTTTTAAGGCCTCACTGCACAAGGTGACATCCTGTTTCTCCTAAGCAGACTGGATGAACAGTGACAACCAAAGTTAGAGGACAGTTTGTCCCTCCACACTGTTGTGTGTAATGCAGCAGGTGTACTGCAGCAGGAAAAACTGCTGAAGTTTTTCCAAGCAGGAGAAAGGCAATAGAGGATTTGTATGTGCCCATCTGCCAAGATAGTAATTCACCCACTCTCCTTGTAAAGGGAATTCAGGCTTGTGGCTCTATGCAAGAGCAATAGCCACTTCAACATTAGACTCTGGTTTCCTCATGTGCTCTCCATGACTGGCAACATTTCTGTGAAGTTCTCTTTTTGCAGCTGATGGGATCCCAGTCTACTGTGGGTGACAGGTGTGCATCATTGGCTGAAGGTTATGCTCAGGGTCTTGCATTGGTACAATAGAGCTATATGATTTTTCTTCGTACACATGAAAATCTGTTTCTACAAAACCGATGCAAAGATCCTGAGGCCTCTGCTAGTCAACACTAGTGCTCACTTACTGCCTGGGATTTCTCCTTAGAGCCATAACTAGTGTACCCCGTCTCTCACTCTCTGCCTCTAACTCAGTACCCCATGAGTTATGCTTGTTCATTTGAATTTGTCTTGATCCATTGTGTGCCTGAGAGACAGGATTGATTCTCACCTGAACCTCAGAGATAGAGCACAGTCCTGTAATAGCCAATTTAGACTTGTCTTGCTGTATTGGGAAGTTCTTAAGTAATGAACAAGTGGCAGTGGTTGGGAGGCTTGGCCATGTCAGTTTGCATGTCGTGATTGTGGAGTAAACTCCCCGGGCTAATTTGGCTAGGCTGTGTTCTTATCCTTTGCTGTTCCTGTTTTTCAGCAACGATCCACTGTTGCTTCAATGATGCACAGGCAGGAGACTGTGGAATGCTTGAGAAAGTTCAATGCTAGAAGGAAGCTAAAGGTAAGTATATGTTAGTTTGTCTTGGTTTTTTTATCCTCTGGATTTGAGGTTAATGCCTTCTTTGCAACAATTTCTTTATTTTATTTTTATGATTAGCTCAGTAATGTTAGTGAAGTACCTTATATGGGGTCTTCCAGTACAAGGCACTAAAGTAGCGCATTGGGAAGCTGGGTAGTTTCTTTCTCCAAAGCTGTTAAGTCTCTCATGCCTCTTCTGCTAGAGAATCACCCCTTCTACATTCTTCAAGAGAGTTGAAAGAGAGCAACTGGTTCCTAAATCCTGGGGCTTTTAGTTCTGATGCTCTCTGCCTCCCAGGAATAGTGTGTCTGTTGCTTGTAGCTTGTAGCCTCTGGCCTGTGTGTGAAGCAGATACCTGCTATTGCAAGCTAGGAAGCAACTGTGTCTAAGCGTAACTCCTAGTGTCCTTTTAGATTTCTTTGGCTATCCTGCCTAGCCTTTAGCTGTTGCTCTAGAAAGGCAGGACTCTGAGCAGTCCTGTATGAGGTCCAACAGCCACAAGCGGGAATCCTGGATGCATTAGGCCTTCTCAGGGTAGCATTGGCATACCTCTGCTTTGGCACCAGATGCATTGTGTTCTCCTTGGGGTCAGCTCAGACCCTTTCTGAAATGACACTGTCTGTTATCCTTGCTTTCTCTTCCCCACAGGGTGCAATCCTGACAACAATGCTTGTATCTCGGAATTTTTCAGGTAAGGTCTCAGACTTCCCATCCCTACCTTGGTTTTGTTATACGTGAATGAGTTGGGGGATATTTTAAGCATTTTGGGGTTGAGTAGGAGGAGAGGAAGCATGATCACGGTTCATCGTGGTATAATGGTGGTCTCTTAGTCTTGGCTGGTGGCCAGCAAGAAATAGGAAGTGATCTGTCTGGGGAGGAGCACTGTAGTCTGGTACAAACCAGAAATAGTCAGCTGCAATCCTCTCGTGATACTTTGTGATCAGATTGTTTTTGGGAAATTCTAGCTGGCGTTTGTTAGCTTTTCTGTCTGAAACCAGAACTCTTAACTAGGTAGCACTGATTCCTTTAGACCTGAGGCAGGGCCACAGAGCAAGTCATAATATCGGTGAGAGTAGGCATGGGAGCTTTTTGGGGTTTTGTGTAACTTTGACTCATCAAAAATGGGTCTGAAGCATCTAGCTTTTATTTTCTCCTCTTGGAGTCTCAGAAGTGGTTTTCATGCTTTTAAGCTTAATAACTGTAGTAGTCTGGCTCCCACCCAACTGCATTACGTAGTGCACTTACTGAAAATGCAAATCTCAACATGCAAATCAGTGCTTTTTGGAAGATGATTGCCTTGGCTCAGCACATCTAGGTGATGCAGTTTGATGTGAGCTCGTTTCCATTTTGGTGGAAAACCTCTACTTGCAAGTGCTTTTGGTTTATGGGATTGTTTGATTTCTTTGCCCTCTGTCTTTTTTTTGGTTTTGACTTTTAAAAAGGACAGCTGTTGAATGCATGAGTCATATTTTTATTGCACCTGCCTAAAGCTGCTTTCAAGTGAAAGTCTGCTGTGTGGATCATAAGTGATGATGAATGAAGTGGAAGTGTGTTAATTTCATCTGGCCGTTTGCTAATGGTGGATACCAATACTTATATTCTGAGAGATGATACAGTAAACTTCCAATGGGAATGAAAACCTCTGTGAAATTATCAACCCAGTATTCAAAGTGCACATTCATGCATATGTTCTTTTGTGAAATCAAGGCAGCATTTGTAACCTTCTGTATGATTTCTAAAAAAGTACAGGATGTGAAATCAAGCTACAGTTAAGAAGAGACAGCCCTCAGAAACTTCAGAATGGTTTTTCCTTGGTTCTTGTTTCAGATGAACTGATGCCAGTATGTCAGGACTACATGTGGCCACAACACTTTCTCTTTACTGCATTTCTGATAGTTTGGCCTTAAAAAGACAGAATAATTCTCTGCACTCACCTGTCCCAGAATTGTGCTATTACAGGACTTGAAAATTACACATTGTTTTTTTGAGAATGATTCTGAAATAATTTTTTGGGGAGCTGTTGCACAACAGCAGGGCTTCCACAGAACTGCATGAAACAATGTTTTCTTGGACTTTCTGCTGGTGTGAGTGGTTTTTGATCTACTCACAAAGCTAGTTTTTATTTCATTTAATTGATGATTCTGAAATAGTCATGGGTTTATGGTGGGGTTTTTTTAATAGCAGTTTTAGGTTCATTTTTAGTCTGCAAATGTTGTCACTTCTAATGAAGCTGCAGAAGTGCTTGGGTAAGAAAATCTCCTGTGGCCCAGATTTTGAGTACATTAAATGCCTGAGAGAAGGGTTCTCCTTAATGGTGTGTGACCTATACATCCACTTATTCCCTGAGCTAGTATTGAGGAGGAAAAGGCTTGCTGTGCTCATTCTTTTCAGTCTCAAGGGCTGAAGCTGCTGGATCCGCTTTGGTTAACAGCTGAAGGAAAGCAAATCCTAGGTGGCCCATAGTAAGTGCAGGGTTCTTGGTATCGCTGCACTCTGCTTTGAATAGAAGCTGTGATCTCTGGTGATGATATGCTCTGAAAAGCTGTCCAGGAGGAAATGTTGTGAATCTAGATGCAAAGCATTTATAGGCTCTGCAGATAAAGGCTGTTCCTAATATTTTGATGTGTTTTGAAAGTAGGGAGATCAGCTGTTGTTCTTTTCTTTGCAGGGCTCTGTGTAATAGGAGTTTGACTTTTTAAAATTACTATTTTTTTTAATTAGTCCTTTTAATTGTTGCAGTTGAAATGCCTAAGTCTGCTGGAATTGAAGAGTAAGTGTGTACTAACTGAAATTAAAAGGTAGAAAGTCCATGTGGGAACTTAGGAAAAGTCTGAACTCTACCCAGTTGTGACAGATCATGTAACTGCATTTGAAAAGTTCTGTAATAGTGGTTGTTTCTGTCTCTAAAGACCTTAAGGTTGGGGTTTTTTTATTTTTCTCTAACTGGATGATGGGGTTTTGTGGGCATCTAAAAGCCCCATTCCCAGCAGACAAAGAACTAGATTTATGAAGAGAGAAGCTTCTTCCTGTCTGGGTATTCTTCCCAGATGTTTTGAACCAAGAGGAAAGTAAAGGCTCATGTGACTCGATATCAATTAATTAGGCACAATAGCACTATTTGTAGGAAATATGAGAAGGCTTATTTAATCCTGTTGTCATTACTATCTCCTCTGTCACACACTTTATAATGTGGAGTTCCTTCATTTGACAGTGTGATTTTAGCATGTGACAAGTTGTATCCTTAAAGAGTCTGTAGCAGTACTTTCTCCCCTCTTCTTTTTTTTCCCCATCAAAAAAATATTATTTTTTTAACAAAAAGAAAAGTTTCTGTGCTTTTGTGAGTAATCTTTTGCTTGCTAGGTGCCTTTTGCCCCAGGTTGGTTCCTAAAGATAAAGGAATATGATATGGCTCTCTTTCTCAGTTATGCTGCATTCAACACTTCAGTATTGGCTGGTTTGGGTTCTTTTAAGAAGTTTGTATCCCAGGTCAGCTGTAGGGTATTTGCTAACAGCAGATACAGTTGCACTCTTTTCAGTGTAAGTCAGGAAACTGAGACCTAGTTATAATAAAGGGTTTGTAGCTTCTGTCCACACTGGTTAGTATTCACTCAGTTGGGGGAGAGCACTACAATCTGAACTTCCCTGTGGGATCTTCAGAGTCACACCAGGAAATAGGTAGGACGATTTGGGTGCTCCCTTGTGGCTTTTGGTGCTCAGAAGATCCAAGCAAACAGATCTGCATTCACACAGAAGCAGTGTCAGGTAAATCAGTTGGTTAGATCATATGCAAGAAACTCCTAAATCACTCTCTGAGGAGAAAGTGTAAATGTATTAGTGGGAGAAAGCTGGCAAGGTTTTCAGAGGTGCCTAATAGCTGCAGTGCTAAAGGGTGTCTGGACTCATTATGTAGATAAAACTCTCTAAGTAGGCCTGTTATAAACCAAGTGAAAGGATAGACAAAATAGATTTTCATCTTAGAAAAATCTGTCTTCACAAAGTGCTGAGAAGTGGCTTTTCTCCATAAGCTAATTTTTATGGAAAACTTAGAAGTGGACTATGTGAAATTCTTAGTGCTGTTTTCTAACTGGGTCGCAGCTGTTAATTTGGGAAGGGCTTGTTCAGTAAGATATCATACTCTGTGAAACCACTTCTCTCAGGTGGTTCAGCACAACTTCTGTGTGCTACCCTGTGTTCAAAATAGATCCTAAGGCAGGCATGGCAGGTAATTAAGCCTTATGTCTGAAACCTCTGTCTTTTAACTGATGCTGAACTTTTTTCTTGGGAATTGTCACTGCTTGCTCAAGTCAGTTTTGTGAGGTAGCTATTATGGCAGCTCGTGACAGTAGCTGGAATTCATTACGTGTCTCTACAGATCCTTATTAACTCTCTGATGTGAAGTCTGGGGCTTTTTAACTCGTTAGGTGGGGTTGGAAGAGACTGCAAGCAGATCCAGGGACCAGAGTGCTTTCTAAGTAAAGAAGGGCTGAATATGCTTGTGCATGTTTGGTGTGACCTGTACAGAGCCCTTTTTGAGCTGACTAAAGAACAAGAAGGAGGAATTAATACAAATAATGAAGTGCTACCAAAATATTTTGCTGTCCTGTTATACCTGCCTTCCAGAAGTGTTTGTGAAACTGAATTTTGCTATTTTGTGTGTGTGTATGCATAACTTTATCTCAGATTGGAATTTGGGTTCTTTAACCAAAGTACGGTTAAAATTGTGTGATATATTTGAAGTTTCTGCTGTGTTGTGCTTGTGAATGTAGATACACATTCAGGACCAGATTTTTTATCACCTGAGTCGTGTAAACACTCATTGATCCAGCCTGTTCAGATCCCTCTGTTTAACCTCCTTACCCTCAAACAGATCAACAATCCCATCCAACTTGGTGTCATCTGCAAAGATCATTAAGAATCGGCCCCAATAATGAGCCCTGAGGAATGTCACGTGTGCCTGGCTGCTGGCTGGATTTAACTCCCTTCACCAGAATCCTTTGGGCCTGGCCATCCAACCAGTTTTTACTTGGTAAAAACTGCATCCATTCAAGCCAGACACAGCCAGTTTCTCTAGGAGAATGTGATGAGAAATGGTGTCAAAGTTGTCTGTTAAGTTGCTTAAAAAACAGGGAGTTCAGAAAATGGTGCTGAAGTACTGCAGAGTAGACCTGCTGAAGTAGTATACTACAGTAAGTAGACTCCATTTTTGCAGCTTGCCAGAATCACGTGGATTTCATTGCTGCATCTAAATGTTTATTGCAGTGGCCTGAGTGTGTAATGCATCATCAAAAGTGGATCAAATTATTATAATAAATTCCCATTACTTTTCTATTCCTCTTCCTAAAGTTCAGGAGAGCTCTGTGAATGCCTGCACTTGTGGTGTTTGTTGTTCACCCCATCCTTTCTTGGTTTATTGGGAAATGGAGATTATGTAATACTGCAAGAGAGGTCCTTTCATGTTTTGGTCAATGCTTGAATTTGAGACAGATTGGAGCATTCAGGCTTGGAGGTGTTTGGATGCGTGTTTGGACTGTTTCAACCCTTTAAACTTGTGTTCCTGTTTGTGTGTACATATGCATACCTGCAAAGAGAGTGCCTTTCAGGAGGTGAAAGTTCTGCACTGGCAGGAAGGTGTTTGAAAACATTAATTGAAATATCACGGACTATGAAGGCTGGCTCCTGTTTTGGGGGTTTTTGTATGTAGTCTTGCTGGAGAATGTTTTGGTTTTTTGGCAGAGAAGGAAAAAAAAAATCACCCGGTTCCCACAAATTCTCCATTATTCACTAGCGAGAGAACTGGGAGCTCTGTAGCTTGCACCAAGAGGACACCACTGGGTTGTGCATTTCAGACTTCAGTGAAGTCTTTTAATCTTCCCTGAAAACTACTGGTGATGGGTGTGCACTTCAGTCATTGTCTGTCCTTGAGATTTTGCCAGAGTATTGCAGGTATATGCACAGTGCCTGCTGAGATGAACTGGGTAGGAAAGATGATGTCTAGTATGTCCGGAGATCCTCTGGGTCCAGATCACATAAAGGCTTACTTTACCTCCCCTTCCACTTCGTTCTATCCTTCTTCCGCTGCTAGTTCTAGGAAGAGTGCTTCAAAGTGACTGACTGCTTTTCATGTCCCTTTGCTTATCCTGTAGCAGTTCTTTGAACAGGATCACTCTAGTTTTGGTGAGGAATAGAAGCCCTCATGGAAGGCTTTTTGTTGTAGCGAAATGTTAAATGTTGCTACTTGTCTGTTGCTCCAGTACGTTTCTGGAGCAGTGGTGTAGTTTAGAGGATGGAGGGAATTAATAGCAAAGCAGGATTTAAAAAAAAATTAACTTTTCAGCAAGATTGAGTCCATGTTATAGATTCTGCCAGGCACTGTCCCCATGCAAATTGGTTTGACTTTGTATTGGCCTCAGTGCATAGTGTTGCTGTGTAATTGCTATTGCAACAAGTTCTCATACCCTCCCACTGGAGAATCTAAGAGAAAGGGGAGTGCTGAGACAGAAACCAAAGTAAGGGTAGAGAACACAAGATGACAACTCCCCTCTGTTCAGTAAAATCTCTCTGCTGTGTTTCAGTGGCCACTGCTGTAGTGATTTGGACCTAAATAGCCAGTGTGGCAGAGTTAAATGTCAGTCTTGGTTCTCTCTTGTCCTTAATAAATAGATGTTCTAGAAGTTACTCTGTATTCATGGGGGTTGTTTGTAATGGGAGGCAGAGGTGCCTCTTTGTGGCTGTCGGTAATCTGACTTTCTTTGAGCTGAGAATAGGAGGATGACAAGCTACAGGTCTGTCATTGGGAATTCTGTGTTCATATGATACAATTTTTACTTTAATGATCAAATCTGGATGAAGTCCAACATTTTTCCTGGTCTAAATGCTTGTTTAGAGGCCGGAACTCGGCTTGTGTAACAGACTAGTGTCATGACTTAGGTATAATAAAAGCAACCTCCAGTGTTATCCCTGCATCCTAAAGAATACTCTATGGAAGCTTAACTAGGGTGAGACAGCTAACTGAGATTTGACAGCTTGGGGACAGGGCAAACCGCAGGCAGGCTAGGCAAAGGGCTGCTCTTGCTGGAAGAGGAGGAAGAGGGCTTGCAGGGGGAGCACTATCCATGGCTGTGTTTGGAGTGGATATTTCAGTCCCTCTTGGAAATTCCCTCTTCCACCATTCCCCTTGGCTCTGGTACATCCAGAGTGTCTAGTGTTTATTGCTGATGAGCTCAGTGTTAGGGATTTGTACTTCTGCCAGGAGTGTGGTCCAGAGCCCGGGCTGTTTCCTATGGAGGCCAATACTCTGACATGTGAGAAGAGGAGGGGTACTATGGGGTCTGTGCAGGGGAGGCCTTTTTGTTTCTCTTCAGAGATTAACTGGAGAGTGTCCTGTTAAACCAGGAACAGAACTGTGCTTTTAAGTTACCTGGTTAGCAGCATGTGCCTCTGTATTGGTTCATTACAGAGGAACTTCTAACTCCAGTGAGAAGAGACAATTTAATCCCTTTAACTTGTAGAGGAATTGGAAAGGATGGTAAAAATAAATACTGGTATTTTACGCCTGGAAAACTGCAGAGCATTTGTACAAGGCCATTTGATGAACAGTAAAGAATCTGTCTTTGTGTGTCCTTGGATTTCCCCCTCCTGTTGTCTCTTTGCTAAGCTGTATAGGTTGTGCTGCCTCTCTTCTAAAATGATCCTTGTTAAGGAAGATTCTCATCTGTTGCTTGTTGCAGAAATTGCACTTGCATCCCCTTTAATTTCTGTCTCATAACATACACAGTTTGACCCGGGGGTAAATCTGCATGTGTCCTGCTTGTCTGAGGTGTCTGCAGCATCTCTGCATGTTATGTGTATTATGGGCTCTCCAGTTGTCCTCACAAACACAGTATGGTGCATGAGCTAAATACACCACAGACCAGCTTTTCTTCTGCAGTGCCTGTGGTAGAGCAGCATGTGCCATGCAGAGGTACAGACAGGGTAGGGGACCGGGTAGGCAGGCTGTGCTAGGGAGCACTGGCACAGCATTATGTAGTGCTGCACCGCACAGAGGGACTCTCAGCTCCATTTGCTTTAACACCATAGATGGTGATTTTACCTAGTTCTGTCTGCAAAGACAAACAGGAGGTTCTGGGGAAACTGCAGGAACCATGAAGAGTGAAAAATGGAGCTTCCCAGCTTGTGTCTGGGTCATTCCCAGGACATATGGTGGTGTGGTTTCCCTTCACTGATTTTTTTTTTCCCCTTTTTTCTCTTCTCCCCACTCCTCCAAGGATGTCCCATTTGTGATATGTCTTAAGTTGCAGAATCCTTCACTCCTTCTGAAGTGTTATGAGGCTGTAACAGTTACTTGTTTTCAGCAGTTGTTGTGTGAGATGCCTTGATGTATGTGTCATATAAATGCTGGACCCCTTTGACCCTATGATCACCGTGTTCTCCTTCTCAGTTGCATGTGAAATCAAGCTGGTCTTCATTGCATCTTGAAGGTGGCAAGAATTTATGTTAGATTAAGTCTTGCAAGGCTTACACTCAGAAAGGAAGCTGTTGCAAGGCAGAGGAGTTGTTCGTGTCACTTTGTCTACCTTGTGTGCACGTTTGGACAACCTCTGCATTCTTAAATGTTTTCTGAGAGCAGGAATGAAGATAAAATCTTCATCTAGAATTATATTCACAGTAGGAAGTAGAATTAGGAAGACCCATTCAGAGATTTTAATAAACTCCTATGAGGTGCCGCCTCTTTATTTTGAGAAGATGCTGTCGTCATTTGCAGCAGCTCAGCAGATGTTGTACCATTAATCCATACCCATGGGCTCATGTGGAGGGGAGGGCAGGGTGGAAAAGGTTTGTGATATAAACAGTTGCTTGGATATTGCAAAAATGTCTTTCCATAATGTTGCTGCTTCAAGAGAGAGACTGGGCACTGTGCACAACTTCATCAGCGTGTCTTTGGGAGTAAGGTATTTCAAAAGTCATGAGAGTGTTGTCTTAGGGGTTGCCTCTTCTCTAGACCTCATCTTTGGTGGAACTAAAATCCAGGTCAAGTACCCAGATCTGTATGTGTCCCAGCAGCTGCTGAGGAGAGGTGTTACCTGTAGGCCTCTAGCACACTCTTTACAGAGGCTAAAACAACTGAATACAGAATCAATAGGTTGGAAAAGACCTTTAAGATCATCGTGTTCTTCATGAGTAGGCAAACTGTTTTATATCTGGTAGGATTGTAGCTGGGGTCTTACTGTTGATTGTCATCCATGTGCCGCTTTCCTGCAATTGATGGAATAGCTCCTTCTTCAGTCCCAAGTCTGCCTTCTGCCAGGTTTCCTGCGTGTGCTTATCATGCTTTTGCTTTCATTGCTAGTGCCAGTCATTCAGGGTGAGGACAGCAGGACATCTTTATCTTTTAGTGAAGAAATTCAGCCTAGTTTCTGTCTCTTTTCCCATCCTTTTTTTCTTTTTTAAGTTATCACATGTAGCCTTTTGCTCTTCTCCAGTTTCTTCCTTTCAGCTATCCCCAGAGTAACTGTGAATAGCAGTAATTAGGAGGCCTGTGCATTATCAGTGCCCCCTTTATAAGCATAAGCCCATTATGTGTGAATGGCTGCACTTGAAGGTAAAACCTTTATCCTGTTGCAGAGATCTGGCAGATTTCTCCAGCTTTTCCCCCTGTAACCCTTGGCACTTCTGGATTCAGTCACAGTGTGCAAGTGGAGAATTGAAATTGAGGAGCTCTAAAGCCTCGTTTCACACCCGGTCTTCCTGAGATGGTGGAAGTAGGAGTATTTTTGCCATATTAGGTAGATAGGATGGGTGACCCTCTGCTATCAGGATGGATTTGATGAGTGACTCAACCTGTTTTCCAGATCTCTTGCTGTTAGAGAGGAATTATTAGAATGGCTGTCCTTGTGAAATCTCATAAGGATTTGGGGGAAGTGGAGATAGAGAGAAAACAGTCTTGAAACCAAAATCTGACCTATTTCTGCTTCTTTCCACAGCTGCCAAAAGCCTGCTGAACAAGAAGTCAGATGGAGTGAAGGTAAGTTCTTGCTTTCCTATTTCACTGTCTCTCCCTCCATCTGAACAGATGGCAGCTGCTTTCTCTGGTGCCCATCCCCTTCCAGGGTAAAACCGCAGGCCTGTCTTAGTGTTGGGATTGTTACATTCAGCGTGTCATTATGGAGCCCCAGGTGGGTTCTTCATGTTCCTTACATGCACCTTATACATCCCACAACTAGCTAAGTGCACTATTGTACCAGCAAGACTTCTTTTCCCTTTTCTCAGAAGTACAGACAATGGGTCAGTGTTGTGGATCAGAAAGACCAAGGACTTGCTTTGTCTCCCAACCTAGATTTTTTGAATGTTGAGCTGGGAAGAGGGGGTGGGAAAGGAGGAGCCTTCCAGTGTTCATGTTTGTACGGAATGGGAACTGCATCTTGTGTTAGAGTTTGGTCCATGTCCCCAAGAGCCAGGCACTCTCCTGTTCCCTTCTGAGGGGAATTATTTTTTCTCCAGTTTCACTCCTTGTGTGCACAGTCGTCCTTCAGTTCTGGAGGTCAAGCAAGCCATTCCCAAGGCTGTTGCAGGCAGTAGCCCTTTGCCATCTAGTACTGGAGTAGAGACAGTTATGGGCTAGAGCACTGTCTTCCCTTAACTGCCCCAAAAGATGGGTGTCTTCCACATGAATAAAATAGGATTTGGTTTATTTGCTTGTGTTTCTACTTGAAGCCCAAACCTTTCTCCTTGACCATTAGGTGGAATAGTTCATCTCCTGGTTTTGCACTGCGGACAGTCTTCATTCTCCCCGTGCTGGGGGATTGACACACACGTTGCAGGACCAGCATGCTTGTTCTCTCCTGCTCTCTTAGCTCTTTTCCATTTTAATGAGGCTCTGTTTCCAGAGGGCTCACAATACAAGCAGGTTGCTGGAAAAAGGGGTGTTTTCAGATGAGTTGTTTGTATTTTGGGGAGTGTTCTAGTAAAACCTGCATCCTTGCAGTTCTGGAGCGTTCTGCCCTGATGACACCTCAGCCTTTGGTGTCATTTGACTAAAATACTATGTGGAACTGGTGTTCTTGGCCTAGGATACTTCTCTTTGGAATGTGCCTGCAAGAGTGAGCTTTTGTGTTTTTGCACAAACTTGCCTTTTGTACAGACATGCATCAAACACATGTATGCTGATATGGCAGCTGCATTTGAGTTGCTGCATCTGTTGATGTGGAAAACATTGTGTTAAAATCCCAGAGGAATAAGAATGGATGATCCCAAACGTTGTGAAGCAAGAACCAGCAGACATGTGCTTCAAACCAGTGTGGCAGGGGAGAAGCAACTGGGAAAGCAGCAGATAACACACCTACCTAGTTTTTATCATCTACCTAGAAAAAAATGGCTTTCTTCTCAGGGCTGTTTATTTCTCAGGGAGTACTTAGGCTCTCAGGAAACGCTACAGCTTGGGTCAAAATCTTCCAGAAATGGACAGATGATGTGCACACAGGTTTTGAGATAGTTTCCTGGCCATGAAGTTACAAGGGGACCTGTATGTTGGAGACTTCTAGCTCCATAGAAACCTTGTGGTGTTTGGTTCATTGAGAACGTTGTGTCTTCCTCTATGAAAAGAGTAAAGCTGGATTTGCTTTTCTAGTTGATCTGAAGTGTTCTTCAACTCTTCATGGTATATGTTGTTCCATATATATGGACATATGCCTGTATATATGTTACAGATTAAGCTGGCAGGTGGCTAAAACAATCACACAGCTATTCGCTCACTCCCCCTCCTAAGAGAATTGGTGTAGGGCAGTAAAACTTGTGAGTTAAGATAAAGACAGTTTAATAGGTAAAGCAGAAAAGGCAGATGATGATAATATCCAAAACAAGTGATGCACAGCACAGTTGCTCACCACCCACAGACCACCAATGTCTAGACAGTTCCTGAGCTGCAGCATAAACCCCTGGCCGAGTTACATATGAAACATGACATCGTATGATATGGAATATCCCTTTGGCCAGTTGGGGTCAGCTGTCCTGGCTGTGTCCCCTCCCAGCTTCTTGTGCATCCCCAGCCTCCTCGCTGGCGGGGCAGCAGGAGAAGCTGAAAAGTCCTTGACTTGGTTTGAACATTGCTTGGCTACAACCAAAGTGTCAGTGTTATGTCAACATTATTCTCATCCAAAACCCAGCACTATACCCAATACTAGGAAGAAAATTAACTCTATCCCAGCCAAAACCAGGATAATGGAGTTGGATCATTGTGACTTATTGAAAGGTAGATGAGAGAACATAGCATTCTCTGTATGTGGTGAATGGGGTTGCCCTATGGGAACCTCTTCTCTACTTCTGTGTGACACTGGAGACCTGTAGTTAAGAGTCTGCATGTGACTTAGTTACTCCTAAATGTTAGTGCAGTCATGCTCTGTAGTCCAAATACCAGTGGTGTCCACAAGGAGCATCACATGCTTTCAACAAGGCCTGAGGGGCACTCAGAAACATTGTTTAAGCTTCTGATTTTCCCCACATGGCATCCATCCTCAGGTGTGGCTTTTGAGTCCTCATTTCTATAAGCTTTAAAACTTGGAAAGCATTATAAATTTCTTTTTAAAGCTGGTGTTTTGAGTAACACTCTTGCTCAGTAATACAGACTTAAAAGTACAAGTTGCTCCACCCACAGCGCTAGGTTTGGACAAGACAGAGAGCAGGTAGTAGTCTGCAGGTGTTTGCAGTACATCCTTAACACTTCTGTAGGATTTCTGCAGCCAGATGCTTATCTCCTTCCTTGCCCTGCTGTTTGCATGTATGGTGCTGCTTCCCACAGGTCATCCTGGGGAAATATATAGCCTTTTACCCCTTCCATTTGGTTATTAGAAAAGTAATGCCACCCTTGACTGCTGTGCAGAGGTCTCTGTGCAGGTTGGTCACCTCAGCATTGTGACCAGCCTGCTTCTCATGCATTGCTCCTTATGGAGGAAACTTGTCATTTTAGCCCCCCTGATTTTCTCACCCTCCATAGCCCTGACAAACACGTGCCCGTGGCTGGCTCAGTTGAGAGCCTGGTCTCACATGACTTGTAGCAAACTGCTGTTTTGCCCGTTGCACTAGTGCACAGCGCAGGTATCGTGACTTGAATGCTGAACAGATTTCCAGCTTTGTGGCAGCCTTTTTATTCCCATTTCCCATTTAAATAATTTTACATCAGATGCAGGTTTAGAGTAGGTGGCACATGTTATATTTTTAACTGTAGTCTGCCACTGACCACATGCCCAGTTAGGCTGTTTCTTTTGATCTCTTGTTCAGGTATGGAGACTCCTGGTTGGTTTGGTTGTTGAGGTTTGGGAGACTTTTTTTGTATGTGTGTCTTATTTCTTAAAACCATAGAAAATAAATCCTTATGGAGATTTGAGAGAAAATATGTTTTGGTTGCTCCACTGGCTTTAATCTGATCCAGGGTGACTGTGCTCTGTGAGAGTGTTGCCATAGATATCCCTGCAGTAGATGAGAATAGGAGGAGTATTTTTTCTACAAACTGATTACATAAGTGTAAAAATAAATGGCCTCAAGCCCACTGAGAAAAAAATTGCTAGTTTGTCTTAATTTATGTTCTGTTCAAGGTAACTTTCCCATCCCTTTGGCTGGTATTCAGAATTGTCTATGTTAGAAACCTGCATTATTATATACTCTATCACAAACAGAGTAGGAATTTCTACTGCATAGTATTAGGTAAGCTTGAGTGAGACCTGTATGTCCTCCTTGTGTTTTATTCCCAAGAACCACATGAAAATGTGTTGGCAGTTATCTGATGGAAGGTGCAGCATGGTGGTTTAGCATGAATGAGAGAAGAAGAATATATTAGCTATATGTGGTGATAGGAGCATCTAGTGTGAGTTGTGTTGAGCTGATAGGCAAGGAAAAACCCACATTTTTTGTTTCTACTGGAACTGGCTTTAATCCTTTGCTGAAGAAAGCCTAACACGGTAAAGCAGTGGGGATGCATGCATTTTATATACATCGGGCCATTTTGGAGGGGTGGGAGAGAGCTTAAATCAGGAGGAGAGGAAGGAATCTTTTTTTAACTCTAAATATGTGTCCCCATAGTGGAGTTATTTTGATAAACTGCCATGTGTATGACCCTCTCCTCTGGCAAACTCCTTTCCAAAGTCTATTTGAAGCATTCCTGGTTTTCATTTTGCACTGCTGTTTCTATTTCAAGTACTAATTCTGCTAATTGGTAGATATTTCATCAGCTTGGCACTTGAGAACTTTTCCATTATCTTAAATAATGAATGATTTGAACTGCCTTGAATCTTAAATTGTCCCTGCTCACCAAACCTTTGGTAGTGCTGCACTTGCTTTCTCCAGACAGAATTTGGATCCAGGCAGATGGAGTAGCAACAAGGAAGGGGCAGGTTTTATCCCCAAGGAACATATTTTTTCTGCTTTCAAATCCAGAAAGTGAGGCTAGAAGATACTGGGTGACGAGTTGCAGAGCCATGTAACATACCACCTTGTGGCCACCACTGTGGGTCCCAGGTATTTTTTTTAAGATTCTAAATTTATAAGCAACATTGTGCAGCTGCCATTTAAATTTTTTTTTTTTTTACATAGTTTCCTATTAAATTTGCTTGCTTTCTTGGTCCCCTTTTGGCCAGTAATCTGGATTTGCCATCCACTGCAAGGTGAGGGGTTAAGGAATGGGCTGGGGAGACACCTGGGTGAAGATTAAGGACACTTTATGCCGTGGATGTCCGTTCTCTACCCTTGTCAGGGTCTGGACTCCCTGTAGTCAGTGTTAAACAGTCTTTTGATTTTGGTGTGGGTTTTCTGGGGTTTTGTTTTGGTTTGTTTGTCTCTGGGCAGCTCTTCAGATAGTCATGTTTCCTTTTTTGCCCAAAGGAGAATTTGCCTTCCTACTAATATGTGAGGATATGTGTGCTTCCAGTTCTGGCAGGGCCTGTCAGAGCCATCTTTATAATCAGAATTTGTTAATGCACCAAGTGCTATTTTTAGTTAAATATGTAATTCTAAGTATTTTAAAATTAGTCTTTCTCTAAGCTCTTTGTAATTTTTTTCTTCTTTTCATCTTTTTTTTTTTTTAGCACTTTGGCTTGTGATTAGGAGATACAAAATTATACCAATAATGTTTTTCAGGCCCAGTAAAACACTATGTAAATTGTAGCACGTGGAGAATGCTATGGGATGCAGGAGGCTTTAACAGCATTGACTTGCAATGCTTTGCAAAATGTGTTGATGTTCTACCTTGTCTCTGCAACATACACACTGTTTTCTTTCCCAGTAAAAGCTGAATAGCATAGCTGGAATACTAAAGATCCAGATTTTTGTTGAGAAAAGGTTAATGTTGTAAAACCTGCCCTTCATCTTGTATTAACTGCAGTGAGGTACCAAATGCCATGTGTTCTGCTGTTTGTAAGGAATATTGTGGTAAGTCTACATATTATGCCTGGTGGGTGCTAGCATTCTCTACCCTTTGCCCAGTAAAGAGTGTGCAGGGAAGGCAGGGTGCTCTGTACGCTGGCATGGCGGCTGAGAAAGCAGCTTGTGAAAGCGTGCCTCAGAGAAGGGGCCGTAGCAGCGTGAACCCACAGAGAATCCGTAGACAATCTGCAAGGTCAAGTAACACCCATGCAGTGACCAACAGGAGTTAATGCCCCTGTTTCTGCACCTGGGATTCTTATGATCTTAAAGACATATTGTCAAAAGAGTGTTAGGGTGAAGGTAACTGAGGAGCACCCGAGTTCACCTGAGCAGCACAGTTCTGTGCTGAACTATTTTATGCACGATGCTTGGGTAACGCCTCAGATCTTTTTAAGTGCTGACATCCAGTAACACAATCTACCCACCTTTGATGCATTCATTTTTCACCGTACTGTTGTAATGCCTAGAAATTCTGACTGAGATCAAGGGTCCAGTGTGTTTAGCACTGTAGCAATGCCTAAGCAGAAAATCCATGCCTCTCAGCTTAAAATTTAAATAGACAAGCTGACAAAGGGCAAGAGAGAAGATGGGTTGACAAAGATGAAAAGATTTGCTCAGTATCACGCAAATCTACTAAAGCAGAAGTAGAAATAGGATCTCAAATAGCTAGCTCAGGCTGCCTCTCACTGATCCACTTGGAGTTCAACATTTTTGTCCTATGTTAAGTCTTTAAATGACTACACTTTCTATAAAAATTAGTTGCAGCAAGCGTGATATTTTAACATAATTATGTTGTCAGTATCAAATGGGGGAGTCCACATGTAGAAGATAAAAATGCAAAAAGCTGATGTAAAAATATATCCATACTAAGTGCCCAGAACTGTGAAAGGGTCCCTACTTAGAAAGACTATAGTTCCTACAGCACCTTCTTTATGTGTGTTGTATTTTCTATAAGTGCTCAGAATGATTTAAACTTTCCATTCCTAGTACTGCTGCTGTGCTTGCATAGACAGTGATTCTTAATGTTGTCTTCTACCACTTGCTAACTTGTGTTTATTGTTTGCTAAAGCAGGAGTCTTCCTTAAGTGTCATTGTAGAGAATCTGCTTTTTTGAGATGAACCCTGAATTTCAGACAAATACAGAAAGAGAACTTTTAACAAACATTCATCCCTGGGCTTGAGAGGAAGGTGCTGCCCAAACTTCTTTGGGAGAATGTTTTGCTGCTCAGATGTTTGGAAATCCATAAAGTGATCAGTGAAGTACTTCACTGTAGGCTCTCTGTCTGCCTTTAACATTTTTTTTTCATTCCTTGGGACATGTCTACAGTGCCTAAATATACTTAGAGATGTAGCTGTGCTATGAAAGAGAAAGCTCTGTCTGCAGTTAAACTTGTGTTATCTTCCTTGCTTTGCTAAGTTGCAATCACATTACAACAAGAACAGAAAGTTTTGCTTACTCCACTAGTCACCTTGGGAAGGTGGCATGGGTGGCTCTAATGCAGCTTTTACAGAGGGGATTGGGAGACTGATCTGGTTTTAGTAATTTCCTTGTGTATGCTTTGACTTAAGTTTTGATGCTCTAGCACTTAGTGCTGGTGCCTCATGTTTGCATCATCCAACCTGTCTTGAGTTGCAGTAGTACTTTCATGCTCTGATCTTAATGCAGACCTTGCTCCCCACCGTTTTCAGATGCTGAGCTAGCTTTTCTTCCCACTGTTGTTATAGTAGCGAGTAATAGTGTGCTGTCTGGGATTTCTATAATATATCATGCCATGTTAATAGAGAAACACTGTTTTAAATTTAGATTGTACTCTATTTAGACTCTGATCTGTAGAGGGTTCTGTTTCCTCCTGTGTCAGTGTTGCTTCTGCCTTTAATATAGGAGGGTGATTGTTTTCTGTATGTATGACTTGGTTGGCTCTTCTCTCATATCGAACCTTTCGCTTGTCTCTTAATGTTTGCTGCCCCTTTTCCTGTTTCTGTAGCTCATTGGAAATTATACGAAGTTCAAATGAGACTGTTTTCCTTAGAAGTTTCCCTACAGTATCCATATAGCCTCTGTTTGTCTGCTGTAACTTGTAGGATATGTTAAAAATAAACCCTAAAGTTTTGGAGCAGTTTCTCAGCTGGTGTGAATTTCTGTTTCTCCAGTAAAAAACTCCCTGTTGTGACTGGGTACAAGGATTCCTCTGAATTATTGGTAGTCTAAGCATTGTATTTGTGTGCTGGTAGTACATCCCATTTTAGCTCTAGCTTGAAGAAAAGCCTGCGGAGAAACTAAACTGTCCTAAAAGATGGTGAGAGGAATCAGAAGGTTTTGAACTAGGTAATGGCAAGTCCAGTGTTGTGCCTCTGTGAAGCGGAATATCGGTGAGCCAGTTTGGAATTAAAGATCAGATGAGGCAGAAGGTTTGCTGGTTTGAGTCTGTGCCGGGCCTGCATGATTCTGGGCTGTATGGTGTGATTAGGAATGTGTCTCTGGGTAGAAGTTGAACACAGATACTTCTGCTCTCAAAGATATGCCAGTCTCTGGGTGTGTTTGAGCTCCAGTGTAAGGGTAGCAGAGACAAGGCTTGCTTATTCAAGGTGGAAACTGAAGGCTCAGTAAGTGTATGAAATGGGGACCTAAAACTCCATGGCCTGTGCTGAGTTTAAGGCCTGCTCTAGAGGTGGGCTATGGTTCTGTGCAAGAGTCCAGGGCTATGCAGCTAGGCCCGTGCCATCGTGGTTTTTGGCTGGGGTGTGCTGTCCTACAGTATTCTATGAGCTGTGTAGTACCTCCCCATGAGCAGTAAGTAGCAGAGAAATAGCCTAGGTAGTACCAAAGGAGAAGGGCAGATGGAAAGTATCTGTAGAGACAGCAAGGAGAAGGGGTACCATTGTAATGCTGAAAGACCTGCCGGGCTCAGTTTGGACAGGATGATGCTAAGAGTATAGTGAAAGAGCAGAGAAACACATGCTGAGCCTGGCTTACTGGAGAGCACAGTTTGGTGTGAAGATGATTTTGAAGGTGACTGAAGATGTCTGAGCAGAACTAGAGCCCCAGAAGGTTTGGTAGTGTTTGAGCATTGCTCTTTGTTCTGCTACCAGTACCTGAGAGTACAAGGTGTTCTGGTTATTGAGTGCAGCTTTGCCTTCCTTGCCTTTCCTCTGTGTCTGAATGTGGTTGCACGTGGGGCTGTCCAATCAGCCCCAGTTTCTGTGTGAGAGAGCTTTTCTTCTCCCCGTGCTATGCACAGAAGTTCCCTCTTCTTTCTTTAGCCTTTGGGGATGTCCCTCCTGCAGTGAGTGCCCCACCTCCCCGCCCCTACTCTGATTCCAGTTGCAGACACACCTCTCCTTCCCGCAGATGTGAACACACAGGGGGTTCCTGCCTACCTCTTCAGTGTGGCTGGGGAAGCTGCACAGTTTTCTGAGGTGGGAGAGCACATAGAGGTGCCACCTTGCATCCCACATCTTGTGTGTTATATATACTCCTTCCTCATCTCCCCTCCTTGTATCAGTGTGGGGGGCACCTCTGTTGACCTCGATGTTTGAGCGGAAGGAGGTCTTCAGCCCTGCCCTTTCCCCCGGTGTGTAGTTATGTTCTTTAATGGTGACTTCTCTGCACCTTCTCATGTGTCTGTGCATTTCTGCTGCCGCTTATACCTGCGCCTAAGGGAGTGTTACTGGCAGGGGGGCCCTCGCTAGCACACTAATGTGTGAAGAGTTTCTGTGCTTTTCTTCTCATCTCCTCTCTTCCCTTCTCTTTCCCTCTCTCAATGGTGTGTCCAGAAAAGGAAGTCGAGCTCCAGTGTGCATTTGATGGTGAGCACCTCCCGTAAGCTGCCTGCGATTCGTGCGTCCGCCATTCTCATGCCATGCACGCTCGGCTTGTGCTCATCACCCTACATAGCATGTCTGTGCAGGGGGCGGTGGCGGGGGGAATCATTGTGCACTGAAAGGTCCATGTCCTCACTAAAAGGTCCCTGTGATTGTCTGGCCCCTGGCCAGTCATACAGTACCATTTTATGTAGAAAATCAACAGCTGGCGATGCAGTTTGACCTTGCCTGCTCTGAGTGTGAAATGAAAAAGACAGTGGTTCTCCTGGGCTCAGCAGAGCAGGTGTATGCCTTGCCTGGACATGGGGCTTTGTCATTCTGTTGCAGAGGTGCCAAAAAGAGGAGCAGGTGCTTTGCCTGGTGTTGGTGCCGTCATCCTTGGTGGGAGCCCTGCAGTGTAGAACAAACTGGGCGTCGCTCCAAATGTGACAGAGACTGACGGGGCTCCACTGTTCAGATGAAATGTGTGGGCACAGCACCGCCGGGCAGCTCAGAGCTGCCGGTCACTTCTTTTTTAGCATACTTTACTGAAAAGGTTTGTCAGAGCCTTTATAATCCAAAACTTCCTTTTGTCCTGATCTTGTTTATGTATCCTAGCATGACCAAATACCCAGTAACTGCCTCCCCTCTCCTATTCATTTCCCTTTTTTCATCCATCCAGATGTTTGACATCCATAGAATTTGTCAGAAAAGTAGTCAAATCCACTCTCAAGGGAGCAAAGAGAAAATTGGCCAGTGCCATATTGTAAGGAGCTGTAAACAGCCCCCGTTAGGTGATGCCTTTGTCTCTGACACTGGAATATGAACAGTAACTCAAGTATAAAAATTAGTTATTGCATTATCTCCTTTACACGGAGAAAAAGATCAGAAAATATTTCTCCCCTATTGCAGGTAGGAACAGCAACATTATAGTACTAAGAAAGCAGAATAATTTGTTTCTATATCACTATCTGGAAGATACTCCTCCTCTTCCTCCTTCCATGACTGCTTAAAATTGTGTAAACACAAAAAAGTAATCGCAAAGTACTGCTTGGAAAAATGTGATGTGGGGGACTGGCTTTTCACCAGCCCTGCCTTTATGAAACCTCAGGGCAGGAGTTTGTTCTACCTTTCTTGCCCTTCTTTTCTGCCCACTGCTAATGATACTTAAATTCCCTCTGCCTGCTGTTTTAAAGCAGCTGGCATATGTAAACCGTGCGTCAGCCTCAGAAAACATGGAAGCAGTAAAGGTGGCTAAATAACCAGAGACGGCCCATATGCTGGTACTTACTTCTTTCTAGTTGGCTAGAAGTGTGTGTCCCTAGCGATATGCTCACTGGTCTGTTTTCTTTCTCTTGCACCCTCTGTGTTGTTTGTGCCTGTCTGTCTGTCTCTTGTCTAGCTCAGGAAGCGCTGCCAACTGCTGTGCCAAAACTAATTGTGTTACATAGATCTTAAGAAGGGCCTGGCACCTTTTTAGGTGAATTGGTCTCTTTTAACTTGAGCTGTACTGCTGTGAATTACCAAAGATCGTAGCCTGCACAGTGACTGGGATGTTGGCTGGCAGTAGGAGGGGAAGGGGAGAGGTAAGAGTTGGCTGTGGTACCTGAGGCTCAGGGAAGGGCAGTTGGGTAGGTGCCCACAAGGCAAAAGTGTGTGTGGGAAACTTGGTATGTCACATACCTCCATCTGAGAGAGAGAGAGAGATGAAAAATGCTTAGGCTGAGTCTTCTGCCTCTTGCTTCCCTGGAACTCTGTCCTGGAGCAAAGTGCTATGGGATTCTGGACTAGCAAATGCGATACTTGGTGGTCTTCAGCCCACTGGCTGGGGGAGAGCATGATGGGTGACCTGGGTGTTCAGTGCAGCCTGGATGGTAGGCTCTGTGCTTTGTGTGTCTCTGGGTTTGCACTTTGTAAGGTGATGTCCCACACACCTAACAAGCTGATGTCAGCTTTTTTTTCAGAATAGTGGCTTCCTGGATGTTTGGAGTTATTTTCCCCATTTGGTGCTGGTTATAAAGCTTTATAAAAAATCAGAAGCATTTTTGTGTAGCTTCTTTCATGCTAACTTTATCTTCTTATCCCACTGGACTAAAAAAAACCAAAAAACAGCTGTGCTCTTCTCACTGGAAGAGTTTTAGAAGATAGACATATGCATTAGGATCACTATTTCTGAAGAAGTATGGAAACCTCAATGCTGTGTGGAGGGGTGGACTCAAGTGTTGCCAGAAATTTGATTGTTTATGCCACAAAATATCTTGGAATTAATTTTTCTCAGGTTAATCTGCTCCTCTCTTAAATCCACAGCAGCCTGTCCTCTCTTCTGCCATCAGGCTGGAAATACATACAGTAAGCAAAGTTCTTGGAAGGCCAAAGTTTTAGGACAGTGCAGGGAGAACTGGAAGATAGGATGAGGTAGTAAGCTGTAATTTGTAAAGTGTTTTTCCTTTCCTAGCTTTGGGGATGAGCATATCATATGCTGGGTTTTTTTTTTCCTTGGACTTTTAAAGAATTCATTCCTGCTTCTCTCTTCTATTTCCTCCCCTCTCTACTTGCCCTATCTCCCTCTTCTGTTTCTCCTTTCTACCCCTCCAAAGGGGATAGCTAAGCCAAGGCATGCTGCTTGTGAAGAATACCAAAGTATTTGTAGGTGTGTGTGTGAAATCTCAACTTCATATAGGATCTGTCTCTGGCTGGTGTAATTAAATCTCTGGCAGACGTTTTCCAGCTCAGCATTTGAGTTCTGCATTCTTTGGGGTGGTTACTGGGAGATGAGGGCCTGATGTTTTGCAGTATGACTTGGCGCTCCCCGGGAACAGTGGGATGGAGCGTAGGTGCAATGCAGTCTCACTGCTGTGAGCTCCCATCCACTACTCCTGGTCTGTAAACCAAGGAGTTTGAGTGAGACTGCTGCAGTGCTGACTTGGACGTTGTTCCTGCTGTCTGGCAGCAAGCGAGCTATGTACCTGGTGTGGGCCTGGATCTCCAACAAGTGGCTGGATTTGTAGGCTAGGAGCTATATGCTAGTGGGCACAGGCTTGTCTTCCTACAAACACAGACTTTGCTCATTCCTGATGTAACTGATGTACATTACTCAACAGGACATTTCTTTGCAGCAAGCTGGTGACTGCCTCAGTGTTGTGCTGTGGGAATGCAGAATATAGAGATTTTCTTCTACTATTACAGCTATGAGAGAGACTGAAGAGGGGAAAGCAGAGAAACTGCTAGGCACCATACAGAGGACTTGCTATTTGCGGAACTACATGGCCTTCTCTTTGTGTCCCACCCCCATCCCTTTCCATGTTTTGGTCCTGAAGTCTCTTTGTTCAGGTCAAAGCAGAGACACAACACACCATACTTCACTCTTTCTCTACTTTTCCAGGACTAACCACACTTTTTCTTGCATCAGTAGATTTTCTGGGACCCTCGGCATCATCATGTATCTAGGACTGTTCCCGCACACTTTGGGATTCCTCTGACACAACTCCCATTTGTCCCTGGTTTGAAACTGCACCGTGACTATTGTGTGTCACTCACTGCTGCAGTCTCTTTCTCTTGGGACTGATGCCATCTCTCATTCTTCTTCACCAAATGCATTTGCTGGTGCGCAGTGCAGGACTCTCCCCATCCCTCTGGGCTGCTGCCTTTTTCCCCTTCTATTTTCCTCCCTTATAGCTCTAGCAGTTCGTGCACACTTGGGTTTTGGTACATCCCTTACAACGTTTGTTGCTTATGAGAAAAGGATGATGTCCCAGTGACCCTGGGCAGCACTCCCACTTCCTCCCTCTTCTTGGTGATGGAGCCTGTGGGGAGGGGAGGGTCTGAAGAGATGGTTGGGTTTGAAGCAATACTGTCATTTTCTTGCTGCCTCTGCTGCTCAAGCAGGGGAACTAAAACCATGTTTTTCTGTCTCAGCCACAGAGCAACAACAAAACCAGTATAGTAAGCACTGCAAAAGAAACACCCCCAGTGCAGACGTCCATGGTATCTTCCCCAACAGCTTTTTTTTTCTGTTTGGTTTAATTTTGATTCTGTCCTCTCCCCTTCTCTCCTTCCCCCCCATCCTGAGTGCTGCTTGTGCTGTTCTGTTCCAGCTTGTGTTTTGGCTTCGTTCTGTCTGTGTCCCTATGCTGCTGTGGGGCCTGATCACAGCCTCACAGGCTTTGGGTTGGGGGTGCTGAGCAGAGCTGTGGTTGGATGTGGGGATCGCAGCTTGCCTGGACTTCCCCTTGTGCCATCCCTGTATAGTTCTGTGTGTCCTGTTCAACTGTTCCTGCTGGCTTGGGGGAGGCTGATTTGAAAGGATAGAATGGCAAGCTTCATCCACTCTTCAACACCCAGGAAATGGAGGATGGACTTCAGGACACCACAGAAGAAGGGGCAGGCAAAGGAATCCTTAGATGGCCCATTTGGCCTGCTCAGTTGTGTGGTTGATCCTCTCCAGCTTGCTGACTTGCTGGGCTAGCATTTTCTGTTTGGGCAGTGCGCAGTGGACTTCTTAGGGTGCCCTGTGCCTAGTATGTTTAACGGCACGGCTCAGTGTGGTCTGCCTCAGTATGCTTTGGAAGATCAGGCAGCAGCGCAATGGGTGACAGCAGCAGATGGGCAAGTGTATATCACTGCCCTGTCGCAGGCCCTGGAGCCCTCCCTGAGCCACCTTGGAAGGGTGACAGCAGTGGGAGGAGATGGTGCAGGATCCTGAAGTCTTGTCCTGGTAATGAAGGGATGAGTGCAGGAGCTAGTTAGTGCCCATAGGAATGATAGCTGCTCTTTGTTGTATGTCTCTGGAGAGTTGGATTTGGCATTTTGGTGGGAGGAAGGGAGATTTCATGGGTTTGTCGTTTGCTGTAGTGCAGAGGGTTCTTGGGACACTTCATAATTTTCTGCTTTCCCTTCACTGGCTTTGTTCATTGTGGCTTTGATACTGAAGAAGCCATTCTAAATTATTAATTATTGTTGTTATTGAAATTGAATTCAATGTTTAAAACTTTTTGAAAAATGTACCTTTTTTTCCACAGCCCAGTTCCCTTGGCAGCCCCTCTCTGAGAGGAATTGAGGTGGCCTGGCTTATCCCCTTCTTATTATGAAAATTATGAATGTCCCTGGTTTTTTTTGGCTAAAATACTAAGCAAACTTTAAAAAAAAAAAAAAAAAAGGGAAAAAGACAAAGGCCCCAGCCTGATATTAATCTTTCCTCTCCTTCTCCTGAAGCATTTTCCACTCAGGATGCTGCTCAGGGGTCGTTACTTGACTAACGGCTGCAGAGTGCAGGCTGGCTGCTCAGTTGCCATCTGATGTTTGTGCCAGCCTCATTCACTGGAGGCAAATTGGGAATTGGAAGCAACTGCAGGGGAGCTGGGGGCTTTGTCTCCTTGCGACTGTAGCTTTTAGTGCAGCCTCTCTCTCCAGGAAACCGTCTGTGCAGGAAGTGTGTGCGTGTGCACGCAAGCACACATGTGCTGTTTGGAGTTTGTGGTTTGATTTATTTTTTTGTCAGTCACCTTTTCTCCACTTGCTGGGGAGTGAAAAGAAATTAGAGAATGCTTTAGGACTGGAGTTTAATGATTCTTCCATCCTTTCCTAGGAGCCTCAAACAACTGTTGTCCATAATGCTACAGATGGCATAAAGGTAAGGGATGTGGGAGTGTTGCCAGCGAAACCTCTGCTTCTCTCTTGTTGTTCTTGTCTTTGGGTGTCTTTCTTCGGTTTCTACCTTTCTGACGTCTGGTTTGTAGCATGATCCTGAATCCTGCTGGCAATAGACTGGGAGGGTTGTGTTGTATAGCTGTGGATCTCTGGAAGAGGCTGTGTAGGGACAACTATTCAGGTACTATCAACTCTTTCCTGCTGTGGTGTGTAATCATCACTCTCTTATATGTGGGGTGGAAGAGAAGATACAGGCACTTAAGTGCTTTGTGTTGTTTGGGTTTTTTCTTCTGGAAATGCAGAACTGTTCCTCTGAGAGAGCCTTCGGAGCCTTTCTTTAGTTTCTTGTGGCTGTTCTTCCAAACAGAAGCAACTGCCATTTTATCTTGTTTGACAGAATTTGGTGACTTCTGTCCTTGGAAAGGTTCTGGGTGGATGGCTTTGAACGGCTTAAACACACAAAGCTGAGCAGGGATGCTGTTAAGCTTTGCTTAATATTCGTCCTGCTTCCATCCACATCTTCTTTGTATCATGCTCTCCCTGCCAGCTCTGCTGATGTTTTTGTGCTTTTCCCCATCTTCCTTCACAAACAAATCAAACTATTTACTCATGCTCCTGACCGTTGATGCCTGGTAATGCTCTGTTCTGCCATGCAGGGTTCCACAGAGAGCTGTAACACCACAACTGAAGATGAGGATCTGAAAGGTAGGTACTTTGCCTGCAATTTCTAATACAGTTAAGTGCAGGCAGGGGATCCTGGAGGTTCAATCACTGCCCTGAACTAGCTTCCCAGATCTCTGTCTGACTTGGCTCATAAATTTGCCATGTCGCTGTCATTCCTGTCACAGTGGGACCATGTGTTGTTGGGGAACCAGCTGGCTTGGCCTCTGTGGCATATAAATACTGTTTGCCCCAAGCTAATTTGGTTTTGTCTCAGACTTGGAATTCTTTTCTTGCAAATATCATAACCTGTTCATCTCCATAATCTGTTCCAGGCTTGGAAAATCCCTACCAGTCCCTTGAGGTTTGGAGTCTGGTTGTGGTTTTGTCCTTCCCTGTAGGTTACAGGCAGTTGAATCCTCTCTGTTACTGCTCAGTCTCCTTCTCAGCCCTTTCTGGGAATCTCTTTAGTGACATGCACATACTTCTGTCTGTATTTTTTTCCTCTTTGGGTCTATTTTTTTATTCTAAGATGAGGATCGTTCTCAGCCTGTTGTCTGTGAATGGAAATTATTTTTTCGTGTCCTTGAGTGAGATAGAGGGAGAGGCTGAAAGAGATTTCACACCTTTCAGTGACCATATCATAAATATTCTGAGCTTGTAAAACTCTTCAGAAGGAGCTCTGAGTCCCGTATCTGCTCATGCTGCTTGAGCAGATGTCCTTTTCCTGACCTCCCGAAGAAGGATGAGCAGACATTTTCCTGAATGAGCAGATTTGGGATGGGTGCATGCAGTTTGCATTCTGAGGCAAGTAAATTAATAGTTTGCATTTTGAGGCAGAGGTATATTCTCACTCTCCCTGTAGTCAATGTGAGTTACATACCCAGGGAAAAACAATGCTGACCCTGTGGTGTAAGCAGCAATGTCACCTCTGTCAGCTGGGCTAGTTCCTGGTGCTCTTCCTGTGGCTAATCACAAGCTGCTGGTGCCTCTTCTGAGAAGTCACAGGGAGCAGAAACACATGCCAGTGAGTGAGTGAGCTCTGCAATACAGATTGTTTCAGATAACACCTGACATCATTATAAGACAGTACTCTAGTTCCCACATTTTCACCAAAGAGTACTCGGTGGTGTAAGAACGTAGCTTTGAAGGAAGGGAACCGGTTGGTTTTGGTAGTGTTGTAATGAAATTGATTTATCTAATCTCTGCTGGATATCCATCCAGAACAGGTATTCGTCCAGAACCTTGTCTCCTTTTGGCAGCTTTTGTTTAGGAGAGGTCTCAGACTTAAGCCAGTTGAGCCAACAGGAGAGAAGGGCTAGGACTGGAACAGAAAGCAGGGGCAAGGAGGGCAGCGGGCCAGGGCAAATCTGTCAAGAATTGTTTAGGGCTACATTGCAGCAGATCAAACCCAAAGATGGGGGGCCAGAGGGTAGAAAATTTTGTAATAATTTTAATAGAGAACATCTGAATGGCGGTTGGGAGGGAAGGAGCTTGCACAGTAATGGTTTGTGCTATGTCCATCTCTGGTAATTTTCATGGTTAAGCTGTAAGTGTAGCAGTGTTCACCAGTGTGGCTTTTTAGCTCCTGCCCCTCCATGTTTTAAGCTGAGCAAGCACTCAGGCAAAACTAAATCAACCTAAAGGTTTAGTGGTAGTGGAGTTCTCGGTGTTCTGCACAGCTGTGGGTGGCTCTGGGGAAAGGGAAGTGCTTGTGCAATTCCTCTGCCAACTTATTTTCAGTAGACAACAGGTCTGTTCTGCTGCGGTGTAGGAGACATCATCTTGATCCATCAGTGACAGTTGCCTAGCGAATATGTTGTTTCCACCGTGGTGGGGCTAAAGGCAACAGCCTGACGCTGGTCTCAATCTAAATTGCACAGCAGGTCCATGTTGTAGAGCTGTCTACTTGACTTTGCCCTGGAGGATACTCCTGCATGTTCTGTGCCCAGCATTGTGGTTTCTTTAATGTTCTCCTATTTCCTTTCTCTTTTTTATTTACTGAACTTGCGTGTTTTGTTTGTGTTTGTGTTTTAATCCCTGCCATGCTAGCTCCCCCTCTCTCCACCGGGGACGGCAGCTCAGTGCTTGAAGGACGGAGGCACAGTGAGAGCAAAACACAGACTGAGTCCATGCAGTCCCAGCTTTCTCTCTGTTTCTCAGCCAGTAAGTCCAGGGGTGCAGTGCTTCATGGCATCTTTTTCCACCCCTCCCTCCACCTTACCCATTTCTCCTTCCCCAAGATTTTTCCTTTCCTCAACTTCCTTCCAGAACATTGTGGGTTGGTTTTGGTTTTTTTTTTTTTCATTTCCAGTACTCCAGAATAAAAAGAAATCATATCCCTTCCTGCAAAATGCCCTCCTTTGCACACTGAAAATCTCCAAACCTTTCCTTCCCTTTTGGAAAAAAAAAAAAAGGAACCTCATCCCAGTTAATTTCATTCCCTTGCGTTCATCTGGGTGAAATGCGGAGTTCTCTGCAGAGACACTGCCTTTTGGGGTCTCCTTGGGCAAGTCACTCCATCTCTTAGTCTTCCTTGTGGTCAAGGGGCCCAGCAGTGCAATGCTGCTTACGCATGAGGCTGAATTTGGTCTCCTGTGTCTTCTGAGCGCCCCAGACATGGATGATGCTTAGGAAATACAAAAATCCAGTTTTTACAGACTTCTTCAAGGATGCTTTGGAAGGGAGGCTGTGGCTGCTGGAAAACCCCTCACGTTTCTGAATCTGCTGTCAGTTGCCCTTAGTGAAAATCCTTGGATAATGTTAGCTGTGAGAGATGTTTCTCTGTTGTGAGCTTGACATTGTGTATCTGTCTTGCTAGCTCAGTTACCATGGTTAGCTGGTACCATGGTTAGTCTGCCAGTTATGGTACCATCTGCGTGATCTCTCCTGAACGGGCTGAGCTGCCTCTGTAGGTGAGCAGGTAGCTGAAAAACTCTGAAAAGTGGACATGAAAACAGCTAGTAGGCTGGAAAAAAAAATCTGTGGGATTCCCAAACTTTCCCCTACACAGATATACAGTACTAGCTGCTTGTTTAAAGCTATAATGGAAGGATCTTTAATATGAGCTGGGACTGCCTGGAGTATTTGATTCCATTCAGGTCAGTCTGGGAAGGAAAGAACAGGTATGCCCTCTTCTGTCTGCCTCTGTCCTCCTTCCCTGGTTTCCTTCACACAGCAGCAGCGTCTCACAGGATGCAGCAGTTGGAGCCTCTCTGTTACTTTTTTTTGAAGTAGCTCTAAACGTGTCAAACTGCTGGTTTGTGAGGTGCAGTGGGAAAGGGGTTTTGCCCAGCCAGAATGGAAGGGAAATGATCTCTTCTAAAGTCCTTTTTGCTGTGAACTGTCCATCACTGCTTTCTTGTTAACTCCTTCCTCTTGCTCATAGCAAGGCCCTGCTTGGTACACTAAGGAGTGCCAAATCACTTCTCTGCCAAGCAGAGCAGCATTCTCCCACCCCACTCCTCTCCAAGTTGGGATCTGCAGTGATTTGGATGCCCTACTTCCTTTCCCTTTCACTCAAATCTCGCACTTGCCCTCTTGCTGCTCTGGCACTACTCTGACCAGTGCGTTAGGTCACCCTCAAACTACCTCCAGCAGCATTAGTGTGATTCCTACTGTGCTGTGGGGGTCTTCTGCACCAGTGGGTGCCAGGGTGGTCCCGTCTGAGCAGTGTCCAGCCCAGCCCATGCGTGACAGAGGCAGGAGAGCAGGTAGAGGTCGCTGGTTGTCTCTGTGTGCCGACGGGTTTGGGGCTGTGTGTGTTTGTACTTCTCTGTTGGTTTTTATTTTGCTTTCTGTTTTTTTGTTTGTTTATTATTTTAATGCTTACATTTGTTTTGCAGCTACACAGTCTTGTGAAGAGAAGCTTCTTGCCTGGGACAGCCCAGGGCAGACATTGGAGTTAGAGCGTGCTCGGTCGGAGCCTTTGCTAACTCCAGTAGTTCCCTTTGTACTTAACCGCGCACCGTGTAAGTTAGCAGCTGCGGAGCCGTAGTGGAGTAGTGCAATTAATACTAGTTACATAGATGCAAAGCCCCCCCGCCTCTGCGCCCCTCGGCCCCCGGCCGTCCGAGAAGGGGCGGAGCGCCCCTCTGAGCCGGGTGCTGCCGGCGGGAGGCGCGGCCGCGCGCGCCCGGGGGTGCCCGCCGCTCCCCGGGGCCGCTCCCGCCTGCAGGGAGCGGCGGCGGCCGCCGGGGGCGCCCCAAAGCCGCCCCGCGCCTCAGGGGCACTCGGCAGCGAGCTCCGTCCGGTGCTCCGGCAGAGCGCCGCTAAAGGTGCTGCCGTGGGCCCCTCTGGCGGTGCCGCTGCGGCAGCGCTGCCGGGCCGCGGTACCGGGGCGGCCTCTGAAGTTGCTCAAAGAAGGCAGTAGAATAGCCGTGTGTCACTCGTACCCGTGCTGGTGCATGCTTGCCTCCCTTTGTGCCTTTCCGCAGTACAAGTTAGGACGCCCCTTGGATTCGTCAGGGGTGGGGGTGCAAGTGCCTGACCCCGTGACGCCGCAAGGCACACCGTCCTTCGGAAGAACGGATAACCTGCGGCGTGCCGGTTGTAGCTCGGGACATGTAGTAGAAGCAAGAAGACGAGCACAGTCTGATGGGATGGGCTTGTGTTGAAGGATAGGGCTGATGCTGCTGCATAGTGACATTTAGGAAGGGGATGCAAATCTCCTTGGGATGAGTCAGCACCTGGTGGTTGTGGTCTGCAGATTTCCTCACTCCTCCCAAATAGAGCCTTTCCCATGGACTCTCAGTTCCGTAATGGGAGGGAGGTTCAACAAGTAGCCCTGCTTCAGGCAGGAGCAATTCCAGATGACTTGTGTGTCAAGACATTTTTTACAATAGAAATACCCAACTGTGTGGTTTTGATCCATTCTCCCTATACATCTTTCTGATGTGTGGAAGTGCATACAGCCTGAATGGCAAAACCAGCTCCTTTACTCTGATGAGCCAGATGTCCCCTATCTGAGATGTTTCTGTGGCTGGCTGAGTGGTATAATTCTCTCAGTTGATTTCCAGAGCGGGTGTAGAAATCCTTCCTAGCCAGTGGGATTATCATCTTGTTGTTCTGCAGCTGCACTTACCAGTGGTGGGATAAGATGCACATGTGGATGGAAGTTTACAGGACAAAGCAGTTCAGACTAGCATCTTCTGGCATTTAGAGTGGAATTCAGCTTCCCTGACTTGGACATCTAAAGACAGTGAGTTGGATTTAGACATCATAGCCCTAATCCTGGGTATCTGAGATGCCTCAGGTGAGACTTCCAGAACTGCCTGTATTTCTTTCAGCGCTAAGGGGCAAACACTCAAGTGACTGGTTCCATTTCAGACACCTACATTTTAGATGCCTAAGGACAGATAAATTTCCATTCTGGTGGTAGGAATTGTAAGTTATTTGGTAACATTGAAGGTAATGCTAGAGCACCTCCTAAGTGCTTGTATAATGCACAGGTTATTTAACTATAGGGAAGTGTGGGGAAGGCTGCAGAGACAGGGTCAGGCATGTAAAGGGTGCATATATATAGCTGTAGAACTAAAATTACGTTATTTAACAGAGCTGATGCAAACCTTGCTAGTGTTAAGGACTCTTGAGATCAGTGAGTGTTGGAACACTTTAGAGGGGATGGGGCCTGGGCTGTGGAAAATGAAGAGAAGAGAGTGCAGTGGTGCTGGCTAGAGAGGGGACAAATAATAGTAGGCAGCTGGCACCTGTCTTTATTCATCTTGAGTCCCATGTACCGGGCTGGGTTAATGGCAGTGCTGTCAGTGCTGAAAAGAGTTGTGCGTAGGGATGGGTGGAAGCTAACTGCCTGAAGAACAGGGTATGCACTGGTACATAGCCTAGGACCTGTTCATCCAACCCATCCATCCTGCTGTGGTTGTCTTTCTAGCTTGCGGAAGTCATCCCTACATGTCCCAGTTGCTTGTTCGCAGCACTCATGATAGCTGAGTTATTGGTGATGGTGATAGGCAAGTTGTTGGGAGACTTTTTCCAATTGGCTTGATCTATGTAGTGGCCATTTGTGTATGACTACTGTGATGAAGGGTTTCCACGCCTTAAGCTGCCAGATAAATGATTGCCATTGGCAGGTTCACTGACGTTCATTGGTCAGACTCCTCAGAAGCACCTCAGGCTGTAATTCAGGACAGACCTTTGGTGCCTTTGACCTTTCTAGAGAGAAAAAAATAAAATTAAAAAATTGAACATGACATCTTTATTTTCTTTCTCCCTGCATTATGGGATCACCATTCCCCTTTCATACCACTGCCCCTTTACTCTCATGTGGATGGCTGTCATTACTGCATATCTTCAGAATGCAGAGAGCAGCATCCTATGAGGTCTAGACTAAAGGTGCTCTGCAAATTGCTTGTAGGAAGCACCCATTAGCCCCATATTCCCACTGAAGTCTTATGAACAGTTAAATTGCTTTTTCTTCTTGTTTGCAGTGCGTAAGCAAGAGATCATAAAGATAACGGAGCAGCTGATAGAAGCCATCAACAATGGAGACTTTGAGGCTTATACGTAAGTACAGATGTCTTCTGACAGGTTGTTTATCATTTTGCAGGCAAGTGATGTTCTGGCTCCTGGGTATGAGGAGTTGTCGAGCAGTCAGGGATGGTAAAAAGTTTTACACATTTTAGCCTCCATCAATTAGGAGCATGGATATGGTAGAGCTCTCTAAATGAACATCAAATAGAAGTCAGGTAACAAACAGCAACACGAATGACAAAAGGAAAATGTCCTGGCTTTGTAAGAAGTGGGGGGAGGGGGCAGTGAGATGGTCAAAAAGAGAATGAAAAAAAGCCAGAAACTTCGAGGCTTGTTTTATGTCAAATGCCAACTACCATCAGCTCTCTGGTGCTGCAGTAGGACTGAGACCTCCAGGAACCTATTCCTTGGAGTAGGAAAATAGGTAGACACAGAGTGTGAGTCAAATGCCAAATGCCATATGCCGTACCAGCACTTCATTGTGTAAATAGCCCTTGGGCTGAAATGCAGACTGTAAGCCTGTGGTGCTTTTCTTTGCAGAAAAATCTGTGATCCTGGCTTGACCTCATTTGAACCTGAAGCACTGGGGAACCTGGTTGAAGGAATGGATTTCCATAAGTTTTACTTTGAGAACTGTGAGTGGGTAGATTTGGTAATACCAACAGCTTTCTCTCTAGTCTTCCTTAATGCCATATTTTGGGGGGAAAACTGCCCTTAATTTTTACTGGCTAACAGAATCAGCAAGAGCTCCATTGTGCACTGGTTATGATGCATTCCTAAGAGCCATGATGCTTTATCTCAAAAGCCTTTTCCAATCACCATTTCAGTATAGGCATACGATTTGCCTGGTGCATATATTTTGTAAGCGTAGGAGCTTTGTCTTCAGGCACCAGATTTCCTACTGATATGGAAATGGAAAAAAGGGCAAGTATTTTTATGGAAGAAACCTGTGTATTCTTGGGGTAGACATACTGACTGGTCAGACATAAAGATAGTGATACACAAATCAGTCACACCTTCACTTTGAGCTTTCCCTGGATGGTTTCAGATCTCTAACACCTAATGAACTTTTTATGTGGATACAAGGGTCACCGTGTCCACCTGGGGCTGGAAAAAGAGTTGGGAGAAATGCTAGCATTTATACTAGTGGTTTTGCCTGCTTTCCTGGATGTCTCCACAGAATGAGATAATTGAAATGTAAATCCTGATGTATTCAATTTGTTTTATTTTTGTGGTTAGGTCAAGGACCTTAGTATAGGCAATTCCTGGTGCTCTAAGTATGCAGAGACTTGTCTTTCTCAGAAGCCTGTTCTGGAGTGATTTTTATACTTCTCTGAGCCATGTTCATATTTAATGCAAGCTTAGTTTAAAGATATCCTGATTATTGACTCATTTGCAACAATATTCTGTAATTAAAAGATTTTTTCATATAACTGAAGAAACAGTAGCACTGATATTGAAAAAGTGGCAAGTATGCTCTGCAGAAGAAGTGGGAGCAAAGGGGCCAGGGAATTCTAGGCAATAAGAAGTGCACAATTCCTAAGGAGAAGAATAGGTGAAAAGGAAAAGAATTGCTTGGATTTTGCCTGGAAAATTGCAGGAGCAATTTTTATTGTATCCCAGAATCCAGTGGAAGGTGAGTAGAATACAAAAGAGGTTGGAGGATGTTAGAGAGCTTTTACTTCTTAGTAGTAAAATGAAGCTGATGTTTTTTGCATGTTCTGCCAGTACTGTCGAAGAACAGCAAGCCAATACACACCACCATCCTGAACCCCCACGTCCATGTCATTGGTGAAGATGCTGCCTGCATCGCGTACATCCGCCTGACACAGTACATCGACGGCCAAGGCCGGCCCCGCACCACACAGTCTGAAGAGACCCGGGTCTGGCACCGCCGAGATGGCAAGTGGCTGAATGTCCACTACCACTGCTCTGGAGCTCCTGCAGCACCTCTCCAGTGAGGATCAAATACAGGTAGGCACCATCAGGAAAGGAGTATATCATACACCCAGCCAAGGGTGCTATATGTGGGAATTCATTATTCAAGGCTGTTTGGCTGATGATGAGAGAACCGTTGTCAGTTGTCTGCAGGCTAAAAACTTCTGCTGATCAGTTAATGTTGCTTTCTCTAAGCCCTGTCCTCTGGACTCGGCAGGATTATCTGCTGCTCCTGAGAAACCAGAGTTGTGTGCCAGACAGTTGTTCCTGTGCATAGCTACTCCAGTAGCAGCAGTGCTTCCTCCCAGGTACGTAGCTCTGTGCTGGGACACAGTGCTAATCCAGAGCAGAGAGGAAGAGTATCTCATGCTGTGTGTGTGCTTGTCAGCTGTCATGGATCTGCCTTTACCTGCTGGTGATTTCAGACAACTTTTTTTGATGAGAATCATATTCTAGACAGGATATTGTAAAAATCCAGGCAAAACAATTTCTTTGCCATAAGGATAAAGATTTATTCATACACACTTTACTACTGATTCTCTGACTAGAAGAAGTTATTCAGTGTATAATGTTGAGAAAGCTCAGGAAAGAAACAATTTAAACAAATAAGAATGTTGGAGGATTTAAAATATCTCCCCAGTTACCCTGCCACAATTCAACATTGGAGGAAACTTCAATTATGAAATGTGTTATGAAGAAGCAATTGTTGCTTGTGCCTGAAGAGCAGCAGATCAATTTACTTCTGCAGCATTTAGACAATTTTATTTATTGTCTTACTGGTTTCTTACAATTAGATGTATAAATTCTGTCTATTTTTTGTTTATGCTGAAGTATACGTCACATTCATTTTAAAGATCTAAGTTTCCTAATCTTAGGATATTTTTACTAAAGAGTTTTGTATTTAAGAGCAATCACCAAAAAAATTTACACCTGAGAGACAAGCTTTTTTTAATGTAATCCTTTAAGGATGAGCCACTCAAGTGTAGTTACTACTTGAGTCCTAGTCTTGTGTACTGCTTGGGACTATGTCAAGAGCAGTTTTTATTCTTATGTGTTGTGAGGATTCAACTCTACTGAAGGCAATAGAACAGAATGTTAACTATCACAAGCAAACTACAAAGGTCACAGATGGAACTTGAAAAGCAAAAGCCAGTTGGGGGCACCAGATGCAGGGAAGCTTTCTTGAGAGCTTAATCAACTGAATTTCCAGGGAGTAAGGCTGTGAGAAGGATAAAGCTTTTGCCGGGAAACAAACAAACAAACTTGCTTGCATCATTTTCATCTCAGAGATGCTGAGGGAGACTTCTGTCCTGAATTTGGCCCAAAAAAAAGATGTAGAAGAAATTATTAATTTCAAGATTGATATGGCTCAGTGGCTATGCCTAAGAGTTCTGAGGAAGCTTAGGAATGGAGAGTCTTTGCTGCTACTGAAGACGTATGTTTCCTTGACTTCGACTGGCTGCTGAAATGTTGCATTTCCTCCAAAAGTATGTGCTGGAGGGTTTCTGAAAACTGCATAGTAGAAGCCATTTCCAAACCACAAAATGTTGGTTAAAACAATATTTTTAAAAAGCCTATAAACTAAACTGAAGTTGAAGTATTTGCATGCACTTCTGGCTCCTGAAGAAGATGTAACCATGTGCAATTACAAGTCGGGTCAGTGTGGGCAGCCCCTATCTAAACACATTGAATCATTTTGGAGCAGCACTGAGCCATGTGCAGTCGAAGGGTATGGATGAAGAAGAAATGAGATGAATAAGAATGCTTGAATAAAAATCAGTGATTTCTTCTCACCTGGAGGCAGAGTTCAGTTTAGGGTAAGCCATCTTAAAAGGAGACTGCAGCCTGAAAGAAGTTTGAGGTTAATCAGAGGACATCCACATAGAGAGTAGGAACAAAGAAGGGAGAAAACTAGTGAGAGAGTTTGCATCCAAGATTTGCAAATTAACAGAGGGTAGAAAGAAGATTTTTTTTTTTTCTTGGCTAGCCTTCCATGGCAGGACAATGCTAAGCAAACAGGAAAAAAACCCCAAACAAAGTAACTTAATAGCGATCAAAAAAAAAAAAAGTACTCATTAGGGCAACTTTGCAGAACTGCAGAAAAGCTCATACATTTGTTTAGGTAACAGGAACATTCAGGGACAAAAATTGAAGACTTCAAAAAAAAAAAAAAGAAAAAGAAAAAAATATCTTCCAGTTCAAGGCAAAAGCCAATTGGAGCTGAAGCAGAAACTGTTTAAGACCAGAGCCTTTGATCAACCCTTGGGAAACTTCTTTGACTTCTGGGACGTGTTACTGTTAGGTAGTGGGCCCAAGTCTCCTCCAATTAAGCCAGTAATTCATTTTAGCAAGTAGTTAACTTTCATTGGCACACTTGGCCACCTGGGAGGGAAAGTGTGTGCCTCTTGTCTTCCTGGCTCTCCTCATGAGCCCCAACCTGTGTTGCGTTAGGAAGGGTTTCTGCCTGCACCAAACAGCCTGTATGAAATATGTTTTCTTTATTGTGTACAGCTAATGTTTGGCTTTATTTTCTTCCATCTTCCATCCCATTCTTCCCTCTCCTTTCTGGGTGGATGCTACCTCTTCCTGACTGCAGCAAGTTGTGGAGATACTCAGCTGGAGGGCAATATCTTCTTAGCAAGCAGCTCTGGAGTGCCTGAGTGACAGCAACGGTCATGTCTGTTTTGACATTAAAAAAAAATAAATACAAATTACAAACAGGCAGCAGCCAAATGCACGAAACCCTGCATGCATCTGATGCTCCAGGCGCTGCCTTTCTGTTGTTTTCCATGGATCCATCGTGTCTGTTTCTGCTGTACGAAGGTGTTTTTAAATCTAAAAAAAAGACATGTTGTTTGTATAAAATAATAAAAAACAGGAATAATGCTAAATAAATGACAGATTATCCAACATGCCCCCTCCCCCAGGGCTAAAAAAAATGGCAGCAGCTGGAACATCTTTCAGAAATGAAGTGAGGGGGAAAGTAAAAGTGAAGGAGAGAGAAAGAGAGAGGGAGAGCAAAAATGGAGGCAGCTTGAGCAGCGGATGGCCGAACTGTTCTCCACAAAGCCACGGTGGAGAACATGGCGTTCAGGTTGTGCTGCGACTTCAGCCGGTGAGAGGTGGCAAGGAGACCCCAGAGGAGCCAGTGTGAAGACTGGGGTTCAAGAGAGAGGAGGTACTTCTCTTCCTATTGCCTGGCAGACTGACTTCAGCCTGAGTTGTTTCTTCGATTTCTGCACAGCAGGAACGCTATGGAAAGCTGGTTGCTCGGCTGCTGGATCCCAAAACAGACTTTTTTTTTTTTTAAGAAAAAAAAAATAGAATGTTGATTTAAAACTAAAGGTGGAAGTAGGGATTGGGAAAATGGGTTTAAGTGAATATAACTTAAATAGAAGCTTGCTCTTCAGAAATAACTGGTTTTAGAAACAGCCACTACCTGGCCAAACACAGAGGTTTGAAGCCAGCTTATTTAATTTAACAAAATTTAAAAAAAGCATTGTGTCAAGAGCAGAGATTTTAGAGGAAGAGGGCATGTATGAGACTTTTTTTTTTCCTTTCTAGTAGCATAGTTGGGATCCACAGTGCTGCAGAACACGTGTTCGTTAGGAAGCAGACAAACCTTAGTGTTACGTTCTTCATGAAGACTTGCACATACACTCCTATATGAGGCATAAATAGCGTGTGTTTTTTATACTGAAATATATGCACCCATAGAATCAAAGGGGTTCCCTGGCCTCCTGTTTGATTTGTTTGGTCTCTGAGTAAAATAGCAGTGGGAGCCAGCAGCCCCAGCCAGGTGCTTCTCCCCACCATGAACCCATCTGATGTTTGTAAGTGTCATGTTTCCTAGTGTTTATTTGGGTAATTTTTCTATTTTTTACAGTGATGTCGTAACACAGAAAACTATCAGATCAGAACCTCAAAAGTTGTAGCTGAAGGACTCTAGGCCACCTTCCTGTGTTGCCTCCAGGTGTTAGATGATACCTCATGAAGCAGAGGGAAAAGGGAATTAGCACATGTGATCTGATGTTTGTCCTTTGGGACTATTCATGTTCCATGTTTCTTTGCTGCAAGAGGAGTACATTTATTTTATTCATTGGGTGAGGAATGTGGAAGTGTTTTGTTAACCTTATCAAGGAGGGAGCCTAGCCCCAAGATGGTGATGGCCTTTGGGGGTGGACATGATAGGATTTGTCTTGACCGAGAGAAGGCATCACTTGCAGAAATTGGGATGGCTTTTACCTAAATTTCTGTCTACCCCTAATAATTTTCTGGATCTCTCAAGGGAGTTAAAGTTGACCGCATTGACAGTGTGCTAGATGTAAGGCAAACTTTTTCCAGACTATGGAAGAGAAGAAAGGTAATACGGAATTGTAATCCTTAACTCCAATGCAGTAAATAAAAGCTGTTGCACGAACTGCAGCAGTGGTGCTGCAACAGATAGCTCTCTGCTCCCTTAATTAGAGAGGTGCTATTAACCCACGCCAGGATTACATCAGCTAACCCCCAATGAAGGAAAAGATTGTCCAAGCTTCCCAGGTTTGTTTCTTTCCTCCCTCCATCCCCCCCAGGGAGGAGTGTGGGAACTTGAACCCATGAGGGGCAAACACTAGATTTATTTTTTTTAAACTTTTTTTTTTTTAAAGACAGCACTAAGCCAGTGAGTGAAGTGGAAAAGTGAAAAGCCTTGATATTTTATTCAGATTTTTTTAAAGACACAAAGAGAGAGCAAACAGGAGATTAAAATTATGCCATTTTAAAAAGATAAATACAAAACATTATGCATGCCTTCTTTAGGTCTGGTCTTCCTTGTCTCTTTACCTGATTAATAATTAAAAAGAAAACCCTCTGTATTAAGTACCTGCATCTTTCAGAAAAAAATTAAAAAGAGAACTGTTGGGTTTTTTGGTTTTGCACAGTCTTGGAGACAAACTCTCTTTTGGGGTTTTTTTTTTGTTTGTTTGTTTTGTTTCCTTTTAAGTTAATGAAAACCTTAGCTTGGTATGGCCATTATCAAACACAGCTGTACACCTTTAGCATTCTTAATGTTCTCTTATGGGGCTAATATAAGCATCTATATAATATATATTATAAATATCACATTTTAAACAGGAAATGGAAGGCATTTGATGCAGAATTTTTGCATGATATAGAAATAATTAAAGTTAGCTAGTGTTTGTTTGTTTGGTCTGAATGTTGGTAGAACCTTCATAGCTTTGTTACAATGAAACCTTGAACTGAAGATATTTAATAAAATAACATTTAAACAGTGCAAAGGTTTGTGTGTCATATTTATCTCTTAAGCCATGGGACACTGTGGAATTGGCATTGCTAGGATAAGGGTCAATCCACAAAGATTTTTTTTTCTTGTGTCAGTAAATCATGTGACTTCAAAATGTCATGTTTAAAAAGCAAAAAAGGTAGGTGGTACCATACCAAAAATGAGAAAATATTAGTGTGACTAGAAACAAAGGGATGTCAGAACCTGTTAAAATCAACTTCATGGCATTTCCCTGGCAGATCATGGGGAAATGTTGCTTCTACTCGGGACAGCCTAACTGTTGGCTAGCCTGTGCTGTTACTACTTGGTCTGTGTTTTCCTCACTTCAGATGCTTTTCTGCATCTTCCGCACAGCTGAGGTGCGTGGGGTCTGGCTCAGTTCCTGCGGTGATGGCACTGGGGATGCCATCTTGTTTGGGTGCCGGCTGCAGCTAAGCCGTGAGTGGCTCTAGCTGGCGTTTGGGGCGCGGTTTGGCTGGCCTCCCCCTCCCCTGAGCTCTGCCCAGGTGCGTCTGGGAAGCACTGCAGATGGGAGGGGGTGGCTTCGCCTCATCGCCGAAAGGGTTCAGTGTGCTTAATCCCCTTTAACTGCAGCAATTACCTAGTAAATAGGTGTCAGTTGCTGCTGCTTAAAGAGATGATTGCTTTTGCTGCCTGATGAAACGGGAGGAAAATTGTCCTTAGTGTTTAAAGGGAGAAGGTAAGAGCTTTACAGCCCACTTCACGGAGACTGAAGACAATCTGTTCATGGCCAGGAGAGGGGTATCCTGCTATTATGGAAGCAAGCAGAGGCTCTGTTATCATTTCTGACATCTAAGGCAGCATCGGGCGAGGCCCCTCCCGAAGCAGTTAATGATCGTGGAAGAAATGTTGCGCTATGATCCAATACACACTAGGAAAATACCCGTAAAGTTAGTGGTGATTTTCTGTGTTCTTATTGCTCTTTTAACCAGGACAAGGGTTATTTAAACACTTGCTGAAAGCACAATACTCAGACTAATGCTTATGTCAGGAATATTTATGTGGCATGTATATTGATGGGGATTCTCAGAGGGTTCCTGAGTAGATATGTGATTTAAGTGCATTTTAAAAAGGTGATGGTGTTCCATTTCAGCTGTACTGTATGTGCCTTTACCACTAATAGCAGCTGCTCTACTAGTCAGTCTTGGGCAGGGCACTAGATCAACATATGGAAAGGACAGAGTGCTCCAGAAGAGGTTCCTGTCTTACGTTTTCTTACGTGTTACCTGACAGCAGGGATTGGGAGTGGTACTCATCTGCCATGTGATAGCTCCAGTATTGAGCTATCAAGCAGAGATATTCTCAGAAAGTTATTTTTAGTATGCCGTGTCTGGTAAAATCTGGTCATTGTATTGGATGGCATTTAGCTATCTAAGAGAAGTGTCTGAGCATGGCTCCCTAAGTCCCTTTCCTCCCTCCCAGTAGATGCACACACATGGCAATGGTGGCAGGGGGAAGTAGTGGTGTGTGGAACTAGATTATCTTTAAGGTCTTTTCCAGCCCAAACTGGACTATGATTCTATGCTTCCTCACATAGGTTGATTACCTGTGGAAGCCCTATCATTCACAGTAGCTTTTATTTGTGCCCAAACCAGATTTCCCTTTAAACTCAGATTGGTCTGCCCTCGCTTGCTAGGCTAGTGGCATGAAGTCTGACAGGATGCTTTTGTGCTATGGGATGTATGAGAGCTGAGAAGCAGCACAAGCAGAAATACACCTTGAGCACCGAGATAATTTCCACTTCATTATGAAAACCGTTACCTTTTACTTTTGTGTTAACTGATAAGGAAGGCAAATGGACAATTTGACTAGCAATCAGAAGATTTGTGATCTGTTTCTGTTATTGCTGTGGCTCTGTGGGGTGACTGCAGACAAGCTGCTTGTGTACTTTGGCATTCCCATTTGTCCCTGCAGATAATGAGACTGATCTCTCTAGAAATTTCTGCCAGAGGCTGGTTACCAGTGATGCAGAGCACCTGGGTGGTATTGGAGCTACACATCCTAGATGGCTTCTTACACACATACACCCCACCCCAAACCGGATTTGAAAGATTTGGGGCTGCAGACAAAGGGACCTGGAATGCTTGTTTACTTGGGTTTGGTATAAATTTATTTTAGAGTTGGGAAAGGTGGTTCTTGGGAGCACTTAAAATGGCTGGGTTATGAATTTTTCATTTGAGATCCTTTGTGCCTGAGAACTCCTAACCTGTAGGAATGCCCTGCCTGCCAGTAAGGAATAGGAATCTACTGGTGTGTAGCATAGAGAAGAATTTTAATCAAGCAATTTCCTTAACACTTAGCAGGTCTGAGACAACAAAAATGCATATGTTTGTGGTTTTCAAGACAATGTGGTCACAGTGGAAGGATGTAAAAAAAAAAAAAGTCAAAGTCTCAGTCTACGATTTCCTTGTGCCACAGTGGGGTACTCTAACGCACAGGTGGGTGGATGGGGGAGAGGTGTCACCTGTGACAATTTATGTAATTTCACTCCCAGTAATTACCTGTAAATGGATGGGCAGGATAACATTTTTTCACAGAACACTTTTTTGTTAATCCATCCCACCTTCTACCACTGTGTGTTGGCAGGGGTGTGAGTTGGCTGTCTCTTGTTGGAATGAAATACTGTCTCTGTGTTTCTGTGGATAAGTGTAGTGCTCATACCAACTGAGTAGAACCTGCAGAAATTGCATCAGGGCTGCACTTCAGAGGCCCTGTTTACACTGGAACACCCTATAGGTTATACCAGTAGCTACAGCAGTGCTACTGCTGTATGGTTGTTCCTGCTCCAGAAAGCAATTACTTCTTTATTGTCTTACTACACATTTAGAAGTTCAAAATAAACTGGGGAAAGAAAAAACAGTTCTTAGGCAACAAGGAGTCCTTTGAAATGAATTGATTTGGGTTTATCATATTGTATAAAAAGCCCCAACTTTGAGACAGATTGTCTTAAATAGTTTTAAGAACAAATTTCAGTCCGTTCCAAATTACTATTGATGCTGAGATTATTTTAAATATCCCAAGAAGGAAGGCAGGTAAATTCTGCTGTTGTGATTTGAGGAGGAAAGAGAAGTTTGGAGGGATGGGGTGTATTTTGGGATGTTTTTGTCTAGTGAAGATTTAAATGCAATCTTGAGCCAATATTGTTGCACCTCTTTAGCATGCTACAGTGTACAACAGACACTCCTGTCAGTGATTCCCCCCAGTGTAACTGGTAGGACTTGAGGAGAGAGCAGAACTATAAAAAAAATTATGTTTTTTATAAAGTATTTTCCAACTGTGGTTTGAATGGTGTCCTGGGTTCAGCAAATGGTAAATCCCAGTCACAGAACGTAGTACTGGATCATAACTGCTCCAGAGCATGTGAGACAGTGCTGAACTGCAGATTCCCTCAGTTGGCTCAGGTTTGCTCAGCTGTTTTGGGAAGGGAAAGGTCTGTGGTGGATGGGTTATCACCTGCTGCTGCCACACTAGCTTTGGGGTGGCTGTAGGCAGAGGGACGAGATTTGACCTGTTGTAAGCCCTGTGGCACATGTTTGGGTTAATTCATCAGAAATGCAATCATGTGTTCAAAGCTGTGCTGCTGGGTATTTTGGCAGTGTGCTGGGCCCTGCGATGGGATCACTGCCTCAGTGCAGGTGGTGGGAGCGGGTGCCTCATCAGCGTTGCTGAGGTGGGAGTGCAGGCAGCCAGAAGCAGGACAGGCTTTTGAACCACCCCATGACATGACCGCCCATAGTTGGTCTGCTTTACTTTATTTGATACACCTGCTAACTCGTGCTTAGTCCGCTTGCAGGAGCACGGTACAAACTGAATAGCAGAAGATGTGAAAAGCCCTGGATAAATGTGTCTGAAAGCAGTGACTTTCACCTTTTTAATTGGAGAACAGGTCACTGTACAGCAAATTCACATCCTGTGTTGCTTTTTAGAGTATTTTTGGGAGCATTACTAAGATCATTCTCAGTCTGAGGAAGGGGAAGCAGGTGCCTCGTTCCCTGAGCCTCAGCTTTCCCTTTGCTTGCTCCTCTGCTGCTTTTGGCCGCCCCTGATAACCTGTCAGAGATTTTCACTGCTCTGCAGCATTGTGGGTGCTTTCTGCCCACCGTTCAAAAGCAGGACCCCGTAACGGCCCTCCCACGCTGCTGTCTGCTTCTCCAGCCTCTGCTGAGAAGAAGTGTCCCTGGGATGGGGCTCCACGTCCCCTTCTCCCTTCCTGCTACAATCTTCTCTCTTTCCGCGCAGGAATCGTTGGGTTGCTGGGGCGGGCGCTGCCCTAGGCGTTGGAACCGCGGCGTCGGTCCCTGCGCGCCCCGCGCCTTCCTGCCCCCGCGCCCCGCGATCGAGCGCTGCGGCGGCGTCACCACCCGCCCGCTCCGCGCGCGCAAAACCGCAGCGAGCGGCCGCGCTTGGCGGCGCGGGAGTGCGTGTGGGCGGAAAACCCGCCGCGGCGTGCTTCGGTAACGGCGTGCAGCGGCCGGGAGCACCCCGAGCCGACCCCTCTCGGCTTCTCCCCCAAGCAGCCGGCCCTAGCACAGCTCCTCCCTGCGCGGTCGCGCTCCTGGCGTACCCGCGAGGCCCGGGCTGCTGGCGACTGCGGCCCAGCCGCGAGACGCCCGGAGGGCGGGGCCTCCCGCCCCTCCCTCCCGCGGAAGATGGCGGCCGAGCGGCGCGGCGGCGGCTCCCCCAGCGGCCGGAGGGACGCCCAGCGGCCGGGAGCCGGCGGGCCGAGGCCGGCCTGAGAGCTCCCAGCGGTGCCGGAGGACAACTGCCCTCCGGGAGCCGTGCTCTGCCCACGCTAGTCTGCCCGGCGGAGCCTGCCTGCGGCAGGTGAGGGGGGAGGAGGAGGGCGGCGGAGGAGGGTAAACGGCGCTGGCCTGGGGAAGTTGTGCGGCGGCTGGGGCAAGCGGCCCCGGGCGGAGGGGGAGGGCGGTCGGCGAGGAGCGCCCCCGTTCCCGGCGGCGGGAGTAGCGCGGCTGCGGCCGCCGCCGGGGTTACGAGCTGGGGCAGGCGGAGGGTAGGGCGCTGCCCCCCGCCTCTGAGGCACGGCGCCGCCCGCGCCCCGCCCGCGCCGCGCCGCCCGCTCTGCAGCCACCTGTGCGGCCGGGGGCACCGGCTTCGCCGGGATCCGACCCCTTCCCCTGCCGCGGGGCCACAACTCCCGGCGGCGCCCAGGGCCGTCGGTTTCACAGCCCTGCCCGGCGGCTCTTCGTGGGCAGCACCTCCGTCCCCGTCGCAGCCGCCCTGGCTCCCGCCGCTCGGAGCTCGCTTTTCCCCGGCCGCCGGCCGGGCGCACGGTCCTGTGCCGGAGCTGTGCTCCCGGCCTCGCTCGGGCTTTGTTTACCGCATGGCGTTGTGCAGCGAGCGGCGGGGCGGCTTGTTACGGCGTTCACCGCCGCTGAACAAGTCACGAAGTGGGGCAAAGGATGCTCGCCTCCCTGTCGTACGGCCACAGCTGGACTGCGTGTGCCACACGCTTCTGTTAGGGGCTTGTGCTCAGTGGAGGCCAGCGGCGGGTAGCGCGAAGCCACAGCGAAAACGGTGCTCTGTAGAAAAGCTGAATGAACTTGCGGAATCGTTCCTTTATTTCCCATCCTTTAGTTGTTAAAACGTATTTGCGGTGGCAAACTGATAAATAAAGCGCGAGACACTCCTGTTTGCTTATCCAAGAGTGAGTAAACTCTGTGTTGCTCAAATTAGAAGTGGGCAAATGGCATATATCTGAACTTAACCACAAGTTACAGTGCTACACACTGGGATTCTTTGTGACCAAGCTTGCGAAGGAAGTATTCAGAGCTGTTAATTGTACGTGCATTTCTTGTTAGGAAATGTAACCTTGCTCTTTGTGGCAAAGAGGTAAACTAGAAATTTTTTACTTTTTGGGGTTAAATACAGTCGACTCCATTACCTATGATACTCAGGCTGGGAAATTTTGGATAATAGAATAAACTAGATAGCGCTTGGTGTGGTGGGGCATTTTATATACAAAACCACTCTGAGATCCAGAAATACTTAAAAGGTCAGCATCAGCCCGAGAGTTTGTTGGGGTGGGTGACCATGTGTGCTCGCATTGCCCATGTGAACTGGCTGTGCACCCCACCGGTAAGGGGCCCCAGAGCCGAGCCCTGTAGGACTGCTCTGCAGAGTCTGTGGTGGGTGGTTGTGCGTTGGACTCTTCAGTGCAGCTGTTTTCATGGCATTGAGATTACTGATCCATGTCCTTGGCAGATTGGACCTAGAAAGGCTATTTAGCTTGTACTTCACGCTGCACAAAAGTGATTGTGCTGTGTTAAGAGCTAGGCTGGTTCCAAGAAGCAGTGCAACTCCACTAGACCAGATCTGAGCCAGTGGAAAAACTCTGTGCTCAAATCTGGCAACCGGCATAAAATGTTCTAAAACTTTTCCACTGTCAGCAACTGTGAACAAGTACATATCTCTTAGGGTTATTGTCTTGTATGCTTGCAGCTTTATTTTTAAAATTTTCTTCCTTGTCCCAAATTCCTCTTTTAGTTTTTGCCCTTCTCTAAATCCATGGTACTATTTCCCTTGTTGCTGCTTCTCGAACATGGTTTACTAACGTTGTCTTCTCTTCCTTTGTTTGAATGTTTTTTCAGCCCTTATAAAACTGGTTTTTTTGTATCTGTGTGGGTGTGTATACACACACACACACACACATACAGTCCTGCGTGGAGCCAGGAGTTGGACCTGATGATCCTTACAGGTCCCTTCCAACTCAGTATATTCTATGATCCTATATGATTTTCAACTAGGAAGTACTGGAAATTTCAAAAAGCAGTGAAAATGAGCTACAGAGCAGAAGTAGTGGTACATCTGTTCATGGTAGATTTTTTGCTCTGGTTGCAGAAATTACTTCTGCTCTTGTGTATGGGTACTCAAACCTGGTGTCAGAGTGGAGAGTGGGGAACAGTCCTGCCCTCTGGTATTGCTGACTCTGAGGAGAGAGGAGTTCTGAGGCATCTGGCTCCAAAATCTGATTGTCATACAGAAAAAAATGAGAATTGCTGTTCTAAGGTTTGGAATAATACCTGTGAGTGTTTACTGGGATATGAGTGTGTGTCCTAGCAAGCTGCATGTTTCTCCGCAGAAGTGCAGTGATGGTGCTATCTGTTGCATGGTTTTTTCTGTAAGGCATGTTTTACTGTTGTCATTCCTAATCTTCAGTCTGATCTGCATCAGAACTCACGTAGATGACCTGGTAGAAAAGCCTGAGACTAGTTTTATATTAGCATTCATAATTCTGTCTTTTAAAAAAAAAAATGGGGGGGAGAGATACCCAGATGCAGATGAGGCCTTGATGTGTCCTGAACCACAGCCTATCTCCTCATCACTGAGCCTTGTTTTGGAGGTTTAAAAGCCTATCTCACATACCTCTGTGGTATATCTGGAATATGGGGTGATTCTCTGAGCAGAGCTGCATAGATAAGATAATCCCTTTCATTTTAATTGGCAGAGTTGTTTACACATGATCTCTCACTCATTTTCCTCTTTTAAAGGAATGGTATCCATCCCTGATTACAGCTCAGGTCAAAATCCCTCAGCACTTGCAGCAAATCTCTTTTAATTGGTCTCATTTAGCTCCCATAAGGTTGTGTTTTAATTCTCTCTCTTCCGAATCCTTTTCCCTTGCCTGTAATGTAATTTATTACAGGATATTTTATAGACAAGGGAACAGCCTCTGGCTGTCAGCAACCTTTGCAGTGTATCGAATTTCCAGCTCAACAGGCAGCTGCAGTGGGGATCGTGGGTGTAAGGCAGTGATGCTGCAGTGGCAGCAGCACACGAGCAGTCTGCGGTGGTGGTTCTGTCCCTGATTCTGTAAATAATTGGGGTGAATGCTCCCATTTGCTGTCTCTGCTCCTCTAGCCTTCTTGTAGCTGTTGCTGATGGAAGGGTCTGTGAGTTCAATTTGTCCCTTTCTAGCTCTCTTTCAAATCTCTGAGACCGAATGCAAATACATCTGAGTTGCTGCTGTTGTCTGATGCCAGGCTTGGAGGAGCATGTCAGTAGAAGGCTAATGGTGGGAGTGTATTTTTAGAAGGCCCAGATCAACATTAGCTGTCTTTGTAGCTGACTTTCCCGAACGCGGTTGCTTTGGTTAATTGAAAGGTGAAGCTCTGTGTTTCATTATGCCTGCACCCAGGCACTTCACCTCTGGCCTGTAACAGCACAGTCTGCAAGCGTGGTGCGCTGATGCTGCTCACGCCTGAGCTCTGGGTGCTGGGGGTGTCTGGGTTTTTTTGAGTTGTGCCACTTGCTCTTACACCGATGGTTTTCCCTCTGTGGCAGATTGATAAGGGAGTATGCGCCTGTTTCAGCTGCGGAGTTGAGGTCTCAGGCGATTGTTGCGCAGCAAAGGTACTGGCAGACTCTGCTTTGCTGATCCTGCTCCAGAGGCAGGAATCTCCAGCAGAGCTGTGAGCACAGTTATGTCTTAAATTGCCTCTGAAAGATTTACTGGAGGACATATATCAGAGCCCTGTTCTTTCTGCATATCAATATCTGAAGGTCTCAGGCCTCTGGCAATTGCTGTTTAGGGACTGTTTTTCGATATAGACCCATATCCAGAAAGGAAATGATATAGATCACTAGACTCAATCCATATGTGCCCTATTAAAAATGCAGTAGAAATCTCTGGATGTGAATGATGAATTAATCTTCTGCACCAAGAAGATATCTGCTCTAACATTTTTAGTAAACTAACTGAATGCATGGGGGTTGATAAGATTGTAAGATGCAGTTTGGACCTTGTCTCAAAGTGTTTGTGGCTTACACTGGGCCGTGTTGCAAATCTGTTTTCACAGAAGGGGGAATTGATGTTTGCTTGTTTTTTAAAGCTGCCCAAACTCTCCAAACAAGGAGAGGAATGGTCATGGTCCAGCTATATATAGACTCAGCCTGCTTTTGAATTTGTTAAATAAAATGAATGGTGCAAAATAACTAAGGACAGCTTCACAGAATGCTTGCTTGTGTGCTTACATGACCAAGACGATGTTCAGAAATACTTGTGTCTTCCAAGCACCTGTGTGTAACAAACTGTTCTTCCTGCTGGGCCTGCAGACATTGAATATCAACAGTGTTTGCAGCTGGGGCTGAAATGTTAACACCTTAATTTAGCCTGCAATATTGCATGCTTTTTTTTTTTTCCATGAAGTGGGTAGAATATATGTCATTACATACAAATTAGCATGTTAAGCAATAAAACTAATGGCAAGTAGATACCAATGTTCTTTTTAATCCTCCCCTCCCCAGTCACAGAAGGGGAAAAAGAGAACGTGTTTTGTCCTCTGCTCAGTGTATGATGTTTGTGCAGGTCCTAACACTGGTCTCCATGCTCTATGTGTGTCACACCATAGTTACATTTTCAGCACTTTGGCATGTGTTTTGTGTGTGAGATTGGAGTGAGGGCGTATGATACAGAATTTTGGTAGAATCTGCAGCTGCACTGCACTAGTCTGATCTGTTTTCTCCCTGCACTGTAGTGCATTACTCTGAAATACTTTAATTTTTTAACCTTTGGTAGTGTCTGCATTACTGGAAAAGTCTTGGACGTTCCCTGTAAAGCAAGAGACAGCAGAATCTGTCTCTTCCTCTCCTACCTTCTCAACCAGTAGTGTAGCTCACAGGAGGAGAGAAGGGCTCACAGGTAGCTCCGTAGGGAGGAAGGGTTTTCACAACGAGGGAGAGTAGGACATAAAACGGCATGTGTTGAATGACATGTCAACAAGTCATAGCCCTCTCAGGAGGTAGGGATCACTGCTGCTTTTATTTATTGACGCATGTTTTTCCTCTGTATTCAGCAGTTCCCTTGGGAGCTGGGTTGGCATAGCTGATGCAACAAGGAAAGAGGGACAGCAAAATGACAACTTTTATCCCTCCTTAATCTCTTTTTGCAGTTCTGGTCAGCCATCTGGTCAGCCTCTTTGAAAGCATACAATCCCAGCACCCTACCCTTTCTCCTCTATTTGTTTCTCCAGTCTCCTGCATTCTTAACTTCTGCATCAGAAACTCTCCAAAGGTATGACATTCCTCTGAGTGCCTCATGCTGGGAGGCTTCCATGTCAGGACCATTAGATTATGTGATGGAGCAACTTGTTTTTCTTTGATCGTGTTTAGTCTTACGGTTCCAGATGATTCCATTAGCCTAATATTTTATTGGTCTTTCAGCTTGTCTCTAATTAATGCTAATTTGCTTGGCAGTACTTCTGAAGTAAAATCAGAGCTCATGTGTGGATTTTCAGAGCTCTTCAAAGGATCTTAACTTAAATTTTCATTCACTTTAGTATAAATTCCTCAAAGGAAACAGTGGGATGGCAGGCCTTAGCTGTGACAGACTCCCAGAGATACAGATCAGTTTAGAAGAGAAGGGAAACTTGAGATTTGCTTCAGAAGGGTTACAAGAGCCCCCGAACATTTTATAAATGTCTGGTTTTGTCTTAAGTGCTTCTTACTGAACAGTTTTGTGTTAGTTCTCTAGCTCTATCTGGTGCTTTAAAGTACGTGGGAAGTTTCATGTCAGAAAGGGCTTTTCAAACAGTTCAGTGAGGTTTTGGGTGATGAGAGTTGGACTCATCTGGCTACGCATGAAGATCTACAGCTAAAGTGTCCACATCTGAGCTAGGCACTGTAAGTTCCCTTTATGTTAAGGGTACATTGGGGCACAGTTCATTTCACCCTGAAGCAGGTGTCCACAGTTGGTGAGGTGAATCACAGTCTGGGAGTTTTTTGTCGTTCGACTGACTGTAATGAGAACTGGGGATGCTAGTCTGGATGAAGAAAATGTCAGTGGGACAGATTTCAGAGCAGAAAGTAAGGCAAATACTTCTCAGGGTGACACTAACTTGCTCCTAATTCTAGACTGTTTTCAGTGTAGCATTTTTAATACCTTTACTGATAACTGATTTTCATAGATTTGTCTCTTCTGCTCTTAACTACCTTTCCCATCCTTAGAGCACTTTCTCTCTCTCTCTCTCTCTCTCTCTCTCTCCTCCCCCTCTTTCTTTTCAATTAGCTAATGCTGGTGCAGTGATTCTGTGCCGCTCATTTTATTCTGAAAGCTTTTGCAAATGCTGAATATTAGAGCATGCTCTGCAACTGTTGATTGTCTCTTTGCCCTTGTCTCTGCAGTTAAGTAGTTCAGGGATCCCCTGTAACTGGTAGCCAGAACTTTACAGTGGTCCTGGCCAGCTGTGCCTGTCCCAGGGAAGTCAGACCTGGTTGTCTTTGATTCAAAACCTCTAACACTGAGATTGTAGTTGGCTCTGGAAGCAAGTTGAATGTCAAAATGTCAGGTAATAGCCTATGGGCTTGGGATTTTTTTTGTGGGGTTTTTTTTTGGTGGTTTCTTGTGGGTGTTTTTTTTGGGTTTGTTTAGTTGGGTTTTTGGGGGGGCTGGTTCTTCTGTAAAGAGACAGGCTTTTCTCTTGCACAGTCTGGGCTTTGTGCTCCTGGAAGTTTTAACTTGGAATGCATGGTGAGGTCAGGCTTGGAGTGGTCCAACACAGTGGCACATTGCATCTAGATCCCTGCTTAAGAATAATGTAATTTCACAGCAAGTTGGCTATCTCTTAATATTTGGTGGTGGGTGTGAGGTGAACAAGGAGCACATTAGGATGGGAGCTCTGTGCCATCTAATGAAATGCAGAAATTTTCAGTGGAGGAAAGGCTGGTGTGCTGGCTGTCTCCTTAAAAAGTTGTCCTCTTCCACCTGCCGTTTAAGTGTCTTGTTTGTGTTTCTCTTCTGGGGATCATCACCTCTGTGTGGTTCTGTTTCAAGGGCAGAGATGTCTTTGAAGTGGCATTGTTTGTCTCAGTTGTGGAGCTACAGGACTGAAATCATCAGCACCTTGCTGTTAGTGAACTGCTTGTCCTTCCAGTTAGCCAGGGCTGCAGAGTTGGTACAAAGAGCAGGCAGAAACTGGTGTAGACATTGTGTCCATCAACGCAGAGTGGCTGTGTGTGAGCACTGCTGCAGCTCCCGGTTTCATCAGCTGTGTGAACTCCTTTTCAGGAGAGTGATGTGAGCCATCAGAATGTCAAATCTGTCTTTTCAGTGGGATAAAGTGGGATCCTGGCCCAGTCCTGCAGATTCATTTCAGCACTGAAGCCTGGCATAAATTGCTAGCCTCCATACCTTATCTATTGTCCAGAACACCTCTGAAACTTCAAGCTTCCCTCTGTCCTCCTCCACCCTCCAGTTTCAGTTAGAAATAATGCATTGTAATTTCATTCTTTCTGTTAATTTTTAATTAAATGTTCTAGATTCAGTTGGTGATACTTCAGCTCAGACTGCTTGTGCTTTACTTTTGGCTGAGTCATAATCATCTTCCCCATAAGCAGAGATCTGTCACTGTCTCCTGATTTAGTTTTGTCTGCAGGCTTTCATCCATATCCTTCCTTTATGTTCCTGTTTCAGATCTGGCCACTTTTGTCAAAGCATGATGTGAATAAGCCTACTGCCCTGAGTCAAGGCAACCGTGAAAACGTGCTACTATCATATGCTAGTGTCTATAGTTTAGTGTCGTGTACCAGTGCGTGGAACAGGGTTATGTTTCCATGGCCCAAGTCCACATAAACATATAAACAGAGAGCTTTCTGCTGGAAAACTTGCTTTGCCTCAAACAAAATATTGATGTTTGCCTTTCCCAGCATTACTTTTAAGTACAAATTCCTCACTACCCACATGTGATGGTACAGTGGCTGTGGTAGCAGACAGAGCTTGGAAGTCCCTTTTGGTCTTGCATTGTGTATGTGGGCAGGTTAAGAACAAACTAGTGTTCAGGGATTGCTGTAATTGCAGTTGGTGTTGAATATAATGTTTCTCTGAGGTTGTTATAGTTAATTCTTTTGCACATTGTATAATTATCTTATTTATATGTTTGTCCTAGCTTTCTCTCATTGCTAAATGAAAACAGGGTAAAGATGCCCTTTGAACATACTCCTCTTAGTTTGCATTTAAGTTGGTGCTACCACTAAGGAAAGCCACCCAATCCTATACTGACCCTTCTCGATATTGGCACAACCACTCAGCAAACAGGATCAGGAAACTAAGGTGGAAATTAAAATAAATAGAACAAAACAAGCCTCCCTTTTTGCTATGTTACTGTTTTCCAGGAGATAAAAAGTTACTTTTCAGCTGATCAGGAAGAAACTCAGTTGGGCTCAAATGCTTTTATATTGATGTACCACAGAGTGCCTTGAGCCTAGGATGAATTGAGGAGGTGCCAGGACTGTTTTCTTTGGAGAAGGGGAGAAGTGTGACCACCTGAACATTTGGCATGTGTTTACCTTAAAAGTACATTTTCACATGGTGTAGCTGAAGAGGAGTCTTACCCTACTCTTTGCATCAGTCCTACAGAATTTTTTAATGTCATATTTATTTAGGTTAGACTTAACTAACAGTGGTCATGATGAAGTCTGAAAGGATATTGGGAACAGGCAGCATGGTAAGAGCTGAGCTGCATGCCCAGCAGACTGAGAGCCGGTAACTGCCAGGAACTTTTCCACTTTAATTGTACACTGGATTGGGTTTTGTATCAGTGATTTTTTCCCAGAGGAAAGTTCAAACAAATCATAGAATAGTCATTTCTAAAGCTGATGAGTCCGGGGAAAGAGGAAAGCAGTTGCTGTGATCAAGGTGTGGACCAGACCTGGGGTCACAGGTTCTGCACTGAATTTTTTTTGGTTTTTACCTGATGAGAATGTTACATTATCCTTATGTTCCTGTGCAGTTTACCGAAAAACAGGACACATTATGTCAGAAAACATGTTAAGTTTCTATAGAATGGTTCTTGTTATTTTTTCCACACTTTGTTTAAAAAAAAAAAAAAAGGAAAAAGAAATGTTACTGCGTTTTCCTTAACACTTCTCCTAGCACCCTGTCACTGACAGTCTGACCCATGATACTATTCTGGACAGATCTTTGGGAACTGAAACTGCTGCGAATGCTCAGGTCCTTTCCCCTTCCTGCAATTATATCTTCCTGAAATACATCCTGTGCAGGGGTGAAGATCAGCAAGAGGCAATGCTGAAAGACAAAGCAGTGGAAATTAATATAGTGTCTGACACTGGAAGCAAGGCTGTCCTTCGAAGGGTATGTCTGTAAGCCATTTGGTCTTACAGTCTATATTCAGTAGTCTTAAAAATTACATAAATAATGAAGGCAAACACTTCTTCATACAGATGTAGTGTGTAAACCACAAATACAGGATTTTAGTTTTTCCCTATCTTTAGACTTCATCTGGAGAAGGCATTAGCTAGGGATGCAAAGCTCGCTTGCTATACCAGGATGGGACTGATGCCATCAAATTTGAAAATGGGCATTGAGAGCTCTGCTGTCTTTTTTCCGTCTTTCCAAAGCTTTGTCACTGGTGTTATCCAGCTTCTGCTACTGACTTGTATCTGTAACTTTTCCTGGGGCTGCATAGAGTTCCATCTTCTTTTGCAGTCATGACCTTTTACCATAGCTGTCTTTCAGTGTAGCTATGAAACTGCTGACAAATCAGGGGAAGTGGTTGCAAGGCTTGTGAGCACATGTCAGGACTTTGGTGATGGTCAGAACAAGGTGAGGGAACTCTCAGCCAAGTAATATGGCAATGACCTTGTATGCATAGACATTAGGATGTAATCTAACACCCAAATCTTAAATTTAGACTTCCAACAATTAATTATCCTTAGGTAATATTTTTTTGAAGAAAATCTTGCCATCTAACTTGATTCCACCTGTCTTGAGGGAAAAGGAAGGAGAAGCAGAAAGAAATGTTGTTCTTCATGTACAGTTACAGGAACAAACTGGCTACTGCAGTGAAATCCATACTCTGATTGTGAAGAGACTTATCCCTTTCTTCTGCCTGTATGGTTGGCCTCACAGAGACTACAGAAACAGAGTTCAGTGTGGAATGCAAGAAACAAGCAGAAATTACTTTTTAGTGGTGCTGATCTGAATCTAGCTTCGAGTTGGACTCTTTGTCCTATCACTGTCACCCAACAGTGTCTTAAACAGGGATGAGGAAATGCCACACCAAAATTCTTAGAAACGTTTGTTAATTTCTATCAGTTTTGGAAATGGCAAATTCTAGGAAGCAGTACATGAGAGCAGTGAGTTCTTACCCTGTTACGGTTACTCAGATATAGTGTCTGTCTCCTGGGGGCCAAGTCATACATCTTGGGTTTTTGGCTTGGCAAACTTCCTGCCCAAAGTCAGCACTGCCATTACACTGGTAGCACAGCATCATCCTGCTTTAAATGTGCTAGCTGTAAACGTTATAAATGACTACTGATTTTTCTGAATGCTGCAATGTTTAAGTATTTGGCTTGAGGCATTTTATTAAGGGGGCCTCATTACCAGAGCAAGTGCCAAGTGCTTTAAAAATTCTGTGACTATTTAATGTAGCTCATATTGGGCATAACTAATCACTAAGGCTTAAAACCTTTAGTGCATCTGGGAGCAGGTAACTATGAGACAGGGCAGAGGAATCCCCTCTATCTTCGCTCTCCAGTCCAATTGCTACTGTTTCTTGTATAGTGCGCAGAGCATAGCAGTGTGGGGGAAGAAAACTGATGCAAAGTGCTCTCCTGTCTAGTGTTTCATTGTTCTTTCTGCCTGAGGCTTTGTAACCTTGGTCTTTTTTAGTTAAAATCTTTAAACAATGGATTACCTATTTTCACGGGCTTTAGAGTATTTGAAATAACGGTCACCCTTAGGCATTTGGCTGAAGATTACAGCAATAAGTAAATTCATCGGAGCCCCTGGCCCTTACAAGAGCCAGGCAGTCGTAAGATTACTGCTACCCAACTCCAGTGAAGTGTGTCAGCCTCTTAACAATTCGATATGAACCCTGTTCCTCCTGACCATTTGCAGATGGTTTGTGAGAAAGGGGGTATGTGTGTGGTACGTGAGATCACCTACAACTGGGGACTGACTGTCTTGCTGGGACATTGGCTTTTACTACATTACCGGTCTAGATTTTCTTGGAGATCTGAAACCTGTTTGAACGCCAGCATTGCTTCCCCTCGCTCCCCCCACCAAGCCCAGGAGTCTGAAGATTTCATGTGGGTTTAAAATTTTCAAATAGAAATGTAGCTAATCGATATTTACATTTCTGATCTCTGTGTGCCAGCTGCTCTTTTTCTGAAAGATGCTGCTGGGACTGTAAGGCCTTATACTGGAGTTTATGAACCAGTTGCCACCCAGTTGGGATATCTGACGTGGCAACTTCTGTAAGAGTGCTTCCTGATTGTGCTGTTTAAACAGTGAATGTAATGTTTTTCTTCTGTTACTATGAGATCTAAAAAAGTTTATAGATATCAGACATTCTCCTGTGTTGCTTTGGAGAAAGATGTCAGTTGTCAGAAGGAGACCCAAAAGTTGGTTCCAATAAAAAGCTACATTTTCTATGCAGTTTACTTCTGGTTAGAAGAACTATTCATCATATGACTTTGCACGGGCTGCGCTTTGCACAATGGGACTTGCTTTCTTCTAAAGAGCAGCTTTATGTCACGAAAGTTCATTGCATTGAGAGATCTGCAATGTCCATACATGTTAGGTCCTGTGGTGAAGATTTCTACCCCTAAGAGACTCTGTTGACTTTCAGCAAGTGCTATTTCCCAGCCTTTGGAGCGTCCGTTATCACAGCACATCGTGCTGATCATCACGGTTAAATAGCATGTGCTGGTTGGCCACTGGCTTTAACAAATGACATTCCCAGCACAGGTATGCAAATTGGAAAAGGACAAAATTCAATTCTTTTTGGACAAGTTTTTTACTTTGTTCGGTTTTTTTCTTCCTTTCTGTGAGTAAGTAACAACAAGCATTTACTAAACCACTCTGTGTTTTCAAAGTGTGTAATACACATTACCTTTGCCTTGGAAAACTTTGAGGTTACTTTTCAGCAAAAGATAGAAACTTTGCCACGTAAATTTTCATCAGAAGAGTCTTTTCTGGGATAGTACTTGTAATGGTTGCAGCATTTTTTACTTTAGTTTTAGTCTTTACCACCACTACTCAATTCCCCTACCAGTGGAAAAGTAGTCTCCATTTTTTTAACTTTTTTTTGAGCAGATGGATAAGAATTATGAGTAATGGTGACTTAACTAAGCACTGTAGTGAGTTTGTGTCTGCACTCAGAGTTTGTATATCTTTTTCACTAATGTGGACATATGGGAAAGGGAAATTAATATGAACTATGGTGAACGTGAATATCTGTTCCTATGTTTTTCTGGCAACTAGGATAGATGTTTATATACAGAACATATATAATACCTGGTTAATGATACAGCATTACAGCTAAAATATTCTTTCATGTTCCCATGTGAATTAGCTGTGAGACAACAACGTCAAGTTAATAAATGTAGCTTAAGTATGCTTAAGACATTGTAGAGCTGGTTTGAAATTACAAAGATGCCACTCCCAGCGAGCATGTGTGAGCCTGGGGCTGACCCTGGTTTCTCCCCTGAATTGCAGATCCCTGCATGTTGGGTTAGCGCTGGAGTTGCACCAGAAGTGGGAACCTGTCCTGTAGCGTAGGCTCTGTAGTCTCTGTGCAGGGGGAGCTCCTCTACTGGGGCATCCCGGTGTTGTGAGCTGGAGCAGGCCAGCATACAGACTGAACCTTAATGGAGATGGAAGCTCCATTACTGGAAATGACAACTATGGCTGTTGAAAAGAGGTATCTGATTCTAGGAAATGAACAGGGTTCACATGAATGGTGGATGTACTGAGGTGGTAGTAGGCTTTTGGGTGCTCGGGGAATGGACGATACTCTATCAGGCAGGTACTGCATCTGTAAGATTGTGTTATCAAAGGGGAAACGTTAGGCAGGGAACTAACAGGTGACCAGCAAGGACAGGCAAGTATGGCACAAGGAACATGAGATGGTTAGATTACAGAAAGTTTAGAAAAAAACTTTGAGATCATCAAGTCCAACTGTTAACCTAGCATTGCCAAGTCCACCACTAAAACATGACCCGAAGTACATCATCTACACATCTTTTAAATACCTTCAGGGATGTCTCAACCAGTTCCCTGGGCAGCCTGTTCCAATGTTTGATAACTGGGAGAGACAGGCTTTGGAGGAGAAAAGAAGATAAAATAGCTAAAATACAGGTAGCAAGAAGTAGATACAAAGGTTTGTAGCACCTTCTTGTGCCTTGGATGGAATCTTGGTCTCTGAGTCTGAAGAAGAGAACACCTAAAACCTTCTGGCAGTCCTGCTTCCATTTTCTAGTTCTTCCATACTCAGAACAACCACCTATAGTTGCTTATGGTTAGCTTAACTGTGGCAGATTGGGTGATAGCTCTGCCCATGTGATATCAGTGCAATGATTATGTTGTGGAATCTATCATCTAGGATTTTGGTTTAATAGGAAATTTGAGACAGGCGAAGAGACAGGCATGTGTGTGAATGTATGCCACTACATTCAGATGTTGTGAAGTCTGTGAGGACAAACACTCATGAGATAGAAATTATTAGAATTAATTTTGCTTATAAACCCTTAATGCATCCACTTCAAAACAATTTCTGATTTACATGGATCATGAAAATAGAGGGGGAAAAATATTTTTTTCCAAACTTGTTCCTTTCATTCTACCATCTATACATGTTGTAATCACTACAGAGAAGAAAGCGCTCTACAGATTGAAGGGGTTGGGATTTTTATATCTGCTGTTATTAACTGAACTTTTGGAACCTAACAGTATGAGTTAATCTGGCATTATTTATATATTATTCTTACTGGTGCTGTGGAGTTGCATGTGCAGTTTGCAGCCTCAAAGTACTAGATCTTGGGAAATGAACTTGTGTTCACTAGGACTTTTTTCCCTGTCTTTGGAGATTAACTAGTTGCAAACAAAAGTCACACCTTAAATTACTTCCTGCCTGTTGTCCTTTGGTCTTCTGTGAAAATAGCATTAGTGTTTTGGCGTAAATGATAGCAAAGCTTTGCTAGTGTACAGGGAGAAAACACCGTAAATTGAAGTGCTTTGAGGGAAAAAGGAAGTGGAAAAGCTGAGGATGAGAGGTCCTGTGAACAGCTTAATATACAGCTTATGAGTCAGTAATTTCATTTCCGTTTGCAGTCATCTTGACCAGATGGGGCATTTTCTTTTTCCTTACCAAGCCAGCCTCTTTTTCTGCCCTCTGTCTTTAGGAAGAAAACTGCAAGTATAGCATCCAGTGGCAATTGCATGTTTTAGGCCATGAAACTTACAAGCAAGGAAACAGGCAGGATTCCATTGCTGGAGCAGTAGATCCCACTAGGATTACTGGATAAACCACTGGATAAACTGGAGATCCACATAGCATAAACAATATTCAGGTCTCTCTCATAATCCATGTACTGCATGTCCTAGTGACTCAGATCACTGTCCACCTTGTCTTGCCTGTGAAGAAGTGTGCAGCTTCAGAATACATTCTGAAATAATAGCTAGCATGCCAAGTCTTTAGACAAAACAAGTTATTGTCAGTGATTGTGAGGAAATACTTTTAGACTCAAGACTGAAGCAGTAGTTCTGAGAGGTATGGCTCCCTTTTCATCTTGGTACCATGTTACCACAGTCTGTTTAGTCATTACGCTTTTTCAAGTTCCTTTTGAGGGAGAGAAAAATGCTACTTTATTATTGCTTTCTACATCAAAAACTCCATGTTGTTTTTCTGTGAGGGTTGCTGCTTTTGTAATTTATATCTGTAGGGATTTAAATTTGGGGGCTCTTAGGTGAGGTGCATGTTTTCTATAGACCTGAGCATCTCCTGTTACATGAATTGTGTTCATGTCGCACTTGGTGGTGTAGCTGAGCAGTCCCGTGATCTGGTACTTTGCTCTTAAGTGGTCCTGAACAGAAATCTGTGTGATCAGTGGTTCATTAAGCCCTGTAATTAAAGGAGATCCATTTTTCCATATTACCTTGTTCAAATCCATGTCATCACATCAAAGAGACCAAGGAGATTAACAATCAGTTGATCACTGTTAAAGTGAAAAAATGCTTCACCTCTCATCCTTTCCAAGCCCACCTTATTGTACAACTGGCAACCTCTGTGCAGATTTTGAAGTGTCTGCTTTTTTTGTAACCTTGTGGAAATTTTTTAGTTCTCTAAATGATACTTCTTTTTTATTTGGCCCTAGGAAATTTCCACTACAGAAGGGAAGAAACGGTCCCTGCAATTCCTTACTTGGAGTAATCAGCATACAGATTTAATGAGAAGTATGGAATCCAGCAAACATCAGTGATGATGTCTGCTGACCCATGGTTTGCAGTCTTTCACTTCCGAGGGTTGCACAGGGCTGGTTGTGAGCCACCTGCCCTTTATTAGGGGAAGGAGGGCTGGTGTTGGGAGTGGGCATCGGATCTACCAGAGCAGAAAGGTGGTGTAGGAGACAGCCACAGACTTTGCTGATGGATTAAAAAAAATCACAAAAACAACCAGGAAGCAAGTCATGTTCCTCTACCTCTGTCAGCAACACCCACAGGAAAAAGTCGCTGGATATGTTTTCCATATTAAGGAACAAACTTACTATGCAGATGTTGAGGCTTGAAAGAGAAACTTAGGCAGGAGAGGGAAAACTGATGCAGAGAAGTCCTTTTCTAAGTGTTTGTGAAGAGAGATGTTGATTTGTAATTGACCTTTTAATATTCTGCTCAGCATTGAATTTATCGATTTTGAAGCTCTAGGTAGTTTGTCTGTGCTAAAAGATATTTTTGGGGATCAAATGGAAAGCGGCAGTTGCTCAAGGCCGTTTTTATACAATGCCCCTGCCTTTTATCTCATCCACATAACATGCATCAGCGGAAGGTGCCTGCTGTGTCTATCTTTCTCCCCCTCTTTGACTTCTTAATTAGAAACTAACTATTTTTAGTTATTTGTCAGTACTGTTTCAGGGAAAGGTAAAAACTGATGAATTGAGTAGAACAGATTACTCTCTGGAGGTAGTTAACCAGATTATCAGTGATGACATGAGAGAAACAGGTAAACAGTAGCTAATACGCAGTGCAGGTTTTTGTCTTGTCTTAGTGTTTGTGGGTAGATCGTGTACTATTGTTTTGTTTTTTCACAAAACCTACTGCAATGGTGGTTTTCCAAGTAGGTATCATTGGGTTGTGTCACAGATTTACTGTAAGTGTGTATGTAGTAGCTACAGTGCTTGGACCGCTATTGCTTCAGAGAGGGAACAATCAGGCAAGTGGACCATCTTCACTTACAGCCTGTGCTGATAAGGAGAAACTCAGCAAATAACCATTGTATTTAACTTCTTAGCATTAGGTAAGCATGATAAAACTCAATAAAAATGCTGTTTTCACTGATATTTTGGTGTATGACCAGTTGGAATGTCTCTGGCTCATCCAGATTGAGAAGTCTTTGTCATAATCCCTCTCTAAAGTGCCAAAAGACCTTTTTTCATATGCCCTAAAAACACAGTGTCATTGATACTTGGCCATTGCCAGCACCAATGACTCAAAACCATTGTATAACCTTCTGTCATTTCAGAAATAGCGGTGATCTCATTGTTAGACGTATCAGAGATATCCTTCAATATTTGAAAAACCATTGACTTGTCTGGTATTGTTCTTCTAGTAAATGGAGAGATTATTTGACCCAAGTGAATCCCTGATGGCTAACATCAGGAAAATAATACCAGATCTCTTCAGTACTTTTGAAATATCCATCCATGTTTTCTCAGGTTGTGAATGCAAGAAGAACTGAAATGAAATAAGAGCACCTCTGAAGATGGATAGCGAGATATTTAGTCTATTTCAGGGCCACCTGTAATTGCAAGATACTAATTACTGACTCTGCAATGCTTCTTCGTTGGGGAGAGGGTCACACACTTCCTGTCGAGGTTTTCAGATGATGGAGGGGAAGCTAGGTAGCACATTGACCAGTGGAGTTGACTCCAGGTTCTGTCAGTAGTTCTGGCCAGATCAGGATGGAAGATTCACCTCATGGCAGTGGAAAGTGTAAGGAAATGCCTTAGCTCACTGTAACAGTTTGGGGTGGATGAAGAGGAGAAATTACTGTATTGAAATCTCTGGCCGGGTGGTTCAGTGTATTCTTCCTTTCTGTCAGCTAGTAAAGTAATGCTTATCAATAATTGTTAAGTATTTTTTGTCTGGTTTTTATATGTGATACTTAATTCTGTAAAACAGGAACATGAAGACACCAGCCCTGCAAACTTCACATCCTGTAGGTAGGAATTATACCTGATGGTGAGTTCAGAAGAACAGTATTCCACTGTATAATTCATACAGCTGTTAGCTTGTTCCCACCATCAAGGGAAGTGTGTCTCTAGTATACCACAGTTGTGCTGACTGCTCAGAAAACCCATCAGCCCCTGAAATTCTGTATTTACCATTGGTCTTCATGACAGTGGTGTTGCTGGTAATTTCATGGTGGGACTTTCATCCTCTTGTTCTTAGGCCTTGGTGTTAAGCTGTGAGGGAGCTGTTGCTTTGAGTGCAGGGGCACAGAGGGCACAGAGAAGCTAATACTGCTGGTAGGAAGCATCATCTCAGATGAAGAAGGTGCAGCATATGCATTATCGGTAGCTTTCATACTGATTACAACATCTCTTTCAATTACAGACATTGAAGAATACCTTTTACTTACGAAATAGTTTCTCTATAAAAGAGATATTGATGATTTCTTATTTAAGTGGTGGTTTAGGAAGAGATTGCTTGCTGTCATCAGAAAGGGAGACTGTCAGTGATCCCAGAGAGTAACAAATTCAGTTTTGGACAAAGGAAAAGTATTTCAGTGCACAAATTAGTTTGTGGAACTCATAGCTGCAGTACATCATTGAGGCTAAAACTTCATGGGGTGAAAAGTAATCTGATATTGATGTGTTATGAGAGTAGGAATTGTTAGATAGACAAATCCTGCAAATGATAACAAACTTATAAGGACTTTTGAAAGGGAGAGGCAGCTTTCTTGAGCTTAAGGTGTCACTTAGAGTAAAGGATTATAAGGAAGGCGACTTTTATTTTTGCAAATCTGTCTTTGAGTTTTGGGAATATCTGGGAGAAAAATCCGCTAGTCTTGGGAATACCTGGAACTGGGCAATCCTGATGTGAATGAGTTTTAGGTCAAATTCAGAACGACGCTTTTATGTCCTTATTTTGAAACTTTTAAAATTATTATGATTCTTTTCAGACCACAAAACAATTTTTATTATCCCACTAATGTGTTCCATTAAGGTTATTGCACAAGTGATGAGATATTAGGTAGAAACATACCCTGCAATGCAGGCAGGCTACTTAAAGTAAATGTAGGTTTCTGATGGGGCTAAGGAAAAATGATGCCCCCATCCCCTGGAGGTATCTTCAAGAACTATAACATGTAGAGGAGACCTAGTTCTTATTTGGATTGATCAGGCAGATAATGGCAAATCTTTAACCTGTCCTCAGATCATGTTCTGTGTAAACAAAGGCCAGCATTATTTCATTTTGGACTGAAGTTTGTCTGCTGTTTGTTTGTCTGAACCTTTGTCCTTGTTGAGAAACTGAAGAGAGGTTAGAGGCCTCTACCAGTGCTCAACCTTTGCTTGCAGGAGTGTGACTCATAAGTGGTCAGCTGAGTTTCCATGCTGCTGATAGGGGTCAGATGAAGGTGAATTGAGAGGTATTGTGGTAGCCTGTTGATGTTACTGTGTCATGTACAGATAAAAAGACTGTGTATTATCCAGTCCTGTTCTACCATGTCTGAAGTGCTGGGCCAGTCTGGTACAGAGCCATCCTGACTGTTGGTTTGTAGTGTTGGTGCTGCCTTGTGGGATATGGGCAGATCCTGGCCTTGACAGGGCTACCCACATCTCTACTGGTCAGATTGCTTCTGAATAAGCATGCAGTGCTACCAGCTAGAGTTAGAGAAATGGAGCTGATGGATTATGGTTGCAAACACAGACGTAATTCAAAACAATCATTATCACTCCTAAATGAGTGAGTTTGTCTTCATTTTATGTGCAAAAAGGTCATGTTTAGATCCTTACTGGTTTTGTTAGTTCCAGTTTTTTTTAAAAATTCAGTTTACTCATACACTTGGTGTCTGGAAGTTCATGGGCAAGACGACAAGTGAGCAAACATTTGTAGCTGATGAGAAAAATACCAGGACTCTATGAGGGAGTTACTGTGCACTATCCATTCAACCTCCAAAATACCAGTAAATTAATTAATGATGTAAGTATTGCTGTGGTAAGATGAATCTTTCGATTCTCTGAAAATGGAGGAAGACCCATCAGCAGTAGAAGATCTGAACAGAAACCATTAAAAGCAATCCAAGCATCATAACTCTGGGCATCTTTTTACATTTATGCCTTTGGCTTATGCATTTTCACTGGAGTTTCTTTGGCGTGATCTCCAAGCCCTTTTTTGTTGCAGTATTAGATACTGGTCTCTGAGAGAGGTATGACTGACCTGATGTGGTATCACAGTTTATAAATAGCTCTTGAAAATGAGGGCGTACTCCCAGTTAGGGCTGAGCTCTGTGCATTGGAATTGCGTAGGTGACCAGGACAGGTGTGGTAAGAGATGCCGCTGCCAGGAGCAGAGGTGCTGCATTGGGAACGGTTCGTGATCTCAGGATTGGAATGGTAGAGGAGGAACTAGGGAAGAATAAAAGTAGATGAGTGCATTTTAGCAGGTGCCTTCTTTTGTTTTCCTCATTAGCAAATCACTCAGTGTGTGTTAATTAACTTAGATTTTTTTTGTTACCTCCTTGACTTATATTATCTCAAAGTCCCAGTGATAGGATATGAGGCATGTTCGATGAAGATTTTTGCAGACAGGCTGATGGAAGAACACAATGCAAACGAAGGGAAGCCATTTCCTATGTGTCCAACTAGAAAACATTTAGATGCCAAAGGCACCTTTGTGTACCAGCTGCTATTTCAGAATGAAGGTTTATTTTATAATGTAGTGGAGAAAAAAATGCTACTGAAAAGTAACTTTTTCTATATAGGTATGTAATATTCTTATAAATGTCTTCTTTTAGTGTATGGTCATTGTGCACAGTGCTTTATTGCCATCTGTCTCCTCTCTTCCCACCATTTTTCTTCATATCCTGTCCTTTGTCTTCAATGCTGAAATTAAAATTTATTTAATACTGCTAAAACTAGAGATTCTGTTTTTGGCATATTGGACAATATATTTGTGGTTGGAATTCTTTTCATCCAAGTTGAAAATGTGTCTGCTTTCCTGCAATTTCTTTTGTGCTGCAGTTGAAAGCGGCTACATATTTATTAGTGCATATGTGTATGTGGCTGGAAAGGATATGTGGAAGTGAGAGGCAGAAGCTGGTATTTTCTTTCCTTGTGTTTTTTAAGACAGAAACTAAATATAGTGAGTGTTAAACAGATGGCTGTGTTGTCGCATAATAAATATTTGAAGAAAATTAAATTATGTCCTGTCTGTTGGCTGACGACAGTTCCAGCCCCCATAGTAACAGCAGTAATAATAATAGGAGGATTTACAGTGTTTTTATTTTTTTATTTTCAAAGTGAGGTACCTAGGAAGGTCATATAAGGAAACTTTTTTTAATGTGGGAAAGATCAAGTGATGTACTTGAGGTCATCCAGCACGTCAGTGAGTCTCTTGAAGGAGCATGCGGGTCCCCTTGACTTCCAGACAATATGTTTCCATTTTAAACCGTGCTGACTTGCAAACACTTACTCAAGTATTTCCTTCAGAATTTCATTGTTTGATTTTTTTTTTCCTTAATTCCAACCTAATTGTTTGTAAATGTTCACTTGCCAAGAGGAGATAATAAAACCAGACTTGCATTCCTGTCCAGTGCGCTTACTTGAATGACAGTCTTGCTATGAAAAACTGAAGGCCCTCCTGAGAGTTCTGTTGTGAAGAGGAGAAGGTGGTGGATGCCAGAGAGATGATGAAGACTCAGCTGAAATGAGAGGATTTATTTATACAGCTGAGCTTCATCTTGTGATATTAATAGCGTACAGGCATTTCTTTTGGATAGAGGGGATGGATTCTGTATTTAGCTGAGGTCGGTGTGCTACTCTTTCTGGCATGAGCCAGAAAATCCCATTGCCATTTAGCTGTTCGCATACATTACCTTATCTTTACTGGGAGGGCTCTTTCATTTTTTTCCATAAATCATTCTGGTGTTGCTAGGTTTGAAAGCTGTGTGTGAGAGATACAGGATGAGAGGAAGCAGTGCAGTATCTCACTGAAAGGTAAGAAGGTTGAATGGCAGATCCGATCCATGGCAGCGGAAAAGTTAATCTGGCCCACAGTCCACCCTGTTTTCTTGGGGCTCTGTAGACTTACTGGAAAGAAGTTGGGGAGTTTGTAATTGTCCCAATTACCCATTTCCTGCCAACTTTTCCCGTTCTTTTTCTGTCCTCTCTGGAAGTAATTGTATCACATGATAGAAGTGGAATTGATTCCTATCACGTGATCATTTGTGTGATGGGAGTAGTTTGCTGTTATATTGCAGTAGAACATATAATCTGAAGTGTGAGTGGGATGGTGTGGGGTTTTTTTGGGGGGGAGAGGGAGGGCAGGGAGGAGAGAACAAGGCCTGGAATTCTTCACTGCCTCCGTAAAAAATTGTCATCTGCCCCAGCTTAAAGATGTATTAATAGCATCCTGATCTCTTACATGCACGGTTGGTCCTGTTGCCTAGATACAAACATAAAGTGATTAGAAAGCTATCATTAATATAAAATGAACAAAATAGGTCATAAAAGTACCTAGTTAGATGTTTTTCCTGTGTTCCCACCAGTACTTGGCTTTTTTTCCTCTGCTTGTTGTGGGTTGTGCTTTGCTGTAATACTGCATTAGGCTTTTCACTAAACTGCAAGTGTAACCTGTGTGATATTTCTGCCAGCTCGCGCTCTGTGGTTTCTTCCCTGTTCTTTGAAATAAACCCCTATCAGTTTTTCTCACATCGTTTGTACCCTTCTGTAATCCGTTACCTTGCGTGTGCCTTTGATCAAATGCTGTCTTGTCGTCTTAACTTCTTTCAGTACACCATTGTATTTTTAGTTTGTGTGCCGCATTACTCTTCCTGGTAAATATATGCACTGTGTCGCATGAAAGACTGTTAAACATCACCACAAAAGCCCCTTGTTTTTTAACATCTCCCTAGGGTCTTGTAATGGATTTGTTAGGGCTCTGGGGAGATGTCCCTTTCTAACCTAGTTTCTGGGTCAGCTGTTCTCTTCTCCATCATTTCCTGCAGCATTTCCAATTTTCTTTATGAAAATATATGCTGACTTCTGATGCAACTCCTGCCTCTTTTTGCTTGCTTTTTTCAGGAGTAGATGAAAATGTATGCGACAGGTTTGGTAGTGTATTTTCAGTTAATCCTCTATTTCTTAAAGTCTGTTCAAATACAGAAGAGCTGTACTATAACTTAGAGTGTGAATTTTCTCTTTCTAGCTGTTCTAATAGCACTCAGTGATACTTTGGATTTAAGGGTGAAGTAACTAAAGCAATTTTTTACTTCTCATGACTTAGCAACCAATTGCTTGAGTTGGAGTGCAGTGACTGAGTTCTTGGTTTGCTTCAGTTGCAAAATAAATTGTTCGCTTCAACCCTGTCTGCGTAGGTCTTTGGTATGAACTGGTAGAGGAGGAGGAGGAGGAATGAAAACCGTGATACTGGCTTCCTAAACTCAGGATAGTAAAGAATGGAAGTATTTCTTTCTTTCACTTAGGGAATTGTTGTGTGTAGTTTACCCACCAGTACTACTGCAAAAAAGTGTTAGGTGCAGGCATCTTGTATCTGTGTTGGTGGTTAGGGAGAGGAATGCAGGCGGATTGTTTTGGGGCTAATATGCGGTAACTGGGATTAGAAAATGTGACCTGGCGTTCCTTGCTTTGCTTTTCATGTGAACTTTGGTAGTTTACTTCACTGCTGCCTCAGTTCTGGTTTTGTCAAATTGGGATAATACTTCTGTTCTAATTCTTGTATTCTATCTATGTTTTTTATTTTGAAAAGCCTTTGAAAAGGATTGCCTTTTGTAAGGCATACAGAAATGTGATGAAATAGGCAGTTGTGTGCTTGTATATGTGTTTGGATAGATACATAACATACAGCGATCCTAAGCTTGGCTGAAGCCTTTTGGTATGTGCTGCAATGAGAATATAGTTGAAACAGATTATATGACGCTTTCTTAACAATTTGGTCACAAAATAGGGCTTCCTGTTTTTAACTGTAGGTGATGTTTTTAGGTCTTGCCATAAATACTGTATGATAGCTTTCAGAACTTGCATATCCATGCACAAATACATAAAAGAAGAAATTCTATCTGTCATTTCATTACTTTATTTCTTTGGTATCATAATTCATTTCATTATAGAACCCAGTCTCCTTTTTGGCTTACTTTGCATCATAAAATGCACTTAGGAGAAATAAATAAAGGAGATGAGAATCCAGTCAGAATAATATGTGGAATACGGTGTTCTGTTTCCAGCACTACCTGATGATCAGTTGTTTTGGAGGAAGTGATAAAGTTTCCACAATGGACAATTAAGTAATTTTGAGTGAGAGTTTCAGAAACACTTAAGAGATTTAAGCGCACACATCTTACTGAAAGGCAAGGAGGTTAAAAAAAATCACACAAACCCCAAACTTTATAAATGCCTATCTCCTTTGCATTTGCAGAAACATAAGATGTTTATGTTTTCGTATTTATTGCTGGCCTTTACCAAAGTATTGCTTTGATAATGGATTACATAGGTGTGCATGGCTGCTTCTCCCTTAATTCCTCCCTTCCACTTTAAATGATTTGACTTTTGGTTTTACTGTGTGTTTTGTTGTTTCTTAAGGTAAACGTCTTGTTTAGGCAAGATTTATCAGCTACACAAACACTGAACAGCAAAGGCTAGCTAAGTAGTAGGCTTGTGGAAAGAAGCAGGTGTTGTAGTAGATCATACCTTGTACGTGAGTCAGCAGTGTAAACAATGTATATGAAGGAGCTCAGCATCTTGGACACACAGTCGTCCTCTTTACTGTGTACTGACTGGAAAGACGGGCTGCTGCATCTGTTTTCGTACACCATACTTGGTGAAAAGTGAGGACCAACTGAGCTCAGGAGAAAGGAACAGTAATGAAAAAGTGACCTACAAGGAAAGAATGAAACCATCAGGGTTGTTCAGGCTGGAGAAGTTAAAATAATTTTAAAGTGTGTTGCACAGAGAAAAAGAGCATTTTCTCCTCCATGTTCACGTAGGGTAAGACCAGAAATAAAGGGCTTAAAATGCAGTATTAGAACAGATTTAAAATTCCCAACAGTACAAGCAGTTAAGCAGTAGATAGATTGCGTAGGGACCTTCTGGACTCTGTCATGGAAGATGTTAGCAGGCAAATGTATTGGAAAAGCTTTAGCTATCACTGATCCCATCTGAAAGAATTTCCTTCCAAGCCTGTTCCCTCTGATTTTAAGAGCACAGATGATGTTTCTGTGTAGTTTCCCCACAGTTTTAAGTATATTCTTTGTCCTCACAGTTTTAATTGCGTTTTCTTGAGGATTATTCTTTCTGCTAAATACTATTTCTGTCAAGGTGGGCTGGAACACATTAAAGGTTAAGATATGTGTTAAGAAAGCCTATGTTAAAGAATGTTTATAAATAAAATGTCAATATTATTTTTTTCTAAATGTCTTGTTTACTATTTTTATGGTACTGATCACATGACTGTTTTCACTGGCACACAATATAAATTCTTAGAGAGTAACTATAGGTGATGGATAGCTCATCATTAAAGACCTGACCCTCTCTTGTCTGTCTTTGTCTGTCTGTCTTTCTGTGTCGTCTTCGTTGCTGTGGCTCCAAACTGCCCAATAGCTCTGTTAGAATGTCCTCAACTAATCCACATCACTGTGTATTTAACTAACCTCACTGAAAGTTCTGCTCAGTTGAAATTTTATTTCAGATTTTCTTTCTTTTTCATCTATTTCATAACAACCTGAAAGAAAATAGATGCTAATCTTTGAGAGCTCCACAAATACCCTTCTTCCACGCTCAAAACTGATCAGTGATTCTTGGTTTGTTTCTTTTTGCCAGTTTCCCACTTGTGACAGTACTTTGTTCTTGCCTGCACAGTGACTTGAGTAGCCCTTTGTGAAAGACTTGACAAAATCTTTTGAGAAAGTTCCAATAAACAATGTGTTCTTGTATTCCTTTACTCCGTTAGGTTTTTTTCTAATCCTTGCAAGAATTCAGCTCCTTAACAGATCTACCTTGTGTTCAATTCATCTTGTCCCCTCAACTATGCAGAAGTCTTCAGTGTTCACATGCTCAGAAAGATTCCCCTTCCCTCTGTTCTCAAGAAGTCTTTGGATTTTTTCAGACTTCCCAGATTCCAGGTTTACTTTCCTGTGATGAGGTAGTGCTTGTGAGTCAGAATACAGGGACAGTATCCCATGGACATTTTTCAGTGGCATAAGTTCTCACACAGTCCCACTCTGCCCCTGTCCCTGCGTAGTGTGGTGCATAGTGCCATTAAAAGGATCTGTGCAGATGCACAATGCACTGAATCTAAAATTGGAAAATACCTGGCTCACCATGGCGTATGCCAGCGCAGGGCAGCGGCAGCGTGACAGGAGCAAAGTGCGGCTGGTTAACGGGTGGGAAGGGGAGCGGAAGAAAGGGAGATTCCTGCTGCCTTCTGTCAGTGCTGTTGGCTTTATTTGTGTATCTTATCTGACTTAAAATATGTCAGATTGTCTGGTTTGGTCTTTTTCTTTTGCATTAGGTAATTTAGGCGGAAGGTAGGAAATGCTCTACACAAATCTACAGAAATGTAAGCACAGTAGAGCTGAAGAACATCATGTTTAGCCATATGGAGACTTTGTCTCATTGTGTCCTACTGAGAAATGTATGTTTTTAAAGCTTTTATTAGAGGCTGGAGATTTTTGTGGGGTTTTTGTGGTTTTTAGTTTTTTTAAACTTCTGGGATGCTGAATGTGGAAGCCAAATCAACTGTAGATGAAGACCCTAGCAAGGAAGAACGAGAGATATGAGGAAGAATGAGAGTGTATCAAGACAAGGTTATTTCCCATTTGTGAGGAGGCAATGGAGAGAATATAATCAAAGTTTAACCTGAAATGTGTTCATGTGAACCAGGGAAAGAATGAAACTGTAAAAGTACTAGTGGTTTTCCAAGCACCAGAAACCTTTGAAGTGGGCAGTTGTGCAGCAGATAAATCAGTTTGCAGATGGGTTGTGACAACAGAAAACAAATTAACACAGTTTTAGGTTTGTCCTGGTTTTGTCTGAGATAGACTTGATTTCCTTACTAGCAGATGTTACAGTGCTATGATTTAGGATGAGAATAATGTTGATGGCATGCTGATACTTCAGTTGCTGCTCAGCAGTCAAGAACTTTTCAGCTTCTCATACTATCCCACCAACATGAAGGTGGGGGCACCCAGGAAGCTGGGAAGTTACACAGCCAGGACAGCTGATTCCAAAGGGCCATATGATGTCATGGTGTATAACTGGGAGCCTGGCCAGAAGGCAGCTAGTTTAGCACTGGCTCTGGGTGGTGAGCAGTTGTGCTGTGCACCACTTATTTTGTCTATCCTTCTATTATTATTACTATTATTAATAAAAAACCAAGTAATTTTCTGTCCTATTAAGCTGTCTATCTCAATGTATGAATTTTTACTTCTTTGATTCTCTCCCCCATCCCACGGGTGGGGGTTTAGAGGTGATGAGCTGTGGTGTTGGTTTATTTTTCTGCAGGGTTAGACCATGACAGGTTTTACAAATTAAAGTTTCTTCTTGAACAACTGTGAGAATTAACTTGCCAAGTGTCCAAGCCCAAATATATTGTTTGTAGACATAAACAAACCAAAGGGAGCTGAGGGATGAATAAGTACAGACCAAGGGACCGATGGGCAAACATGCCTACCTTGGCTACGTGATAACTAGAAGTGTAGCTGAGAGATGTGATAAGAGTCTACAAATATTTGAGGCACATACTTGAGAGATAGAAACTAATTAATTTAGTAAGGTGAGAAGGGGCATAACTAGAAACAAGGGAATGAGATTATAAAATAAGTTAAAGTACGGAACAGTCTGCCCAAAGGAAAGGTTGGAAGAACAAATATATAAGAACAAATATAAAACGTATAAGACTGGTAGAAAGATTCAGGAAATAATATAACATCAAAGAGTCAGCTTTCTGATGAAAATAGATTGAATAAATTAGTAAGTCTCTTTTACCCATTTAATTTATGTTTGCTTTTGAGGTATTAAGGCAAGTTGGCAGCCTCTCTTAACTCTTTAATTTTGCCTCCTAATGCTTCCTGCTGATTCAGATCTACATTATTACATACCAATCTTAGATGCTGTCTTTCTTTAGAAAAATACTGTAAAAAGGAACAGTTGAGCAAACAGTGTAAAAAGATGTAAGAGAAGAAAAACAGTGAATAAGCTTTGGGAATTACTGTCAAGAACATTGTCTTGCTACTTTTTGCCTAAAAGGTATAGCTGTGAATAAATGGGGATACCAGATACAGAGATCTAGTTGCACTGTTCCTCTTTGCATCCAAGAGAATGATGGTGAGTGAGCACCCAGACTTGTGAGTTCCTATTGTGTTACATGCAGCCAACCTGCAATTCATGGAATGATGATAACAATTAACAAAACCTTTTTAGCATAATGGAAGGCAGCAGAGAATTTTTCCTTAATAAACAAAGTGCATCTTAAACTGCACCTAGTCAGTTTGACTGCATCCAGGAGGGTGGAGAGCAGCTCTAAACTGCTCCGTTTGGCTTGTACAATATGGTAAATGGTAAAAAAGTGTTCAAGCTCACCACTACTTCCAGTACCTTCTTTCCTGAATACATGTCAGGTGCCTGCTAGGCTCTAGGGCAGTGAAGGAAGATGAGGAGGAGTCACGTGGAGCCCATGTCCCTGGATTGTGAGAAAGGAGGACGTGGCTATGCTTGGCATTTGCTGGCTGACTCCTGTTGGCTGGAAGGCAGCCCTGGGATTAGAGGAGATTATTTAAAGAATTTGGGAAATGTACCAGTTTTGGGGTTTTCCTTTGTAAGACAAACCCCCCATAACCTTAGTTTTCAAACAACACAAAGAGAATTTCTGATGCTAGATGGCATTTCTGTTTGTGGTCTCTATGTGCGATCTGTACAAGGATTTAAGCTGGTGTCTGAGCTCTGGTATCAAGGACTTCATCTGAGGATGTGTTTCAACTTTTTTCATTATGAGGAGGGGTCTTTATGTGAAATATAGAGCCAAGTTCTCACTGCTTACAATTGTGGAAGTTGCAGCTCTGACAGATGGACTGTCAGCTCTTAAAACAAGCCAGAAGGTTCTTAGAATATTCTTTCCCTTCTTGCTTTTCCTTCTGTATAATTGGGGATCAGTTTCAGTGATTAAGAAATGCCATCTTCACTTCCACTTGCCTTGTTTTTAAGGAGGCAAAATAGTGTGTGCCACTGTCTTGTTGAATAATTTGTTTTAAGAACAAAGTGCTTGTTTGCTCAGCCTATGTGCAATGATCTTCATACTTGTATAAAATAAAGTGATCTTTCTTTCTTGTGAACCTAATCCAGGCTTATTTTACTTTTTTTTTTCTTCCCCCCCCCCAGCTGGAGGGTGTGCTTGTGAGCCAGGCGTTGTTGGCTTTTCTCTGTGTGCTGGCTTCTGAACAAAGGTGCTGCTGAAAAGGTGAGTACTTAACTTCCATCCTCTTTGATGTAGATTTACGTTCAGAGGAACTGATAAATTTAGACTCGTCAAACCTGTCGTCTTAAATTGTATTTAGGTTTGCAATGGAGAAAATCTAATCTACCAGATCATAAAATCGTGAGCGTCAAGGCACTGTTAAAATCTGGGTTACCATAAATTGTGTGGCATTCTGCACCAGTGCAGACTAGAGGAGCTGAAAGATAGGCATGCTTTGTATCTTGAACAGATCTGAGTTTTGAGTTAGAAAAATTTCTGAGACCCTGAAAATAGACAGTAATAAAAACAGGACTCTTACCAAGTGGCCACCATGGAAAAGGATGGTTGTGAGAGGAGTGCTTCACTACCTATTTCCTACATACTGTGTGAATTCTTCATCAGATCCAATGTCTGTCACATCTGCTGTCTTCTGGAAGTAGCTGATACCTGAACAGTAACTGAAAACAGAACAAAACAAACCCCCAACATATTCAGCCCAAAGAAAAAGGCTTTTATCAAATCAGGAGGGTTACTTGGGGAGGGGGTGGGGACGGGACGGGATAAATTTAATGGTGTTGTCCTGCTGTGAGTACTTGATCAGGAATTTCTCAAAATCCTTCCCTTTAGTTAGTGAAATGCTGAGTGTGCCAGGCACGCAGAAGTGAGGGAGGTCGTTTTACAAGTGTTTCCAGTTGGCAGTGAATTGAATAAAACAACAGGGGATTAACACAGAAGGAAACTTTTAAAAAAACATTCGAGTGTATTGTGGTTGAGAAATAATGTTTGTGTTTTATCTGCACACAAACAAATCTTTGTTTATAGGAGAGCATTAGTACTTTAAGGAAGGGTAGGTGAAAATAAATGTGTGATACTGTGACATCTATATTGATCTCTTTTCCTTAAGACTGCATTAACCATCAAAAATGGGGATATCATGCATAATGTTTGAACATCGTTCTTCAGGAGCATCCGTAATACTTGATGCTATCAGATGTTACCTGTGTGTTGGTCTTCTACAGATGGTTATCCTTATAAATGTTCTGTATTTAAAACTTCACATATAATCTACATTTACCTGTAAAACTACTCTGCATTATACCCATCAGTTTAATATTTTAGGAACCAGAGAGTCATGGGTGAAACATTCTAGAAGCTTCCAACTAGTAGCCTAAAAAGGATTTTTATATGCAGGAAAGTATGTAATGTAAATATCTTTGCTTTATGAAGAGGACTATCTTGAAATGTTCAAGATTAAAAGCAAATATTGTATATTCCATTAGAAAGCTGGAGTTTTATACTTGATAAAACTTCAATGTACTGTGATACCTAGATTTAAATTTTGTCAGTTACTGTTAGTCATGTGCTTAATTTTTCCTGTAGTAAAGTTTTTGATATCACTATCATATTAACATAATTGTTGTTAGTGTGTACATATTTAATAAAATATTCATTACCCAAAAATAATAATTTAAGTATTGCCTTGTCTTCTAAGGAGCTGTTAAACATTTCCTAACAGAGATACGGGTATTTGTTGAAAGCCATTGGAAGAGCTCCTGTGATGCAATTGCAATTTGGATTATTTTCGCTTTTTAATCAACTTGTTTTAAAAATCAGAGTGTTCCCACAATACTCTTGGTATTGGTCTGATCTGCAGCATCTTTATCTTGTCTCAGAAAATCTGTCTGTCACAAGTCCATATTAATATGGCACTACTGTATCACAATTGTGTTTCTGACCTTACAGGAATATTTAATGGAATTTATTGTCCAAAAGCTGTTACACTATTTTATTTCCTTTTTACTTGTTTTGGGTTTTGTTTGGTTGATTTTTGGACTTTGGTCGTTTCAAAGGTGGCTACTGTATTTCTGGGTGTATCTTTGAAATCATGAAAGGCAAGGCAGGATTGTTTTTCTGGTTTTGTGTATAGATACCTAAACCTGGTAGGGCAAGATCATGTTCTGTGATTCTCTTCCTCTGTAAGACCTATGAGGAAAAACCTTTCTGAATAGGGACATACAGAGTCCCCTAAGAAAAGCAGTCTGTTGCATACACTTCAAACCTATTTCTGTATGTTAGAAGTGTGTCCCTGACTGACATTTGGCACAGTGGTATGAACTGGTTTCCAGTTGTGCTTGGCATGTTTCTTCTGTTGGGAAGTGGTGAGGAGTAATCATGAAGAATACAAAATGCAGCAGGATTTGCAAGCAAGCAAGAAGCAAGCTTACCATAGCAAGAAGTGGTAGGTAGATGGGAGGATCTGGCCAGGAAGAAGTTACAGTTATAAGGTTGTAATTTTATTACATAATCATAAAGAATAATTCACTGTACCTGGGGGGTTGTAGAGAATAATAATTTCCAATAAGATTTCAGCAATTACCATGGTACTCTTGAGGTTAAGCATCTTTGGCTTTTTTACTGTTAGCAGCTAAATCATGTGAGACTCAGTAGTATGACTGAGTTTGAAAGAGCATTTTGTTTTTTTCTCTAAAATTTGCTGCTGTAGACAAGGCCCTAAATGCAAGCAAATCTTAAATGTTGAAAAGTGTTAGGGCAGTTACTAAGGATACTTGTATTTTTGTGGTTGTCCTCTGGAAGGCATGGATTCCTTAAAAAGGAAGAAAAGACCCAACAAAAAAACAACCCTAGAAAACAACAAAATACCTCAAGCAAACTCACTTAACTCCAAATATGTTACTTCTATAAAAGATGGTGTTTTAGGGCTCTGAATCAAATTGCTTCTTTCTTCTTGTCATTTCTTTCAACCTTTTAAATGAGTTACTATATGCCTTCTGTCATATCCCAGTAATTGGCTGAGTTGTAGACATGCAGTAACTTCATGTTGCTATCAAAAGCAATATATAATGCACAAGTCAGATTTATTAACCACACAGACTGGTGAAACCAGGGATACAAAATGTTTCTTAATTTGGAATATTATTGGATTTACATTAAAAATGTAATTTTAGGTATTGAAAGAAACAGATTGATTGCTCATCCCTGATAATCTGTGCTATCCATTTCTTTGTGCTCCAATTCATGATGGAGAAAGGCTTGAACACCTTCTTTGATACATGTGGAATCTGTAGAATCATTATGTTAACATACTATGTGCTACTCTTCATTTTCCATACTCAGGGAACTGACGAAGGGGAGGCGATAGTAAGTTCCGAGTTTACCACAGGAAAACCTTCTAAGCCCTCTTTTCAGATCCTCACTCAGACCTGAAATTCAGGTACAGGGCAAAGTTTTAGTCCCCTCTGTTAGAAACAACAGATAGGATCATGCAGTGCTCTTCTGCTGAGAAGCTCTGGGCATGTGGGTCCGTATGGCCTGCAACTGCCTGAAGTGGCCCTTCCTGCTGGGCGATCTTTTTCTAGCAGACCGACATCTCACTCTCCAGTTAGCGGTAGCATCCTTGTGATTCCTTTCAGATGTGCTGGCTTTTGTGGACTAGAGTATATGGGGGTGGATGTTGCATTGAATTTGGTGTCTCTCCCAGGCTGGCAGGATTGTTCCCAGCTGTCAGTGACTCACAGTAGCCGAGTTGCTGCCTCAGAGTTCAAGTTAATGGAATTTGCAGTTCTGTTTCCCTTGAATTGTCTGGCAGAGATGAAATTTCCCATGAACTCAGAAGAGCAGAAGAGATTCCACAAAGTAGAAGCTTTCAATGTGTGATGGGTCTGAAAAATTGCCTATAAGTGCCATCCTTCCTCAGTCCTGCCTGGGGATAGCTCCTGAACAATCATGCTTTCAGGTGTTTCATTTTGTTCTGTCTAAATTCTAACACTGTGCTTATTGCTGAACATCTCTAATTTCCAGAACAGCATTAAAAAAATGATAAATGTATGTAATATGATTGTCACCTTATCCTTTCTCTACATGGATGGGAAAGTTAATTGGGATTTAGAGGTCCTGTTCTCTCAGCAAGGTAACTACTTGGTTTATGCCAAAGAAATAGGGCACAAATGTCATCTATGCAATTAATTCATAGATTTAATATATTTATTGAGGAAAAAATTGTTTTATCCTGACTTTTTTGTTACTTGCTAATTTTTACCATGCAGGTTGCCTTTTCCCCTTATGTTAATGTGAAGGAAGATTTGAATAGCTGGGGTGCAGCGTGGGGACCTGGGTTTATGTGTTGATTTTGACTGTTCTTGCAGTGTGACTCCTCTAAAGAGCCTTCCAGGCTCTGATAGAGCTGCAGTTAGATGTAGGCAGTGTTCAGTCCTGGCTCCCAAGCAGTGCAGAATCAGTAGGATGCTTTGGATTTCATTTATTTTCTTTGAAGATGACTGTTATGTGACTGAGAATCGCTGTCATTTTCCAAAATAAATAAATCTTCTGAAGTTTATTTGCCTTGTTGTTGCTCTGCTTTAGAGTATCAGAATATCCGGAGCAAGCTCGATCTGCTGCAGGTATAGCTGGTATGGACTAGCCCATGTTTGTGGCTTGATTATACTGAATCTGACGCCTTGCTCCCTCCCCTCTGTCTGTGGTTTGTACCTGTGAACCTTGACTATGTGTATGAAAAATGTCTTCTGGTTCAAAGTGCTGTTTGAAAATATATGTAAGGCAAAGAAAATAGCAAATGTTTGCTCCTCAGTGTTGCAGCTTTTCCATTGTCATTAATCTATTAAAATGATACTTTAAGAACCCAGAGTAAGAAGATGATATTTAGTTCACTAATCAGATAAGCAAAGAGGGAAGAGATAATAGACACATACTCTTTTTTTCATATTCTAAGCAAGTAACAGCCTGAGAAGATTAAACATATGTTTCAGATTCCAGGTACATTTTTCCTTTAAACTGGATTACCTTCTTCTCTTTGGTTTTGTATTTGCTTCCTTTTTATGCCCTTCTATATTTGTTTCATTTCTATGCCATTTTATAAGGAAGACCCACAAAAATTTTCAGTGGTCCTTGGTGGAATTTCAGATAATGAAACTCCTCTTTTTCCATATTGATACTGGCGTTACCACATTGATAACTGCTCACAAAGATTTTCAGGTCTCTGACAGCAATGTCTTACCATACAAAGATCCAGATACGCTTTGTTTCTTCAGCCTTGAATGGCTATTGGTCAACTGGAGGGATTTCAAATACCACAGAATTGTAGGGGTTGGAAGGGACCTTGAGAGATCATCGGGTCCAACCCCCCTGCCAAAGCAGCTCCCTAGCTCATATCGCACAGGGAGGCGTCCAGACGGGTCTTGAATATCTCCAGAGAAGGAGACTCCACCACCTCCCTGGGCAGCCTGTCCCAGGGCTCTGTCAACCTCACTGTGTAAAAGTTCTTCCACGTGTTGGTGTGGAACTTCTTATATTCTAACTTGAAGCCGTTGCCCCTTGTCCTGTCTCCACAGACCATTGAAAAGAGGCTGGCCATTTCCCCTTGTGTCCTGCACTTGAGATACTTATAAACATTAATAAGATCCCCTCTTAGCTTTCTTTTCTCAAGGCTGAACGGCCCCAGTTCTTTCAGCCTATCCTCATAAGGGAGATGCTCCAGTCCTTTAATTGTCTTCATAGCCCTTTGCTGGACTCTTTCCAGGACATCCCTGTCTTTTTTTATACCAGGGAGCCCAGAACTGGACACAATACTCCAGGTGGGGCCTGACCAGGGCAGAGTAGAGGGGGAGGATCACCTCCTGTGACCTGCTGGCCACACTCCTCCTGATGCACCCCAGGATCCCACTGGCTGTCTTAGCCACCAGGTCACACTGCTGGCTCATGGCCAACCTGTCATCCACCAGGACCCCCAGGTCCTTCTCTGCAGAGCTCTTCTCCAGCAGGTCATCCCCCAGCCTGTACTGATTCAAGCGGTTATTTCTTCCCAGGTGCAAGACTCTACACTTGCTTTTGCTGAACCTCATTTGGTTTCTCCCTGCCCAGCTCTCCAGCCTGTCCAGGTCTCACTGGATGGCAGCGCAGTGTTCCTGTGTCAGCCACTCCTCCCAGCTTTGTATCATTGGCGTACTTGCTGAGGGTGGATGCTATGCTGAACAAGACCAGACCCAACACCGAGCCCTGGGGAACACCACTAGTTACAGGTCTCCAGCTGGACACTGCTCTACTCATCACCACCCTCTGAGCTTGGCCTGACAGCCAGTTCTTAACCCACCTCACTGTCCACTCATCTATCCCGTGCTCTCTCAGCTTTGCTATCAGGATGTCATGTGAGACAGTATCAAAAGCCTTGCTGAAGTCAAGGTAGATGACTTCCACTGCTCTCCCTCCATCTACCCAGCTAGTGATAACATCATAGAAGGCTACAAGTTTGGTTAAATATATAAATATTGTGTTAGATTATTAACTGTAGCAGTATTTGTAGTCACCCTAAGAAATCAGTATTTTTGACTGCTTATGCACATGATGCATCAGGCTTCAGTGACTTCTTTCCTCCACCGAGTATTTCTGCTGAGATAGCAGGAAAAAACCAGAAGAATAAACTTGCCCAATTTATGGGAGGAAGACCTGGTCAACTAGGGACAAGGTTCATTTTATCTGCTAAGAGGTTCATTGGAAGTTATATCCAAGTAATGTAGTTGAAAGTAATCAATTTCAGGGCTATGAAGGACAATATTAATAGTGACATAATGACCTTTCTGTGGTCCTTTTCTCCACTGATGCAAAGTGCAAATTTCAGTGACTGTTAAAATCAGTTTTCATTTCTGATACATCCACCATCACAAGAAGTGTTTTCACTTGAAATAGGACTTGTCCCGTGCACTTTGTTTTCTGAAGGTGCGTGGAGGGGGAGAGTTTCATGGTGCAGACTGCAGAAGACTTGTTTGCATGATTGAATGTATTGAGAATAGCTGAAATGAACTTTTTTAAATATAGGAAGTCAGCATGTAGTTAACTCAGGTAATTTAAATCATGGTGTGAACTTCTTATTCAGAAATAAATTAACCTGAGTTTGCTGTTCCTTAAGCTTCCTTTCCAAATGCCCAAAGAATAAAAGCTCCCTCATGTATATTAAGGAGTTTTGTAGTGGTCTCTGCTGTTGATCGCAGTGGCGTAACTGGTCTGGCAGAAGTCATACAGTAAATGCCAAAGTTCATAGTGTTGATCACTTAGATTTTCTCAGCTTGATGTTGTGGCTACTCACTGTCTTAGGTGGTTGTTTGGAGCCCCAAGAGCAGTCTTTACTACATGGTGATTAGTACCAACATGATAGGAGTAGCCTAATTGTGGTCGTAGAATTGTACTATAGTCTCTTGAAATGCACAATAGATGAGAATAATAAAAATACTGCCTAGATAACATATTTCGAAGTGCAGTGTTTTGTAGATCCTTCAAAAGGCTTGAAAGACAAAAGAGAGAGTAGAGAAGTATGTACACAAATGAGAAGCAGCACAGTACCGTATAAATATGATTCTAAGTTTAAAAATTTGGAACTTTTTGGAAGACATATCATATCTGAAGTAATACATTTTGGAAGTAGTGAATATTTAACACAGGTAATCAAAACCCTCCTTCTCTATGTTTCTTTATTTATGCAAGAGCAAAGAGTTATTCAGAAGAGCAGAGCAGAAGCAAACCTAAACTGCTAACAGGAGGTACTTTTTATTATTTCCAAATTTGTCTGTGGAATTCATTGCCACACTTATTAATTCTGAGGTGCAAATGGGAATCAGTGGGACTAGGCAGGCACGATGATGTAAAAGAGGGGAAAAAAAGAGCTAGATAAAAGAGGATATAAACTCACACAATACAATGTGTATGTCAATTTCTAAAGCCTGATTATTTCCATGAATATTTTAATTCAGGATTTCTTGAAACTTTTCAGAAGAGCCGGAATGGCTTATTTCAAATTGTCCAGTCTTTGAGGAAGATAAACTACAGCTCTGAGTTTTCATCTGTACTATCATACAGTTTCCTGATGCTGTAAACTAATGTCATCATTAACTACCAGGGAAACGGTGCATCCAGATTCACTCTCTGTTTCTGGAAAATGCTTTTTGTGTAAGGGGAGCTCCCTCAGAAGACTTACATATTCAGCTTACCTTGTCCTCTGCTCTACCTCTCCTCTCAGTTCTGTAATTTGTAACATCTTTTGTTCTTCTTTATGATGTTGCCAGTTAGGATTCCAAATCCTTCAGTTGTTCTCTCCTTGCAGCTCCTGTATGGATTCATCTCCACTGACTCCTGCAATCTAATAAGAGTGAATCTCAGATAAAGCATGTAATACTGTCTTTTGGAAATCTGGAGTCAAAAGCATATGTTTCAAGTGAGAAATGGAGTATATCCACCTTAGGGTATGTGAACTGCTGATGAAGTGTCTGGTTCTGTGATAAAAAGTGACCTGGTAAATTTCTGATATCTGGTTAAAAAAAAATGTTTTAAAACGAAGAATGCTGTAGACTGTTCTTGTTGGAAACCACTTGGAAGAATGTGAGTGTAAAGGATTTTTTTATGTGTGTGTAGCATTGAAGGTAGTGGATGTGCAGAAGTCCTTTAGCCAAGTCCTAAAGGCAGCAATCAGTCTTCAGGATCACCTGTCCAGCACTGACTAGTTAGCACACTCTCTTCACTACCTGAAACAGCACCTGGACCTTACAATTTACCATGGAATTATTAAGAAAAGTGTACATTTATTCTTTTGGCTTGGTGACACTTCACAGCTGCATGTCTGTTCCTCTCTTCTCCTAGTGCTCTGTGGCTCTAACTTGTGTTTGAGCTGTCTTGCTCTTTGTTGTTAAGCTCAAATGATCTAGGCATATGAAGAGGTCCCTCTTGCTTTTGCTGTCTATACTGTAACTTCAGTAGCTGAATTTGAGGTAGAATGTGGTTTATTTTCTAAGCCAGTATGGGTAAGGAAAAGCAGCAGCACAAAGGGGGTAGGTATATCAGGGCAATATACTGAGGGGAGAGAAAGAGAATGAGATGATGAAAGGCAAAACATTCCTTGAAATGAGCTTCTGAAAAGACACAGAGAGAATGTGTGTGTGGTGGAGAGGGAGTTGTCTTGAAAATCTGTGTTTGTTCCCTCGAGGCTCCCATGTGCTATAATTGAGTCAACATGTCAAAGTGAAGTATGTGGTGAGCTTTGGGAGCTGGGGAAAACTGCTGCTTCTGCACATACATGGCTTGGATGAACCCCGTCTTACAGCAGTAATAAACACTCTGCTTTTATGATGGTGAAGCCACAAGACAACAGAATAGCTGTCCACCAACCTCTATAGCTAATGTTTCTCTAAGAACTGCTTTAAATCTTGGTTTGATTGGGAAGCTAGGAATAATTTGCTTTCACTTTGCTTCTGATACAGATGTGAATGAAGATGATGAACAGAGAGGGGGAGGATGACTGAATGTGCTGTTGAGATGCAGGCAATGCAAGCTGCAAGGGTCTTCCTTAATTTATTTCTAAATCTCAAAGAAACAAATGCTTTTATGTCTTACAGTATTTCTTAATACGTCTTACAATAGTTGGTGTAGTGTTTTAGGGATATAATGACTTTTCTTTACTGTCTGATTTTTGTGTTTTAAATGGATGTAAAAGGGGTGATTACAACACTTTGTCCTGGCAGAAAGTTGCAGCCTTTGGCTGTGTGACTTCATGTGTGATGCTGCACTGGCTGCTCTCTCCTTGGCCATTGCTCACCGCAGCATTGCCCACCGCAGCACTGCCCTAGGAATTCGTATGAACTTGAAAATCCTTTAAAGCCAATGTTTCCGTGCTAACAAGCCAATTTTGTAGGGATTGTTTTTTATGTAGAGTCTCTACCTTTGGCGCTTTCGTATTTTATAAATCATGCTTACTGTCATATTTGATGTTCTGATTGTTTCCATAGTGACAGCAGTGGCAGAAACCTGCAAAAGGAAGGTGACAGCATTGCATTTTCAAGATTAACTGTTTTACAGAGGAATGGTTTGAGGGTGTAGGAACACAGTAGATTTTTTTCCAAGCAGTCGCAGAATATTTAGGACTACTTACTTGAGGAGTCAGAGAGAAAAGGCAGCAGGATTGGTTTGTATTTTGGCATTCATTTGTATGGGGAAGAAGTGAACACAAGGTCGGCCTGAAAAATAGGAGATGTCTCCTTTCTTGCTGCTCCAAAAGATGATGAAATTTTGAAATGCAGAAAACTGCAATGTATAAATCATCTTCACAGAAGTAGAACTTAACATGCCAGCGAGACAGTGTGTAACATAGTTTTGTTTCATAATTTCCCCCTTCTAAATTAATAAATGAAGTGCAGGAAGCTTTTAGCATTAGAAATCAGACACAAAGACATTAGTGAGAGCTTCAAACTTTTTTTTTTCCCTCTGGTAAAATCTGCTCTCTGATTTTATTTTCTGGGGAAGCAAGGCATTATCTCCTTTCATTACACATCCTATAAACCTGTGTTTGTCAGGGAGATACTTTGAGAGAATGCAGGTGTTTGATTAGAGTCCGTGCTATACCCGAGAGGGTTGTCTTAAAGCATTTTATGGGAGAGACAAGCCTTCCTAAGGCGTCCTTTTGCAGAATGTGTTGATGCTTCTCTCTCTGGTGTGGTCGCTTGGAGCAGCTGCCAAAATTATCATGTATGTCCACCTTCCTTATATCAGCACAGACAAGTGAGAGGAGATAATGGGAGAGATGCTTGTAAATGAAGTTAAATATTTTCTTTCAGAGACTCTTTTCTCTAAAACATCTGATAGCAGTCAAAGCATGCTTTCCCTCCCCACCACTATCATGGTGCCTAGGATCTACTGTTAGGTTTGAGACCTTGTGTCTGGGTAGTTCTGCCTAGAAAGAGTAAGTCAGCCTGTACTGCCCATCTCCAGGTGACAGGCATGTCTCTGGCCCTGGGGAAATCAAGCAGGCTGGTAATAAGACACAGGTGCTACACTGCAATTTAGCACATTGTTGAATTCCGATCTTTTATGCCTTCCAGCCAAAATATGGCATCATACTGTAAACTGAGTTTGTGTTACATCTTATTACACTGGGGAAGAGAAGCCAGCAGCTGGGAACTTGTGTTGCCTTGAAAGTTGCAGAAGTTACTTATTTGTCAGTGCCTGAGGCCTCTTTGGTCACGTCTGCATTGGTACCTCAGCTGATTTTTCCATTATTTTGGTATCTTGGGAGAGGGGGTATATGAAAACAAGTAATGCATGCTGCTTTGTATTTACACACAATGTTTTGATCAGCTGGCATGTTGAAAAGTGTTTTGATTCTGGTTTTCCCTTCACCCCACTGAAGAGGAAGTTTCTGTTTTGTACCAGCTGGAATCACTGTGTGTAGAACTGGAAAGTGGCTTAGAAATCATGGGAGCAGTTAGTTGTAGCAGAAAGGCTGAAGTAAATTGTGCCATCTGTTCTAAATACTGTCCTCTTATTTGCAGAATAGTAATTGCAGAAAAGTAAATGAAATCAGTTACTTCTTAAGAGATAGGTTCATTTATGGATAGCTAAGCTGTTGACATGCTGACTTAGTGGGAAAATAAGACTCTACTCCCCTCCACTCTTTCTCCACCCCCCTCCCAAATAATCACCAAACCCACTGCTTTTGCGTTATTTACACTGATGAAACTGTATAACACAGCTTAGTGCTATGCTTTAAGTAGTGTCCTGCCTCCCAAGTGTATGTCGGACATCACTTGTGTTTGAGTTGCATTATGAAGTATAGACAGAAATAGACATTTAGACATGCCTCTGTCACATGGAACTTGTATCTAATTTCATCTGTAAAACTCACTTTTCACCATATGCAGCCTTTTCTGATCCCCTGTTAGAATGAAGTGGTTTTACACACACACCCCCACCGGCCCCTCTGCTTGTTAGAAGATAGCATTATTTGCAGAGGTATCACTGTGTGCTTAATTTGGCTTGCAGAAATATTTGTAGCTGTTTTAATCTTTTATGAAATAGGTAAAATCCAAGAGGAAATTGGGAATGGAAAAAAAACCCCAAACTATTCACATGTAAATTTACCCAGTAAAGCCATAAACAGTATAGATTTGGATAACTTTATATTCATTTCTTGAAGCAGAACTTTCCCTTAAATCATGGAAAAACATCTGCAAAAAAGAAAACATTTCTTGTAAGTCTTGCTTCTGGTTGCAATTAGAGGCAGCTGTCTGATTTATGCTTAATGAAAACAACAAATTGTGCCCTTGTAAAGTTTTCCAGTTGGGAGGAACATGTATTTATGTGCATGATAACATTGATGTGAAATACTGAAAACCTTTACTGCAGATACAGAATGCTCTTCTAAAAGCTCGTCCCTCACTGGTTGATAGCCTTCACCTCTCTCTGTATCATTAATGTTTAGTGCTATTACAAGTTTTTGGATAACAGATTGAGTTGACTTTGTGTGTGTTGTTTTTGATAGTGTTAGCCAAACAAATTTAGGACTATTGTAGTAATTTTCTCTCTGTCTCTTATGAAACATGAAACTCTTTTAGTGCACAGGATTTTACATTTATTCTTTTTGTTTCTGAAGTAGGGAAAGGTTGTTAAATGGATCCTACTTAAAAATGAGTTCCTATTATATCAAAAGTTTTTTTAACACTCTAATAAAAAAAATTAACCTAAAATATATTATAACTTAAATCCCATGAGATTCAGAAGATCTTTACACTTATGGGGGTGGTCTGAATAACTAACTAATGCTGATTCTTTGAAGAAATTTTTATTAAACTCTTCTACAGTCTTTGCACTCTCTGGGCATATTCATTGCTACCTTGGAATGACTTGTATTGAGAATAGCTCAGAGATATCTCAGCCATGGTTGTCAATTTCAATCAAGATGCTTTAGGTTTCCAGAATGGTGTCCTCAGAATTTTTTGAGGTCTGACTTCCTGTAAGATTTTTGTGTGCTTCCTAATCATGTTTTCAGTCTTTTTTTTTTCCCAGAAACCATTTGAATGTTTGCTTTGAAACATTCATGTGTAGCATTTTTGCTATTTTGTCCCCTGAATCTTTATAATTATCTGTCTTTTTGCCTGTTCTTTCTTACTTCTGCATTTCATCCAGGTAAAATATGAGTTTTATTCCATGATGCTCATAAGTATAAATTTGTGGTTCTTTCACCATGTTTTTTATAAATTGCCTTTTGTTTAGCTGGGATGAAATTGGGAACATGAAACCAAAAAATGAATGTTCCTTACTTAAAGCAGATGAACTTTTGACATTAACAACGATCTGTAAAGCTGTTAACCTAAAAACTGTATAAGTTATTTTTGTGATGGTGAGTGATTTCTGACTTGAAATTAAAATGGGTGTTTATATCCCAGATGGTGACTATAAGTTAATGTGTTGTTTAATCCCAGAAGTAAAAATTCCTTAAAAAAAAAAAACCCAAAACCAAAACCCACAACAAACCAGAATTTCAGCTTCAGAGGTGTCGAAGACTGCAATGTCTTTCCCACCCCGTGGTTCTCAGTGTGGTAGCTGTTGGCACATGTGGAGATTGCTGAACTTGTCTTTTGCCCTGTCAACTTGATGAATGCCTTCTTTCCTTCTCTAGTGTCATTATTGTAGGGCTGAAGGGTTCTGGTTTATATGAAATAAGAGGCCATTGAGGACCAGAAAAGCATCTTGGTGAACAGTGACTCATGGCTGTCTTGCCAGTCCTTCCACTGTTTTGGCTTTAGTTAGAGGTTTTTGCAGTTGTGTTAATTTTTGGCTTTGTATTGGCCTCTGTGATTACCGGTGGATATGGAGTATTTGACTGAGCTCTCCTCAGGGCTGTGAGCAGGAAAAAGAGAGTATTTGGTCTCCATTCCCACATGTCGGGCAAGTCAGTCTGGGGCTGGGCTCTGTTATATTAAGACTCTTTTCAAGACATCTTCTTTTGGGCACTAAATTCTGGCTCAGTGTCAACTGTGTTAGTTGGTGGATGGATGCTTAATTCAAAACTTGGCATATTTGCTAAGTTTTAACATATTTCTTTTCTTTTTGAATGTAGAACGGAATTGCTCATTTCCCTATTTTAATGTGGTACTTCAGGGAATAGCTGCAGTAAAGGGTTCTACTGCTAAATCATAGCACTGTTACAGCATAGTCACTTTACACGTTAATTTTCTCCTTAGGCCCAACAAGGATTTCAAGTGAAGCATCTACTTGAAAAAAAGTGAATTTAGTTTGGGTTGTCGCAGCAGAAGCTTGTTTGTTCCCCAAGAAGTGCAGTATAGGATGTTACAACATGCCATTGCCAATGCTGTCCCACTGATTCAGGTTCATCGCTGGTTCACTTCTCTAAAATTGCTGCCAGTTGGGACGGTAGCTTTTGTAACATGAGAACTGCGTGGAGACCACCACACTCAATCAGAAACAGTGTCAGCTTCATTCACAGCTAGCCTGGAGCCACTGCTGTATTCCAGCTTGTATCATTGCATGCCAGGCATGCATGGTGGGCAGTCCTTTCAATGTTGGCTGCGCTGAACTGTTTATTCTTTTGGTTTGGGAAGCTGGGTAAGACTGATTTTGTGTGGCATGCTTCTCTCCTCACTTCAGTGTGCCTCCGTAGGGTGCCTTTGAGATGCTAGTTTTAGCCAATTCATAGTAGAGTCATTTCTAAAATGTGTATCTTGTTGGTGAGACATATCCACATTCCCTGGTAGGTGGCTGTCTGAAACATGCAGTAGGCCAGTACAATGGGTACAACTCTCTGCTCTTGGAATGTTTTTTGGCACATTTCTGAATATTTGTAATATTGTCAGTGTCTTTCCCCTTGCCTAAAGCGTGCTGCTAGAATGGATTTGGGAAAGCTCTCCATTTCTATAGGTGTAGTTTCTGGATCACAGGAAGACAAGAGGATGATGTTAGTAGACTGCAAGTCTTTGAAGTACATTAGAATTGACTTCAGAGAGAAAGAAAATCCCTTCCCGGAGCTACAGATAAACAACAATGCTTTCAAACCTTCAAGAGGATCAAGGTGAAACTCAGTGAACAGCAAGTGCAGAGAAGATGATCCTGCTTTGTGACAAGTGGCAAAAATACCTTCTTTCCCTTTTGTGCTACCATAACAAAGCAGAATAACAAAGTACTCTTAGATTGTTCTAAAAGAAATATAAAAAGCCTTTTATGTTAAATATCTTCATCTTAATAGATGCGGGTAGAATATATTTTAAAAGGGATGGAAATACTTTATTGGAATTCTGAAAGACCTTCAAAAGTAAGCAAAGAGCAGCTTTATTTGTCCAATTGTACCAGTGTATTTAACAGCATTTATTTGCTTATTTAGACTTGAAAGAAGCCAGTATCTTTTGACTGATGTGTGTCATTCCCACTTTAGTTGGCTTTGGCTGGGAAAGAGAGAATGGAACAGTCTCATTACTCTTCTTCCTATCAAATTCTCTAAGAAAGAAGAAAAGCATATCTAAACTGTGTACATTTCAAAAGGTAAATATGGCCCTCCCCTTTAGCTGAGGAACAGACCATCTCAGGAAGATGAGTTGGAGAGCACTAGAAAGTGGCCACAGAAGTAACTGTTTCTTCCAAGGTTCCCTTTTGTTTTTTTCCAAGGTTCAGAGTCTTGAAAGACAAAGGAGAAAATCAATCACATTTTTTCAGAGCAGGAAAGTATCCTCCAAAAGCAGGAATGTATTCACACGCCTTTGCAATGGTTGGTGGTGGACAAAGGCTGAAGTTCAGAGGACAGTGATGTATATTAACATGTCTTATGGTTTTCAATGACATGAATGGTAAATAAAGACTTACATAAGAAACCAAAAGCTGAATGTCTCAGATTCAATTAGGAAAAATTAAGAAAAACTACTAAAAACACTATGGTTTTTAAATGTATTTGGCAGTACATGAAGGTTATTGGGATAATGCAAAACAACCCTGCAGGTCACTTTTAACTAAAAGCTCACTATATAGGTGAGCCTATAAAAAATACCACACAACAGCATGTTCCATATGTAATAGAAAAGTGAGAACAAACTCAGAATTGAGAGGTGGTGGGTTTGGGTGGGGGAGGGAGATTTAAATGTGCCCTTCAGGAAAGAATCTGTGTAAAGAATTGAGAAAGAAATAAGATGGCAGCAGCAGCGGCCAGGATTTACAGAGCTTTTCAGTCCTTTGTTTGGTTATCTTGCATAAGTGCTTTAGCCACAGACTCTTTCAGTAGCTGCATGGGGCCAGCTTGGAACACAAACGTGCATGAATCCAAATGTAATTTCCCTGTTGTGCACATTCTGGCTGTGACAGCTCAAGTTATGAATGTAAAATAGCAGGGGAAAAAAGTTCATAAGGTGTCCAGGACTGAAATGTTATTAAGAACTGACTTACCCAGAGCTCCCATGCACTCAGGAAAGGTGCTGCCCAAATTTTAAGTCTAGCTGCTTCCATGCTTCATTTTGATGTGCCTTGGAAAAGAAGAAATACTCCATTTCTCCCTGCATCTAAGTGATTCAGAGTAGAAGTAACATTTACTTGCATGTGAGATGTAAAGCAGGAAAAGGAGGTGATGCTAATTCCTCCCTCTTGTTTGTGGGCAGTGCTGGCACACAGATGGAGTCTGCATCGGTGCCTCTGATCTGTAGACATGAAGGGAATGACATATCTGTTCCCTTTCAGGCAGTTCGGTTTTCTGTAGGGCAATAATCTGCAGCTTTCACGAACTCTCAGTGTTCAAGAGGCATTTGTCTTTCCTCTGGGGAAGACTGGTTCAGAATAAGGGACTTCCTCCCCTCGCATCAATACACTGCTCACAGAAAGGGCACCTCATCATGGCTGTGGGACAGCTTGTCACTGGGACTGGGCAGGAAGGAAACTGCTTTTCCCTCTTCTACATGCAACTTGCACAGCAAAGAGTAGTTGCAAAGTTTACAACTTTCCCTGTTTCTTCACCATCAGATTTTCCTGGGTCTGTCCTCTCTTTTTTCCAACCTCCTTCCATCTCTTGTTACCATGGAGAATGAAATGCCAGTTCCATTCAAGTTGTCGGCTGAATAGGTTTTGAGGTTGATGGATGGTGAGAATCTCTTATCCCTCCTTCTCCAAACACCGCCCCTGCCTGGTTCTTGACATTTCACTTGCCAGAGACTGGCAGTGAGCGAGAGGGAGCTGAAAGGAGGCTGGCAGTGTCCTGCTGAGATGCTCTTTCAGTTCTGTGGATGAAATCAGCAGCCGTGAGAAGGTCTTAAGGACTTCGGTGCAGAGCCTTGTCCTCAAGCTGGCTGAGGCACGAATGCTCACTTGAGTGCACACTCTCACTTCCCCAGGGGAAGAAAGATTTACGTATGAGACCTGCTCCAGCTTTTGACTGTGTTTCAAGGGGCAATGTAACCTCTGCAATGGAAAGGGAAAGGTAAGGAATTAATTAATGCAATGCATGCTCTAGCATAAGCTTTCTCTCACATACAGCTCCTTTAGGTTTCATTTTAGTGCCATGTCACACAAGAAGCAAAATTTCTTTGAAGTTGTCTGACTTGCCTGGTTTCCTGGCTGTGATGCTGAAGTTAGCAGGAAAAGCGTGTGTTTAAGGGGATTCTAACAGTCCCCGTATGCACTGCTTGCCTATGCACCCTGTTACTAGTACAGTGTCAAAGCAGCTTTGTGAATAAGGCCCTGTTTAATATGTGGAATTGTGGATCTTGAAAGGCCCAGGGTTGAAATGTGATGTTGGGATACTGCTGAAGTGCATGAAATGGAACTACAAACCAGAAAAATCAAAACGGTAGCACTGTAAAAGAAAATATTTCCTTGTGATTTATTACTTTTCATGCAAGATAACAATGGTTTTGGAGGAGATCAGGAGAATTTTCAGCTTATGCTGAAAGGCTTAAACTTGTTTTTACTGGAGGAGTAGTTTTTAAATGAGGACCACTCAGTAGAGTTTAGGAGAAGTGAATACCTTGCATTGTTTGATAGGTGTGTGGATTTCCCTTCTGGAAGTAATGATTAGTAAATTTTATGACTTTAGTATTTAGATTCAGGCATTTTTTTCCAACGAGAAGCATTCCACAAACATCTACATGTTGGGAAAGGGAAAGCATTTTTGTGAGCTTTTTGCTGGAACCCACTGTGTCAGGACTATACCAGCACAGGAATTAATACTGCTGGTACACTTTAGCGGGTGGCATTTCAATTTGTTTAAGGTCATCTGTGGAAATTTCTGAGTGCTCCTGAAAAGCTGTGCTTGATTAGCAACAGTGAACTCTTTTTTTTTCTATTTTTTTTAGCCAAGTTTTTTCAGGCAGTGCCCTGATAAATATTTCTACACGTTCTATATGTTTCTAAACTTGCTAAACAAATACATCTTTCTACACTAGCAACAACAGCTTTTGCATCTGCCTTTAGCTCCTCAAAAATTTGCTTTCCATTTGATGCTTCATGTCCTGTGTGTTGTTGGATTGTTGTCCCCTTGCTGGTGTGGGTTGCTTTTCCTGTTGTACAATCTGCTTCCCAAATACTAATATGTTAGCTGTTTGTCTAGTGGTGTGTTAAAAGGTAATTTTTAATTCCTGTATGACAAAGGCATTTGTGTATGTCAATACATACTGAAGAAAAATAGATGTATGTGTATGAAATATGTATGAATATACCATTCTTCAGTTAGTTTGTTGCAAAGATTGTAGTAATATTTTTGTCTCCAAAGCTAGGGATTCCTTAGAAGGATGTACACACAGTGGTGACTTTTAGACATATGAGATAATAAGCAGGACTTCAATTTGAGCTTCATTGGATGGGGTGCTGCAGAAACCATAGATTTGAAAAAAACATAAATGGCTGAAGCCATTTCTTCTTACCAGAAATACATCACTTGTGTCAGATGGAGTTGAGAGAAAGTGATACAGAGGAAAAAAGGGAGGAAGTCCATTGGGAAACAGAATGATACTGTATTTTGGGATTAGCTTCCTAATGGCACTCAGCTTCATGGTACTGTTTTTGAAGAATAGAGGAAAGGGTGAGCATCTGTTTTAACATGCTGGTTTTGAGTGAGCTGAAGCAGCGTCAGCATCAAGGCTTGTGTGTGTATTTCCATTCATTCTGTTAACCTGCTGGGGCGGGGGTTGAGGTAGATACTGCCTTTTCTGTGGCAGAAATACACTCTTACCTGCTTACAAGTTTGCATGAGATAAAATTCCCAATCTTTTTCTCCCACTCTGTTTGTGAAGATTGTTATGCTAATAATTTTACAGGCTGTCAAAAGTTTTTCTGGGTATTTCTGACAGGTTCAAACTTCTGAAAAAAAACCTTCCAGTTTTTGACGTGGGTATATTTAGATTCACTTTGCAATCTGAAAGGCCTCCTTTTCTTCTCCCCACAAATACCACCCTGTACTTGATTCTTTTTGTTTCTTTTTTATGTTTTTTCTAATGAGAATTGGACTGACTTAATAACATCAACAGCAGTGATAAATTTTATTATTGGGACACTTCGGTTAGTCCCTCTACTTCATTCCATCTGGTCTTTGGTTAAATTATTCTTGGAAATTTTTTAAATATCCCACTCATTTTATATTCACAGTTGCAAAATACCAGTTTTGTAACTGCTTCTCTGTAAACTGTCACGCTCAGACATTTTATGGGTTTTAATATTTTAATGAATACGGTGTGGTCAGTACTATTAACCTCCAAAGCTGACTTTTCCCCCCCACCTTATCATACCTAGAAATACTTCTTCCTGGCTTCAGAAATTGGTGCTTAGGTAGTGGCTACTGTAATCCAGTGATCCTTGCTGGAACATACTGTTCTCATACAGTATTTTTTCTGCTATTCTGAAGGCTGCTGCTGGTATTGTTTATTAGTATATTGTTGTCTAGATTTTTCTAGAGAGACAAAATGCCATGAATTCCCCAGGTATAGAAATTATGAAGATTTTACTGCTTGCCTTAGGTTTTGATTAAGGAATCTAGTTATCATATCTCTTCCTTGAATTTATTCTTTTTGAATTCTTCAGTAGCTTGGCACACCTGAGACCTTTTATATTGTACAAAACACAAACACCAAAAGGAAAATGCAAACACCCAAATGTTATGTAAATAATTGTCAACTTCAACTATTTATTCAAATCCAAGCTTTCTTAATCTATGGTCTTTTTGAAGTATCTTTTCTAAGCTTTAAAATTAAGTTGGGTTTCAAATGCAGCAAAGTGAAGGAATGCCAGAGTGGCAGCGTTGTCCTCTGCCATTGGACTCAGTAATTCCCCATTAATGATTTTGTTCACTTTTCTACAGCCTCTGTTACAATATGGCATGGTGGATCCTGAGGCATGGCATGGGAGACTGTGGGTGCAGGCAGTCTGTCGTATCCATGTGCCTGGAATCTTGGAGTTTAGGATTTTGTTATACATAAATTGTGTTTTTGGACCAAAAAAACCCCAGCAGCATGGGGAAGGAACACCAGCAGATAGTGATGCTGTACCCAGTAACTAGGGGGGCTGAAGAACACCTTACTGACGTGCCTGCTGTCTCGTACAGGAATGGAATAATTCTGTGTTGCTCATTAAGCCCATGCAACAGATTGCTAGCTAACTTCTTGTTTAATATGTTTAAATGACATCTCAATTAATGCTACAGCTGGTTTGAAGAGAAATAAAATAAATTTGTCAAACATATTATTCTAACTTTCTTTTTATGTGTCATTATATCATCTTTGACAAAGAGTGCTTGATCACGCAGAGAAGTTACTAATTCTGCAGAAAAACATGGATCTACTGAATTGTTGCACTGAGACTAGGAAAAATTGCTAGATAATGTGACATTTTTTTACTTCGTTATTATTTGTAATCCCTGTTTTTTGTCTTTTATTTGTGTTTCACTCAAGTTGTCCCTTAGTGGAAATTAGCATATCTAAATTATTTCCCATAATTTCACAGCATTATCTGGATTTTTAATCTGTCTGCCCTTTTCTTTCTACTGCTTACCTCTTCCATAAACGTGTTGGTTCCTCCCTGCAGTACTTTTCTTCTGCTAACATCATTTTCCCCTCCTCCATTCCCATCTGAACAGTAGCCAGAGCTTGTCATTTTCTTATCTCATCCTAAAGCCTCCTGGCTGCTATTTACATACAGGCAGCTGGAGGAAGATCCAGCTCTAAACCTCGTTCTGTTTGCTAGATGCTTTATTTCACCTTTTCCTCAGTGCCTGAGTTTCTGTTCAGAGCTTTCCCAGGCAGTTGCGGTGCTTCAGCTCTGCCCCTGTCCGCGCCGCCTGGTGCCCCAGCCAGCGAGGAGGGGCAAAGCTTTGTTCGCTGCGGCGGGAGGAGAAGCCCCAAGTGCAGCAGCAGACTCAATCTGTCTGTCCACAGATTTATGAAGATGGCTCTTCCCTGAGTCGTACTTTGCAGGTTACCTTTATAACATTAAAGTCTGGAAAAATAATTTTAGTTTAGCTTTTGCCAAGGCTTCCTACCTCCTCTAGTTAAGTGAATTTTTAAGCCCTTTATTATAGGCTGGTGTATATGCAAAGAATGAGCATCATGCTTTCCAGTTGCTCATTCTCTTATCTCAAGTGTCCTTTACTGGAATCTCTCTACCTTTTGCTTCCTGTAAAATGTAAACTGAATTACAGGCATATAATTAAATCAACATATTAAGGGTGTGAAGAATGAGAGGTAGTGGGGACTTTGATGGCCATATCCACAGTTAGAGCATTAAAATCTAAGATATTGGATATCTAAGCTATTTGCTAGTGTATCGTGAGCTTTGGTTGTGTAAGAACAATTTCCAGCTGGGGCAAAATGTGTTTCTGTGCTAGATCAGCACAACAGGTGATCATTTCCCTTCACCTGGCAGAGCTGCTGCTCCATAAACCATGTGGCTGCTAGTTAAAAGATTCAGATGTGCAGTATTACGGCTCATCGGGGATGGGGAGGTTGGAATTGCTAAATACTTGCAAGGGTTTGACTGGAAAAAATGTGACAATTTCAGGTACTGTGCATTTGCTTTTGCCTGTAATCCCTGTCCAAGTCACTCTGCGTCTGGCATACTTTATACTTAAAATTACTGTGGTCAGTGTCTGACACTAATTTTCTGCCACTTTGTTTTGTGTCTAAACATTGTGCACATACTATTGGTTCTTTTCACATTGTCTGTAGATCTGGAGCATAGGATTCTCAGAGCTGAGACTTTATTTTTATTTATTTTACATAATGCATCATACCTGAAGTTCCTGTTCTCTTGCCATAACCCAAATTTGGACCACGAAAAAAAAACCAACCTAAAAAAGCATAAACCAAACTATAGCACAGGAGACCTGACACAAGAAGTGAGATTAATCTCTTCAATTTAAATACTGTTCCCTCTAACCTTAGATTTCTGAATAGGTGTTTTGTATCATCTTACCATAAAGACTAGGAATAGCAAACTAGTGTGGGTTGGAGTCAAATTTGAGTGCAAGATGAGGGATGTCCCCTATAATTGGATGAATTTGTGTAGTATATGCCTCAAGGCCAGCTGCTGGCTATTTCAGCTTTGTCCCTCTAAAATCCTCTCCTTTAGACCTGTTTCAGAGCTGTAGCACTTGGTACTGATACATCCCTCCCACCCAGTCTGGTTATCTTTTGTTGGTTCTGTACTCCCTGTCCCCAGTTGTTATATTGGATTTTTATTCTAACAGTAGAGAAAAAAAAAAATAGTGTCATAGTTTATCTACAGCCACAGTAAGCTCAGTATGGCCACTCACTCACTCCTCCCTTCCAGTGAGATGGGGAGGAGATGCAGAAGAAAAAGAAGGTAAAATTAGTGGGTTGGAATAAGGACAGTTTACTAGGACAGCAAAGGAAGAGGAAAATAACAACAGTACTAATAAAAGAATGTACAAAGTGAGTGATACAAAGTGCAATTTGCTCACCACAGAAATGATTCCCAGCCCTGAGCATCAGTCCCTCCTCCTTTGCCAGCTTCCCCCTCTATATACTCAGTCACAGTATCAAATAACCCTTTGGATAGTTTGGGTCAGCTGTCCTGGCTGTGTCCACTCCTGGTTTCTGGTCAAAATTAACTGTCTCAGCCAAATACCAGGACAGAAACAAAGGGATATCTGAAAGTGATATTTACTTCTTAAATAAGAGTTAACTTTTTTTTTTTGCAGCAGGGAAGCACTGCATAAGAAACAGGAGGACGCACTAGGGAGAGCTTTTAAAAATGCTGTGTATATTTCACTCTTGTTCAGACCTTTGAATCTTAGAACATATTCAAAGGTTGTTAGCATTTTACAGTTTAGAAAGTCTAGATGGAAATAACCAGTGTCTCAGTTGCATAGTGATTCTTGAGATTGAGGACTAGACACACACAAAAATAAGGTCTGATGGACTAGGACAGTCTCTAGCCAGCCTCCATTATCCCCTGCCTTCCCCTCTAGTCTGTATAATACAGATACTGTTTTGTGAAAGGTGATCTCAGACCATGCTTGTCCTGGAAAGGTCAGTGTTGCTCTCATCTGCCACAGTTGTGGCACTTCTGTCTTGCTTCAGTTCCTGCAGTCAAGCAGCTGTAGGGTGCATTCAATCAGCTCATAAATCTGACCAACTGTTAATAATTTTTTGGTGGATTTGTTATTTGGATCAGTGTGCTGTGAATAGCCAGGGATGTGGATACACCTCTTCTGCTGGCCAGTGCTAACGCTGCTTTATGCTCCTTGTGGAACTGTACCCTGAAGCTATTAACCTTTCTCTGTAATATACATTTGGATAACTGAGTAATACTACGTTGCAGATGAGTACAGGACAAGCTACAGTTTCTTCTGTAAGCAGTATCTCAGTGCAGTATAATAGCTGTGCATGTGTGACTTCTGATGTCCTCTTACACAGGGGTTTTCAGACCCAGATGGTTTAAGTGTCAAGTGCAGGAGTAACGTCAGCTCTGGGCCAAGCTGTGATGGCCATAGTTGGAAGCACTCTTCTGTTCCATCTTCCTTCGTCATCTTCTCTCATATTTGCTCTCCTGGGTCCCCTATGGGACTGACTAACTCTTCCTTATTTCTCAAGATGTTAAGTTTGTCTTCCCATCTCTGCTTTGCAATCCCCCAAACTGAGCATTACTCGAGGTTAATCACAAACACTAAACCCATGCTCCCATATGTCATCCTGCAGTGCCTCAGCTCTTGACCAGTGCTGAGCAGCAGAAGCTGTCTGTGTACAAAACAGCAGGTTAGTCACCTTAGTCAAAAGCCATTGACTTGTTTGACAGAGGTGGTGGTCCCAGCATTCAGGTAAGATCCAACAAGATGCCATCAAGAGTTGCCATCATGTACTAACTTAGAAATTGTTTTTGAGATTCTCTGAGTTGGCAGTTGATCTTTAGGTACAGTATGGATCTTTTATTACTTTCACCCAGTGTGCTTTTACTTGACTTGTGGTGAAGAGATTTATACAGCAGAGGATGTGGCTTCTAGTCCTATCTTCTCATTTCTGTATGTTTTATGTAACACTTGTTTCTGTTGTTTAAAGGACATGGATTTGTTACTCTAGGTGGTGGATATAAATAGATGCCAGGAACAGGATGCCTTATTAGCTGTGAGCAACTGTACTTGCTCCTAAAGTGCAGATGAATAAAAAACCTTGGTTTTCTGGAGGGTTGAAGTTTAAATTCTTTGGAATTTGTTGAAAGCTATTGCTTCTGTGCTTAAAGTAAACTAGCATTAGCCCTTTGAGGGAGGGCTGTGACCTATTTGTTGGAGGTCAGTGTTAAGGTTCAGGGTGGTGCTATTAAGGTCTGTAATGATTTGAGTTTAAATGCTATGTATGTACAGACGGTCATGCTTAACTAAATATATTGTCTGCATATGTTGGATAGGCTAGAGAGCCAGGTCTGATTTCCTTGGGAATATCATCTTTGTACTCTGCAGAAGTGGCTCTCGGGGACTGCCCGAGGATAAAGAGGAATACGGTCAGGCAAAACTTGAGAGGACAGGATTTCAAACACTATATAGGGCATGTTGCAAATAGCCTTTCTAAGCCTTTGAAAGCGTAATAGGGTAATTTTTGACCTCTGAATTCCTTTGTAAGCTCCAAAATTGGCCTTTCTTCTATGCTAGTGTTTTATTTTCCATTGTGTTATCAAATGGTGTCTGACCAAGCTAAGAAAGTGTTTGGTTCAGATGTTTTCTCCCAGGTTGCTCAATGTTCAGAACATTTATGGAAAGGGTTGACACGTTAGATAATCCTGTACCTGACTCTGCTGCTAAATCCATCTACTCCTGAATAAAACAAATTTCTAAAACAAATGTACTCAGGTTGAAGTATCTTTTATCTCTGTAGTATGAATGGCAAAGGTGCTTTTTTATTTTCCAGTTCTAGCCTGTAGGCCTGTGTGGTTTGCATGCATTGAGAAGTTGTATAGCAGAGGTATTTGATAAAAAAGAGGCAAATTTTCTTCTGGTAGAAGATACAAGTTTTTTTCCCTCTTACATATTATGTTGTCAAATTGTGAAAAGGTGTCCAAAAGGAGGTGTGCATGGAGACACTGCTTACCATGATGTAACCTCCTGCAGGAAAGAATGCCAGTATATTCTTGTATTTGATCCTAAGGGGTAGAAAAGTATTGTTCTGTCCTTGGGCTGTGGTAGTCTACAGAGAAGAAATTAAACCGGTTTCTTAGTTCTAAAATCTGTTGCATCTTCCATTGATGTTTTTGTTTCCTGCACCCTGTTTTGCAACATTCATTGTGCCAGGTCTTCAGTAGTCTTGTATCATGTTGTGCAGGACATCCTTGCTCACCTGAGAGAGCACTTTGCTGTGCAGTGGTGGTCTTTTTTCAGGTGGAATCCTGTGGCCTTCCTAGTCCTTGATTTAGTCTTTCTACTTGACAGATATGATGACATGTAACAGACTGAGCAACAGTATGTGCCTGAGACCAGAGGCTAGTCAAAGTAACACTCAGCAATCCTTATTAACCCAAGAAGAAGGAGAATACCAAACAAATACGGCTGAGAAAAGCCCAATGTGTCTAACTTAACAGTTCTTCAATATTTTTATTTTATTTTATTTGCAACTTTGTGTAATTTCTAGTAATTTGTTATTCCAGGCTGATGGAATCACTGAAATCAGTACTACTTTACTTCTGATTTTCTGAGCTGAAAATTGCAGTACTTCAGGTACTGAAGTGAATCAGACACCCTGGCTGGAGAATGTTTGGAAAATATTACTGCCTTACAGTGTCAGGTCCACATATTTATGCAAAACAACTTCTCTTTCCTCAGGTTCATGGTGTTTTCACTCAGTCTGTGTCTGGTACAGCACAGCTCTTTCTCAGACTGCACATACACTTCTTGAGGTAAGGAAGAATTAATAATAAAGGATAATTTTTGGCTTGATAGAATGGTAGACAGTGATGCTAGGAGAGAATACCTATTTTGTGAGTCTTTGGTTCAGTGTATTGAAACCCATAAGAAACAAATCTTTGGTGACTTGGGACGTCATATCCGCATTATTATAATTTAATACTTCATGCTTTCTTGATGGTGTTACTTATGAAATGCCATAAAATGCAGGTAATCAACTGAAGCTGAGTAGTGACTCTTCATGTTTTCAGGCCTACATGCTCCTTGAGATGATTGATTTATTTTTTTTCCTCCCTTGGTATTTGCACTGAATTATAAAAGCACTGGAATCTGTGGTGGGTACCTTGTTGATAGTGCTGTATAATGATACTGTAGTAAAAGTACATTTAGATATATTTACAGATGGAAAGATTGAGATACAGAATGAAACTGACTTGTCTGGCTCTGGGACAAAATCTCCTGGGTAGGAAAGGCTGTGATGTCCTCATGCATGGTGTAGCTATTAGTATACTAGGTCCGTGGTTATTCTAGTTGTGGGGTGGGTTTTTTTTTGGTTTTTTCCTGTTTTGTCCAATATGGTCTTCAAAGATTGAGCTTTTGTACCACAGTTATTCAAACTGTAGGGATATGAAGATGAAGCAGTCATCTTCTCCAGAGTGCATCAGCAGTTATTTTTGGCACTAGCTTGCTATACTTTCAGAAGCAGAAATGTTCATTTTGCTTTAAGTGACTTTATCCTCTAGAGCTCGATGGGATGATTGTGCACAGGATAGGGAGATACCTTATTTTCCATCCTCGGGGTTGCTTTGATGTTAGGAGCTAGAGCCAACTCGAGAGTATCAGAACAATAGATTTAATTTATCTTCCTCACCTTCTGGAAACAGTGGTAATAAGACATTATGACTTCTTGTCCCCCAAGTATTCCCTCAGACATGCATCCCTGCTAGCTCCTGATCAGCTGGTACACTGGGGTCTCTCTGGCACCAGAAAGCCTGCATCTCCCAGTCCTTTGGGAAGTTTCCATTTCATGTTTCTGTGTGCCCCTGCAGTTAATGAAGTTGTTTAAAGGGGGGAATTTAGAAAATAAGCTCAGTCATAATTCTGGGTTTGGTTTATGTGGAGCTCTTTGTGTTTAATATGTCTACCTGTTTCTGGGCTGGGGACAGTCACTGAAATATGGCCCTTGTAAGAGGGGAGCGTGCAGTACCTGTGCCGGGTGATGCAGAGCTCACTGTAATTCATCCCATAGGGTTTTAAGCAGGACAGGGATATCTATGTTAAATTGCAAAGTTTTGTGTTAAACCTGATGTCACTTTTCAGTTGGGATAGATTCTTTAATCATCTTCTTATCATGCTCTGGGAGAGTTATCAGGACAATAACATCTGTGCTTGCTGTGTAAGGCTGACTGCTATTTCAGGAGCTGGTTTGTGCTTTTATCCAGTGTCTCTTAATAACACAGAGTGCAGGCCTGCATCTTCCTGCAGGAGGCCTTACAGAGTGGCACTACCTGCTGCCATTGCAAGACATGTGCCTTGGGGCTCCATCACTTCCATTAACTTGTGAGTTGTTCTGAGATCAGGAGCATTCCAAAAAATGATGAAGTGGGTCAAAGGTCAGCAAAACCCTAAGTTTGGCAGGCTGACATAGATGACTGAAGAGATGGAATCGTGGCTTCAGCAAATGGACAGGGAATGGATATTCTGCTTCTGGCTGAGATTATCAGCCTCAGCCTTCCCACAGAAGGAAAGGGGTATGATTTCCCTTTACTGTCTCCCTCTTTTGTTTCTGTACTCGTTCCTTTCTTTTTGTTTATAATTATTCTTTAAAGGAATAACATAAACCCCCCTTACAGGTTTTCATAATTTTAACAAAACAAAAGGGAGGTGCATAGGAGCCTCATTCATCACCTTTTGTCACCAGACTTGATTTGACATCTGAGACTAAAGAGAAACTTTGGCAAGTGCAATGATTTCCCGTGTGGGGGTAATAAGAGAGAAAAAAGCTGTCAGTTGAAAACAGCAGGAGCTGCATTAGCAAATATAAATTAAACAGATGGCTAAGATACTGCAGCTGTCACATAGGAGCTCCAGGAAGATCTTTAGCTTAGAGCTGCAGGAGGCTATTTTAAAAAGAAAGATGAAAACAACAACAAAGCAAACTTTAGCATAACGAAAGAGACAATAGAACCGTTCAGATGGTTATATGAAACTTATCCAGCACTGTTTTGTGGGCTTTTTCACCTTTTCAAATTTAGGATCAGCTTTTATAAGATCAAACTGCACATTGTCATCTGGTGGGTTTGACTGCTGGTTTAGAGGTACTCTTCTGTACTTCGGTGTGAGACACTGGCTCTGATCCGTGCTCCAGAAAGCAGGGAAAAGTGTGACACACGTTATAAGGTTTTGAGCTTCAACTGCTTGTTATGCAGCTGTTTCAAGAAAAACTCCTGAGGAAAGATCTGCTTATAAGTAAAATGTTAGTGGAAAAATAGTGTAAAACATGTTAACATTTTGATGGAGGAATAACCTGCAATTTAAAGTGCCTTGCATGTTCAGTGTTAAGATAACATTTTTTTCTCTGAGGCCAAAAGGCAATTGATTTTCTGAGTATCGTTTCCATAATGTATTTTCCTCAATTAGGACTGATTGTTTGTTCTAGATACCCTGTGCGTAAGCAGAGACGGTTATGCTGTCTTAACAGTTAGGTGAAGATGTGAATTTTGAAGTAGGTACAGCTGCATTTAAAGCCTGTGGGTTACATTCAGAGAAATGGTGTGCACAAATGGATTCCTAGACAGGCTGATTGATTTCCCAGAGGTCTGCTTTTTCTGTTTGCCTTTTTTACTGCACATTTTTTCATGTGTTTACGGTTGACTCTTGAAACAATATTTAATAGGCAAAAAATTCTGGAATTTAACTGTGCTGTAGCCCTTTGTGCAAAATTAGTATACCTTCAATTCTTGTAATTATTTCCAAATTGTGTTGTTCCTTTACAATAAATATCTTTAGATGCAGTTAGAGCTAATCCTAAACTTCACCTGTACAAATGCTCTGAGACCTACAAAGCCTACATACCAAAAAATTCAATATTTTCTTTCTCTGCATCTATCCTTCTTCCCATCATGCCCATGCAGTATATAAGCCCCAGTATGCTCTAGAAGTTGGTAAACCTCTGTCCTGTTAAAACTGGGGAGTTCATCAGTGAGATGTCAGTGCTCTTCACTGGCTAAATCTTCCACCAGTCCTAGACTTTCTCCTAATTGTAGTGGTTCAGGACACAAACCGTGAAGGGCATTAAAAGTCAGAAGCAACTGCTTGAGCTTGTTTGTGTTGGCTTGCTGAGAACATGTAACCTCAGTCTTACCATATTGTTCAGGGCGCTTCAGCTTCTTCTCTGAGTAGAAGTGGGCTCTGCATCATTAGACTGCATTTGTTTTGCAGTTGTGGCTTTGTGCTTCAGTGTAGAATAGAACAGCTGATCATGGCAAGCAACTGTGGTTTCTACCCTTTAAATTTTATTTCTACCCCTGCAGAAACTTTAGAGCAATTAAAAATTCCAGAAAACTAAGAGGAAAAAAGCCTCAGTCTGAATATATGCCTTTTCTTCTGTTTTTACGTAAGAGAAACATAGTTGGCCTTGAAGTGTACTTGAACTTGAGAATGATAAATGTGGAATATCTTCATCAGTGATGGAGGGATGTTTCAGAATAGGTGACCTTCCACTGAGAAGCTGGTCCCCAGTCTCCACATATTTGCTTCTAGACTTGAGCTCCAAATGCTATAGTTAAACTTCACTACCATGGTGTGCCCAGCACGTGTGTAGGCTGGAACAAAACATCCAGAAAGATTATGCACTGAACCCTGCAAATTCCCTGGGACCTCTTACTAAGAAGAAACCAAGGAGTCAGCATCACCAGAGGCTGAAGACAGATGACAGTTAAGAAGGGATGGGGAGGAGCTAAACCAGAGAAGTTAGTGGAATGGGAAGAAACAGTGGGGTGAGATGGCCTTGCCGTTCAAGGTGATGAACCTTAAATTTTCCTGTTGAGTATCCCAAAGGCAAGAATGAACTTTTCCAGCTAAAATGTAGTTACTGTCATGTAACTGCTATGTTCTGTCCTTGATCTTCATGCAAATGTTCTGGTGATACCAGTGGAGGATACGATGGAGGATGGAGGGGTACATGGTTGCTATGCTGTAGGTACAGCAAATTGAGTGCTGTCTGGACTATGGCACAGAGTTAGTAGTAAAAAGGTTTATATTGTTTTTGAAAGAAGGGTGTGACATAATTTTGCCATGTCGTGTGAAGCATTAATGCCTGGCTCCGTTTTTGCAAACAGTTGCTTACATGCAAGATGTAAGTTAGTGGAAAAAGGAAACTTAATTCAGCTTTTTTAAATGCTCTCATGACAAGGAAGTCTTCCTTACCTGGAAGCAAGAAAGCCCAGCATTTTGGTGCTGTTGCTTTGGTTATAGCTCAGCTAGTCTGCAAAAAAAAATTAATGTATTTTGGCTCTCATTGGAACCTTGCTTTTTTTAAAGCCTAATCCAGAACTGTCAAGTCTGATTTTTACATCAGTGCTGTTCTTCACACTATACAGACAGGTACATCAGTGACTGAGAGAACATGTATTACTGCTTATTAGTATGCTTATCATTTCAGAGGTCGCATAAATAATTCTTAGGTGTTGCAAAACAGCACATCAGTTAGTCCTGATATGTGGGCTGTGTATTCTACAGTGCTGTGCTGGTGAATGGTAGGTTACTGATTAATTTACAGTAGCTAATCTATTTCAAATTTGTCTCAGTAGCAGAGAAGATTGAGTTTCGTGTTAGTTTTGCTCTAAAGTAGATTTAGTTTTACTTTTCAGTGGAAAGCAACTGAATGCACTTGCTTGAATTTTGATAGTGAAACCATCTTTCATACAGAAAACAAATTTTCCATATTGTTCAGTAGCTTACTTCTCTTAACTGTGTCAATTCCTGTCCTTGGATTTTGAGCTCCATTCCAGATTCAAACACGTCTGATCTGAATCAGCTTGTGGAACAATGTTAAGCCAATTTTTAACTCACCACAAATTTGAAACGTGGCTATGCCAAAGTGTTACCCTGTGGTGCATAGCTTTGGTGCTGTGGGTCTTAGAAAATTGTGTACTACTACAGATGGATATGGTGAGGGACCCTTCTAAAACAAATACAGGTGTGTATTGGAGAAAAGGCCTCCAGAGAAGTGAGAGATGAGTTTCCCTTTGTAAGCAAGGCATTCAGTGGTAAGGTTTGCTACAGACTTCTAGGAAGCTGCAGAAACATTGAAAGGCAAAATATACATGACTGCTGGTAGCTGTAGGCTACCACCTTATCCAGTTCAAAATAAGGCTAAACAAAACTAGAAAAAAAAGGCAAGTATTTGTTTGGGAACATGTTGTGATGGTGCCTCTCCACCTTTCTTAAGAGACAATTAATAATTGGATATTTAGTCTTGTTTTAAGCTGGAGTGAGAAAACTGGGGTCTTGAATAGAAAGTAGCAGTAGCACAGTTAATTATTTCACATGTGTCTTGTACCACAGTTTGTGTCCTTTGCAGTTGTATAAGTAGTTTCTGAGCATTCATTCTACTGCTGTTACTACTCTGTGTTTTTTTTCTATTTGGCAGAATATATCTGACCAAGGCTTTAACTTAATTGTCTTCTTCCTTTAGCTTCTTGCTTCTCAAAGGCAAAAATAACAGTTATTTTGTATAAAATAGTGAAGCCAAATGCATTTCTTGCTAAGGGGGTCTCTTTCCAGTGGGCTCTGTTGCTTTTAGCTCATTCATGTGAATAATGAACACAGAGGCTTGGTATTGTGAAAGCAGCAAATGCACATCTTTCATTTGCAATCTCCAAAATACATTGGGGATGGCAAAACAGTTATGCTGGGAAAACCCTTCAAGGTTTTTTGCCAGCATAACTGTGTTTTGTTTAGATTCTGCAGAAATCCCCCTTTGTTGACATGCAGTATTCTGTACTAGATTCAGTTAGGTATTACCAAAAATGTGTTGTACCAATATATCTTGTTTTTTCAGGGAACTGGTATTGGCTGTTCTGGCAAAATAACTTTTTTTTTTGCCGGTGTAAACTACATCTCAACTAGGCAGATTTGCTAGTATAGACTTTCTGCTGTAGAAAAGACCTTATTGATAATACTGTGAGGTTCCCACAGTAGATGAAAGGCACAATACAAAGAGCTTTACAAACATGAATTAGGCTTTACAACACCCTTGTAAAATAAATCATGCCAATGTCTAGCTTCTTTTAATATGAGATGTTTTGTGTGGATGAGAAGGAAGGGTAGAAGATTCAGAGTTGGGGGAATTAGTGTCTAGTAGCATTGTAGCACTGATAAACTAAACACATTTCTAACCTGTTGGAATCCCCTGCCATCTCTGTCTGATGTTTAAGATGTCCTAGCAAAATCAGTGGTTTAGAGTATTGAATGGCTACTGGTTTCTTGTTTCACCTGACCTTTGATAGTATGAGGATTTCTAATGTTGACTCTCGGCAGTTCCCTTCTTCCTGAAAACCCGGAGCTGGCTCTTGTGTATGTGGTGTACTGTTTTTAGCTACAGTGTTCTCTCTGACTGCTTTGTATTAGACTCTTGTAGTCTCTGGACAGTTCGTGTAGTTCAGGGTATGAACAGCTTATACAGTCAAGGGGAATGGAGAGAGGAAACAAAGCTATAGTTTGATGCAAAAGAATTATTTTTAAATTCAAGTCACTTGAAAGTTAGAATAGTTTGAGTTCACCCATGTGGTCTTAATTTATACATATTTCTGTGTTAATTATCATGTAGTCTTTAATTACAGTATCAAGTTCTATTTATTCTTCTGCATTACTTTTGAATTAAGCCTGCAAATTTTTGAGACAGGCCCAGGCATTTCCACGGTCCTCTGTTAACAAGACCGTGTTCTGAATTCTGTACTAACACATCTATCAAGAATTTAGGCAAGCTCTGCAATTTATCCTCTTCAAGGCCTTTGTGTGGTGGTAACTCTTTTCACAAGCCAGATACCTGTCCTCACTCAGTGTATTGAGGGAGTCAGTTTTGAAAAGCGGTCCCAGATCCCCTGAAATCTGGGAGATAGTAGAGACATGTGGTCTGACTGTGTTCTGTGTCTTAGCCCCTCCTGCTAGAGGAAGTTCTAGTAACTGTTTGGTGGTGTGCTTGATCCAGGTGTGCATCCTGCTGTCTGCCTGCTCATAAAGATATTTTGTGTGCATATCTCATTAAGAAACCTCTTCTGTCACAGCATCCATCCTACCATTGTGGGGAAGTGTTACATGCAATTGCTCCACTGAAATAGGAAGTAAATGTTAATCCACCTCCTGGGCATGGTACCTCCTTTAGGTAGTGTGACACTTCCTATCAAACTGAAGTGCACATACCAGTCTCAACATCTGCTGCATGAAGGACTAAGCAGCTTTTAATTTTTGAACTTTTTCCACAGATCAATCCCTTGTTGTCATTTAAAGGTGGGTAGGAACAGAGGCATCTGGTTTGATACTAATACCTTGATGGGGTTGGCTTTTATCATCTGTAGTTAAGAAAGCAGTGTCTTATGTGGGTGCCTAAACCAAGCCTATATACAATTGCTTTCTTTTTTTCAACTGTTTTATTTTGCTTCTGCATCAGTGTCCTGGTCCTAAGAACTATACTGTCTACTTTTCCTGTGGAGCATGTAATTTGTGGTACTGAACTGTTCCCTGTGTTTTGGGGTGGTTTTTTTTAATCTTCTTTACACCTCTTCCTTTTCTTAGGAATAGTGTGTTCTAGGGAACATACTAGTAAGTGCTCCTTTTGCCCTTCCCACACTCCCTGAACGTGTCATGGAATAATTTAAAATTCCATTTAATTTAAAGTTCAGTCAAGTCAATCATATTATTAATACTGGATTTGGGAATCTCCCTTTAAGAGTGAATATCTAAAGCAGTGTCTGTCACTATATTGCTGGTTTTGCAGTAATGTGTGGTAGCTCTTCTCCATTAGCATTTCAGTTTATAGTAGCTTTGAGTCAGGATGCCAGAAGTTTCTATTTCTCCCTGATAAATAGCAGGTGGATGTGTTGCTTGACTGAATCAATGGCTAATGGATGAAACCACATAATCTGGGATTATCATGGAAAGGCACATTGTTTATAGTCATTTTTACAGTGCTAAGCCCAGAAGTGCTTATCCATATAAAATGTAAAGTGCTGTTCAGGATTAAGCATCCAAGTCAGAAATGTGATATAAGTACAAAACCCAGAAATTAATTAAAATATTTTTATTACTTTCTAATTATAAGCACATTTGGATGTACTTTTCTTGTTAAGGATCTTGTATTTAGTTCAAAGATGAAGAGCATTCCACTACTGAACCTTTTAAAAATTGAAATGAAGTTTATCATTTCAAGACTTGCATTGCTTGACTTCAACTCTTTCTGATTGTATCTAGCTCTTTTTCACTGTACGTCGAGGAAATTGTTCAATTTAATTTACTCAAGAACTTGTTTATTGAAAGACCAGAGTGTAAAATTCCATGTCTGTTTAACATTCAGAAATTTACCATTAAGCTATGTGACACAAGTTAAAATTTATGTTAATACTGTCTTGATTAAACAGCACTCATTAGCACTCACTGTGATTTGGCCAAATCGGTTTCGTAGCAGATGTCACAATAAAGGAGGCATCCTACTATAGCATGTCCAAATTCAGTTTAGGGCACTGCAGCAGTGTTTTGCACTTATACAGCATCTTTCATTTAGAGCACTTCACGCAATTTTATTGAGAAAACATATTAGATAAATTAATAACCAAAGCAAATTAATACACTTTAAAGAGCTGCAGGACATTTTATACCATCAACAGATGTCTTGTGTTGCAATTTTTAGTGTTGAAGACCAAAATAGTTGCCTGGTGGTTTTTAACACAGAACTCACTTTACATAGCTAGCAGAAGAAGGTGTGAGTTAACCCGCTCGGGTTAAGGTTGGAACGGATACTAAATATTTGAAACCACAGCTTCCAACTACTTTTAAGTAATCCTTAGCCAGTATTAGAATCTTTAGTGCTCTTCAGGCCTCTCCTGTTCAGTTTTCTTTTAATACTGCTTTATCATCACAGAAAATACTTGTGATTTCCAGTCTATTCCTTCAGTTATTCTTTGGTGCCTACTTGCAGCATCACTTAAAATTCCCGTTGTGGGGGCTTTGCCCAACTAACTGAAAACTGAAGTGATGTTGGCTCTGTATGCAGTGTTAAGTTTATAGCTATGGGTTAAAACATTCCCTGTTAAGTCCTCACAGTTTAGTTTTATGTGTTTTGTTACTTCAGTTAATGTATGCAGAGAAAGTAGATACAAATGATAATTGTCCATATGCAAATCTAAGGATTTTCTGTTTGTTTGTCTGTAACGTTCTTTTTCCCTTTTCCAAACTTGTCCCATTCCATTGTTCCCATTTCCAAACTTGTCCAGCATTCAGAAGTTGTATTATAGTTGCCATGTAGTGCAAAGCAGAAACCCAGATACCTGACACACAACACCAAACAAGTCCCTGCCTATTTTTTTTTGTTGTTTAAGAAATGGACTTATCATGTTTTGCATTTACTTAATGGTTACATTTATTGATTGTATTTTACAGATAGTATAACTGAGAGCAGACACTGAAGGCAATTTGCCAAAGATCCCAGTATTTCCTGTAATTCTGGTTGTGTTTTCCTGATTTGATTTGGAATGATTCAATTAAGAACTATATGTAATTTCATAGATGTGTGATGTATCAAGTTTGTGGCTCACCATTTCCCTCTGTGCATGCACCTGACTAGGTTTTCTTGTAACCACAAGTCATTTTACTGCCAAATTTTCCCAAGTTTAATATGACACAGGCCATTTAGTAAGGTGAATAGTTCAGTTGGATTTCAGCCACCCTTGAAAGCAAAAAGTACTTTTTCAAAATATTAAAACTATTTATTGCATTTTTTAGGTCTTTGTATAGCTCAAAGACAGTTAAAATTATTTTATTTAAACCAGGGATGTCATATTTCAGTGTTGAAAGCAAATGTTAAAGAAGCTGAGGAGCAGCTGACAGCAGGCTGAGAAGGCGGAGGAGCTGTTTGGCGTAGTCAGGAGGCTGCAGAAATTCAGTCTCCTGGCTCTCCTTTGACTCCTAAATCCCTGTAGTCTGTTGGCTGCAGTGCTGGTGGGGAGATGCTAGACATGAGAGCTTGGAGTTTGAGTTTTAGCACTGGTACTGTAACATTTAAAGGAAATGGAAGATAAGACAAGTGAGGACTGGAGATCTAGTAAAGGCTTTCTGAGGCATTAATGGTCCGCAAAATGGAGTCCTCTTACATTATTCATGCCCTTTAAGCTTTTAACCAAGCTGAGCATTCTGTGCTCAAGTGTGATAGTAGAAGGTAAATGGAAGTTAACCCTGTAGTGATATAATGAAAGTTTCTTGCCAAAGTAATGATTTTGACAGCATGTTCAGGAGATAGAAGCTTGTCTGAGAGGGGAAAACAGATTTAAACTCTGAAATGATCTAAGAAAGTGCTCAAGAGTACACTTTAGCGAAACCATGGAATGACTGCTTGAACCTCTGTGCAAGTCCTGGGGTCCCTTTCCTACCTTACTCTTTCTCATGAAAACGTATCTTCCACGTTTCTAAAGAAGATCTGTCTTACAGCTGCAAGATGAGCTAGTACTCAAAGCTTCCAAGTGATGGAAAGCTTTGCTGTAGAAAGCTTCAGTGTGTTAAGACTGGCTGTGGTAGCCAAGACTTCTCAATGATTTATAAATCAGGTACCAGAAAACTGTCGGTATCTGAATTCCAGCTTGAATGTGTAGATGCTACTGTGTTTGTGATTGTTTCTTTGAACATGTTTATCTTTCATTAGGTGAACTCTTCAGGATTTAGAATTCTTTTTTTCCTCCTCCTCCTACCATTTTTAATTTTATCCCGTTACACACAGTAGGATTGTGTGCACAAGGGAGCTTTTAGGAAGGGTTCAGAAACAGGAGGCTTTTAATGCAATGGATCTATATTGATAATTGATCTGGGATATTTATGCTGGAGTGGTCTCTTATACTCCCTGTCTATCCCTCAGCTCCTCTGAGGTTTCACAGCAAGTATCCAGAATGTAAAACAGATCATTGCATGCTAGTGGAGAATGACCTTACTCAGATGCTGAATTACTTTGGGGAGGGAGCGGAGAAAGTAGCCGGAAATACGTCCTTTGCTGGTGCATAAGCTTAAGGGTGTCTAAAGTTTGATTTACTGTATGCATCTTCTGTAGACAGGACAAAAACGTATTACTTTGGATACAGGGGAGATATATAACTTGTGGGGATAAACACAGTATCTGTGCCAAGTACTGGCTACCTTGTGAGCACAGAAGGCAGACTTCCCCATGTGCTCACAGACTCTTTATATTCATATTTCTCCTTCTTTCCCACTTACATGTTCAAGAATAATATTTTTAAAAGCAAATTATTACTTAGAAGCACAAGGTCTCTAGCTTTTAGGTGAAAGACAATTCTGAAAATTTTACCCTGGAATGTTTAAGTCTTCTAGGTTGAAGGGAGTTCTTTTGTTTATGTTGGAGCCAAGAATTTGATGCATTTCTCATGTGGCATAAGCCTTTGATTTGATAAAGACTCCACCTTGGAGTCCAGCAGTTGAAAATGAAGGCTCTCAGGGAACAGTGTATCTCTTCATGCTTTGGTTTTCAGGAGAGACTAAAGAAGTGTTTGGGCCACAGCAATAAAGTTGAGGAGGAAACTTATACATAAAACACAGTGAGTGGTACTAGTCTGGGTATCATAACTGCACCCATGAACCTTGAGAGAAAGATAGAAGAGTTTTTGTGAGTGGTGCTTTTTGGTTTGGTTGGTTGGGTTTTTTGGAGTTTGGTTTTTATTTGGTTAGTTGGTTGGGGGGAGTTCATTTTGATTTGGCTTTTCTGCTTTGGTGGTTTTTTGTGGGGTTGTTGGTTTGTTTGGGTTTATTTTAATAAAATCATTCTTGTGGAGATTTGTGAAGATTGTTTCTCTGGCATTGCACTCTTGATTTTGCAGCCTCATAGCTGCATGTTAAATGAGCTGTTGCAATTTTACCCCTTGGATATTTTTCAGACTAATGAACAACTTATTTTGCTGGTGGATATCAACAATACATACTACTGAATGCTCCTGAGAGGTTGCTAATGGCAGCCTCTGAGTGATGATTGAGAAACTGTTGAAAGTTTTGCCTTACTTTTAAAGTATGCTAAGCATTTCATAGTTAAGTAGTTAAACTTTTTGACTTTGGTTCAACTACAGCATTTCTCTGTGACTATTGCTTACGGCAGATAGTTTTCTTGATATGATGTTTTTGCTACAGTGTCAGTCAAGATTTAGGATCAGTAACACATGTAGTGAAACAAGTGCTGGAAGTTCCAGAAAGTCTCTGTTGAAGAGCTTTAGCAGCCTTAACTAGTTGCCTGTCATCTTGTGAGACAGTCTTTTACAATAGCTCTGGTTTTGGTTAATTTTTGAATGATTGTTTTGCCCTTCTGAAGGTAATACTTGCAGATTCTTTATATGCTGCTTATTTAAATAAATCTCTGTAGTGTTACAGTCTCTAAAGCACCATGAGCAGTCCAGCATTAACCCCCCTTAAAAATCTCTCCAGCTCAGTCAGTAGCAGCAGGGATCTCCATTCACCTCTGCCAGGTGTATAGCAGGAGACCCACGCTTGGATTTCGGTGCAGCCTTCGGTTCCCCCCATCAATAATCGTGACTGTGTATGCAGAGCCACTAGGGTACAGGGTGAAAGCCTTTGACTTGAACCAAAGAAGCTGTGTGCTCAGCCTCCATTGCAGGTAGTAGAAAGGGAAAGAGATTGGGAAATAAAAAGCAGTAGCCCAAGCATAAGAGAACATGGAATCACCACTCCCTTCTGTCAGAAGAAGTGTGACAAGAAAGTCCTGCTCTGGAGGACTGGTAACCTTAGTCTGGGAAATAAGGGGGAGGAAATGCAGAGACTAGGTTTTGCATAAAGCATGCTGGCACCATTTGAGTATTCAGCATGCCTGCTATGCTTAATAATGTTGGTATTTAAGTAGTTTTAAGAAGGCTTTGAAGTTAGAGCCATGTTGAGTTAAGGTAGAGGTCAGTGTGTTGTAACTGTTGGCTGGATGTTGATAACAAGTTTGTGTATTTCCAAATTTTTAAGCTATTTGACAAAAAAAGAAAATTTATGAGTATGACTTTTCAATCAAATTTTTAAATAATTATGGTAGTTTTATATGGCAAAACCCAACAAATCACAGAAGGCTGTTCATTTTCTTCATGGCCTAATTGAACAAGTGAATTGAAACTCTTGGGCACAGATTTTACCTCTAACATACAGAGAAGTATGTATGTATTTACAATTTAAAATTTTGAAAAATGCCTGTCAAGTGTTTTACAGCAAGGAAATCCCAGGCAAGAGAGAAGTGGGTATCTCCCATTGGAATCAACATACAGGCATAGTGGCTGTGCCTGGGAAACTGTACAGAGCAGCTCTTCACGCTGCAACTCCTGCGGCCCCTGGCAACTGTGAAACAGAGGAAACTTTAAAGAGTATAGTTGTGGACAAGCCCAGTGCTGCTGCTTGTGTGGAAGGAATTGGTTCAGAAGATTTATCTGTTTAGGTTTGCTGTTCCCTGCTTACGCCATGCCTTCTCACTATTCCTCTGACTTCAGGACTGCCTTCTCTAGAAGGTGAGGCTTCCCATCCATGATCTTCCCTTGAAGAGAGTATGAGAGACAATAGCACAGCCTGGAAGAAGGACATGCAGTTCTATTGCCTGTATTGTCAAGAGCGTTTTAGAACACTTTGGATTGTGATTACTGGAGGCACAATGCTGCTTCAGACCTCTTAAGATATAGTTGAGTGGAGATTGCATTGATATAAAGAGGCCTGTATGGGTTGAAAGAGCAATTACAGGAGAGCACTCCAAAGCAGCTGAAGTGGGGAAAAAATATTTCCTCCCCCTCCATATATGACAGGAATATGTTTACATAATTAGTAGGAAAACTGCTCACAAATATCTGTAATTTTGTGTATGTTCCCACGGGGATAACCACTTTCAGAGATCTGTAATTTGTCTATATTCCCATGGGGACAGTAGACTGTGAATGTAAACCACACTGCACACCACATCTTTGGCAGGTCATCTGTTTGTTCGGATGTGCACAGCGCTTCCGTGCACTCAGAGGTTACAGAAACCAGCTGAGCATCACTCCTAAGGGCACCAATGCCTTGTGAAGCTACATTTGGGACCTTTACCTGTGTACTGTTCCCCAGGGGTCCATGGACTGCCCTCAAGCTTAGGCCTGGTCCTTCAGCCCTGACTTGAGTGGTATGGTAGGTGTGCCTGTCTCCATTTCTGTTTCCAGTATTGTTTCCTGGATGGACCATGAACTTATATTGTAGATAGGGTGTCTTCTGTCTTGTCCAGTTCCTGGCTCCATCTCCATATGCTCCTAACTGGATCCCAGGTGGCCCTTGGACCTGTTTTATCACTCTTGTTGTTTCATACTGTCAATGGGACCTTGTCACCAGTACACAACTTCATCTGCCATGTTTAGATATGGTGGCACCCCATAAGTGCCCTGTTGTCTCCTGTTTTTTCTCTCTGGGAGCCGCCCGTCCTTGATGCACCCTGAGACCAGAAGACATTGTGCCAACAGAGTAATTTCTGGTGACAAAGTAGCCAGAAGAGGTGGAACAAACTTACCTGCAAGATTACTGTCTCTTTTTGAAGCCAAAACAGTTGCAAAGTGAAAAAGTGAGAGCAGAGTCATAGAGCTTTTCTTTTCATGCTGGTGGTGTTTTAGAAGGGGTTTTTTTGGTTTTTTTTTTTTTTCTCAAGCTGTTCCTGCCTGACACCAGCCACCCTTAGCAGTGATAAACAGCACATGGGAAAAATTGGGTCTCCTCTTGCTTGCCACAGGTACAACAATATGAGAGGTGGTGGTGACACCATTGATGGTGGTCACTATCTCTGTTGCTGATGGTTCTTGGAATGAAAAGCATCCTAAAGTGAAGGTATAAGATCTTGTCAAAAAATAAGTATTCTCTTTGTTTTTGTGGCAGTAGATAGCTTCTTTTATCTCAGTTCAGTGAGAGCAGCTTCCATCCTGTACTTCATTAATTGTAAAAGCACCATCCTCCCATTCTGTCCCTTGTATTTAGGAAGATCTTCAGAAATGTTCAAAACACCTACAAAATCCTCTTGATTTTAAAGAAGTTATACCAGTATTCTTGATTGCTGTTGTCTTACCTTCTGTTGCAGCTTTGCTTATACATCTTTCTTTTCTTTTAAGTTTAAACTATAAGCTTCTCTTTGTTCTGTGTTTGTGTGGCACACTTCATAAGACAAATACTGTAGCTAGTGATAAAATTTACAACATATTTTTCCTGCAGCAGAAAATGCTATTTGTATGTCTTATCCATTGCCTGTAGTGGATCAGAGCATCTATCCATCAAAATTCAAAGTGTGTTCCTTATCAAGAGTAGATTTTATTGTTTCAGAAAAAAAAATATCTGTAGACAATTATGATATTACACATTTTCTGTATGTTTATTTTGTTGTGCCTTGAAACAGGAGTGTTTCTGTTTTGTGATTAATGCTTATTGTTATTAATTCAAATATGTTTATTATAAATATTAATGCTTTGTAATGTTCTTAACATCAGGGTTAATGCCATAGTAGGCACTACTGGATAATTGTGTGTGATGTGAAGCTATATAATCTCAAATTACCCAGATTTCTTTCCCTGAGTCTCACCGTGTATTCCCTTGTCCTTTTATTTAGAAACCAAATTAATAGCTCTTAATCTGTCCAGTCTTTCCTCTTGCATGTTTTGGAATTTTTTCATGTCCCTCTTAAACTTCCTGTCAGATTTTTTAAAAACAAACCTTATCAAAAACCAAACAAAATAAGAAAAAGAAAATAAAACCCGCTGATGTAAGATTTTTTTTTTCAATTAGCAATTTAGATCCATTACTTAAATTTTTTTTTTTTTTTTTTTGTTATTTTAGGGTAAAGGGGTGAGAACTGAACAGTGTTTCACAGCGGAAAGCATATGTTAGTTCTTGTATGACTCACCTTCTAATTCCTTATACATCTTAATATAATTTAATATTTTTACTGTTTTGGGTTTTTTTTACTGTCACTATTTACTAAGCACATAGTGTGCCTTCTTGAGGGTGTCTAGCTTTTCCCCTTTTTTGAGTTAGTTATTTATGACCCTGTTAAACAAGTATGAGTGGCTATAATTTTCCCTGTTTAGTACTTTGCTTTTATTAACCTTAAATACAATGTATCATCACGTTTCTTCTTCTTAAAGTGATTCTTCTAAGGGAATATATATGTATGAAATTATTGTTTGGATTACAATTTCTTGGTATTGTCAAAGCACCTAGAGTTCTCATCACAGATCAGGTGCCAGCTGTTTTGGATGCTTCGTGAACGCAGCACAAAAACCAAATCCTTCATTTTAACTCATCTGCAGAGCTACAGAAGTCAGATTTATTAATCAAAAACTCAATGTACCACCATTTCTGCTTCTTTAGAGTACAGCATTTGCTACTTGAAATGTTCACAATCTTTTCCTACTGCAGCATTTGATTAGTTCAAATAGATGTATTAGCTGTTTGTCAGTGTTACGGTTTTATTAGCTTTTATTGCCAGCTTGCTTTGCGTCAGTGTTACGTGCCGTTTTTCCTGAATTTGTGTTCTGCATTTTGTACCATGATTTGTATAATGTGAAAGTTGTTTCCATACAAATTGGATTTTGTTTTTCTCTTAATAGAGACTCTCTGTAATCCTCTGCATATTACAAATCTTCTCCTACCTCATTGATATGATGTACTCTGGTTTACAGCCCACTGTGATCACAGCCTGGTGACTTCTGTCATTCTACTGCATTTCAGTTTTGCTTGTTACGTCGTTCTCTTCTTCCATGGCAGAGTAATTTTCTCTCTTTTATACAGTTCTTCATCCTACATCAGTCTCTTGAGCCCCAGATGTTACTAGTCTAAAAATGGGACAGAAATTAACCCTGAACTCAGAAGACCCCAAACGCTTTCTTTTACTGCTTTTACAGACTACTGTGTATGAATGCGTCTTGATGCCTCTCACAGGAAGAACATTTTGAAAGAGGCCAGGGCTGTAGCACAGCACTGTCATTTCCACATCCCTGTGCTTTGAGGGATACCTAGAGTATCAATGAGCTGCACAGATAAACCAGTTATCCAGACTGTTCATTTGTGTTTCCCTCAACCCTTTTCCTTCACCCCCTACCTTGTGGCCACTATTCAGTGCTGTTCTGTCCATAGCCAGCCTACGCCGGTTATGTACTTGGGGCTTACCCACTCATCAACAGTTGTATGTTATTTCCATACCACAGCTTCAAAATCTGTCCTTGTCTTCAGGGCTCCAGACAGACCTTGCTTTCTTGCATTGCTTGGTTACAGAGCTGCCCAGTTCTGCAAAGGGTACTGGTGAGTGGGGGAAAGAAGGATCTGCTAGCAAAAACTAGTCAAGAGAAAAATCCTGGGCAGAGCCCTTTCCTAGTAAACTGCACTTCCACTTCTTCCAGTGTCTTCAGTTGTCAAAACTAACATGCTGTGTGATGGGGAATTTCCGTAGCAAGGAAAGTTCCTGTGTTTACAGCAGATATGTGTATGATGCAATATGTGGGGATGCTGGCTGCCCTAGGTCTTGTTTGCCAGCATCACTGTGAGCACAGGTTCTTTGCTTTCCTCTTTCATTCATCTGTCTCAGGGCGCTGTTGCCTCCATCTCAACTTTGGTGGGGTCAGGGAAAGTCCAGGCGATCACGACGATGTAAGTTTGTATTTTTATTTATGAGGGGGCTGGGGAAAGGGCTGCCTGGTTTCTAAGAACTTCATTGTGGTGGATTAACTTTCCTCTTGAATGATTGCATATGGTACGTTCAAGCGAGAGACTGCAAAGCGGGCGGGCAGCCTGCGCACAGCAATTAAAGGCTCAGTGTGGGCAGGGAGTCAGCGAGAGGGCCGCACGCCCTTGGCACAGCCTCCTCCAGCACGCTTCGTGTCGGTGGCTCCATGAGCCATGTTTCCTGCCAGAGCGAGCCCTCCCTCCTCCCGAGTGCTCCAGTAGGTCACTAATAAACCTCAGCAGGAAAAGTCAAAATGCAGCTCATGAAGAACTTTACAGTCCCCCTTCTCCTGCCCGCCCTGTGCTCTGTCCTGGGAATGTGCTGCCCACACAGTGACCAGAGAGGAATCTGGAGGCATTTGCAAGATAATGCCATATCAAATGTTCTATTCTCACACTTTCTTCTTGTATTTTCAAAACTGCGTACATATTTCCTTTCAGTGTGCATGAATAAGCACATCACTCTGAAACTGAAAAGGGGGAAATGCATTTGCAAATGTGCGAAACCACATAACTGTAATAAATTGCTTTAATTATGTATGGTGTGTTTATTTTCTGGAAACCTATCATGCATTGCTCCAACAAGTAGCCTTTCCTGTTTGCTTGCTGCTGTTTACCAGGCTGGCCATCTTCCCAAAGTAATCCTCATCCAAATTCTCCACTTGACAGACACTCACCAAGTGCTTTTTTGATCCTGAATGCTCAGCATCATCTTCTCTAGCAGACTGCAAAAGGTAGAGACACTAGGTTTTCTCCCTAGGAATTTGGTGTCTTAGTATTTTTAAGTAATATATTTTTTTATCTGGTTTATGATGTTTTTAGAAAGATACAGATGTACAGAGCTATCTCACTTGTGAATAGTTTCAGCCAATTAGTAAGCACAGGTGGAGATCGCTCATATTGTCCTCCTTGGGCCATCACAGTTCCTGGGTACCTGAGCAAGCTTTCCCATAGTTACTGGTTTTCCTGGTAAGTGGCAAGCTCCTTCTGTTTTCCTTTACTGTTTGGGAGGATTGGGAAGGCGTGCTATCAAAGTGCATTGGTTTCTTTAGTTTTGGATGACAAAAGCTACAGAAGCAAAATTGCATTGTTTTTACTGCTGGATAAGTAATATTTTGCACTCTCTTTTCTTGTCCACCATTGCCTGTATTTGACCTAGTGGTTTTTATTTCAAGCTAGAAATTCAGGTGTTTTTTACCTCTTTCACCTTTTCTAAGATAGATAGTTTTGGAGTTACTTAACAATTCCTTACAACAATCAGGAGCGATTTAAGGTGTTACTAAGTATGGGAAAAGGTTTATTTTGAAGACTTTCAACTTGAAGTTGAAAAGGAGGTGAAAAAGATTAAAGGGAAGCTTTTTGACTTTCTGTTGGTGTTTTTCCCTATCTGCAGTGGAGAAAAGCAGTTCAGTACTGTTGGGATTAAATGCATAGAAGAGCTGAAAAAACCCAAATTCTCTTCCTCTGGAAAGAAATGATTTTTCAGAAGGTTCAGAGTGAATTTGAGAAGTTAAAATTACCATTCACATGATGGTGGTGGCCTGTCTGGGCCTGTCATACCCCCTGCCTTCTCAGGAGCTCCAGCTAAAAGTGATCCAAAGTGTCTAGAAATAACCTTTGTGCAGCTGGGAAACTGATAGCATTCATTTATTCCTCTGCTTGTAACTATCTGTGTGTGCAGAAGGGAGAGATACTTGCTCTTCCTTCCTGAAACTTTCTTTCTAGAAGTTGCAATGCTCTCAGGATATGATGACCGTATTAATGAATTCATCAATCACAATAATCTGATTAAATTGATGGGGGAGAGTGAGCCAGCAGATGAAACAAACAGATTATTTTAAGATATATGAGATACCCAATTAGTGACTGACTCACTTAGCATTTAAATGGAAGTGTTGCACAGGAGATTTACTGGTAACCAACATAATAAATTATACTATATGGTTTTTCATCTAAGAGAAGGGCTTGTGTACTATTACAGGTACCTGTAAATAAAAGAGTGGCAAAGTGTTACATGTAAGAAATATGAGGTATATATTACTTTATTACTTTTAATATATGTGTGTGTGTATATATATATATATATATATGCATGTGTGTGCATTTTGCTTAGTAATGGACTAGGATATGCAAAGTACCATGGAGAGATTAGCTTGGATTTTAAGCCTTGTACAGGCACTTTGGCCAGGACCTGGTCAATGTGTTTTCAGACATACAGGAAACTGAGGTTTGAGTAGGAAGGGAGTTGCTTCATGTTGCTGAGGTTTCAGGGGCAATCCCCTAGAGTACAGAGATAATGGAAGGGAAGCTTTTTGTCAGGGAGCATATGTTTTTGTGACGATTACACTGTGTATAGATTAGGACTTCTGGGAGAGAGGGAATGGGAAGATGTGCTTGAAACATAGGACCATCTGCCAGTACCTTGGCATAGTCATTTCATTAATGAGAAGCTTATTAGCTTGAGTCCAGCTGAGATAGACAAGAAAGGCAGCAAAAGGGACAGAAAACTGTCATCCAGCCACTGTTGAAACAGGGAAGAGTTGGCCCCGATAACCTGTAAAATCTGATTTTGTTAAAAGAACTATTCTTGTTCTGCCTGGTAAGAAGGTATCAGTCTTCTTGTTGCTGAAATTTTTTTTCCTTAATTTTGTAATGCAATGTGGGATGTTCTTCACTAGGGAAAACATGTACCTGAGAGTGAGCTGAAATTCACAAGATGGTACTAGGAGAAAAGGAAAGGGCAGTGATTTTAAGTGTGAAATCAGTTTTGCATCAAATGACTGCCTTTTCCCTTTAGTACACACTTAAAGGTGCCCTGTGTCAAATGTTGGAGATTTAATATTTGTGGTGACAAAGGATGATAACTGGAAGACACAACTTCGAGAGTACTACAGCCCCAGCTCTAGCTATGCCAGCAACCTCAGAGAGCTCACAGTCTGGCCTGTGCTCCATATGACCTGAAAAATGGGGGTGGGGGTGCTCAGGGTGGGCAGAAAATAGTGCTTGAGAGGCAAAAAGGCAGTGGTTAGGAACCTGTGAACTCTGTTCTTGCAACCTCATGCTCCTGATTCTGCTGCTGACATGGTAAGTGCCTGAACTTGTGCTCTGTTCCTCAGTTGTACTGTCATGTAAATCATAAAAAAATACATGTAGCCTGTTTTACGGAGAGCTTTGCTGTCGTTCTGTTGCTACAAGACTGAAATGCTGTTGTATTTAAATGGTGTTTTTCTTTTGACAGTAGAGTCAGACTTGAGTCTGGGTGAGGTGAAATGGCAGAACCTTTGCCTGGAAAAAATGGTGGTTAGAAGTACAAAGTGGTTTGGGTGTTGGTATTTGGGACATTATTTCCCTTTTGTCTGGTTTTATACTGTTCAGGTTGGACTGGTAGTTAAGGTGAAGGGGAGGAATAAGAAAAAAAGTGTTTCCCATGAAAAGTCCTATAATCTGCAGCTGCCTAAGTCCACAAGAGCATGGATGTGTTCAAGACATGGAATGAGGGTTATGCAGTTCACCGGTAAGATGGTCTGGTAAATAAGGATGGACAAGGGCAATTTCTGTTTGTACTGCTAGGATAAAATACTCTTTTCCCTGATGCTTTTGCTGATTTATGAAGTAACTTAGATGGGGCATTGTCTCTGACTTTGTCCGTTGTAAATCTGTTAAACAAAAGGAACATGTATTTTCAAAAAATGAGTAGAAAAATATAGCTTAGGAGTGTCAAAACACCTAAGCAGAGTGAGCTTTAAATGAAAGGGGTTGGTTCATCATCCACTTTGCCAATGCTCTTTTTGTATAGAGGAGGGGAGAAGATTAGCAAGATGAAAATCATGTTATAACAGAGGTAAAAATGGGTTGTGGTTGTGTCCCAAAGGAGAGAGGAGTGTTTTGGCTGTGATTCATGAGTAAAGCTTAGACAATTCCATGCAGGTAAATAAATAAATACTGTACAGCGTGGTGTTTGTATACATGTGCAAACACTGGCACAACATAAAGTTAAATCCCAACCTCTGTGCTTGTGAATTTGGTGGAAATAGTTCTGATGGTTGCGACAAGCATTAGATCAGACTCTCATGCCAAGATGTAAATGTGATCTTCTAAAACTAAAACCAGAGCTACTGCTTTTACATACTTTTTCTACCTGCCTTAAAATGGAGTGGAGTTGATTCAAAGTCTTTAAAAAACCCCATGTCCTGTACACTAGACCCTACTGTGTTTCAGCTGTTGAAACACTGATAGTATCCTGCAGTGACAATGTTCAATTGACATGTTACATGTTTTTTAAACAGAGAGTTCGTGTATTTTCTCTCTCGAGTAGTGGAAGAATATTGTTGGTCCCACAAGGGCATGGTAGGTCAGGGTTTTGGCTCAGCCCACAAATCTAAAAGTCTTTGCACTTAGTGAGGCCATAAAGAAACCTCCAGCTGGCTGGATGCCTCTCTTAAAAACACAAATGTGGCCTTATTCCAAAATGATGCTCAGGCGAAGTTGTGTATGCTTCAGTCTCATGGGATGAGAGAGAAGTGGGAGGGGGGCCTTCACTGATATTCCAGCAAAGCCAGGAAAGTCAGATGTTTGCACGAAAACACAGGGAATTTAATCACTGGTTGACTCAGAATCTCTCTGAAAGGCTAGAATAAGGTGGGTGAAGAAAAAGAAGGAAGGCAGCAGAGAGCTTTTAACATGAGGTATAAAGAAATTAAGAAGGTAAGTAGGAATTTTCATTTCATTGCAAGCACAAAAGCTCCCTTAGCTGTTGATGTGAACTCTGAAATCGTGGAGCTCTGTGCAGCGTTTTCCTTCCAGCAACAGAGCACAGAGCTGAGTGCCGGCACTGGGAGTGTTATGCACAGCTTTGCTTTAGTGCTTTTCTGGGTCAATGGCTCTCAAACAATGCCGCACAGAGCTGCTTTAGTCGTGCTTCCATGAGTCAATCTGTAAGTACTGACACTTCTCCCTGACGGTAACGCAGCATCCTAGAGAATCTGCAGACTTTTTTGACTACTAATCTCAAAGCATTTATGGTGTTCCTTGAACTCAGGTTGGTCAATCATGTGTACCTTTTTTCAGATGCCATTCTTCCTGACAGTTCAACCACAGTCAGATTGTTGACTTGAAAAGACCAAATGAAAGGATGCGGCCAAGTCCTTGCACCTGTAGCATTGAAAGAGTTTTGATACCACTCTCTTCGCATTGTTCTGGCACTACTTTCTGAGTAGCCACAAGCTGTAGTGTTGTCTCATGGAAACTAAGGAGAAAAGAGAATTACTGGTTCATGCAAAATTTTTTTCCGTGAACAATGGGATCATGCAGCTGCATCATTTATATTCTTTTAAAATGGATTTGTGTACCAGGTTGTTTTACCTCTGCATCCCAGAAACTATAAAGGAAGAGGGATGCTAGGCAGAATTAAAATAGTGCATTGAAATATTCTTCCAAAGAAGTTCATATGGTAGTGGAGACTTCTGGTGATGGATCAGGTATCTATTTCCATTTGTAGGAAGGTTCAGTGACAATTTGAGCATTTATTTAAGCCAAACTCTGTGGTGATTGGGAGCCCCCAGGGAGGAGGGAACAATCTGTTCAACGTTTGTGAGTTCCTCACCAGCTGGCTGCACCTGCAGCCTTCACCATCAGCGGCTGGGTATAGAGGCGTTTTGGAGAGTGGTAGCAGTGAGCAGAGCTTGAGAAAACTGTGGAAAGAGAAAGAAAGCAATCCTCCAGGTGTGGGAAAGATCCTGAGGGTACGTGTCTGTTTCTGAGTATTGGCTAAGCTGAATTTGGGGCTGAACATTGGCTAAGCATGTAAAAGGTAATTGAATGAGAATTTTTTATTTCTTCTTTCCCCTCATCCCTCTGAAAGCATGAATTATTTCTACCTGTTTTCAGTGTTTCCATATATGCACATTTCCTTCGTCTCACCTACTGAAACAGGCAAGATGCAGCTAATTATTAAACAGGTGTGGATATAGCCCATCTGGTAACAAGTCTTACCCTCTCACAATCTAAGATAGCATGTTTGTTCTTCCAGATTTGGATTTACTTCAACTTGGTGTGTTTGCATCCAGGAAGAAGCCCTTTACCTGCACTTTATATTTGACTTATGGGATGGAGTATCTCTTCTCATTGTGTATCTGTTCTGTACAGCTAGTTGTGCCTTGGCCACTTACTGGGCACCTTGGAACTTACTACTATGATTCTCTAAGTGCATGCAGGGAAAGCTGTTGAAGCAGCACATAAGAACTGAATTATAGGCAAAACTAGGTTTTCTTTGTTGAAGTGTGTCTTTATGGCCTTATCAGATATGTTTTATACCTTTTATTTGGGTATAGACTATTTGCTTTATTGGTTTTCCCCATTATATAAAATGAACAAGTTTAATTTAAATCAGTTCTTTGGTAGGGGTGAATCATAACTTGGAATTGCCAGTTCATTACATTGTAGGCATCTTTGTGGGGTTAAGCAAGGAGTTGTTTATACTTTGTCCCCCCCATCATCTTAGATATTGGCAGAAACACACTTCACTTTGTGATAAAAGTAAGCATAAGGAGCCTGAAGAGGCAACATGTCCAGATCAACTATCAACAATGATAAAGGAAAAATGTAGAGAAGGAATTACATGGACTTAATGTCAGCAGGGTTCTGACTTAATTTGCTTTATTTAATGGAAAAATAGAATAAGAGAAATAAATTGCCCTCTTCCTCTTGAAATTCTCCACAGTAGCTGTCAACTTCACTGTAAATTGGAGGTCACCATTTAGACATAAAACCTTTACATAGCTTTCTGTTGCCATTACGTTCATTCCCATGGGATTTGGGCTCCTAGGTTTTTTCAGGCTGTCTGGAAACCTAACACATGATTGTCTTTTATTAATCTGATTATTTGATTGCTTTTTTTTTCTTAAGATAACAATGGCTTCATGACTGGTATAGGGCAGATAAGGCATTGCTTTGTCTGTTAGAGCAGTGGTTTATTAGGACTCGGGAAAGACTAGTATCAAAGTAGGTCTCTTTATTTCTTCTGAGTGCTCTTAATTTTGAATGCTTGGGGGGGGGGGTGGGGGGAGTAGCTTAAACAACCCTCCAGCAGAATTGTTTAAATTATCTGAATGGGGTCAAAGGTTTAAATATAATGCTCTGCTACTTCAACCCAGTAATTCAGAGAATGCTGAATGTTATCAACTTAATTACAGGATTGCTGTCAGGAGGTGGTGGCTCTGTGGCAGGATGGAAACTGACAGTCTTTTAAGATACATGTCTAATACATAAATCATAATTTTTCCTTCTTCAAGACCATTCTTTGCTCACTGAGGAACAGTGAGAAACAAAGGGGGAGGGAAGAAAGAATTTCAGCAGTGGAAATTCAACATCTAAAAATGCTGTTTCCTTCCTACCTGCATGATGAGAGCAGAAAGCAAGAGAACAAGGAGATCTTTTCCTAGTTTTTTAGCTGTAGTCATTCACCCTTTTTTTACAAATTTCTCCTCACAAAGATGGCGTGATTTTAGCTGCTAGACTGCAGCACTGGGAAGAAGGCTGTTTTCCCTGCTGGCCTTGATTGCAATTGGTTTGCTTTTTTGCTTGTTGGGAGACATATGGCTGATAGGAGGAGAGAGAAAGGCAGAGGCAAAGACAGGCAGTATTACAGTTTTAACACTTCACTGCTTGCATTGCCCTTTCTGAAAACTGGACTGCTGGAGCAGTCAGGGTCATGGGCACTTCAGGGCAGAGCAGTTGCAAGCAAGCAATGCCATGCTGATGGCAGATGGGGACTGGGCCACATGCCCTCCATACTGTGAAAAGGTTGATAAGGAGGAATCCTCTCCTTTGTTGTGTGCAGACAGGATGATGCCATGTAAGGACAAACAAGATCTGAAGTGGGGCATTGGCTGAATGATGAACTGTGCCAAACCATTTGCTTTACGTTATTGAACTGATGCTGCTCCTTCCTCAGATGTCTCTGCCTTTTTTTTTTTTTCCTGTTGTGAAAGCTTCTCCAGTGAATTATGTTAAAGGCAACCCATCACACAAGAGAGAAGGGAGGAATTTAAGAGTTCACTTCTAGAACTTTGAAAATGAGACCCCTTTCTCTTACCAGAAGTATTATTTCACTGTCTGGGAAACCATTTCCCCTCTTAAACCGGTTCTGCTGGATGCACATGAATGAGCCATAAAGGAGCAATATGTGTTAAGGTAATCTGTTTTGATGGCAGGCGTCTTTGATTAACTATTTCAAGTATATCCTTGCTAGTTTCCTTTTTTTTTTTTTAAATTCCTTGGAGATCCTGACAGGGAGTGCAGTTTCCTCCACGGTGCTTCTTTCTTTGGAGGATTTGCAGTCTCTAATAATCGTTCCTTGATTTTACTCCTTTTCACATAGCTCTACACCTTTTCCCTTCCCCTTCTCTATGTGTATTTCCCCCTTTTTCCTGTTGGATTACTGCAGTCCCTTCACGCTTCCTCCTTGTAGCCACTAAAAGAAACCTGTCTTTGCTCGGTGTTGTCATTGTGCAGCTTTGAACTGTAAAGCTACGCAACTCTTTCAGGGATGTTATAAAGTATTTGTTATCCAGGAAGAAATGCAAACCTCAGGTGACTGTGGGTTTTATTCTCTATTTTATTATTTACTGAAATTGACTAAAAATCTCCACCATTTACTAAGCAGGGCTTTCTACTCTCTGCTCATGTCCCTGTAAATCTTTTCATGTTTTGGCCACATCAGGCTACTTTCTACATTTTCTCACTGTGTGCTTTATTGTTATATGTTTTCACTGTGTTTCAGTTTTGGGCTTTGAAAATTGTTGTTGTTATTATTTTAAACTAGGGACTCCTATGTTTCTTTGATGTAATTACTACTCAGACATACATAGTAGAACTGTTGTCTACTCAGTGTGACTTGGATTGTTTGCCCAGACTGAGGATAAGACTTCCATGGGAAAACAGATCTCTACTTGGTTGGACTCGCGTGTGAATGCTATTCTTCTGACTAAGTGGACCCTGTTGTATTTGATTAGTGTAAATATTAAGGGTTTTATGCTTAGCAAAACTAAGTGCCCTTCTCATTTTCCTGAAAGCTGTTTTATCTTGTAATGGTGAAGGGGACCACACACATGCCCTCATATGTGTCCTGAGCGTTCCAGACAGCATCTGTTATGCTCAGATTTGGCCTTTTTGCCAGAATAAAAAAGTAAAGTGAAACTTCAAGTGTGGCTGGTGTTTTAAGAGATAAAACTGTCAAGAATACAAATGTTATTGCTTATTGAGTTTCCCTGCAGCACACACCCTGACTAACAGAAGCTCCTGCAGGAGCCTCCATGGCCGAAACACAAGCTTCTGAGCTTTCCCATTCTACTGTTACAGCTGCTGAATTTGAAACTGAATACAAACATGGGAGAAGATAGGATGTTTCTAGAGTTAATGACATCTTTCCAAAATCGCTTAATTGTGTACTAGGTCATTAGTAAATGCTTTGATGCCTTGAGATGAAATGTGGTGTTGCCTTCTCTGTTAAGCATTTGGGAGGTGGTTAGCAGCTGCTGATAATGGTGGCAACGTTTGCCTTGGGCTGAGGGCTTTCCAAACATAACAATCTGTTTGCTTCTCATGAAAAACATAGGCTTTTTGGTTTGTGTGATCCCTTTGGTGTTGCCTTAAAGGTTTTTTAAAATAAATCTTGCAGTGAAATCAGATTTGGCTGATTCTAGCCATACAGTGCTGGTGGAAAAAAAATCTGCTTGATAATATCACTCTGTTCTTTGTGTTGCACCACTGAATACTTATCAACTATTGCATTCAGTTTAAATTCCTTGTTAAATATTCAACTGGTGCTTAATTCTGCCTTCCCTCTTACCCTGCACTGTTGTGTTTCTACTTCTGTCAATTGTGACATGCCTTGGTGGGAAACTGTGGGACTGCAAAGGGCAGGAGTCTCTACCTCATTGATATAACTGTTTCTCGAGGTGTAAGCAAGTTGCATTTTTAAACATTGAAGAGAAAATTATTTGTAACTTATGTTCATCATGGAGTGTTTCTCCTGCATTCATGATCTGTTGATCCATTTGGGTTTTTTCAAGTCTGGTGTATTCTGGAAAGTAAAACCATCTAGACCGGAGTGATATTCCATCTTGATCCAGCTCACCACTTTGTTAATAGTTTGCATCAAAAACGTGCAAAGAATTTTGCAGCAAAACATCAGGGGACAGCCAGCCCCTGTGGGAAAAGTGCATTGAATGCTATTAGTTGGATGTTGGTGTAGCTGCTTGTGTGAGTCTTAACAACTTTCATGAGAGATGTGGACATGTGAGAGTCTTATCCATTGCCGTCGCATAAATTCTACTAATAATTAACCTCCTAAATTGATTGTTTTCCTCAGTGAGTTTCACTGGATTGTCACAGTTCTGGGAAAGACATTTCTTTAGTTGTCTATTCCTTTTACAGTGACATCAAACATTGACCCCTTTTGTAGTTTAGTTGTTCTGCTATTGCATCTGACTGGTTTGATGTTTACCCTGGTGTGTTGGGATCTGTGGAGACCGGCCATGCAGAAACATAAGAATTATGCATGAAAATAAAACAGGCAAGTACCGAGGAAGGCTGAGGAAGAGTAGGGGCTTTTTTCTAAACTAGTCTTTATCCAGGAAAAAGGAAAAGAGAAAATTTTGCTTTTGTAAATTTGCACGGAAGGCAGGGAGCTGGGCACACTTGGTCATGTTTACAGACAGTGCAAGTGTGGTTCGTATTTGTTTACTAATTGGCTGTAGAGGTATTAAAGATTATTGGAAACTCAAAGGTCAGACTTTTTGCTGAATCAAGGCCTGTGTGAGCTGGAAAGTTACTGGGCAGTATTTGTCTGTCTGAGATGAAGCTGATGTGGAAGAGCTGCCTTTAGAGGCTGTCCACCAGGTATAGTAAAATCAGTCTTTTAGCACTGGCCATATTTTAATCTGTGCTGTCCCTTGGGGTTTCAGTGAGACGCTCTCGCTGGCAGGCTGTTCTCTGTGTTGCTCTGCGTGTGTGTTACATGCACAGAAGTTTCCTGAGCTTCAGTTAGCTTCACAAAGTACTTTCATCTGTGTGACTGCTAGCCAGGTAGAGAGAGGAGTGGAAGAAGGGTGTAACTCTGTCCTTCAGTGGTTTGGTTTTGGTTCTCACTATGCCTAATGGTCCTGACTCTTTTAAAGGCTTTGGCAATAGACTACACAGACTGTCACACCACTGTTTTTACTGAACTGATTTAGCTGTGGCCAACACTAAAGAACGTAGCGTCTTATAGTTTGCTTTGTTGCTTGTTTCAAAGGCAGTGATATTAACGAACAGATGTGAGAAATCCCATTAGGACTATGCTGGCATCTCCGGTTCTCTCAGTTCATACTGCATTCGCTTGGTCTGTGAACTTTCTTTTTTCTTTGTGGTTTACCTCTAAATCCAGCTTCTGCTTTGTTGGTTGGTAGTTTTTTCTCCCCCTGCACTTGTCATTTCTCATCTCAGCTCACTCTTTCTCACTCTTGCACAATTGAGCCTGCTGCAGTGCAACCCTACGTCATTGTCTAGTCAGGGCCAACAAAACTGTTGTCATGACCTTGTTCTGTTTTCATTCCATGGTTAGTGTAATGTAATCATTACCTTGTTTCTGGAGAGCGAAGGTGCTTCTGCTAAGTACATGTTTACAAACAGTGATGGAGACTAACATTAGGGGAGAGAAGCACTATTTGAAAGTTTTATTTCTTTTTTAATGTATTTTAAAACAGAGCGTTGTTCCTGAGAGAAGCAGCTGATGAGTGGTTTTCCTTCACTAAACTGTGATTGGAGGAGAGTGCAGAGTCTTTTGCATTTTTATGGGCTGACTCCTCCAAATTTGGTAAGGGGAAGAACTTCTTAAGTCCTTTTGAGAGGTCTCATGTCAAAAGAGGCATGGACAAAGAGACTGTTTACAAGGGCTTGTAGTGGTAGAACAAGGGGTAATGGCTTAAAACTGAAGGAGAGAAGATACTAGGAAAAAATTCTTCACTCTGAGAGTGGTGAGGCCCTGGCACAGGTTGCCCAGAGCAGCTGTGGCTGCTCCCTCCCTGGCAGTGTTCAAGGCCAGGTTGGATGGGGCTTTGGGCAACCTGGTCTAGTGGAGTGTGTCCCTGCCCATGGCAGGGGAGTGGAACTCGCTGGGCTTTAATGACCCTTCCAACCCAAACCAGTCTGTAATTCTAGGTAGACAATTGGACTTGTATGCTGTCGCATGAAGTTGCACTCCTTCCCCATCCCCCTTAATGATTTGCAGAGGAAACGATTTCATGTGTCTTGTCTTCAGTTGCACAGTTGTCAGCATGAAGTGGCAGACAAGTTAATTTGGATCAGAAAGTCATATCTCACTCAAGAACTGCATCAGAAATGTCAGAGTGGTTGCTTATTGCTAAATATTACTTTATTTAAACAGAATTACTACTTCTGTACCTGTGGGCAAAATCTGGGGCAATGCTGTTCTGTATCCATTAACTCTGCCTTTGAAAAGGAATAGGAAGGATGTGGGCTATAAAGCTTTTAAAATTTCAGATTTTGCATTTCACAGAATCTCTGACCCGTGCATAACAGTTGTAAGATCTCTTTGGGAATGATGACTATATTTATGTTGCTCCCAGCATACTGGAGCTGCATTCATGACTTATGCCCACAGGAAATATCATTATGTAATTAAAAATAGAAATACGGGGTTCTTCTAAATTCTGAGCTGACGGAAAGGAGTCCTACATTTTTTTTCCTTGAACTCTCTCTGGATGAATAGTTTACAGAAACTCAGGTGGTGAGGAAAGGTGGACATGCTAAAGAGAGGACTTCAGACTCTTTGACCCCTACGTGTGCTGGTAGCTCTAAACTTCTTTGTCTGTCAACCAGAAGCTGAACTTTAACCCTCATTTTCCTGGGAAGCCATAGGCAAGTTTGATACTGTTGTCCAAATGAAAGATTTCTCCAGGACCAGTCTCCATGCAGCTCCTACTTTCTTTTCACAGCCCCTTCCCAGCTCCGCTCACAGTGCAGCTCAGTGCTTTCCCGTTCTCTCAACTCTAACTCTGAATTTCCTGGAGATGTGTAGATGAGTGCTCAGGCATTGCTCAGATAAAATGATTTTGGAGGGTTGGAAAAGAGGTAGGACCTACGTAGCTGGCACACCTCTGTTTTCATAGCTAGTTCTTCTAGTGTGATTCAAACAGTAAATCTTGCATCTTGTAAATTTCTTGTTGTCACTTTTGCAGGTGTGATTTGCAGAAAGTAGTAAAGGACCAAAAATAGCTTGAAACATGTGATAAAGATTTTTGTGTTTGCAATACGGTGGTGAGGAGTAGAATTGCAATAGAAGCTGGGGCTACTTTGCAAACTCAAGAGTAGAAGCAGAATAAATGAAACAAAAATGTTTGGTAAGGTAGAGTGAGTGCATTGACCACATCAGCATTCTGTTCAGTTTGAATAGATGTGTAATCCAGAGATGTGTAATTCCAGAGATACTTGGTGTAAGATTCACACGAGAAATTGATAAATATTTATAACAACTGAGGGAGTGAAATTATGAATGGAATGCTTCATATATTCTTCTAATATCAATGTATATGTGACATCATGGCTAGAACAGCAAAGGGAGAAAAATGGTTTCAGCTACAGACCCAGTAAATAGCCACTGTACCTTTTGATTTCATTGATAGAAAGGCGAGGAAAAGGCAAAAGACAGAAAAAATATAGAAATGATAGCAGATGGAGAGGGGACTGTGCAGTAAAATACATAGCCAGATAGGCCATGCAGAACCCATTTCACTGTACATGAAAGTAGAGTTATTGGAAACTTGAGTTGCTGTTACTCATTAAAAAGTGGACTTTGGGCTTTCCTTGTGCTAACCCATGTTTAGTTCATGATTAGCAATACTTACTTATTGCTTAATAATATTTTAATCTTTCCTGCAATGAGATGCCTGTGCCAATAATATCCCACAGTGAAATTACAGAGCTACAAAATGCCTGCAGCTTGCTTCTCAAGAATCTTTTTCTAAAAGAGATCTCAACTCTCTTCAGTCATAGCAGAAGGAGAGGGACAAATAACTCCTTTTTCTCTTCCATTATGCTTTATCTTTTCTTGATTCCTAACTGTATCTAATTTGTTTTGTCACTTGGTTATGCTAAGGACTTGTCTATCAGGTATTTCTTTGCAGTCCCCAGTTCTTTATTTCCTTGTCTGGGGCAGGTTTTAGTAACCATTTCTTCTGAAACTTGTGGAATTGGTCTAATCATATCAATGAGGTCCTGTCATTGAAACATCTCCAGAAGTATGCTGGTTTACTTAGATGGTGTGTCTTCATGACATCATGCCACATTTATGCAACAGAGATGAATTGTAGTGCTTGGACAGGATTTGCTCATAAACATTTTAATTAGTTTATTGGATTGAAGTTCAAGAGAACTGGCAAGTTAGTGGTGGATTTTTGCCAGTTACTATTTACACCATTTTTAAGGACTGGCTGCTGCTGAAGATGAGCCCGTTGAGTATTAAAGATGAATAGAAAATTTCAATAACTCTCTCAAATTATAGGCACTGCTAAGTGTAAAGACTATGAAGGGTAGCAACCTGCATAGTGACACCTACAAATCTCATTATCCTTTCCTCCATATAAGCTTACTTTATCCCCAGGTGAGCTTTGGAGGTCATCTGTGAGATGGTAAGTGTGAGCACAGCTGAAGAGAGACATAAAATTAATGACCAAGCAGAAAGGTGTGACACAGGGACAGTTGTCTCTTCTGGATGTGTCATCTGTTTGTCAGTTGAATGGCTTAACACCGGCCCTTTTCACCCATCTTGCCCTGTATTTTGAATAAATATAATATTATATTTGGGAATGCTGTGTTCAGTGCATCAAGAGATTTTTTCCTACTTTTATATGGAAGAGGAAGAGTAACACATTACTGATACAAACACATGTTCTTCCTTTAATCTTCTTCCACAAAATTATTCCTGTGCTTCTATATTGCAAAACTCTTATTATTCTCTCAGATTATATTTTCTGTATCTGGCATTAAATCTGTCGACCCATTACTACACTAAGGCGCTCTCCAAACTGCCAAGATCTGTCCTAAGGCTGTGCTTAAAGGCTTGGAAATCAAACATAGAGAGTGTGATTATGGACATCTTGGAGGACTTCCCAGAAAGGACCTGTCCAGTCACCAGGTACAAGAGATGAGTATTGTTTCCATTGATTTTTAAATCAGTTCCTGCAACCAAAAAAGACATAGCTGTCTGAATTTCATGTAGAGTAGGTTTCACCAGTGGCAGCATAAGCATTCAGGTCACAAGAAATTTACCAAAATCTGTGCAAATAAAATGAGGTTATTGAAGTTGAATGGGTTGTAACTACATGAGTCTGTAGGGTCCATCATCTTTCTCAGCTTCCATCCCTGCCTCAATTCTGGCAATGTTCACATGGCTTGTTATGGCAATAAACTATTGTTTAGTTTAATTGTAATCTCCCTTGTGCTGTGGAGTGGATCTCTGTTAAGTAGTTAAAGGGGAAATTCAGGACAGGAAGCTATTCCTGTGTTAACAAACAGATACTGTCTGAGTTAAATGTATCCTTAAATCTTCTATCACTTCTGTGGCTCCTAAAGAGAATGAGAAGTTTTCCCTCCTCCCTTGGTGATCCCCAGAAAATCTGCTTTGTGTCCAAGTAGCTTTCTGAGAAGCACTAAGGTAATTCTGGATACTTTATTAATATTTGATGAGGAAGGGTGGAAGGAACTAAAAAGAAATCTAATTTTTTCAGGTATTTAGTCCAGTATTAAAGTACCTCAGTAGTGACCTATCTTTGCTAGTATTTTTCCGATTAAATTTACACACAAACATGTCTTGCCTTCACTGGCAAGAGTTTTGAGATTTTATGGGACTGGCTACAGCACCTCCTGTGTGTTGTCTCTACCTGCAAAACGTGGTAAAGCCAAGTGATTCAGTAAAAAGGTGGACAGATCCCCAGGGAGACAGGATCTGTGCACAGGGAAGACTGGAGGGGGTGTGGGACTGAGGAACTGGGTGAGAATTCTTGTTTGGCACATTACTGCGTACCACATGAGATCAGTCACGTGTTTCTGTCTGCAGGTTAGGAATTCTTCAGGGATTGCACTATCAATGCTGTCGTGCTCTGGTAGCTTACCAGTAAGGCTTAATCAAGAACACTTTTCAAAGACTGTAAACTAAACAAACATGATCTTGCTATGTCTTGGTTGTTCCAGAACCATTTAGGCCCTATCTGTTTCTCAAGTGCAATCAGTGTAAATAGCATCCTAAACCTGAGGTATTTTGAAAACTGGGTAACCAAAAAGCATATGCCTGTCTGACGTGGCAGGGCATGAAAAATGTGTTTTGCCTAGCCATTTAAAGTCATTGTGAAGGTACAAGTAAGCACCTTGCAGTATAGCTCAATAAATGTGAGGCAGCAGAGAGGATTATCAAGTGTCTTTTGGGGTCTGAAGCCAGTATTTCAATATAGGTCTGTTAGCAGATTTGCTTAGACAATGGAATTTTGTTCCTTTTTTATTTAGCTTTTCAAGATTGAGTTATTTACAAACTTAAGGCTGCTTATTTTCAAACAAATTATCCTGATGCCATATACTTTTACAAGCTGCTAATTCAAAGCACAGCAAGAGGTTTGGGTCTAACCAACACCCTGGAAAACATGCTGTTGCACAGTATGAATGTTGTAAGGAGAAAATACTGCAAATGAAGTTATACTTTTGAAACAACCACCATTCTTTTTTTTAGGTACAGAGACTGCAGAAGGCCCCTATCTTTTTCCAGATAGTTTGTTCTGCTTTTCAGATAGGTTTTCCAGCTTATGAGTATTGATAGTAGGACAGGCTGGTCCGGAAATGCTGCAGCAGGCATGTGATTTCAGCTAGTGACAGAAGAGAGACTTTTATCCGAATCATGACTAGACATTTTGAGTTTGCTTTCATTTTCCCGGGCATTAACTGAGGAAAAGTTAAAATCTGTTTTAATTCACAGATAAGCAAAAAATATCTAATAAAGATAGTGACACCTCTACACTGAATTAAAGCTACTGATCGGCCTGATTTTCTTGGTAACCTTTCCTTGGAGCCCCCAGAAACAATCTCCTGATTTTGGTGGAAAATCTGCTCTGGTGCTGTATAATTTTGCAGATGTGCCTCTGCTTTCACCACAATGATTAAAATACATTGACTATGAATAAAAAGAGCACATAATGGTGTCAGGCCTTATTGTTTATCATAGCACAGGGAATGTTATAGAGAGACCCATATGGTTATCCCAATCTTCACGACAGGGGAAGCTGCCTGGGAAGAGGAGGCTGTACTTGAAATGTGCAGCAGTAAAGGCTGTCTCTTAACAAGTAGCAACATTCAGCATTTCCCTTTTTTATTACCAGGGCTCTTTGGAGACAGTCACCACAAAGTGATATTGAACAGAACTACCGCTTGCGTCATAGCAGCATAGTTAGGACTGAATGTTTAAGAAAATACGACTAAAATCTCACTATAACTACATGCCAGCATCAGGACATAGTTGATGTACTTATATCTTAGTGATGGCTCTGGGAGTTGGTAAGGAGTGGGAAAGTACGGGAGGGATTCAGATGGGGAGGATGGAGGAGAGGAGATCTAGCCTTTGAGAGAGATACTGAAGTCTTGACTTTAGGTAGTGAGCAGAAGATAATTGTCTTTATATATATGGAGCAACAGTAATTCTTCTCTGTAACATTTTCTAAGTGAATAAATTTGAAAAGACTACCAGCAAGCATCCAATAAACCCGAATCTCTATAAAACACTGGATACCAGAGAAAAAGTGTGTGGTGAATCGTGGCTGTTCTAAAAATCAGTCTTTTGTTGTGTGGAGTCAGGATTTTCTGGTGTCTTTGTGATTAGTGGAGTATGGAGAGACTTCCAACATCTGCTTTTTGCATACTGCAGCTTGAATGTTCACTGACATAGATGGGAGCTGGAAGCTTAAAATTTAAATGGTTTTAGGTTATGTATGAATGAAAATTTTTGTCAGTATCATCCATCTGCAGTTCACAAAGAGGTCTGCAAGCTTGCAGTGCTGCATTGTAGCAGAATATGTATGTGAGAAGGTTTTGATTTTTTTTTTAAAGTAAGGCAGAATAGAGAGTTGCCTCCTCTGTTATATGTAGAAACCACGTATTTCAAAGGTACTCAACATCCATTTGACTTTTGTTGATTGATTAGGACAACTGCACTAGTTTCATGTGTGTAATCCTTATCCCTCAGCACCTCATCTTTTATTCACTGCTTAGCAATAAATACCTTAATGTCTTTGTGCGTTTCTTTCTGAAACACTTAAGTGCTTTTTAAAATTTTCATCTAAATAAATGAAAAAATAACTTGCAATGTTTTTGTAACACATCTTTCAGGATAAAACAACATTGAGAAAGTCATTGTGCTGTTAGAGGTCAGAAAAAATGCATAATACTATGCACATTCTGAATTAGTTTTATTGTTAATTCTAAAGGAAAGTAATCTACTCATAATAAGAAGTTTAAAACATCCTCTGCCTTAGCTTCGGGCAGTTCCTGTCCAGTTGAAGTAATGAGACAGTAGAAAATACCTTTCAGGTAGACCTTGCTTGACCTGGTCAGTTTTAACTGTGAGAAACTAGACATTCTGCAAAAGCAGGCCAAGTCATAGTAGGTAACTCCAAGTGCCTGATAATTGACCCTTGCTTATGATTTTTTCTTTAGCTTGTTCTTTTCAGGATAAAATTTTAAGGAGGTGCTTTGTTTGCTTTCTAACAAACAGCACCTGAATCACTGAAATTCAGGCCTCTTTCAGAGCACCGTCTAATACCCTGTAATGTTCCATCACATTAAGTTTTCACTGTCTTATTACAGAAGTGTTTGCTGTGCGCTGTCAGCTTCTGTTAAAATAACTCCTCTAGAGATGTGTGTTAGTGTGTCACCCTGTCTGAAATCTCTCTTCTTCTGAACCCTGACTGGGAAAGGATACAACTTCAAGCATACCTAGAGCTTCGTGTAGCAGAGTAGTCTGCTGCGGTCCTTTCCAGCCTTCCTCTCTGCTCCTCCAGGATGCTGTTTTCTGCCATGTTTTAAAGTACAGAACCACTCTCATGCCTTTCTTTTAGGGGTATAAAGAAAGTTTAGCTCTCCCACCACCACGGCAACCAAACACACTTAGATAGGGACAGAGCATAATCTCAGAATTACATGGTTTTTTTCTTTTAACATGTTAATTTTTTATTAGTGCTGCACAAAAAGGTGATTTTCTGGTGTCCCTCTGCAGATTTATTCCAGTCTCCAGATCACAATAATAGTGTCTGAGTGTACTTAGCCGGTGTGCTGTTGGGTTGGTTTGCTCCCCCTCCCCTGATAATGAGATCGGTTCACTGAGTGAAACTGCGAGACACATTAGGGCAAGAGAAGCAATTTACTGCTGCTGAATGCATTTGCTGAGTGTAGTTTCCCTCATCTTGTCAGCTTGTCAGTCTGGAGGCATCCATAAAGCTGTGACAGCTTCAGAAGATGAACACCGGCAGCAAGCTGTCAGGGTGCCAGGCACTGCTGCCTGTGGGCTCCCTTCCTCCCCTTTCCCCCTTCACTCGCCTGCTTGCCCTCCCTCTGCCTCTCTCTTCTATCTCTCCTTCTCCCTCCTCTTCTCCCTCACTCCCCGCCTCCCTCTACCTTATTGATGTGGGTTTAGGTGCTGCTGTTCTCTGTGGTGTGATACCTTTTTGGTTTCCTTCTTGATCCTTTTGCCACTGGAACAAAAGGAGAACTGGCTGCCCGTGGTGCAGCACCTGCCCGTGCAGCCCGAGGAGCAAAGGGGAGGAAAGCAGGGCACTCTGCATCCTGCTCTGCCTGCGCCAGCAGTGAGCTTGTTCAGTCACTTCACTAGAAATGCCTTTGAAGTGCTGCCAGATCCCATTGTCTGCCGTGCAAATGGAGCTCAACGCCTTGCCGTGATTAGATGCACAGTGTGTAAGCGGAAGAAGGAATGGAGCTGTATCCCCACCCTGAAGGAGCATCTCAAGTCTGCTGTGTGCCATGACAATCTGAGTACTGGACCATGGTTTTCTGCCTTCCTCTGCACACCATCTTCCTTAGTTTCCTCTGTTGTTCCTGAAATTTCAGGGAGTGATGTGGAAGCTTTTCAGAGAGGAGCTGCAAGGCAGGATAGTTTCTGGGCAGAAGAGGGCTCTGCTTTTGGACTGTTTATGTGGGACTGTGCTTCGCCCAGCACCCACCTGTAGATGCAGTAAGGTATACCAGCTAGTGGTTAATGGTGCTTAATGCTCAGCAGTGATGTGCTCTTTTTCAGCATGAAATTATTTACATTTTTCCATTTGCCTGCAATTCAAATTCCAGCATCCTTAGGTTCACAAAATGATCTGAGAGATTTTGACAACGCTGAGTGAAGGCAAGGCAGCTACTGCTACTGATAATGGCTAAGCCATCTACCAACTATGCCCAGCTGCCCTTCGCCTGAAAGGCCAGCTCACTTTCTATATGATTTTGGTTAAGAGCAGTTCTCAGGCTTTCTTGCTTTCTCATTGGTTCCATGTCTTTTCTTGGGTTGCTGATTGTCAGACCCCTTTGGAGAGAGTAACTTCACTTGAGGATTTCACTTTTAAAGGTAGGAATTTGAATCTTTGTGCTTATCCTTGCTTTTCCTTATCTAATTGCTGCCTAGGCTGTTACAAGAAAACATTGTTTTATTTCACACAGTGGTTATTTGACTGCATGTTAACCAGTCATCATCTGCAAGGATAGTACTGAGAGAGGAGGATGGAGGAGCTTCTCTTCAGTGACTGTATTAGGCAGTGCAGTAAGTGGAGTTGGCAGAGCTTGTATCTCACACTGATATGCCTGCTATGTTCCTTGCTCATTAAGCTCTTCGTTAGTTCCTTCTCCTCCTCCTTCCTCTGCTCTCCCTTTCCCTCCCTGATAGGATGTCTCTGCATCTAACCTTGCTGCTGGGTTACATTCAGGTTCTAAAATGTGTTGGAGGAGGATGAAATCTGCCCTGTGAGGAGCTGGTGGCTCGTGAATTGCACTTGAATAGTACAGGGAGGCTGGTTATAGCTGCATGCCTTTGCCTAGGCTACTGCTCATGCTGCACTATAAATAGATGCTCATTTGACCCTTCTAGTCACTTTATGTCTTGGATACCTAAGTGGAAGATGAACAGATATCAGCAATATTGGTAACTGATGAAATCATCGTAAAGATTAGAGCCATTACTGATGGAACATTTTAAAAATCAGATGATGTCTTGTATGTTCCCCAAGGACTAATGCAGTCACATTTTGTAGTGGTTTGTTGCACAGCAATCTAAATTTTCATTTGCATCTTGAGCAAGGCTAGTTGTGCTAAGTTAATATTTAGCAACTTGACAGCTTAGAAATCGAAATTTTTATAGCTACTCTTTTTCCTCTCACCACAAACTAGTAAAAGAAGGCCCTTTGGTTAACTATGTTTGTTTTCTATGTTTTGGTTTATTGGGAAATAAGATTCACTTGGAACACTGAGGATTTTCTGGTCATTAAGAAATTTCTTTATCCTCAAGCTGAGATGTAGCTGCTGTTCTCTTGGTCAGGGCACGTTACTCAGAAATTGGACCTTGAAAAATGTTGATTAAACAGTCACATTCATGCTGCTAATGCAATGTAGTCAAGCACTGCAGATGTAGGAATCAAGAGCCTGGCCTAAAGCACAGACCAGAAGATTTCTCACAGGTGCTCTTCTCTTAAGGGTCTTAGTGTTTTCCTCTTCCGGTAACAAAGGAAGTCAGATGGTCAGGCTGCTTTGTAAGTAACTGTGTAGATCTAGCTCCTGCTGTCTGAAACCTTCTCTCTACAATGTTGCTATGTGGAAGAGGAGATGCAATTTTCAGTTTCCTCCTTTGCCCTTTCTCTTCTCTCCTCAGCTTCAGCTCATTAAGGATGACAAAGGGTGGTGGTCTCTGTTTAAGCGATGTTATGTTTTGGGTTAGCTAAAATTGCGCTGAAATTTTGTCCCTCTTGTATTAGGATCTGGCCTTTCTATAGGCCATTCAATTCAACAGTCCCAAAGAGATAATGAAAAGGTGTATGTTGACAGGAGTGTTTAACCAACAGAGCTGAAGTAACCTGTCGAAGGTGACCTGCTGCTAGGTCCAGGAATCAGGTCTTACCTCGCTGATGGAATTGTCAGCTAACCTTCTTACATGGCTTTTCTGCTTCAGTGATTTGAAAGAAATTACTTTAAAAAATACAAATGATCTTTCAATAAAAATGTTATCTATTGTTTTAAACCATACAGAAATGATGTATTGTCTGTTACCTTAGATGAAATATAACAAAAAGTCATTAACCCTACTGCTGTCCTTCATCATGAGGCAACCATTTTATGCATTCAGTAAAATGTTACAGCGTGTCAGAGGCATTTTGTGAGTGGATGCAGCCTTTTGCCTGAAACCTCAATTAAGGTCTGGTTGCATGAGCTGCCATTCAGGCTGGTGGTGCTGCTGCAGGGTGTATGGATGTGCCTCTGTTGTCATACCTTATTCCACACACCTGGACCCTGCTGAAATTTTCTCCTAGCAGGATAAAGTGCCACCTGTAGCGCAGAGCAGGTACTTGAGTAGTTGTCCGTCTGTGGGGTGCCTGTTTTCTGATGCTTTGTGATGGAGTCACCCAGTGCTGTGAAAGCACTCAGGTGTGTTTGAAAGCCAGGAACCTCATTTTAGTCTATGAAACACTCTAAAGAAGGTGATGAATTCAATAAGCTTGTTTCAAGAGAGGCAATTGGTAGCACTCATTTATTAAAAAATGCTGCTGGGTTGCTGGAGTGAAGAGGCTGAGAGGGGACGTCTGCAAACTAAGTCTGCTCACACACATTAGGATGAGCCCAGGCATGAAGCGAAAGGAAAACTCTGAGCTCTTCATTATCTAATACTCCCTTAGGGCAATAACAACCTCACTATAGAGCCAGCAAGCCAGGCACAGGGGCTGGCGGAGAGAGAGCACACATTGTTCTCAGAACATGGCTGGTGCTGGAATCTTTCACTGCAAATTTGAAGCCATCTTTAATGCAAAATATTCCTCAAAGGGATTGGGTTTTGTTGCTTACCATTTCAAAACCTGCTTTCAATCCAGTGTGATGCCTTCTTCCAAACAAAAGGTTGTAAAGTTAGGTATCATACGACAAAGGAAGCATAATCTTGCTTTTTTCAAACCCCCATATATGAGCTGAGGTTATACAGAGATGCTCCTTGGAACTGAAAAAGACCAAGTGAAGAAGTTCACTCTCTCTGCTTCCGTGTGTTGTAGCTTTTCAGCATTTCTGTGGTGCTTAGTAGCCACTCCATATTGTGTGCTTCATGTCAGAGTAAGTACTTATTTTTATATTGAAAATTCAACTGCAGAATATGTTTGTGTAAAGGCCAACTGTCTTTCCTGGGGTGGGGGGATATGGGGGGCGGGAATGTGGGAGAGCACATAATGCAGACCTCCAATGTCTTCCACTGATACATGTGCAGTTGTTCTGGTTGTTTTGCTATAAGGAGCAGGGTATAGAAGTTAAGGTGTCTCTTCTGAGGTGTTAGGAAAGTTAAGGGTATGATTTGTGGCATTGGTTCAGCCTGCACACATTAAATTGATTGATTGACATTGGTCTGTTTAGGATGGTGAAAGAAAGTGGACCTCTCTAAAAAAGTAGAGGACTGAAGATATCTCCTCTTATTTGTATTCCTAGTGTTTGCAGAGTCTGAGGTGATTCTTCATATAAGCAATTTGACCTAAAATAAATTCATTCTCTTCCCTCTTCCCAATAAATTAAATGCCATTGCTAGCAGTTTAACCTCTGAGGTGGCCCTTGCTGAATGAGCACAGTTCCCCTGTTTGATGCAAGTAGCAGTGGTAAGAAAAAGAAATGTATGAGAGCCTCGCAAATGCAGTGGAGGGGAAGCGAATTGTTACCCTTTCTGTGGAGCAACCTCTATGCTGACAGCAAATCAGGCTGAGTTAAAATCATTCTGCTAATTGACAACTGCTAGAGGATTTTTCACCTTCTGCCTGTCTCAAATCTCATTCTTTGGAGTGTTTGTGATGGAGCGGTGAGCGGTGGCAATCCCGCCCTTATCTCTGTTTTGAAGTTCGTGTGTTACTTGGGTAATGTCAGGATACCAGTGCATTCTGATACATTCACAAAGTGCTGTTGTGAAAGCAGTGCTCAGCATCTTTGTGTAACATGATTCTCATTTTACTGATGGGGAGCAGGGAATGTGTAACTGCTGCAAGTTAGCAGTGGAATAAAGGACTGAACTCAGTCTTACTCTCAAATTCCCTAGCCTTTAGGAGGATGTCAAGCTTCCTCCCAGAGAGTACATGAAGAGTTCTCACTGCTTCAAACAAAGGTGGTCTTTGAACCTATTTCTGATGCTCATGGACCAGTGCACAAAAAGGAGAAGTTGAAAGTTTTGATACGTTTCCCTGTCTCATCTCCTGTGATAACTGTTCTTCCTTCTGTAACTGTGTCAGGAAAGAAGGAAGCCAAAAAGGACATGGAAATTTCCCTGGCAGTTCCCAGTGCTGGTCTCCTGAACATGGAGCCATCGCTTGTGGCTCTCTGAATGCTCTGGAAAATCAGCATCTGGATGAGAGGACAAAACTGGGTCCTCAGTTTACATATATAGGAATGAGTTAGGAAACAGATACCCTGACTTAACACTGGAGGGGCTGAATAAGGGTAACATATAGCTTGATAAACCCCTACACAGCCCTTGACACTGCTTGGACGGAGTTCCATCTTGGCACTGCTGCCAAGGGACTGACCCATTGAGCAGGGGTTGAAACTGAAAGCCATGTTGATATGGGTGTCCTGAAGCTGGCATGACCTCATCTGGCTGGCAGCCCTGTGTGGCCAAGGAGAGGGATGTGCAAGTCTGCTGTCCTGGCCAGGGTTGGGGGGATACTGGTGAACTGCACATTTGCCCATGCTCCCTTCAGCTGAGAGGGGAGCCAGGCAGCAGAGAGCTGGGTTGCATTCAGCAGCAGGCAGCTGCCTCGCAATGCTGCCTGGTTGTGTCAGATAAATTGGTTGGGAAAATGCAAGCCGGCAAAGGGGAATATGAGCAGAAATAAGCACCAGGGTAGCATTCTTGCTATGGGTACCAGGATGTTAGTGGAGCCTCTGAATGCACAATCACAGATGTTCTGCAAGCCACTTAGCGCTTCATGGGAGGGAGGACAAAGTCAAAGGGTTTCAAATTATTGCAGAAACACTAACCCAGATTCATAATGAAGACTGAATTTTACAATTCAAGTAGAGGCTTTATTTCTTTGTTGTGTAAGAGAACAGAGCATGTCTTCCAAAAAGCTGTAATCTTTATATTCCAGCTACCAGATTAATTATGTGAGAGTTAAGTAGACCAAATAATTAAAGTTAAAATTAATTTGTGTATTTAACTTTAAAATTAATGTATATAAATTTAAAATATGTTTATCATGGTGTATTTTTTAGTAACATAATTATAGCTCTTCAAAGTTGCTGTCTAGCTAAGAATTATTTAATTCTTGTGTTTCGGCCAGATTTAAGAAGATCAGAAAATTCAGTTTGGATATCTAGACTGCCTTTGCTCTCCCTTTTGCAGCTGTGTTGGGTAGAAAAAGAAAAAAACATCTTGTTTGAAAGTATAGTGCTAATCTAATCTGGGGTTACTAAAAAACATTAATTATTTAGTTATAGTGGTGCTGCAAAGTCGAGTTTGAATTACTGGAATGCTCTAAATGCGGTTGCTTCTCTCCCATCACATCTGTGCACAAGATTTTAGTGTTAAGTGATCTGCAAACTATAAAATATCTGTTACCTCACAGATCAATTAGCACATTTGTTCTTGAGATTTCAACATTAATGATGAAATTCCAGGATTTATAGTGTTTTATTGTGGGTGTTCTTTAAAGTAGGTAATCTACACTGTCAGCTAGTTGATCCTGCTTTTGTGTCTGTATGGGAAATGGTTTACAATTTGAAAGGGCAGAAAGTAAAGTAAGAATGTAGTTGAGGCAACTTTCCTGCCTAATGCAGTCCTTGCCTTCTTTTGCTCACAGATGCTTCTCTCTGGACAAAGGGAAGGGATGAATGCAGTTAGCAATGCAAGTGTATTAGATTTTCACAACCAAACCAGTGGCTTTAAGTCAGGATATGGATGAAATGATGCTGTGTTATATCCAGAATATCACAAGACATGGTGAACTTTAGGCCTGCAGACTATATGAGCCCTCCATCAGCATTAAATACATAAACTGTAAGCATGCTAGTGTATTTCTTCTGGAACTCCTCTCTGAAGATGAGCTGTTAAGCCCTTTAGACCCTGCTTCTTCTGATTATTAAAGAGCCTATGTTTTTTAAAAGTAGGCAAGTTAGACTTAATGTTTCAGGCAAATTCTGTCTTTAGGCACTACGTTTCTGCCTCCTTAAGCAATGCAAGCTGTCATTTTCTCCTACTCCCCTCTGACTCCCTGTGCACTCCTCCTTTTATCTCTTCCTCCTACTCTCGGCTTTGCATTTTGTTTCATGCTGCCTCCTATTCCTGGAACAGTCTCCCAGTCTCTGTTGCCAAATCCTTCTTCCCTCTCTCTGCTCTTGCAAACCTGTTTCTTCCAGAAGTCATTCCCAAGTTGTTTACTTGACTAATTGTCTCTCTGTATGCTTGCTTTCCTGTATCTGTTGTTTTGGATCCTGTTTCTTAATGTGAGATAGTACATATGGCAGGATAAAGGCATCTATTTGCCACAGTTTTGTTGAGCATTGTTTGCATTAGCTGTTTATGCAATGATTAGTAATAAATCCCCCTTCCCATTTTGAGTGCAGTATTTTTCACTTATAGTTCACTATTTTCTGTACTCTATTAAAGACCAGCCATGTTTTATCTTCAGGTAATTGCTAGGCTGTGGAAAATTAGTGCCTGTATTTCAGCAAGTGCCATCAGCTAACCAGTGTGTATAGGCAAAGTTCAGCTGTGTTTTTCAACTTGCAGGAAATGGTGGTAGAAAACACAGGGCTCTGGGCAGATCTGGTGTTGCTCAGTAATATTACTGTCATTGCAGAGCTTCACTGCAGTGGTAATTGTGGTGCCATGGCTGTTATTTTCTTAGCATGCACAAGCTCACAGAGGCATGCACAGGGATATATCTGCTTACTGTTTATAAAGCATTTTTGTGTCCTTGTTTGTGGAACAAGCCTTACCACAGAAATGCTGCCAAAAAGCAGAAGACCCACCATGTTAGTAAAACTACAGGTTGGTAAGTGGTTATGTTGTTGTATGTAAGTGGTGGATCAAGTCATCAGGTTTTTTGCAGTGAATTTATACGCTGAATGACTTCTAGGCTTGACGAGAAGAAGTGGGTTCTCTTTCCTACTGAGCACCTCGCTGTACAGGCTGATGCATGGTTCCACCTAGAGAGAATTTAACCATTCTGGCAATTCTGCTCTTTCCATTCCAACTAAGACAAACCAGTCTGATTGCTATTTTTTTTAAGTTAATGGGATTTTCTGATGTCAGTTTGGTTATTTGAACCAAGATGAAGATTTATTATTCAAAAAAACCAAAACAAAACCCTGAAAACATTAATGTTGCTTGAGACTAAGTTTCAAAATGAAGTGTTATGAATACTTCATTTTCTTAAGTCTTACTTCTGATAATATTTGACCTCACATCTTACTGCTATGTATGAAACAGAAATAGTTTCATAATTTTTAACCCTATAAATACTGGCACACAAGACTAACCCCATTAATTGCAAGGCAGAGGTTGGCTGTATGTTTTTACATTACCAGAAAAGTGGACTTCAGAAAAATGGAAAAACAGTTTCTTACTTCAAAACATAAGTAGTTTCTATGTTAATAATGAAAAATCAAACAGCTTTTCAGTAGTTGAATGCATTTATTGGGAATTTTACTACCTGTAAATTTTGGAAAACAGTCTCCAAGATTGATTTAGTCTACAAAAGGCATAATTGGACACCTTGCAGTTTTCAGTACCTGGATCCTTTTGTATTCCGTTGCAGTCCCTGTGGAGATGTACATTTTGCTCAAAATTCTTGAGCCTTCCTGACAAAACTTGAGTTTTATCAGAGGGTAGATTTGATTGCAAATATGGCAGCTTTTGTTTCTGAGTTTGTACTGTTAATGAGGTCCTGGACTTACTCTGTATCCTGGAGTATTTTAAAGATACGTCTTCATAGGAGGAAAAAAAATCTATTCATAATCAGTGGACTAATTAAAAATGTAAGAATGTAGCACCCACTTTAACAATTAAGTCTATAGAATAGGAGAAAGGTGCAGAACTAGTGATTACAGTACAGTTTAAAATTAATGTATTTGAGACTTATGTCTTTTGTTAATTTCTCTGCATTGATTGTCTAAACCCAGTGTTTTTACAAAGGGGAACAGAAGGTACAGTGTTGAAATTCTTGTTTAAAAATGTAGTGAACATGGCATAATGTAAACTGTGGTGTGGAGATAAGTGTTGCTCTGATTTTGTAACAATTACAAACACAGATGGTTTGAGAGAAAATTAAATAATTCCACCCACATTAAGACAGGGAAGTCTAACAATAGCCACAACTCTTTATCACCCTGTTTTTCTAGCAGACTCCCTCCTGCTGTCACTTACACATCCTTCATGCATTGAAAATGTAACTTGTGTGTGAAGCTGCTACAGAATCCATTGAGGCCATAAGGACCCCAGCAGGCTGGAGTTATCCTGACCCACCGTGCATGGGGTCTCCATCCACCCTCCTTCTCCTCCAACACTGAGAGTACCCTCAGCAATGGTACCCAAACAAGACAAATAGAGGCACCCAGTGATAGCCACCAGCTTGAACTTAGAATCCAGTGATCACCAGATGAATACACAGTCATCAGGCAGGTCCAAAGTCAGGGCAGCAAGGCTGAGCATACTTGTAGTATCGGTCAGGTCATGGCCTCAGGCCTGGTACATCCCACAGGTCAGTATGTGGGGTTTGAGCAAGTTCTTTTAGAAGTCCAGCAGATTCTGATTGGTGCAGGTGCATAAGAACAGGTAAGCTCACAAGCCTTTCCTGCGGCTTTATGCTTTGGTAGACCATACTTACAGCTTTCTTGTGATGTCATTTTGGACAGACTTTCAGCTTAATAATAGTAACCTCTTCCCTACTGTCATATGTTCCTAGATAAAATAGATTGAAAAAGAAGATTAGCTTCTATGTGTTACCTGACAGAAGAAAACATATGAATATAGAAGATCAGTCGCTTGCTAATAGAGCTGAAATTCTTAAACTGCACCTGAAAGGAAGAATGGTTAGGGTGCTTTCATGGCAATTGCAGATAAACTCTCATAATATACATTTCCATGTTAAGACACTTAACTCTGACTGACACGGAGTTGTCTGTTTTGTTTTGTTTTGTTTTGTTTGGCCACAGCTTGTATTTTCCCATTTAATTCAATTATTTAGGACAGCAAATAAAGTGGTTTGCTTTCTGCAGAGGATTATTTATCTGAATTCTGATAAGAAGGGTGCGTGAGGGAATGGAAATTAGATCCTTATCCATATCTAATGCAAAAAGAAGTGAATTTATTTCCTGTTCTCACAGTTGAAGATATTCTGCCATGATAGAGTATACTGGTTGATAGCTGATGTAAGGAGGAGACTGAAGATGCTGTGTTCGCACCATTTGGGGTGTCTGAATTACTCCCTCGTGGGTCTGACTGGAGAGCAACTTGGAGTGCCCTTGTGTGGCCGGCTCTGACCTGGGCTAACTCTAGTTCTGTGTCCCACAGGCCCAGGTGGCTGGCTGCAGAAAGGAGCTGGTGTCTCCTGTTGTCACTTGACTTTGGAAAAGGGTTAGAGTCAGAGCATGCATAGACCTCAGTGTCAGGAAAGGCCCAAGGATGGGCAAGTCAAGAATGAAACTCTGCAGTTCTTGCAGTGGCCTGATACCTGGGTGTTAGAGCTTCAGAGGCCCATGAAATAAAGAACTGGGGATGCCATTTTGGTAATCTCCAAGGGAAGTGCCTTCTTTCGTAAGAGTCATTTGCATTGTAGAGACCTGTGCAGCCCCAGAGCAGTTACATCTGCTCAGCTCGGGGAAACTCTTACTTCTGTGAACAATTCCAATGTCACAATACTTGTAGCCTTTCCTTTTTATTACAGCAATGGTGTGTGGCAGCCAAGCTACATATTATTTTTATTAATTAACTATACATATATATCAACCATTGAAGGCTGAAATTCTGTTTGTTTGTTTTTAAAATAATTCTTCACATTTCTGATCTGCACATCTGATCTTTAGGAAGGGTAATAAACAAGGCAACAACTGTTTTCCCTTTCCAAATTTCTCCTGTGCTGAGACAGCAAAACATGCAGGGACTTGTGCGTATTTTCAACTTGATGGAATGCCTCAGTGTAAGAGTTTGAAAATCCCTTGCTTTGGAAAATTACTCAGATCAGTTGTAATGACCCTAAGCAGTGAGTGTAGTATGATGGCAAGAAGGCAGGGATCTGAAAAAACGATTTCCTGGAAGCTCTTAGAAGGAGTACCTTTTTGTTTTGAGGAGAAAAGATTGGTTTATGTTGCTAACAGGTAGTGCTGTACCATGCCTTTGTCATTTGCACCTGGCATGAGAAGGACTAAACCAGTTCTTTTTTTTGTACTGCAAAGGAGTAAGAGAACAAAGATCTGCAGAAAACTAGGTTACCAATGGAAGGGATATATCCCGACAGCAAGCAACTTGCAAGAGTTATGCGATGCCTGTGCAGCTCCCCGTGGAGCTGACCTCTCCAAGAACTGTGCCTTTGTGGTGCTTTCAAACTTCACTGTACTGGCAGAAGGATAAATTCAAGCCTGCAGTTGGGTTTCCATCAGGCCAGGCAGATCTGGTTAGCATGGACTGCAGACTGAAGTTACATACCTGTCTGGGGATGATAATAAAAAAAATAAAATGAAAAAAAAATTATTACTTCATTGCACAGGCCGTGTTCTCTTCTGTCAGACTGACATGTTTCAAGCCAGCTGGCAGCATTCCTGCTTACCCCAGGTCTGTACTGAAAGAGGCCTATCCCTGCTTGGGGACTTGCTGAAGCAGAGCACAGTGCTGGCTGGAGGCTGCAAGCCTGTCTGTCAGAGCAGCATGGGTACCATCGGTGTGTCTTGCCTCTTTGATCTGAGTTTTGTATTCCTTGGGCAGCCTCTCACTGCCAGACTAGATTGGCAGTGGGTGCTACCCAAAACACATGCCTAGAGCCCAAAAATGAGCTTGGTTGGCACTTACTTTTACAGTGTGGCTGTAATTTCCACTGCAATTTTTTATCCAATATATGGAATACAACCAGCATTCATTCTCCTGAGGGTCCACTAATTCTTCTGCTACGTGGCTCGCTCTGCTTTGCTGAAGTTACTTGCCAGGTTCCCCGCCTTCATGAGAGAGGGGGGCTGTACCTGGAGGCATGACATACAGATACCACCACAGAAAGGGAGGGGCTGCAGTGTTTCACAATCAAGCAGACAATTTTGTGTCATGATGACACCATTAAAGTGGAATGGGTTGGAAAATCAATCGGATTCCTTCTCTGATTACTGTCTAACTCCATTACTGCAGTCCCTCTGGGGCCCAAGGCAACAGTGTCTTGCAGGAAGTGCCGAAGAAAGACCTCTGAATTAGAGCTGTTGTGGACAAAGGGAAGATCCTGCTGCTGTGCCTTCCAGAAAGAGGGGTTATATTATGAATAATAAAAAGGCCCAGGAAAATGTACAGGTGACAGGTTTTTAGGATGTCAAGACCTTCTGTGGCTCAGCTAGGGAGGCGTTTATATGACATAAGGTCTTGATAAGGGTGCCTTGGGATGAATGTGCCAGCAGCCCCGAATATATTCTGGTCACTGGATTTTGGACAAGTACTGGCCTTGAGTGTTTATACAGATCCCCCCAATAATTTCCAAGCGTTGGAAATATCTGGAGATCAGACATTAAAAACACACAATTCTGATTGCTATCTTGCTTCCATATCACATCAGTTGCCGTGTGGCTTAGCAGCTGATAAGTCACAAAACGGTTTATGTTTCACATTAACACTGTATATCAGTAGGAAGCAGAACATCTAAGTTTTATAAAGCATTTGTCTTAATGCTGGTGATTTGTGAGATAGCTGGCGTTACAGCTGATGCTCTCTAATCTAGCAGTGCTTTTCTGACAGGATGGGAGCCTGCTGAGCCTGCGTCCTTGCACTGGTGAAAATTTCATCTTTGCTATGCATTCTGACTGTGCCTCCTGCAATTCACACTCAGGCAGTCCTGGCAGGAGTTCAGAATGGACCTTAATTTATCTGGGGTTTTTTTTTTCTTCTTTTGGTAGTGGCGTTTGATCTTAAAAGAAGATACAGGTATTTTCCTTTAAAAGGGAGCAATTTTCAGTGTGACTTCTTTTTTTGTTTGTTTTTCTCCTTCTTTCTTCAGTATAGGATCTTCTGGGTTTTGTGTTTTGAGTATGGGTGTTTCTGACAGCTCTCTCACCTTTTAATATAAATTTTGGTTGATATATTTGTTTTGTTGCCTATTTTTTTCTTTTCATTTGAACCTAAAGCAGCTGATGTGGTCCCCGAAGAGCTAGATGCATACCACGCCAGCTGGCATGCCCTCTGGCTGTGAAGCCTTGTTAAAGAGATCGGAGCTGACAGATTCTTGAGCAGCAATCTGATACAGGCCTTTTTCTTTTTCTTTTTCTTTTTTTTTTTGTTTTTTGAGCTCACCCATGTAACAAATGGGAGCTTGTTTGGGAGCTTCCCTAGAGGCTTGAATGGAGTCATTGTTATCAAAACACTGCTGTGATTCAGAAGTGCCCTGCAAAGGGGGTTCCTCTCCCTCTTGCCCCTCAGCTGGGCACTGCAGGTGTGGCAGCCTAGTTTAAACTCTGGTTTCATCCTTATTCTACAGAATAATCCAGTTGTCTTGAGATTTTCATCTTTAAACTGATAACCAGGAAACTGAAGCTACAGCTTTTTGCAAAATAGAAACTCAGTTCAACACTGTAAGTGAAGTTGAAGAGGTGAGTGTAACCAGGGAAAAGAAATGTTTTGCAGGTTGATTGTTTGGGGGTAGAGAGTGGTTAAAGTACAGTACTTTGCCAAACTTTTGCATATATTAGCATATTGTCCATTTTCTTGCTGTTACTGTGGTGTTTACATTAGAAATTCTACCCCAGAAACACTTCCTTGGAAATTTTTGCAGGCAGTGCATGGGCTCCTGAGCTTCTAAGTCCCTCTTTACATTATTTTCTCCTGCAAAAACAACCTCTTGTCTAATAAATGTTAAGATAGTGAATCTTATTACTCTATTCTATCCAGTGGGATTAAAAAGCAAAAGGATGTGAGCTATTTGGGAAGACAATGAGTCACAATTCTAAGTCTTCTCAGTCAAAATTGAGTATGTTGGAATCTGAGTGGAGTATTTTGTATGAATTTGTTGCACAGGAGTAGAATGAGTATTTCTTCTCATAGCAGCTAATATGCATGGAACTATGTATATGTTGTGTCTTACAGGGAATTCAGCTCATAAAAAGTATACAGCATTCATTATATGTTTCCAGCTAACCTCTCTGCCCTGCTGAATTCTGCCTTTGCTGGTTCCCGCCTCTCTGCAGTTCAATGCAGTTTTGGAGCTGTAATGCCAAGAATGAGGGTGGTGACATCAGGGCCTTCCTCACAGAGTCAGTGGGATGGGAAAGGCTCATTGTGGAGCTGGAAAGGTTATTTTGCTGTTCGCTTTTGAAAGATGGCATGTTTCAGGGTCCTGTGGTGATACATAGTACCCAGAACTTGACTTGAGCTGGAATTAGAAGCTGTATCCTGTACTTGGTCCAGAGTCATGTGTTCAAAAATCAGTTGTCACTTCAGTAACAAAAAAAGAAAAGAGTTATCTGAATTCTGGTTTCTCCATCTTCCCATAGTAATTTCTCCCCTTCTCTTCCTTGTCATTTAAAAAAAAAAAAGTGAACAGTATGTAGAGACAAAACTAAAAGATGATGGGTTGTCTGTGTTGAAGGAAACAGCCTATTGTCACTGGCTGAGCTGGATTTCCAAAGCCAGCTCTGTCATTACAAAGGGCCATATGGGAGTGGAGACTCTATCCATTTGGAGCCTGGGGAACAGCGATTTTTATTTCTGTTTTTTAAATCTCAATTCATCTGCTACTATGCAGTGTGGCCTTCAGGATTTGCAGTGTGACCTGGGTCAGTTTCTTCAGTGGAAAAGTATTTCTGTAATATACTTTACATTCACAGTCTACAGCTATCCTGAAGACCTCTCTGGAGCTAAGGTTTCATTGTGCACTGTACAAGCCAGTCTCTGCACTGCTGAGCTTATAGCATAGAAGTTATTTGAGATAATACTTAATGATCGTTGTATAAAGAGCACTTAGACTTTTTCTTCATCCTCTGTCACAAAATTAGCAATATCTCTTCATATAAAATCTGCTTGGGCTTTTTTTTCTCTCTGCTTTCAAGCTGCACCAGCAGTTTGGAAAACAGCCTGGTGGGTGTCTTTAGAGTGGGACTTTGGCCTCATCTGTGAACTGATATTTTCCCTGACTCAGAAGGATTTTTATCTGTTTAGTAATACACATTACAAAATAAGCATCTGTCTCACCAGTAATTTCTGGTGGAGCAAAATAAGCATGTCTCACAAGTAGCTTCTTTTCTGGTGGGGCTAGCTGTTAAAACCCTGACTTAACTATATAAATCCTTATGTCTGTCTTAAACTCACGGAGAAGCTAGTCTTCTAATACTGTTTTATCAGAGAGATAGTAACAAAAAGGCTTAAAATGGGAGGAATGGAGAAAGGATGAAGAACTGTTTTAGAGGTACTCTTTGTTATCATTGCCCTTGTACCTCTTGATGTTGTACATTGTGCCAGTTGAGCAGGTGGTTAGAGGGATTGTATGTGGTGGAGCACATGCCTGCAGGAGTGTAGGTGTGTAAGAAGAAAGGGTTTGAGAGAAAAAAAAAGTTTTTTAACTTTTACAGAGAGCTCATTTTGGGCATGGCTGACTTGGTGAGCAAAGTCTGGCATTCATGGTGGCCTTGCCAAGTACTGAAAGGGGCAGCAGGTGCTCCCCAAAAACGTGCCTGTATCCCAAGTAGCACACACCTGGGTGGTCTTGCTTGTAGGTAGGTCACACTTCTGGAAAAGGAGAGAAAACTACAGTGTGATTTTATTTTATTTGTAAACCAAAGAGCAATTCAGTTACTTTCCTTGGTGTTTATGTTTTAGATGACTTGGTGTTTGTTGGCTTTGTTGAGCATTTTATCCTGGAAAAATAACAACATATGGTGAAATAGTCTGCTGTCATAAACACAAAGCAGGAGGTGAGAGAGCTTCATAACAAGAAGCTTTCACGTATTTGAGACCAACCCAAATTCACGTCATGCTGTTGGTGATTTAAAACTGACTTCATGCTCTTCGATGGCATATGAGAGAAGGTTTCAGGAGATGTTTCTTCTCCAAGTGCCACTGAATCACTGGGCAGCAACTAGGTATGCAATGCTTGGGCAGCGTGTGCCCCCTGGCTCTGAGATGCCTGAGGGATGATACCTCCCGAGTCCTGTAAGAACATCACTTCCCAGGACAAGTGTGGTGGCCTCACAGAAAGAGGAGAGAACCATAGAAATGGGGTAAGAGAGCTGGTGAGAATTTCAGGACAGATGTATTCCAAGGGCCTGGGAAGTCACTGGCAAGGACTCAGACATATCATTGTTAGTATGGGGATAAGATAGACAATTTGAGGGCTCTCTTCTCCACTTGATAATTTTGAAATATAGGCTAGAATAAAAGGGCTTCCAGTTTTCTGTTCAGTGTCCCATATGGAAGGTCCCGTATGCTGGCTCTGTTTGCTGTGATATGTGTGAATCTCACCCAAGGTGAATGCTGCATCCCTGTGCACTGTCAGGATCCTTCTTCCACAGGCCTTTAAGGTGGTTCTGCCAAGCTCCCGCACAAATAGTGTGCGTCACTTCTCAGGGAACCGGTCTGCTTGCTGACAGGCGAGTGATGCTGCCCACCTAGCACCTGCTGATCCTGCCATTTCATCTCAAACCCATTAAATACCATGAATTCATACCAAGAATTGACTTTTTCTTTTTAAATTGCAGGATGCAAAGAGAAGGTGCCATCATGTGAATGTGAAACAGCTAAATGAGAAACAGGACACGCGGGAAGGCTGAGCTGAAGCTGCTTATGCACAGGATGACAGACTGATTTGCTGTTGGAGACGAGACTCAGGAAACCCTGCTCCTACAAAAGATTTTTCTGAGTGAGAGGAAAAGAACAGGAGGAAGCACACAAAAGAGCAATGGGAATTGAGGGCCATGGTTACTTGAGATAAATGGCAGATCCCTGGGAGTCTAGCCTTGTAGCTGTTTGCTTTAGCTTTGCTTCTCTCCGCAGCTGCACTTTGTTTTTTGCGAGCTGCTGCTGGGTACTGCCACGGCAGCACTGGAGACTTCAGGAGCAGCGTGGTTGCAGAGAGTGAGGAGGGGGTGGGCAGCCCGCCTCACCATGATTCAGTTGTGGAAAGTAGCGCGGCACGTGCGGCAGCTGGTGCTCCACAGATTGATCGTGCTGCTTATCGCCTTCAGCCTGGTCTCCATGTGCTTCCTGGCTTACTACGTCACTAACAGTCCCAAAATCAAGGAGCCACCGCCCCTGCCATTCAGTGACTGCAGCAACCAGCACCGCATCTTGATCCCACCACAAGCCAACTGGAGGCTCACAAAATCGGTGGACACCTCACGCACAGATCCTGTGGTGCTAGTCTTTGTGGAAAGCATTTACTCCCAGCTGGGGCAGGAAATAGTGGCCATCCTGGAATCTAGCCGGTTTAAATACAGGACAGAGATCGCCCCTGGCAAAGGAGATATGCCCACCCTGACAGACAAAGACAGGGGACGTTACGCTCTTATTATCTATGAGAACATCCTTAAATATGTGAATCTAGATGCTTGGAACCGAGAGTTGCTGGACAAATACTGTGTAGAGTATGGAGTGGGGATTATAGGCTTTTTCAAAGCCAATGAGAACAGCCTACTCAGTGCACAGCTCAAGGGTTTCCCCCTTTTCCTACATTCCAACTTGGGGTTGCGGGACTATCACATCAACCCTAGCGCTCCCCTGCTCTACGTCACCCGGGCTAACGAGGTGGAACAGGGTCCCCTGCCTGGTGATGACTGGACTGTGTTCCAGTCAAACCACAGCACCTATGAGCCGGTGCTGTTGGCCAGCACAAAGTCCTCGGAGTCCATTCCTCACCTGGCGACCCACAAAGCATTGCATGCCACGGTGGTGCAGGACCTGGGTCTGCATGATGGGATTCAGCGGGTTCTCTTTGGCAATAACCTCAATTTTTGGCTGCACAAACTCATTTTCGTGGATGCCATTGCCTACTTGACTGGCAAGCGCCTCTGTCTCACACTTGATCGCTATATCCTCGTCGACATCGATGATATATTTGTGGGAAAAGAGGGCACTCGCATGAAAGTGTCTGATGTAGAGGTAAAATCCCCAGAATAACTCCAGGCCCCAGACAATGTTTGTGTGTGTGGTATGCCAGGAGAGTCAAGGTTGCAATTAATTTGAATGAAAAAGTTGATTGCTGCAATTTTTCTCATCTTAAACAGAGAAGTAGCGTGCAAGGATGCTGAAGCACTGTATATGGGATGGTCTGTCCTGTCTCCCCTTCAACACAGGGAACAAGCATATGCAGATTTCCTCTGTCAACCTATTTGCAGCTGTAAACCATACCTTTCAAAAGGAAAAGACAAGTTGTGTTAAAATAGAACTGTATTATAAATATACTTATATATGAATTGTACATTATATTGCAATACTGTAGGGCAGTCTGTGCAGTGTAAACTGCTATAATCTATGTTGTAGCTATGTAGCTTCTCAGGACATGACCACACTGGGAAAAGAAAGGGTTTTTTCCTCATCCTTCACCCCATTCCCCTCATATTCTCCTCCAGCAACCCCCATCCCTGGGCAAGAGATATGCAAAAATTTACCAGGGAGACATGCTCAGATCAAGCCTTCACAAGAACGGTCTCTGTGGCCTCACGATTGGGAAAGAGATGCCATCTTTATGGTTTGCTTTCCTTGGCAGTTCCTTGAGTAATAGTGACCTATAAGAAAGGATGTGGGAAAGGCACAGAGAGAGAGTTAGATTTCTGTGGAGGAAAGGGAGGCAAGACAAAGTAAGGAAAAAACCAGTAGGAAGAAGGTAAGAAACTAAGTGCCGCTTCTAATTCTCTGTGTCCTGGAAAGTATGTGATAAAGTGCTCTCCTTAGTCTGTGATATGTGTACACATGCTGCTTCTTGGAGCCAAGGGCTTGTTTTTGTGTGTTCCCATCAGTTCTGGTTTGTAGCCATCGAGGCGGCTGCGCCTCCTGTTCCTCCAGGTGTGCTGAGGCTGTTTCCAGAGGTCTGAGGCCCCAGGCCTTTCACTCTGGATTCCCATTTAGCATTTGCCCTTGGATAGGTCCTGGATAGGTCCTATCCAGGATAGTCCTCTGGGTACTGGCCATGATGACAGTAAGCCTGTGACAGCAGCTGCCGCAGCATGTTTCCAAACCAGCTTCAAAGTGAAGCATCCTTTAACCTTTCATCCAAGACCACAGAACATGTGAGGCAAAGCTATAAAATGAAATAGTACGTGTGTGTCCCCTTTCCTGAACTGCACCTCATCCATTACATGTTCCTAAGTACACCTTTCCTCCTCACTGTCAGTCTCCTCACGTAACAAGTAGCATAAAACTACATGTTTTATGCATCCATGCAAGACATATTTAGTTAGTCTCAATTTTCTTAAGTTCTGCTTCTGATCCCAGGCTTAACTTGGGGTAAAGGAAACCCCTGGATTCCATCTGGAGCTAGCTTTGTATTTTCAGTTCATTTTAAGCTGCATGTCTGAAGCACCTCTGATTTAATGCTACTATTTATTTTACTTGCTTCATTCTTTAAAGCCACCTTAAGAAAACAGGTAGAGAAAATGTGCTTCCAAGCAGACAGGTATAGAAAAATGCAACATTGTATATGATACTTATTTAAGGAAAATGCTAAAATTTTCTTTGTTTCACTACAGTGTCCCTGTGTTTTGAGGTGCTGAAATGCTCTGAAAGGTTGTGGGGTTTTTTTTGAAGAGTCTCAATCTCACCTCGTTCCTAAGCAGGCCCTGCACTTTCTAGTCCAAACCAGCAGAAATTCTCACCTCTGCCATGCTTGTGCAAGTTACAGACCTGTGTGAGAAAACAGGAGATAGGTGGGCAAAGCTCTTGGAAACAAAGGCTGCTCTAGTGATGTTTAAAAAAACCAACCAGATGAGATAATTCCAAAAGATGCTTTGTTTGGGTTTTAACGGGGTAGAATGGAGGAATAATCTGTGATCAGTAAGCAGAGAATCTCGGGAAAAGCAGATAAACCCCAGATTTATCCATTTAAAAGGAGCTCTCTGATTGCAGAGCCACAAGAGGTTAATGAATTTTTATTTTTTAAAAGTGAGAAATAACTCCATGGATTTGTTGATAGCCTCTCACTGTGGGGAGGGAAGGGGATATAATAGTGACAGAACAGCTGGCATTTTCTTTGGCCTTTTATATGAAAGCTCTGTTTCAGGGCTGTTATCTCAACACACAGCTCCTTATCTTAAAGCTTAGATTACAGTGATCTGGGTAGCAGTTTGAAGATTGGATGTTGTGTGAAGGTATAAAATTGACTGCTGTCCCAGTGAGCCTGTTTGCAATATGCAGGTCCACATTCAGAGAGCTTCTGAGACAAAATGACTATTCAAAGCAAGTGCTGAGTATAATGTGATCAAATGCATGCCCATGGTAGATGTCCTGAGTGAAAGGGAAAATGTTTTTATTTGTGATGCTTTAAGGAAGGCTGAATAGCGTTATTCTTTATAAAGAAAAGAGGAATCATGCTTGCTTTTACTTTAAAGGTGATAACCTTTCAGTTCCTGGCTCTGACAAAGGGCTGCAGCAGGAGCTTGTAGTCCTCAGCTGAAGTGAAACAGTTGGAAGTTGTGCAGGGAAAACATTTTTCCCTGGTAAGGCTTGCCAGAGATTTGAGCTGCATGTAATCAGCAAAACAAAATCTCAGAGAATCGCTTCTCTATTATTCCACGTTGAGTCTCTTCCAAAATAGCAATCCCTGGAATTCACCAAACCAACATGGAATTAGCCAGCAAAGACAAGCTGTTTCTAGTGCAGAAGAACTTGGCTTTTATGGTCCTTTCTGGTCATCTTTAGGTATGAGGAAAAAAGAATAAGTAGATGAGCTTTTGCCACTCTTGCTGGTGATATCTACAGGGGCATAAATAGTGAGATTGTTGCTAGCATGTCTGAGAGCAAGCTAAGTGAATCAGGGACAGTCATTTCATTTTGGTTTATGAATGGTGAGGGTGGAAGAGAGAGAAGGTAGTGAGGGTGGTTGTCAGCCAGCTCTTGCCATTCTAAATTGTAGAGGAGGATCTTTCCTGAAATAAAAGTTTTCAGTAGTTTCTAACTCCCTGATTCTAACATTGTAGGGGAGGTAGAAATACCAGTACTGTGAATGCTCTCTCTTTTGATAGCACTGTTTTGAGCTATGCCAGTGCTACTGCTGGGCAGCAAGAAGACTGCTGAAAATCCCCTTGAGAATGTGCTATCCAGTGTCCACAGGGGCATTTCCCATGACATGATATTTCTGCAACACGTTGCTAGTGTTCTTTGAGCATTTGAGAAGAGACTGTAAAAGCACTCTGCTTTCTTACATCATCTCTTTCTTTTCATTCGTCCATGCACTGTTTTCCCAGACTCACAGTATCCTCTCTGCCCAGCACCTGACTCACAATCTTATTTCACCCTTTTCTTTTGCGTTGTTTCAGAGGGACCCTGAGATAGAGGAGGTAGTATTTAGGGTTTGTATGAAACAGCTAAAATCTCTGCAAACACTTCTGGAATTTAAAAATTTAATAGCTGAAAAGGCAGAGTTGCATGAATGATTAGTTCTGTGTTATTGTGAAGCGAAGGACATCATGTCATCTTCGAAGAGGATAAGGTCCTAAAGAGGGTACAGTCAGGGTGCTGTGGCTTCCCCAATTTCTTTTTGCTCTAAGAATTTTAACCCCATTGAGGCTGGATGGTATCAAAAGCATCTAGTGACTGTAGAGTAAATCGTTGCAGATCCCATCTCTGAGATTATATAGATTTTTTTTTAATGTGTTGCAACAAAAGGCACAATTATTTTTTTTTCACTAACATTTGCTTAGTAGCGTTTGAAATTATAAACAAAGTCTTTTTTTTAAATGATGGACATCAAATATCACTTGGCATGGCTGCCCCAGTTAAGTATTGAGAGTCTCCAAAAATACAAGTTGTGAGTTGCAGAGAATGTTCTCTGATAGACTGTGACAAGCATGAAGCAGGTCTGGCCTTGATGTGGGTTATGAGTTCTGGTGGCCAGTGCTGGGAACCTCTTGGAGACCTCATCTGTTCCTTCCCAGGGTGAGCCTTGCTGAGCTTCTAGCAAGGAGCATACCTGGGGGAGGGGTCTTTCTGGCTAGCTGGTGGTCTTGGCTGCATCTTGGAAGGACTTTTGGAATGGAAGACAGTTAGGAAATAGAAAACAGAAATACTTGGAGGGATTGGAGGGGCAGTTTTCTAGGGGAAGAAAGTTTGCTTTTTAGAGATAGGGGACAGCTAAAATGCTAATCTTGTGTCCTGTACCACATGAGCAACTCAATTTCTTACATATACACAGAAAGGTCTGTTTGCATCTCATTAGCTATTTTATATCTTAATGGATAGCCTACTCCACATTTCTTGATTGCCTTCCATTTGAGAATCTCAGAGCATGTTATGGATATAAATGAAACTCCACTTGAGTCACCTGTAAGATATTATTAGTACTATCATATTCATCCTACTTTATAAAAGAGAAACAAGAGTTCAGAGGTGTCAGAGAAAAGTGCCATCTTCCCAGCCTATTCCTACGTCTGTATTGTTTCACCTTAGTACAGCTCACAGACCTCTTTGAGCCACTGTGCAGGGAGCAGGGAACACATAGTTTGTTGAAAGAAATGTCCAAATAGTTTACTTAGTCTCTTTTATCCAGTGCAGGGAAAAGACGCCTCTCCAAACCTATGTCATACCACTTTATGGATGTGGCTGTGAAAAGGACTCACCATCAGCAGGGGGTGGCAAACAATTAGCAATAAACCCCACTGGAAAGCAAGACTCATAGGGCTCCAGTTGCAGATTTTCTGGAGCCCCCACGCTTCTCCCTGGTCCCTCCCTGGACACACAGGATTGCTGCCTGCTGGAGCAGGGCTTTTTGGGATTTATCATTAGACAGATGTGTTGTCATGGTAACCCCAGCCAGGCTTTAAATCTCCCTCTGTGCAGAGGAATGCAAAGCCTCTTAACCGCTCTCTTTCCTCCCTTCACCTTCCTACCCCAGCTTGAGGAACTGGATGTGCCTTTCAGGGTAGCAGAAGTGGTGAGGCTTGGGACAGCTGTGGAGACAAGAGAAGAAAGTGGCGCTTTCCTGTCTGAGATACTTGATGTGTTAAAGTGGATGGTCCCAAATTTGATGCGGTTTTGTCATCCAGCTGGACAGACAGGTGTTTCTCTGCAGAGAGACACACAGCTCTCAGTTTGTGTGCTTTGATGTGTGGGATGAGTCCCTGTGTCTTACGGGTTACATGTGGGCAACCTGACCTCCCACTGCCTATTCTAGAACTTGGGCAGCAAAGGAGGCTCCAGCCATCAGTGCTGCTGCATATGTGATAGGTTCTGGAAATGCATGTGCCATACCTTTTTCAAAATACTACTCTTGAGTGGGGACTGGGGTAAGGATCTGGTAGGGATGTCACCATGAGGGAGCTAGGATCTTTGAAATTTGTCCTAGGCTGCGTTTGTCATCACTGTTGTGTGACTGTGGAGAGAAGGAACAGGCAATTAAGTGTGTCTCAAGGGAAAAGTCTGAAAGCTTGATTCCCTCAGAGAGAGCACTGAGACTGTCTGCAGCGCTGCAGAAATAATCTGTCTGGTCTTCCCACCTTGCTGTGTGTGAGAGGTCATAGGGTGCCTGCCTTGGGAATAAAACCTCTCAACTTGTTTGCTCCAGGGTACCTTTGCAGTGAATGTGTGATGGAAGTGAATGGGTAAACTACAGAAGTCACAACTTCTAAATTAATGTGATGATCAGTGTTTGGTCAACACTGTTTTGAAATAGTAGTGGCAGCATTGATTTCTCAGGTTATCCTTAAGTGGCGGGTGTCAAGGCTGGTCCCTCCGCTGAATGAGGCTGGCTTTGTGAATGCATGTTCACCACCTACAGAGCACTGTGCCTAAATATTGCCTCTAGAGCACCAGCTGTGTGAAGGCAGCGTTGTAGTGCTCTTTTGTGCTTCTTGAGGCTGGGGAAGGGCAGCTGATAAAGATCTGCCTTTCTCCCCTGCACAGTTTGAAAAGCCTGTGTGCTTTCCCCAGTATCATGTGCCAAGTTGCTTGTGTATTTGTATCCAGCCCAAGTCTGCTGTGGAGAGGTCATCACCTTCACCTTGGTGCAGCCACCGATCCGTTGCTTTCTTAGAAAAGCTATTAAAAGCTAAATAACTGCCTGGGCATGGACCATCTCTGTCACCTGCCAGCAGCCCTCCTGCCAGGTCCCTGTTTGATTGAGAACTCCTCCCATAGGGAGCAGCACCAGTGGCACTTTCTCTGAAGCACACAGGTAGCAGCAGAACATGCATCTGGGAGCTTCTCTCTTTTTATTGTTTTCCAGCAAAAGAAATGTGACTGCTGTTTGAGTGTACCGTGCCTGTGCTATACCCGGCCTCGGGGGTGTTCTCCTGTCAAGACTGGCTGCTGTCTTACTCCGTACACTGCCAGACCTTGGGGTTTGTGGCACAAGGCTCCTTCCTTTTGGTTATAGCAATTATTTTGAACGTTTAAAGCAGACACAAGTGAGCAAGAGAGAACCTGTAGGAGCTGTCATGACTCTGAACGTCAGCTCCCACGAGTTTTCTTTCCAGAATCCAGGATACTGTTCTGCTGCAATAGGATTTTGGTGCTTTCTAGGGACACAAAGCCAGGGATACCTCCCTGCTGTGACAGGGCCCCTTGCGAGGACAGTTCTGTAACTCACCTCTTCTCTCTGAACAAAAGCCCCCTCCCTTTGGATCACTTAAGTTGTGGTTCACAGTATTACTGACTTCTCTTCCTTCAACCATGCATCATGTGCTCCCCCATTCTCCTTTTCTTTAACATTTAGGCTCAGAGCAGGTTCAATAGCAAAATCACAGCCGACATGGGAGAGGAGGAGAGGAGCATTGAGGTTGAACATGGAAAGAGTGAGGGATCTGTTGCTTGGAAGTTATCTAATGTCCCCTTCCCTTAGCACAGACTCTGTGTCCTTCACTTTGAAGAAGAGACCATCATCTATCTGACTGGTTTTAAAGCAGCATAGTTTAGTACAGCAGGGCTACCTCAAGTAAGGACTGTATGTGGAGCACTTGGCTGCTCTGCTTCACTCCCCAGCCAGCAATGCCCTAGTGCCATCCCCTGTGATGCCTCTTCACACCGACCTGGGTGCCAGTTGAGCACAGAAAGGTTGTAGAGCAACTGAATATGAACATTTTTTCCTTTCATTCAAACAGGCTTTACTGAGCACGCAGAATAAGCTGAGAACTTTAGTCCCAAATTTCACCTTCAACCTGGGCTTCTCAGGGAAATTCTACCATACAGGTAAGCCCCCTGCACCCCTTTGTCCCAGCAGCTGTGTGTGGCCCCCACGTTCATCTGTGTGTGTCACACCTTAGAGAGCATGATCCTCTGTTGGAAGGACTCAGCATTGCAAGGAATTAGTCCATGCTTTGAAACACTGAGCCCCTCTTCTGCCTTTGGTTTTTCCACTTACTTTTCTGCTCTCTGTAGGTACAGATGAGGAAGATGAAGGGGATGACATGCTGCTCAAACACAGGAAGGAGTTCTGGTGGTTCCCTCACATGTGGAGTCACATGCAGCCTCATCTTTTCCACAATGTCACTGTGCTGGCCGAGCAGATGAAGCTCAACAAACAGTTTGCTGTGGTAAGGGGCATCAGACTTTATTTACTTTACAGTATTAGTCCTTAAGCATTCTTCTGAAGTAGCTGTTCGGACACTGCTGAGCCCAAATGCCAGTCTTGTAACTTGGCTGCCTTTAAGAAAGGCAGTTTTGAAAGTTTAAATTGGTGCATGGCTCCTGCTGTTGTCAGGCAAGAAACACCATCTGAGTGCCTGCCTGTGCAATGGGAAGTGTTTCCTGGCACCTGCATGGCCTCAGGGTACAAATCCCAAGGCTCTTGTTTGCTGAGGTGTGAACTTGTAGCATTACCATCCAAATCCAATTAATTTACAAACTCTGGCAGTGAGAAGGCATTTCCTTTTCCATCCTCATTCACTGTGGTTTTGTAAGGAAGTCACCTGGTCGGTAGTATAAAATGCTGTGTGTGCTAACAGCCCTACTTCTGGCCTCCCCAGACAATGCTGAAGGAAGCTACTTATCTAGGAAATCCAGGGGAAATTCCCTGGGTTTTGGCAGAGGAGAGGGAAGCCTTGAACATCCTGCACTGCTGGAACAATGTCTGTTTGATGCTTACAGCCCGGAGTTGAATATAGCATATATGTTCCTCTGAAAAGAAACGTCCTCTTCACCTCTACTTTGGTTCTTTTAATGGTAATCCCCTTGGGAATATCTGTCTGCTCTCTTGTGCTCCCATGACACACACAGATTAGGAATGGTCTTGAATTCAGAGCACAGTTGCAGCATTATAGAAACAATCTGGGCCTCTTCTTTTCCTGGTTAAATAACAGTGCAGGCTTTTGCGAAGAAAGACAAAGCACAGAACACAATTACACATATTTAATGCAAAACAGGCTAGCGGTGGGAAGGAGAAGGTTGTTGGTTCATCTGGGGGCTCTGGTTTTATTATACACCACTGGGGTAGAGCTGTTGTCACTCATACTGTTACCAGAACTGCATAGTAGAATTAAAAAACAAGAAATTCAGATATTTCCTGCCATTTGAGTCTAGCTGCAGGCCCCATATCTTCACCCTCAACAGTCTCTTGCTTCATGTCTGCTTTTCTTTGAATAGCTAGAGACAATACAGACCTCAGTTGTCATCTTCCTTTCCTTCTATATCAGTTAAGGAAATTTTGTTTTCCTACTCCAGTGACTCAGCTCTAGGCATTGTGAGAGTGAGATGTGTCACTTAACAGCATCAATTAGTTTGTAGTAACCAAGGAGCCTGACCTAAGGCTTGTGAATTAATCTGATTTGTCACACCTGCAAGCTCTGAGACCATTTTTACAGCAGCTGTTATCAGCGCTGAAGTTGATAGAGAATCAGCTTGTATTTCCACAGAAGCATTAAACAAGCAGTACAGGCAGTATCTCAGGTTTCCTAATCCAGAGGGTTTTCATGCTACTCTGTCACCTTGCTCCAACTTGGAGCCTGTTGCTAAATACGATCCTTATTAAGGATATGAGTTAACTATTGAGTGAGTGAGCTGCCTATTCTGCTTTCAGGAGCACGGGATTCCCACAGACTTGGGCTATGCCGTGGCCCCCCATCATTCTGGGGTTTATCCTGTGCACACGCAACTCTACGAGGCGTGGAAATCCGTGTGGAGCATCCAAGTGACGAGCACGGAGGAATACCCACACCTGCGGCCTGCCCGCTACCGCCGTGGCTTCATCCACAACGGCATCATGGTGAGCACAGCTGGGTCAGCACTCCCTGTTCCTGCCGAAGGGACAGTGTCCCAGTGACCTGCACCACAGGCATTAGTCTTACATCACCAGTGTTTCCAAAATCGTTAAGACGAGGAAAAAGGAAATCCTTGCCTAAAGCCGGTTTCTGTGTTTCGTGGTAGAATTGAGAGGTCAGGGCTGAATGGAGGAGAGCAAAACCAAGCACAGGAAGACTAAATTGAGATCCCACTGAGCTGTTTGCACTGTGATGAGTAAATGGTTGGGAGGGATATCAAGAGTCCTCTGAAACTGTGTCGCTTGTGTCCCTCGCTCTCCATGTTTATTTGTGGAGTGCTGCTGTGACACACTGGTGTGTAGATTCTGCTGCATCTACCTCTTACCTAACTTTGCTCTCCTCTAATATTACCAGGTTCTCCCTCGACAGACCTGTGGTCTTTTTACTCACACTATCTTCTATAATGAATATCCTGGTGGCTCAAAGGAGTTGGACAAGAGCATTCGTGGTGGTGAACTCTTCCTGACCGTGCTCCTGAACCCAGTAAGTTCATCTGGAAGGGGAGTCAGCGCACAGGTGTCTCAGCTTATGTCCTGATGTGGGAAAGGGTGGGATCTTATGGATGACACCCATCAGTCACCGTGTGGGAATCTCCAGTGTGATGCCCAGGAAGTACTTGGCTAGTTAATGCTAGATAATGCTTTACACACTGCCAAGGAAGCATCAGTATTGAGTGTTGACAAGTGCAACATTCCTCAGACAGAAACCAGCCAGGGTGACATGCTGAGCGTGTCCCAACACAGAGTGGGTGTTACCTAGGCCGCTGCATCTTCATGAATCAGGAGTGAGATGTGCCTTGTTGCCTTCTGTTCCAGACACATCTGCTGCCTGTTGGCTTCTCCCCTGGCTCACTGCTGAGTTCTGTTCAGAATAATTGCTTTCTCTGGGCTTTTGTTATGGAGCATTCTCCCCTTTCTTTCATTACGTATCCACTTGAAACAATTGCCATGTGCCTTTTTGTGACCTTGCTGTCATCCTAAGGCATTTTTGGGAGATCTGAGTCTGACACAGGTATTTCTCTTTCCCTTTGAACACTTCCCAGTTGTGTCAAGCTACCAGGCTAATGTAGTACCTTCAGCACCCTGCAGTCCCTTCCCAGTACTTAGCCATGAATGGTGTATCACATGAGTTTCTTGCTTCCTGTTGAAGCTGGGAAGAAGCACTAGATGGCAAGAGACACAAAAATTGGTCATTTTTAGAAAATCCTGAGTGGATAGAATTAGGAGATGAAGCTTTATAGCCCCCTGCAACCACAGATCACACTTCCTCACATTCCTGCTTGTTGGTTACAACAGGAAGACATGCTGCCCTTCTTGATTGTACAGTCACTTTCTCAATTCCCCACCTTAATTTGTTTCTTACTAAAGCTGTTCGACACCTGTTGTTCTCAGTTTCTCTGAATGGGCATTACCCTGTTACCCTGCCAGGTTTACATAATGATTTTAGAATGTCTCATTCTGTAGTCACTCCTGAATATGTTTAATGTCTTCTTTTCTCCTGACTTCCAAATTTGTACCTTCTTACTTCTATTTTACCAATCTTTTCCCCCAGTGCCTGAGTATGGGCAAGAGGACATGCAAGCAGATATGGGAGAAAGTACATTGCTTCTCACTGGCTTCCTAGGTGGCTTCCTAGAGCACTGGTGCCAGTCATTGAGTATTTGTTTGGAGGATTTGTCATGTAACATCTGTGGCTCTGCACACTGTGATGTTTTCTTCCATTCCCTCCTCCTTTTGTATCTTGATGGCAGGATTGAATGTGTGGCTTTAGCCAATTTTGGTTGGAACTGCAGAGGATCAGTGAATCAGAAAATCAAGCTTTTTCCCTCAATGAGCTCGGTTTTTCTTCTTTCTTCCTTTTTGTAGTGTTTTGTGCCTCTCTAGTCGTAGAAGCAGAGCTGTGATAATGAAAAGACCTTTGTCCACTGGGTGCATCTCACAACCTGTTTACAAACAGGCCCCTGGGTTTCTGAAGGTTAGCCTGTGACCAGCTCTAGTTTGGTGTATGATCTGCAGAAAATACGGGTCTGTAACCTTAAAAGCTGTAGGGGTTCATCCTTTCACGTCTGGAAGCCAACCTTCTATCCCCAAGGTCTGGAAGCCAGCCTTCAGTCCCTATTACTGAGACACAGCAACCAAACTTACCTGCTTAATAGAAGTCTGTAGTAAGGAGAAGACCGTTCTTTGCATTGTGGATGGAAAGAAACTGCTTGCTTCTCCATGACCATAGCTTTTCTGGGTTTCTCTTCCCATATGTTGGGTTAATTCCACCTTGTCCTACTTCAGAATGGTCAGATCTTAAAGAATGCTTGCAGAAGTAGCCACTGCAAAACCTAAGAGCTCTTGGTTTCTCTTGGAAAACAAGTTGCCAGCCTGTAATTCAGATATCATTGCTAGTCTAGGAGGCTGTGCCAAGGAATTTGTAGACATGTAGTTTCTAGAGCTACACTACACAGTAAAATTTGCTGATAAGCACGTTGTGGTCAAAGCAGCTGGCAGTGATCTATGATCCAGAAAGTTTGGGAAGCTTGTGCTATGGCACAGGATGAGCTCATGTCCCAGGTTTACTGTTGGCTCTCGCCGTGACTTTTAAAACTCTTTCAGGCACCTTCAGATGTGCCGATGTTTACCTTTGGCAGTGGAGCATTTCTCTGTCAGCAGTGGAGTACCGTGCTCTAAGCTCCTCTTCATTGCTGTGTTTGCACAGTGACTCAGACCCTTGCATTCCTCCCCTCCCTGATAGAGCCATCTCACAGCCCTTGATAGAAAGCTGGCCAGCCCCGCAGCCCCAGCAGTGATCACTAGCAGACTTGGACCAGGCTTTTTCAGCCCTTTCTGGTGCATCCAGCTCCCTTTGAGTGGATATGTGCATGCAGAAGTCTCCAAGCCTCTATGTGTACATCAGCTCCACAGTCCAAACAGAAGATTTCTGATCTCCTGACTGGTGAACAAGGTCTGAGGTCAGGAAGGAGATTCCTGTTGACGTTCAGCAGACAGGCTGCCCTGTGCCCAGTCGCTATTTTCCAGAAGCAAACGGCCTCTCTGATCACTTCTCATAAATGCTTTTGCTCACACTATGCAGGCAGGTTACTGCTGTGCCCACAGATGCCTGTTACACATTGCAAGGATGCTCATACCCTCCTGCTCTCTGTATTCTAGGCTCTCTGTGACCTTTCTTCTCATCTTTCCTTGGTGTGAAGGAAGGGAAGCCGTGGCATGCTGAGAGTGGAAGGGAGGTGTTAGTATCAAGCCAGTTCCCAGGCTCACTGGGTGTGGATGGGAGGGAGGTAAGGAAGGAGTGATGGGACTTGAGTGCAGCTTATGTCAGAAGTAGTGCTCAGAGCTGTTTTGGCAGCAGCAGCTGTGACGAGGCAGAGCAAGCTGCCAGGCCTCGTTAAACAGTGCATGGGTTACAGGACATGACTACATGCTCACAAGTACAGGGAAACGGCTCGTTGTCTTCTAAGTCCAGGTGCTTGTGAGTGCTTGCAGGGGACAGCGTTACCTGTGTGAGCACCTTTACCACCAAATGCAGTCAGTCAGTCTCGACACAGTTGCAAGCCTGGGTCACATGCAGGCTTTTTCTGCTCAGGAAATCTTGAAGGGGGCCCAGGTGGTGACCCACGTCCTCCCTGCTGCAGTACCTGGTTTATGCCAGTGAGCCAGGTGCCTCATGCAGGAAATTTTCCTCTAAATGTTTCACTAGCGAGTCAAAAGGATGGACCACCCTTTGCTGCCACACCACCTTCTTGGGGTCTCCCAGAAATGGGCACAATGCAAAAGGAGACACGTCCTTTTGCTGCCTTAGGTGCTCCATGGCACGGCCCTGCAGCTTGACAGGCCTTTCTGTCCTCTGCTGTTGTATCAGCACACACATTTTACACAACAGCACCTCACACACGTTGCCTGAGGCATAAGGTGTTGGAGCCTGTCTGGCAGGGCATCTCTGTTGGCTCAGTGGGAAACCAGAAGTGAAAAACTCACAGGCAGACAAAGGTGATAAATCCTTAACTTCACTTCCTTTCCACGTGTCCCAGAGTCCTGCCACTGTTTTCTGTTGCCTCCCAAAGGCCCTGGGGTGTGAGCACGTTGTGGACGGGATTAAATTAATTTCACAGTGTCTTGGATATGGCTTAGATGCAAAGAGCTACAGTCTATCAGTACCTCTGGCCACACTGAGACCAGTCTATGGTGACACTGGGCAGAAAACTGAATTCAGATCTCCGGAGTGCCAGCAAATGTGTTTATCCCAAGACCATCTGTCTCTTGTTTCCCCCTTTTACTCTTACCCTACTGTGAGTGGGAAGCCATTCCTGCCCCCTGCCAGGGAAGTCTGTTGTTGCCTGCTGACCTTACCTGGCATCATCGGGATTCACCCCTGAACTGTACCCCTGAACTGTGCCCCTGCTGTGACCAAGATCGCTTCCCGCTTCGCCCCCTCCTCACCATAAGAGGCACTGCAGTCGCTGGGTGGAGAGTGCTAAATTACCCAGTCAGCCTCAGTGTTCTCCTGTTTTGCTGACTTTTAGCTGTGGTGTGGTTTGTGTCTGGCAGAGTACTGTTGTGTTACAGGCACTGGGATGCACAATTTCATGGGATCAGTCAAAGCCACACACCAGAGTCAAGCTGACTGCAGCCTTCTGCACCCTTTCCCAAAAATTAAGATACTGAAAAGCAGGCAGGAGGGAAGTGTATCTGTTTGATAGAAGCACAGAGATGGTTTACAGGCTCCTGAGCACCACAGTGCTTCTGGGGCTCCCATGGGTGCTCAGTGCCACTTTTCCCAAGGGTTCACACCCTCAGGGTTTCTCAGGGGCTGCCTGTGATGAAGGCTCTTGGGAATTAAAACCTTATCGGCTGGTGTCTGTTCCTAGGACAATGTCTTAGTGCAATGTCTCTTTGCAGTCCATGTTCAGATCCTCAGGTACTCCTGTTTGTATTTTAAAGCATGACTTGCCAGTTGTTCCTTTACACTCTGAAGTGAATGAAAGCTGACAGGCCATGGGCCTAGGAACAGCTCCTGTGGAAGCTGTCCCTTGTGCCGGCGTCTGCAGCATGCTGACCCTGCCCTGCCCTGCCCTGCTCCTCTGGAGCCAGCACTACAGCCAGACATCACCTTGGCTGTGCCTCAGAGAGAGGAAGGGAAGCTCCTGTTCTCACTTGAAAGAGCTTTTGCAGTGTTTTGACTAGGAGGGAGTCACTGGCTAACCCTTGTTCCCCTAAATGTCCAAGAGCCACTTCAGTGGGGTTTTGAAACTGTTCTGGACTCGCAGTCAGGGCTGTTATGGCCCCACTGCACCGTTCCCTGGGGTTGCTGAGAGGTCTGTGTCTCTTCTCTCCTGAGCTCCTCCTGTTTTGCAAGTGCTACATTTCTTTCATTCCTCACGTTTCTTTTGTCAAGGCAGTGCTGTGTCCTTCATCACCTCAGCCAGCCAGGGCAGTCTGAGATGTGATTCCTCTTGCTGAGAGAGGAATCAAGCTAGGAGGAAACAGACCTGTACCTGGTTTATCAGTATCCCATGTCCTTCCTACTTTCAGATCAGCATCTTCATGACCCACCTGTCCAACTACGGGAATGACCGCCTGGGACTGTACACTTTTGAGAGCCTGGTCAAGTTTGTGCAGTGCTGGACCAACCTTCGCCTGCAGACACTGCCCCCTGTCCAACTTGCAAAAAAGTACTTTGAAATCTTTCCCCAGGAGAAGAATCCCTTGTGGCAGGTGAGAAGGCAGCTTTACCTGCTCCTACCATATTTAAATGTGGTGAGACTGCTGATCCAGAGCACAGAGGGGTGACAGTTCAAGCTTTTAGGTTTAACCTTTGTGGCTTGAGGCTTGCAGATTGCAAAGTGGAAGGGATGGGGCAGTAGGAGACAGGCACGGTGTGAGTTTAGGGACAGACGTGGCTGTCATAGGTGACTGGGGAGCAAGTCTGCGGGCATTTGGGTAATGAAAGGGCTTCTATTACAACAAGCTGCTGGAAATGTTAAGTGTGCAGGGAAGAACCCTGTTTGGTGCTGGAGGAGCTTACAAGCATGTTAATGTGATTAATATTAAAGTAATTTCACACTGCAGAATTCCTGTTCATTAAATAAAAACATGCTTATGCCATTTTATCCCAGTGCAGCAGCTCTCTGCACAGTAATGAGCAGATGAAATTAACTGAAGGTGATAGAGTTGTCTGTCTGCCAGAAGTTCACAGATGCTGAGCTGTACTGTGGTGGTGGCCCAGCCCAGCCTGGCTCTGTAGGGCAGGGCCTGCGGTTAACGCTCTCAGAGGGACTTTGGCTCTCATGTCACTTTAGAGCTTTTAAAAACGTTCCCGTGTTTTCACCTAACTCTTCTTGATGCCTGGCCGTGCAGCAGTGTGGCTGTGAAGTGTTCTTCATATGCTAAGAGCATTTTCCCAAGAGGACTGGCCTTCCAGCTTTTCCTCTGCTTTCCATTCACTCCTGTGCTAGTGCTTAATCCCCTCATTTGTGCTGCAGAATCCCTGTGACGATAAGAGGCACAAGGATATCTGGTCCAAAGAGAAAACGTGTGATCGACTCCCCAAGTTCCTCATCGTGGGACCTCAGAAAACTGGTAATGTGAAAACTTTATCTAAAGATAGATTGCAGCTTCCCTCCCATTCCTCCAGAGAGGAGAGCTGGAAGGGTCTGTGTTGTAGGTCTGCATGGCTGCCCTTTGTGGAAGCTGCCAAATGGCTGCAGAGGACATTTCAGAGAATCTCAGAATTGTTCTAACCTAAATCTGGCAAGTCTGTCTGTACTTTGCTTGTCACAGTCCTGATTTGCAGGGGAAAAGCCCTACTTGCAGAGCTGTGTTTTGGCTTTTCCAGAGACGCTTAGAGAAATGGTGACCTTCCTTAGGGTGTCACAAACATAAGCTGTCAGCAGGACTAACACACAGGCTTTGCAAAGGTTGTGATGAATGCCCCTGAGTGTTTTTATTGCGACAGATCTGTGTCCCCACTGCATGTTCCATGTCACTGCCAGTGGGAGGTAAAGATCCTCTTGTGTCTGACTTCTGTCACCTCCTCTTAACTGCTGTGGCATTGTGGTTGGCAGGGTTCTGAGGACTCCCTTGTAGGCTGAAGAGATTTTGTTCTCTTCAGCCAAAGACAGGTTTGCAAACCGTGGCTTTCTTTGTAGTGCAGAGAAACGGCAACCTTGGCTATCAAACCTTTGGCACATCTTCCCAACCAGGCAATACTGTCCTGCAGTGCCCAGGCCACCTCCTGTTTGGCAGGTATGGGTTCTGCCACTTGACAGTGTGGCTGTGCCACCAGGTAAAACAAGCGTCAGCTGGCCCACGAGATAGCCAACATGAGTGACTGTTGTGTTAAGCAGGTGACTTAAATCAGCTGCATGAGCTGACACATAGGATTGAACTGCTGAGTCAAGTTCAGTCCCAAAGTGCTTGATGCCACCAGTGCTGTAATGTGCATGAGTTAAGGAGTGTGCTGGTGCAGGGGCTAGTTTTGCAGTATAAAGCCTTTCATTCAGCCAAGCATTATGTGTGGCCCAAGTCCCATTAACTGGTTCCTGTTGCAGGCACAACAGCTGTGCACTTCTTCTTGACCATGCATCCAGCTGTCACCAGTAACTTCCCAAGTCCATCCACCTTTGAGGAGATCCAGTTTTTTAATGGACCTAACTATCATAAAGGAATCGATTGGTAAGAATCCCTGACGTGTGTCTCTGTGATAAGGCGTGCCCGTGTTGTCTTCCGAGTCTCGCTGTGTGTCCACCCCAGACACCTTTGTAGCTTCTCTGTTCCTGAACATCTGATTCCATCACTATTGCTCAGCGTGTTCTGTTTCCCTGATAACCCAACTGCTTCATCCCAGGAGCAGGACAGGTAGTTTCTGATTTTAGTGACTGTTCACCAGAAGATTTCTAGGCATGATTTAGCTTTAAAATATCAGAGCCTTTTTTGAATGGAGTGCTGTCATGAGATTTCTTCTCCTTTGACATGCTAAAGAGACAGAAATGTGCTTATTAGAAAGTTCTTCATGGTTTCCAAGTTATGACACATAGTAGAGAGGGGACAACCTAAAGGTTCTGGGACCTTTAGACTTGGAGCCGTCGCTGCAGTCCTTGCACTGGCTCCAGTGTCTATGTGTATTCCCTGTTCTCTGCCCGTACAAGAATGCAACTGTGATATTCCTGCCTGGCAGGAAAATGCCAGTGTCACTTGGGCATTACTGTGCCACGTGTTTCGAGGCAGAGAAATCTTAGTTGTTTCTTGCTCAGAGCATTAACTTCAGGGTCGCTGGTGGCACTGCACTCTGTGGCTCTGAGGAATCCGCTGCGGTGGGATTCATTTCCCGTGAGCGGTGGGAGATTTTGTCTGACTTTTCTGGTCATTTAGAGGACCATTGAAAAGATACTGGGAGGTTGATTGTGCTTGAGTGAAGCTCGTGTGTCAGGCACCACAGAGCAGTTGTACTAGCTGACAGATAGGTGTTTATCATGGCATTTGAGTTTGTTGTACACTTTCAGCAGGGACCAGTCTTGCAGTGCTTTACAGCCCCCCGTTACCTTCTACCTTACCATTACTCAAATGTCTTAGCGTGTCAAATTAGTAAGGTGGAAACTGTGTGACACAGAGCAGAGCTCTTCACCCCACCTCTGAGCTACAGAGACAAATGACTTAGACCTGGGGAATGCGCTCTTGGCATCACCTTTCTGTATTGTGCTCCTCCCCTCCCTCCACGTCCTGTCCCTGCCAGCTCTGCACCCATTTGCCCATTATTTGCATTACTGTGGAGGTGCAGTTCTGTGAGCTGGTCTGCTGAAGAGCAAGGACATCACTCTCTTGTGTGTCATTGGGCCATGCTGCTCACCAGTGCCCCATCTGTTTGGCAGGTACATGGAATTCTTTCCCATCCCCTCCAATGCCAGCACAGACTTCATGTTTGAGAAGAGCGCCAATTACTTTGACACAGAGGTAGTACCAAAGCGTGGTGCAGCCCTGCTTCCTCGAGCCAAAATCATTACTGTTCTGATCAACCCTGCTGACCGAGCCTATTCCTGGTACCAGGTAACAACTTCCCTGCACTGCTCAGCGGGTGAGGGCCAGAGATGTTCCACTGTGGTGGGGCAGAAAGCCATGGATCCATTTCCACAGGGGAGATGACGCAGGATGCCTGCAGAGTGTGGTCAGAGACACTAGTGGGGGTTGTGCTGAGTCGGTGGGGGCTGCTTAGAGGTGCTGAAGTCGGAATTGTGTGGTCCTGCTCCTCAATTCAGCTTATATTTTTCAGCACCAGCGGGCTCACAATGACCCTGTGGCACTCAATTACACCTTCTACCAAGTGATCTCTGCGAAATCCCAGGCCCCGCAGGAACTACGCAACCTGCAAAGCCGATGCCTGCTCCCTGGCTGGTATTCAACTCACCTAGAGCGCTGGCTAGCACACTACCCCTCCGGGCAGGTAGGTTTGGCAGTAGAGGCTCTCCTGGAGCCCCTTGTAGGTTTAGTGGAGAGGAGACCAAGCTATAACATGTGCACGCATTCTCCCCCATGCTGCAACCCCACCCCCACCCCCCATTTTCATTTTACCTTCTGTCTTGTCTTTTGGAAAAAAGAGCCACCACGTGCTCCTGTGTGAGCTGTTAGAAAAAAAAAAAATCAGGCTTGAATTTTGCACTTTACTGAATTTGTAGAAGTAAATGTGTGCAGGGGAATACTCTGATCCCCCAGAGAGGTCCCAAAAATTAAGAAGTTCAGCAAGAACAGCAGTGTTAGCTCTTCCTTCCTTTCATCTTGGCAACCTGCAGTCCAGGGACCCTCTTCAGGCCTGCTGGTGTTCAGCTACTGGCTGTGATTTCATTGTTTTAAAGAGGCTCTTGGACTCTGCCATTTGTTAGTTCCCATGTGTGAAGCCTTGGGCTGTCTGCTGCAGGGAAATTTGACTGCAGAGATGTCAGGATTCTGTGTTTTGTGTAGATATTGCAGAAAGTCAGTTAATAAACAGAGACCATTTCTACCTCTCAAATCTCAAGAAAGTTAGAAACGGTCTCATAGATGTGAGTTAGGATTTTTTTCAAGTTCCTCTCTGCTGCTGTGGGTTATCCTCATGCAGTCTGTAATCCAGCAGAGCCATATAATGCCCATTCATTTAGTCTCTTATTCTCTGCCAGAGCAGTACCCTAAACTGTTCATGAGAAATCTACCAGGACTAAGACAGAGGAGAACATTCTTTGCCTCATGTCTTCCTGCCTCTTTGTTCCTGGTGGTTACTGCTGAGCAGTGCTGGAGCCAGGCACTCCGTTCTCATGCTTAACAATAGATGCCCAGTCTCAAGCTTGTGGGACTATTTGTGTTGTGCCCTTTGGAATAGGTGATTTATTAGTCTGTTACTGTCTGTCATAAGCGTAGCAGGAGCGTAATCACAAGTTACAGAATACTTAGCACATGCAGAAAGAATACATGAGGTTTACAGAGACAACCTGTGAGTCCTGTTACTGCTGGGCCTTAATGCTCAGTAACAGGGGCCATGGTCAAAGACAAATTTATTAAGCAAAGCCCATCATGATCTAGCATACCCTGGGACTTACCCTAACTTCTCTGTCCATGGTGACAAACGGGCCATGTCTCCCCTAGAATGAACAGGCTGTTGCAGCCTTTCCTCACATGCACAAAGGCAGGGGCAGTGCTGGGAGCAAGGCAGATCACGGTGTCATTCAGCACAGGCTGTTAGAGGCTGAAGTGCCCCCTCTCTTTTCAGCTTCTCATTGTGGATGGCCAGGAGCTGAGACACAACCCTGCCTCTGTAATGGACAACATCCAGAAGTTCTTGGGAGTTACGCCGCTCTTCAACTACACCCAGGCCCTCAGGTAAGGAAACTGGGTTTGGGTTCTTTCTTAGCCAAGTGTGATACTAATAAGGACTTGACCGGAAGAATACTTCTGCCCGCAAGACCTGCCATGGTTTCAGAGGTATGCCTAACCCTAAAATTAGCTTCAGATAGTGTGAGATGCTATGCTGAGACTAGAATCATAGCTACCTCTTTCCAGAAATGATAGGAAGGGGGGTGGGGTGGGTTTTGGCACTGGCATGGAGAAGCATGAAGTTGCTCTCAGCAGTAATTACACGTTTCCATTTGCTCTCTGTGGTATCAGAAAAGGTGCTGGAACTCTCAGTGCTCCTTATGCTCTGTGTTATAACCTGTATCTGACAGAGAGTTAGAGGAAGTAAAAAATGTGTGACAAGCTGTTTGTATCTTCAAACAGATAGAGATTAGGGACCCATTGCACAGTTTTGAGGTAAAGAGCCTATTATTACAGAAGACATGGACTTGACAGGTGCCCAGAGCTGTCTGAGGAAGTGTTAGCGGAGCTGCTGCCTCAGTGCTACTGAGTTGAAGGATGTTACTCAGCCATTACTGTGATCTTGCCCACGGTGCAGATGAAGGCAAACTGTGGCCATATCCCTATCAGTCTTCAGTGGGAACTCTGCAAGCCCACTGAAGATCCTAAATATCATTGTTTGCAGCTGAAACCTCTGTTGTCACATCTTCGTGCCTCTGCTAGCTGAGTGTAGTGGGTGGTGTGTGTGTTGGTAGGCGTACAGCAGTTGCCCTTTCACAGTAAGGAGAAGAGAACCGATTTGGTTGTTTTCCAAGGGGGTGGCACATGGCTCCCCAGGGGAGAGCAGCCTCTTTACAATAGTGGTGCCAGGTCAGAAAAAAACTATTGGTCAGCTGTACTGGCAGAGGTACTTGCTCAAACCTCAGGCGCACCTTTGGCCAATGGAGGGGACAGGACTGGCCCAGCCGTGGTTCCCAGCACTGCCTGACACCCGTGTTTTAGCAAGCAAAGAAAAGAAGCACATGCTGACTCTTTAAACAGTTGGTGGATTCTCTAACACGTCACAACTACAGCAAGGAGATTTATGTACACTTAAAACACTGGTTATTATTCTCCTGCCCCCAGACATAACATGAGATTACCTCTGAAATGTGTATATAGTTGAGACAGTCACTGTTATAACTCATTTCTTGTCAAAATAGTCAAGTGCTTAAAAAACAAAAGGAGGAACTAGGGTCACAAATAAGTTTAGAAGCCCCAAACCCGAGTGGTAAAGCTTTGAAGTGCCAAATATGTATGATGTCACTTAGCTGCTGCTGCTGCTAATTGGGCGTGTGGCTGTATCTTTTAAAGAGAAGTGTCCTTTTCAGATTTGATGAAGCAAAAGGATTTTGGTGTCAGCTGCTAGATGGAGGAAAGACTAAATGCCTAGGAAAAAGTAAAGGAAGAAAATACCCTGAGATGGATTCCTCGGTGAGTAACTGTCTCCAGCTGTCGGCAGCAAGAGACATAGAAACATCCTAGCAAAACAGCCTTGGATTTCCTTACTGCCTGTGTCCTAGCTGATCTGTGGAACATGTTGAGGGCACCGTTTCCTTTCTCACTAACATGCTCTGTATTCCCACAGTCACGGCTCTTCCTGAGAGACTTCTACCGGGAGCACAACATTGAGTTATCCAAGCTGATGAACAGACTTGGGCAGCCCCTTCCAACCTGGCTCCGAGAGGAACTGCAGAACTCCAGCTGGAGCTGAGAGGGATTCCCTTGCCCCCAGTGCCATTGGAATGTGTGGTGCTCCAACGTGTGTTATGATGCTATCATCAAGCTAAAACAACTGGACAGATGTGCAGGAGCAGAGAATATGCATGTGGAGCCTTTCCCTGCATTAGGAAGGGGAAGGGCTGCTGCCTCTGAGGTTGCCCTGGGGCACAGAGTGCAAATCACATTCTTGAGTATTAATGGTGTGTTACACTTTGACTTTTACTTACAGGAAGGATCTCAAATGCCAGCCCTGCATTGAGCAGGGAAAAGACAGCATGTCTAACATTTTATGTTTAAAACTGCTCTTCTCAGTATATGAAACAGACCCTAGCTGGAGAGGTAATGTGTTACTCCACTGAGTCCCAAAGTTAAGACTTAAGAGATGAGCTGTTGAGCCCACTGCTGAGGAAAGAGCAGCAGCTTCATAAAAGGGGAATCTAGCTCAGCAAACCCCAGCTTTATCCTGTAGTCTGTTGGGCCACGGGAAGGCACAGGAATGTGGTGTTCCTCCCCATGCAGAGTACAGCGGCCATGATTGTTACTTACAGTGCCACAGTGCGTGGCTGTTGGGGACTGCATCTTCTTGGAGACAGGTGTAACAAGACTATTGCCTGCCCTTACCTGAAGCATTGCTAGTGTGATACAGTGTCCAGTGGCTTGGTCAGTGGGGGTGGAGGGAGAAGGCAAAGGTGCGGCTACTGCTACACAGACTTAATTTGTTAGCTTGGGGAAAAGCTTGCCATATTTGGCAATGGGGCAAGTCTTTCTCTGCAGGGACTTCAGCTATTTCAGAAGATTAACCAAGGAGTACTACATCCCTTAGAGCACTTTGTAGGCATGTGTAGTGCAGGAGAGCGGCTGGGGGGGCGAGGCAGCACTCAGGTATTGTAAAAGCGGGCTGATGCAGCTGAAAGCAGACAATTCAGTTCCACATCTCTAATCAGCTCTGAAACAAACAAACAAAAAAAGCAACCTTTTTCTCCTTCCAGCAGCTCCAGGGCCCCCACCATGTCTGCTGGTAGCTAGCACCTGTTTTAATCCCCCCACAGTCCAACAATCCAAGGAGAAAAGCAAAACCGGTTAAAAGTAAGTATCCTTCAGCTATAAAGGGAAAGCATGGGGTTAGAAGTGGTTACCTGTATCAAGAAGGGGCTGTTGAGTTTACCCCTTCTGCACATGGTCAAGTAAGCACACATAAGGTGCTTTGCCTCCTCCTGCAGTTGCTGGGTGATTATTCTCAGAGGAAATCCTCCATCGTGGTTGTACATGTTTTCTGTTGCTGAGCCATGGGCTTCTGGAGTTGTGTGGGCCATCGCCCCCCCTCCTGGGCACTGGTCCCTGGAGACCGCTGCAGTTGCAGAGAAAGGAGGGGCAGGATCCGTATGAACACGGATTATGGAAACTTCCATACCTGTCATGAGCTCCTTTTCTCCTGTCAGGGGAGAGAAGTTGCTTCAACTAAGCTTTTCCATTGAGCCTTAGGTATTGTGTATTTCTGAATGAATGGTGCATTTACCGCTGTATGTAAATGTATATAGTATGCAATATAGTATTTTATTTCATGTGCCCTTGGAAAGGGTTATTTGTGCAGCCAAAAAAGGACAGAAAGACTAGAAAACCCTCTCTCACTGCTGTTAAGAGAGAAGAGCCCGACTTCCTGCACTGGATTCATGTATAGCATCATTCACATTGAATGATAATGAGAAATTCTTGGCTCTCGAAGCTGAGCACAAGTGTCTGAATAAAAGCTAGAAGTAGTAGTAAGTGGATTCAATAAATGTACTACTTATTTTTCTTCTTTGTGATGATTTGGAGTGATGTCATGCTGGTAGAAGCGTAAAATTACCTGAAAAACAAAGGTGTCTAAATCACGTTACAACAGTGTCCTAAGGCTGCTGCTTCTGCAGGGGCAGCTGTGGGGTGCAGGAGCTGGCACAGCACCCAGCCCATAGGTACAGCCCCCTCCTTCCTTACTGGCGGTGGCTGGGTTGTCCCTGCCTGGGCAGCAGTTTCCAGCTGCTGTGTGCAGCTGGAGAGTTGCTGTGCCACTCCTCCCCAGGTGTGCTCCAGCCCCTGGCCTTGGCCAGCAGCAGCCCTGCAGAAATAAGCTGCCTTACATTGAGCTGGAAACAAAATACCAATTAAACAGTCGTATTTGTGACAGTGTTATACCACAGCCTCACAGCTCTCACTTCACCAAGTACTTCGCAACGCAACACAGCAGCAACAGACACAGGAGGGACCCTGGACTAGAGCTACTGATGCTCTATTGAAGTTTGCTGCTCTTAAGCCATTACAGGTTGTCACTTAAACAATTACTTCATGCTTTACCTTGGACTACAGTAGGTCTTTGAGGAGATGAACATCATTAAAAAAATCATCAAGATGCCAGGAATAAATGTTGGGAAGGGCTCAGTAACCATCAGTTTACTGGCAGCAGTCCCCTCCTGGCAGCAACAGGCAGTGGTGTGTTCTCATTATTTATCCTTTCCCTGCCCATGATTGATTTCTATGCTCTGCTAATTCCTACTGCTTATGACAAGAGCAAACAAATCACCTGCTGCAGGCAGTTCCAAATGGGGGTTGTCCTTAGCAGGTCTAGCTGATGAAGAGTCATTTTCAAACCTGGTGACTACCTCCCTTCCAGCCATCCCTCCAAAGCTGTGGAAACAAACACCCCCTCCTAAGAGACACACTTACAGTATCAGAAGCCAACAAAAAACTAACAAAAATATTTTCCAGTGAGCTACACCAGCTCACTTTAATAGTGGAACTAAACCTCACCTTACCTCACTGTTTAGTAAAAGCAGATCACTTCTAAGCCAAGGAAAACAGTAAGCACAGAACAGTACCTGACACATTTTTTGTACTGTATTAAAAATACTTTTTGTTAGGCTGATGCATAGAAACCTGATGCATTTATAAAGCAGCAGTTGGACCCAGATCTCTGAAAGGTGTGTAACAGACAGGGAGCCAGGTTATGAGAGAACTGGCAAAACAAACAATAGGAATGCTTTTTTCTTTTTTAAATTTAAAGAAAGCCATCAGAGTACATATATATGTGCACACATATATACACACACACACACACACCCCCCCCACCCCCATCATCCCACCTGGAAAGAAAGCTCTGCAACATATTCATTTCAATCAGGACAATATCTAAAAGTAGGCTCCTTCCTCTTTCCATTAGGTACAGGCAATACTGGTACTGAGTCTCAGCTACAGGGTAAAGACCTTTTAAGGAAATGGAAAGATTTCTCTGTAGGTGGCAGCATGTATCAACTCCTCTACAGAACAGTCTGATCACTGAGCACTGCCATGTTCAATTGAAGTCAGCGCTGCAAAGGCTCACACTCCTGGCAGGGACTAGCAGCTCCGCAGCCACACAAGTCCAGCTGTGTGACTAGTGAGCAACACGCTCAAACTTGGCCTGTTGTTTGTCAGCCCTCACATTCAGTTGGTAAGAGGCTCCTTTTATCCTGTGCCAGTTTTCTTGCTGGAGCAATGGTACATGAGAAAAGCCAATGACAAAACTGGACAAAACATAGCAAATTACCTGGAACAGCTGTTCACCCTCCTCACTGGATCCTGCCTGTCTCCTGCCTGACACAGTGCAGCTGCAAGCAAGACACCAAGGCACTGGCAGCTACCACACACACGAGTGTTTCCAGCAGACTGCCTCAAGCCAGGAATAAAATCACCCAACACGCAGCAGGACATGGATTGAGCGCTGGTGCCTCCTCTCCTCACCAGGACTTTGCCTACACTTTGCTGTTGGTTTTTCCCCCTTGTTCTTAAAGGTTGGGGGGGCAGTTAAAAAAAAAAAAAAGCTGACAGCACTGAGTCACTGTTTATATACCCCAGGGAGCACTGTACATCTGGGACCGTGCCTTCAGACAGCACACACCCCTCACATCTGGGCTTATCCTGAGCAAAAGTATTAACTAGCCATAGGCTTAAATGGAACCCCCAGCACAGAACTGCCCCAAGCTCCACTTCCAGCTTTCATGGTTAATGCCCTAAGCGCACATGCCCTCAACACGGACACAGGAAGCTGGAATAAGTTCAAAAGCCACATATGAATTATGTAGGGAAGGGGTGTGGAGTGAGGGGATGGGTAACATAATAACCCTAGTCCTGTCATATGGCACTTACTTTAATTCAGGCACAGAAAAAGCAAAGGTGTACCACAGTCACCAGCAAATCCTGCACTGTCCTCGTGGCCCAACCTGCCCTTTTATTCTTTTTTCCTGTTCAGTTTAAAAGGCAGCAGGAGCAAACTGCAAGCAGAAATTTCTGGTTGGTTCTCTCTCCTCCCAGGTGCATCCTGGAAAATTCTCTTTGGTACTCTGCCCTTCTGTTAACGTCTAGGTAAGAAAGATACAGGTCTCCTTACTCATGTAAACCAATTCCAAATTTATGTCCTGCTAGAGCCAACAGACTCATACTGGGACATGGTGACAAACTTTGTGGATACAGACTTTGCTTACTCTGCTTCCACTGACCGAGTTTTGCAAGGTTGGTCAGCACGCACGAGTGCTGCACAGCAATAGCTAAGCTAGCTTTAAGTAAGCTGGGAAAGCGTAAGCCTGTATTCTGCTCCAAAATCCAACAGTGCTAGACTTGACAGGAAACAAACCCACATGGAGAATTAAACAGTTCAGGTTCAGCGCCCCCCAGAAGGCTATTTCTGAATAGGTTCTCAGAGAAGTAAAAATACATATCCCAAATAAATACTAACGACAGCAAACACATCTAGACAAAAAAAGGTCTCAGCTAACTCCAGCCATACCTGTTGATAGGGATGTTATTTCATCAGATGACAACTCCACCTCGGCGTGTCTGTAAAGACACTGAAGTCCAAATGCAAATAGAGCTCTGCTAACTCATTCATAAGTGCTTGCAAAGGAAAACTTTCATGGGCAGAACAGACAGTTGGAAGTGAACATGGCCAGAGAAGGAGGGCAGCCAGCCCCTTCAGAGGTTGGCATACCTGTACTACCATAAAAAGGGTGTCTCGAAATGTGTTCCAAGGAATGATGCAAAAATGACACCATTCCTACCAGCGAGCCAAACAGCCCTGTGTCCAGATGCAATCCTGGCTTGTCTGCTACTAAAATGCACTAAAGCCAAGATTTTACCTCTGCCATCCCAGAAAGTGCATGGATCAACAGGTCAGGTTCTAAAAATACTGCTGTCCCAGGTACAGGGTAAGAATGCACACAGATAAGGGGTGAAGACACTACACAGCCACAGAGACATCCTCAGGGGAGGTGGAGGCCCTTTTGCCAATTCCCCCCAATTTCACAATATTCCACTACTTCACCTTATTGTCTTATACTCTCTCTCCTTTCCATTTTTGGATATATGCCCCACCCCCTGACTATGAAGCGAGGCACAGAAGCGCTATCTGCTATTATGTGCATGTACTGATCCTTGGCCAGAGCATCGAAGTGCAGCTGTGAGCAGTGCCAGACTGCAGCTCAAGTACACACAGGACTTCTAGCGCAGACCGTGGCTACCCGGGAGCGAGCACACAGCCGTCGTGAGAGCCAGTGAGCAGTTCGACCTGCAGCCCCAGCAGGACAAGGGCAACCAGCCTACAGGTATCTTGCAACAAAGACATCAGCCACTTCTCGGTCGGTTTCATTTGAACCTGTACAAATTTGACTTCTTCAACCCCCTAAATCAGCTGTTACTTCCAGAGACCAACAGCTAAAAGGGAAACCATACTTCCTGTGGTCACAATGGGAAATAAAACTGGGAAATTAAAGCAAGTCACTGCTAGCAGAGGATGCAGTACCAAGACATCATTCATCTTACCTTCAAGGAACAGACAGACTTCACCAAATGTGACAATAACCCACTGCAACATCTCACATCACAGAATGTCATCTGCCTTCACACAAGTAGGGGCCAGTACTTATCCAGACACAAATCTGTAGCTATTAATGGTCACTAAATTCAGCATTTTTTGCCCCCAGCCTGGGCAGAGGTGATAGCCAACACAGAAAACTGTTTCTCAGCTATGTAAAACCACTTCTGCACTAGAAGAGCTCTAAAGCATACAGCTGCTGGGGCAGCTGGCCACTCACTGCAGCCACCTCAAGTGCTGCTGGTCCAGGAATTATTTCATCTGAAGTGAAAACAGCACAAGGGTTAACTGAAAGTCAAAGGAAATTTGAGATGGCTGGGACCTCTACACTTACATGTCTTTTGCTGAAATACCTTTTCAGAATTTCTAAACCTAAGTTTTCCCCCACTCCTGGAATAGTGACCCAATTATTGACTGCTCCTGCTAATACTTTTTCTACTTCAATAGTACACTAAGGCTTCCGGGCCCACCAGGGCTCATCTCTTACAAAGGTTCAAACAATACCTCAAGAACCTCCCAACAACATGCAAGGAAAAAAACATCTCCTTTCTCACTGACCCTTCCTGCCCTTGCTCAGATGTACTTCTGTGGGATACAGGTCAGGAGCAACAAGAGATTCATAGATGCAGAGGTCCAGGACTGAAAGTAGTGTTCTGGCAAACCTGAACAAAGAATCACCTCCACACAGCTCCCACCTCTTTCTGCTCACTCTGAGGAGGTCTGGTGGTTGTTGTTTTGTTTGGTTGTTTCTTCCCCAGAGAAAAGACTAGAAACTTCTGACACTACTGACCTGTGCCTCACACCACTGAACTGCTTGTTCCATCAATGTCAGCCTGAGGTGAGGTTCCCTGGCTCTTCTTCTGGGCTCTGTACCTTCTGGCAGACAGCTCTGCAGGGTCTGTCAGATGGAAGCAGTGCAATCTGTACGAGGACCAGAGTGGTTAAAATAACCAAAGAAAGTTTTGAGTGCAGCAAAGATAGCAAGGACTGTGATTTTTTTTCTCTTATGGTCTTTACAGGGACTACACAGAATGAAAGCAAGCACACTTCCAGATAAAGCCACATGGTTAGGAGCTCCCCTGTTTTTCCTCAAACCAAAGATACCAGTGACAGTATTCCTGTGCTCCTGGAGTTTTTTAATTAGAATAGTCTGAAAACTTGCCTGCTCGGGGTCTAAGCGCAGTCTCCTAACAGGTACCAGAGACAAGGCTCTGCCATTTCATTTCCCTGTTCAGTCACATCTCCTCCTGATCTTTCAACATTCAGCTTTTTTGAGCATTTCCCTTCTGCTTCTTTCCTTCTAAAAGATGTTCCCTTCTCTTCCCCAGATCTTCTCCTATAAGCTGTAGAAAGGAAAGGATTAGACTTTAATAGAAAATTACCATTGCCTCCAAACCCTGCTCTGAACACGCACGAACAGAAACCCAGACTTCCCAGGGGTCAGGCTGTGCTCTCCAGACCAATCTGGGAGCTTTGCCCAATAGTGAGCAGCTCGCAATCAACACATAGGTTAGTTTAAAAACCACAGAACTTAACACATTCTTATGAATATCAGCATTTATAATAAGCATGTGACTAGACATCTTATGGAGGGATACAAGGGGCTGCAAGGAGACCTTCAGGTAGTTATAGTTGCACAATCAGTAGAAGAGGACCCTTAATCACACACTCTGGCCAAAGGAGCCTGTTCATCTGTTCTGCCCTATGCCTATGAGTTTGTTTATTTTTTAAGAGTATCAATGAGTATAACAAATACAAACAGGCACACATTTCTAGCTTTCAGAAACATAAAGCTCCCAGTTGTCATTGGCTGAATCCAAAAAAGACACAAAACACATTACTACTAAGGAATTGGATTCTTAACATCCACCAATTATCTGACTTCCAGTTTTAAAAGCCCTGTATGTGCTTGTATGCTTAGAAATGGCAACAGCCTTTTAAATTTCCTTGGTGTAAGAATAAAAGCTGTCTGTCCCATTGTGCAACACTGTCCCTCTTGGATACCTTGCATATGCCACCAAACACCTCTCTGAATGCATGGGAGCAGACCACTACCCTTCTTTAACAATTACATCAAGGGTAAGCAACTATTGCTTTGCACAGTACCTCAGAAATACAAAGCTCCACATTACCACATGGTATCACCCATGTCGAGACCAGAAAAGGAAGAGAGTGGCTGGCACAAGAGCAGGCAGAACATCCCAGGCTTACCACCAACTCCCCTTGCATCCACCAATGAGCCAATCCACGCATAACTCAGCCCCCACAGAGGCCTGTCATTCTCAGAGCAGTACCAGGCAAGAAACCTTTGGCTCAAAGCTCTTGTAAACGCTCCAGCCAACTGCCTTGTGCTGGACTGCTGCTCCCCAAGGCAGGACAGCTATCTGCCAGAGCTCCCACTGACACACAGCTGGCCAGTTCCATCAGACTGTCAACATCATAGCAGAGAAGAGAGAGTCAGTCTAAGAAAACGAGTGTTTAATCAGGAAACGAGAAGAGACAAGGGATAAGAAACTGGTTACAGGAGAGTAATACCCAGCCAAAAGAAACACGATTGTACAACTTGGAACGACCAGGATCAAAACATCCTATGAGCCAGCAGTGCCCACTGAGGGACACTCCTGAGGAAGAGCCCAAGCATTTCTGGCAGTCTCCAGGTACCTCAGCACAGTCATGGACCCCGATTGCCCAAGCTCCAGCCTCTGCCCTCAGCAGCTGCTGCAGAGAGCCGCAGAGGCAGCCCTGGCTCTGCTACTCCAGTCTCAGCTTCTCTCAGCAGGAGATGCTGAAAGGAATAGAGGGAGCATTGGCTGTACACAGCAATCCCAGCCTCTCCCAACAGGAGATGGTGTGTGGAGTAAGAGAAGCCCATAAAAAAAAAAAAGTTTACATATTTATAAATGCCAAAATAAATATTTAAGACAGAATCCCCCACCCCTCTAACACGTGCGCAACCACACTGCAAACTGCTCGCAGGACAGCCTCCAGGGGCTCAGGGAAAAAGCGGTGACTACACCACAGGGCAGCCAGCTCAACTTCCTTCTCGTTTCCTGATGCTTCTGAAGCCTGCAGCCCACTGGGAAGGAGGAGGAAGAGCGAGCAAAGCAGAGCGCCAACACGCAACAGTGCTGGAGAGGAATGTCATGGTATAAATACATCAGTGGTTTCCAACAGCTAAAAAAAAAAAAAAAGCAAAGAAAAAAAAAAGACACCAGAAGGAAGGATGGTGTAAATGGAACTACAACTATGCAGGGCAAAGGGTTGTGTGTCCGTGGAGCTCCAGCAGCTGTCACGGCGAGAAGGTGGTCATTTCCAGAGAGACCCTTTGCCACAGCTCCTTTGTCTGCTTGCTGCGCTTTAGGTTCTGGAGAATATCGTTAAACTGCATCATGCCCATGGGGGTCAGGCAGAAGGCGCTTCTGGCGCTGCGGATGGCATTCACAAAGTCATCGTAGTCAGCAGGAGTGAGATGGATCATCCGATGATGGATGTACTGGATGGGAACAGGGAAAGAGCCTTAAGTTATCTGCTCACCGGCCTCATGTTGGTGACACTAAGAGCTCCCAGGGCAATATGTCGTATGATCCTGTTAATGCACGAGAGGTCCCAAGACTCAGAGGAACAGAGGAGTAAGGCTTACGCTAAGTTACTACAATATACCCCCTATGCTTAACACTCACTTCTCTCAGCTTCTCAACTAAGGCCCCAAAACTGCAGGTCCAGCTTCAGAGAAATCTATTTCCCTAACATAGCTCAGGAATAAAGCTCAAATGAAGAACCTGTCAATTCTCTAAAACAACACGCCTACAGAACCATCCTTTTGGTCATTTATTCAAGAGAAGTAGGTACATGTGAGGTGTCCTGTTTACACTGCCGTAAGGGAACAGGCAGCTCCGATATTCCAGCTGGCCCCTTCAAACACACACTTCAGTAAATCCTGAGATCTCTCATCCATACTAGTTACCAGTACTCAAGGTTCCTTCCCCTCTGCATGCACACACAAGCACACACACACACACACACACAGAGGCAGTACCTGCAAGGCCGGCAATGGCCTGGCAGCTTGGACAGGACACACATTACCTGCAGGTAGGCCTGCTGGCACCTCTGCACCAGCTGGTGGAAGGCTGGGGTGCGCAGGTGGTTGTGCACATGGGCAGGGTTGAGCCTCTGTAGAGCTTCCATGATGATCTCCTGTAGCACAAAAGGGCTCAGCACCCCCTTGGCTGCACCAACGCAAAACTGATGCACGTAGTTGACACCTGCACAGGAAGGAGAAGTCGTAACAACAGTGTTAAGCTAAGGGAAACACAAGACACTGTGTATTTCCCAGCAAGAACCTAGATTTGGAGCATCTTCTCAGTGTAGTTTCCAGCAGGCCTGGGAGAGACTCTCTAGCAAACGCATGGAGACAAGAGATCGCCCTGATATATCCATCAGGTCTGAATAGAGACAAGGTACCACCCCAGGCACTGATATTCCCAGTTCACCTGTCTTTAAAGGGAATATGAAAGAAAACTGAGGTGCAAGGTAACTACAGAGGCAAGGATTACTGCACCTAATCCCATTGCTTCTTGCCTCCCCATCTAGGAAACACACAGGCGCTCCAGCACTTAGGCCTTGGGAACCCTAGAGAGACAGTGAAGCTTCCTCACTGCTGCCTACAGCGGAGCTCCCCAGGAACAGGAGGCATGCCATTAACCAGACTGCTTGTAGAAGTTGAGTTGGTTTGGTTTTTTTGTTTGCTTTTGTATTGTTTTTTTAAAAGTTCTTACTGCTGATGAAAGAATTAAAAAAAAAAATGAACTGACAAAAAAGATCCAAGAGGAAAGTGGAAATAAATACAAAAACCCCTAAACAATTGGTGGTTTGAGCACCTATTGCTATAAAAGCTCTTCACAGAAGGTGTAAATATACATAAGAGGAGTATCTAGAAGACAGCACAAAGGAAAAAGAAAAGGTGGTTGTTACAGAACAGAGGAGATACAAGTTCTGAGCCCTGTCCAACCCCATGCACTTCATCCAGTTTCTCAAAAATTCAACAGCATGCCTACAGAACCCAGAAATGGGACAACTGGCCAGATGAAAGAGTAGCAGGGATCTTCTGAAACATTCTCATAAATGGGTTCAGATATCAGGCTCACCCAATCTTTGAAGTTTCACTCTTTGGAGAGCTTTTTCCCACCATGGTCCAAATCCCAGCAAGTGGAATTCTGCTGAAGTACTGCTCTGAGCCTTACCTAACTTTGCAGCTAACCCAAGGAGCCATTTTACATCCTCCGTGTAGGGTGGGCTGCGGGAGAAGTTGTTGGGATGGTCGTTGTGAGCTCTTCGGCCAAGCATCTCCAGAGCCAGCATCCCTGCGAGAAAGGGGCAGCCAGAGTCAAGCAGCACTTCTGCCCACAAAGACTTAGTCTAGCACTTCACTCACTGCAAAAAAACCTGACTGGCTTGCCCTTCATCAGCAGAAAATTCCCTAAGGGCAAAGAGTCCAGAGAGAAACAAAAGGCCCATCTTGGAGTCTGTCACCATACGAAGTATCTGAAAGAACACCTGGATCTGCTGTTCCAGGCTGGGAAATCTGCAGAATCATTCCACCTCACCAGAGCTGCAAAGGGACACTCCACTTAGTCAGCAGGGTCAAGCAGATGCCCCAAAGGCTGCACTACAAGAGGTGTCAAAGCAATACATTTGCTCCAAATTTTGCAGCAGAGAAGCTATCTACATCAACCTATGCAGCTGCAAGACAGCAGGCCAACACCAAGCTGCAGTATTGCCAATCTGCAAATATTCCACTTACTCCACTACAGCTCTTCACACAAACCCTCCCATTTAAAGTTTTAACTTTAACTAACAGGTGCTGTGTCTGGATCTTTCAGACCCTCTTCCCCCACCCCCTTCTCTTTTATTCAGGCTATTAACTGCCTTTCATGGTTTACCACTTACCACTGTGATGTTTACATTTGCACCCCTTTCTGGCTAAGTCCTTTCTTCTTCAGCTTTCAACAAAAAACCCTCAAGCAACCTCCAAATAGCCTGCCTTCCATTTTCTGTTTCTTTTTGCTGGCCTGGGCTGAGTTTGCTTATCTTAGAAGCTTCCTTTTCCCCCTTGCACTGGGTTGGACCATGACAATGTAGCTTACTGCAACCCAAGCTCAATCACAAACCCTGAGACTGATATCCCCATACCCACTGGCAGTTCAGGCACAATCAGTTATTTCCTCATAACTAATGTGACTGGGAAAAGACTGCTAATGATGTACCCACTCTCCACACAATAAAAGTTCCCTCCATGTCTTCAACAACCTTGCTGGAGAGGCACAGGGCACATCTCTCTGTGCCTCTAAAGACTAAACTGGTGTTATTAAACTAGAGATGTGCCTGCACCATTCATGAGCATCAGCAGCTGAGCTCAATTGTTTCACAAAGTCACAACTCTCAGAACCACATCCTCAGAGTGTTCCCCAGACTCCTCTGCATGCACCCGCTGAAAGGCAAGACTTTCCAGCTCTAACCCACTCAGCTTCCTCTTCTACCCTGATGGCTCTCAAAAGCAACTGCTTAGTGTCTGTTTTTAGCCTCCACATAAGATCATGAACCAGCTTTCCCCATGTCGTTAAGATGCCATCACCCCCAACAGGTGCCATAGCAGATTGCCAAAGGGTAGTGAAAACCTGCAGCCTTGCCCTGAATCCCTCTCAAGGGGGCCACAGAAACCCACTTGGCTGTCCTTACCAACTCGGTATGCGGAGTGGAGGTAGTGCAGACCCTGGGGGCTCACAGGCTGACTGTGCTGCTCATCCTCGGCAGGAAAGCCCCCTGTAACAAGGGAGTTGGGCTGTGAGGACAGAGTTGTCAAGGAAGCCCCTGAATCGCTGGGAACGTTGATCCTGCATGGACACTTCCTACTGAAGAGAGCAAAACAGCAGCATTAGGACCCACCACCAGCCTAAAAGAAGGTTTCCTTGGGCCATCATCTCCCTCATCTCACCTCCCCTGCCAATAGTGTTCTGCTCTCCTAAACAGAACAATACAGGAACCAAAACCCATACACTTAAAATCCAGCAGGCTAGGAAATCTGTTTTGTTTGCAAGAAGGGCCTGAAAGGGATTAATTACATGGCTGTCCATCTCTTTTGCAGCATACCATGAACATGTACTTCACCCATGTTTTACATGTAAACACATGTGTTGACTCAAAGGTCTTTACTATTATCTCATAAACAGCCCTGAGTCTGATTTCTTGTCCAAGGAAACAAGCATGTGTATGTCTCTACACCTGATGAGAAACTGCTGAGGAAAATCACTAAGCAGGAACACTATTAAGTCACTCAAAGATCAAGTTCAACATTGTGAGGTTTCTCTACTTGTGCTGTAAGACAGCTGTGACTCTATCCAGCTACCAAGAGTGATGGGTGTTACTGGAGACTAGCCTCCAGCCCAACCTCAGAAAGAATAGCCATTGTATAAACTTTAGAGGAGTACAGAAATGATTTCTTACAACTAAGAGTCAAGACATCAGCTGAGGACTAAGACTGTCACCAAAGGATTGTCTTCAGATCCTAAAGCCTTCAGGACTATTCTATCTGCTTCTGCAGTGGCTTTCTGGCATCAAAATGCAAGATAAAATAACTGAAAAGATTCTCCTGATAATCTGGATATGAAGGAGGCCAGCAAAGCTCTTAAGTGTTTTCCCATATACTGGTCATCCAGCACCTGGTGAGTTGGAAAGCACCTATAAGCAAATGTACAAATAGGCAAACATTACAGCCTCTCCAATGAGGTGTAACAGAGCCTGGGTCAACCACAACCCACCAGTGCAAATCCCCATGGCAATGAGAGCAAGTCCACAATTCAGTCAACATCTGCTGTTCCAGTGCTGCACACTACATTATGGGTCTTCATCACCACTCTAGCGCCAACACAGTGTGTGAGCAATCATTCAGACTGCCAAAATACATCCTCTCTACAGAAGTTCCACACTTTGGGCACTGGCTCCTTCCAATCCTTTCAGGCAGGAAAGGCATCTATTAGTGCTACTGTAGCAGAAGTCTGCAGGCTTCCCGCACTCTCTATTCATCTGACCCAAAGGAGTCACAAGAGCCTGCTCAAGGTCATCTGTGCTTACCTTGTGCAAATGAGGGGGGAATAAAGTTCTAATAAGTTAGAGGTCAAAAAGGCCAGGAGGGCTCCAAGCACATTTTAGTCAGAGAGGACAAAATAATCTCATACTGGAAATTCAGCTAAACAGAAATTATAGCACCACTAGCTGAATTCCCATTATGAATCCCAGTACCCCCGAGCATGCATATCTTTAGGATGGAGTGGATTTGTTCAGTGCAAGAACCCTGGTCCCACCTATGGTCCATGATGAGCAAGACTTGATTAGGGCACAGCTAGGAGGCAGAGTAAATAAGGCCATGCAGCACAGAGCCCGGGGCTGTAACACTTACTCGCTACATTGGAAGACAGTGACAGTCCTGTCTCACTGTGATAGGGATGCACTGCGATCTGTGTCATGGACGGGACTGGCACACCGGGGAATGACACTGCTGTAGCTGCCAATGACGGTGTTGTTACTGAATAAGGATACTGTGCTCCTATGAATGCTGGATGGACACTCTAAAACAGAACATAAATAAGTCATATTTACTTCATCTAACCCTTTAGAAGTAGTCCAAAACATGATGTCCCCACACAAACCCCAGAGCATGGGAAATCCAATCAGGCCAGAGAGGAGAAAGCACAGGAAGCAGCAGCACAGGAACTACTTTGGATGACATGACCATTACATCTGCTTGCTTCTCCTCCTTTTAAATCTAATCAGTTTGCTGAAAAACACTCCATGAAGTTTCAAAAATAGGCAGAGGTTTTCCCTCCGTAGTCTCTACCCAGTGGGCAAGCTCTCAAGACAACAAGCTCTCTGTCCAGTTCCTTCTGAGAAACTATAGAACAATAGAAACAAAAAACTACTTGAGACTTTACATGCACCCACAGAAGGCTCCTGCTAATGCAAAAGCTGAGTTAGGTCAAAGTATCACAAATCAGCAAGTAAGTGAAAGCAGAAGCTAGATCTCAAGCAACAGGACATCTGAGCCCCACGCTCCCCCAGTCAGACGAACACCCTCTGGAAGCAGCCACACAAAGTCACCATAAATGAACAAGTCACAGGTAAAACTCACCTGTGGGTACGCTGAGCCAGGCACCGGGAAGACAGTTGGGCGCGGCATGTGCTGGATAGTGTGTCCAATATACTGGGGATTACAGGGGATGTGAGTCTGAAGGGTGGTGTAGGGGTGGAGGCCCTGCGTGTGTGTATGTGCCATTGCCGGCCCCGCCATTGTGTGCTGCTGGTACATGGTTGAGCCCACAGAGATCACCGGCATGACTGTTGCTGCCGCGGTTACTGCAGCCGCCACTGTTACGGTGGTTGGCTCAGAAGTCACACGGTTGTCTGTCAACCCACGCGCTGCCTCAGACGCAGCCCGGGCACCACTAGCACTGCAGCCAGTGGCACCTTCTCTCTGGACTGGGGTCCCACCAACAGTTTGTTCATAAAGCCAGTACCACTGGTGAGCTACTTCAAAAAGAACTTCTGGGTAAACACCACCTCCTTTGGCTGCCTCTTCTACTGCCATACAGGCCTTTTCCAGCATCAGATTGTCCTGGGGGAAGTGAAACAAAAGCAAAAGTGAAGAATGCAAAACCAGAAACACAAGAAGGTAAAACTACATCAGGAGAAAAGTGTAAGGTGTTCTAAAATGGCTGAGGATATGGGAAGCAGAGAGATGACAACTATGCAGCAGAATAATAGCAGCTATTAAAGACAAGAGAAAGCCACAGAGCTGGGCTTAAGTCTGTCTAGTACCAGAGGAGCCAATCCCACAGGTAACAGCACATTCCTGATGCTGTAAATCAGGTTGCATTAGCCAGCCCCCATGTGATGCTCACCTGCTCCTTACACTGCACCAGAGCCCTCTGGATTTCATTTGGGTTCAGGGCATGTGCATGGGGCAGGCAGCTGAGTGCCAGTTCAGCAGCTGCCCGCACCATGTTGGAGTCTCTGGCCCGTGAAGCTCTGTCTGCCAATGATGCCACTTCTGGGGGAGTCAAATGCCCATCCCAACACTCCACCAAGATGTTCAAGGCTGCACTACCAATCTCCATGGCCTGCCCTGAGAGTAAAAGAGAAGACTCTCACACCACTGTATGCCCAGCACAGTTCCAGTCAGCCTTCCCTCAATAGGAGATACATTGCTCACTTCCTTCAGGAGCAGCAACAGAGCCCAGTTGTTCCCTTAAGCACCAAGTCAAATTCAGGCTTTCTCCCAAAACACAGCACAAGCAAGAGCCCTCAATAAACATGAAGTGGGTGAGGGTACCATTATCAAAGTTAAGCTAAAGATGCATTTGAGACAGCAAAAGCAACTTGCTATAGCTGATTTTAGTACCCACAAGCCACGGCCTGGTCTCTTGCTCTATTTCTATCATGTCAGGAAAACATGAATCTTCAAGGGTGTGTTTTTCAGGCTCTCAAAGACACATGGACAGAAAGCAGTTAGTAGGTCTGGCTGCAAACAGGAGGAGGAAAGCAAAATGCTGAACACAGCCAAAAAGCATGTTCAAAATTGACAAACATCTGTCTCTTCAGCAGACCCCCAAAGGAGAAGACCAGTCTCTGTGTGAGAAGTAGTCCATGGGTCTGAAGACTGAAGCATGTTGCAATACAAACAAGAGGAAATGGGTCACAAGAACCGCCCTGGCCAAAACAAGCACCACCATGTAAAAATCAGTGGTGGTCACATCTTGTACTACCAGCTCTTGCTAGTAGCTTACATAGTTACCACAGCTCATCAGCATCACCATTTCTGGGCTTGTCTCCCTCCCCTCCTTCCTGCCCAAAAGCAAGCTCCCCAGTAAAGGTTTGCTGTAACCTGTGATCCAAGAGACGTGGGAGGAGTAAGTTCGAGAGAGCCAGTTGGGAGACACGAAGTTGTGCAGTCCTAGTGCATACAGCCCAATCTCGAAGGCGCAGAGGTGAAGGTTGCGGTGTGGTCCCTGGTGCCCACCACTAGAGGAAGGATGGGTGAAGATGGAGGTACTGCTGTTTCCACCTGCTTTGATAAGGACTGTCTTGGCTAATTCAAAGTAGAAGTGAGCAGCTGCCTCTGAGGGCTGGTTTGGGACGTGAGGAGCATGGCTCTCCAGCCGCCTCCCTTTATACCTAGAAGAAAAAGACAGAGGAACCTTTCAGACAGCAACAAGTACCACAAGTTCATTGGCTGGAGTGCAGGGTTCCCATCTTTAGGATCCAGAAGAAACAAAGCAAACGATCCAAGGAAGTTCTTCCTGACACATATGTGCTAGTTCCCTTACATCAGACCTCATGGTTGCCTCTGTGCATTGGTATTATTCATTACCTGCCAACTTCCACAGTCTTTGCACGGGCTCCCCCACTGGCTCTTCTACTGCCACTGGAAGAAGATGATCCCAGTGAATCACTTGAAGAGCTGCTGATGCTGTCACTGTCCTGTCCTCTGCCCCAGGATGTTGTTGCCCATCCCCCACGTAGTGGACGCCGACTGAGCGTTGGAGAACTGTCAGAGGTGGTTTCAGGAGCGCTGCTGTCAATACTAGCCATGCCTAGAACACCAGAACCCACACAGTAATGTCACGAGGGTTGGTAAATGGAATGTGTAAATGTATGGCCTACAATCCCAAGCAAGATCAGTAGTGTCAGAGACAGTCAGCCTTACAGCTGCCAGGCATTCAACTTGGCAAATGACTAGAGGTTAATCAGTTTGGCCAGTATCAGTAGTATTAGTCAGTATCGTTGTAATTCTGCAGTTGTCAGATTAAAAAGCTGAAGAGTCCAAGAACAATGTACCTTTACTTCCCTCTTCACACCACCCCAGTCCCTCAATCCCTCTGCCAAGCTTTGTAGCAGAGCGTAACAACAAAGCCAAACTCCAAAGCCTGCGTGAGTATGAAGAAAACCCTTCTGGTATAGGCTGCACAATCTACATAAAGGTTCTTCACATCCTCAGCCTCTCACTTATATCCTTCCCAAGAGGAGTGTAAAGCAGCAGCTCCTCTGAATTTGTTTCTAGACCCAGGAGCACAGTCCAGCCATCATTCAGCTCCAGCTATCTAATCCATCATCCAGAACATATCTAATATGAGAAAGGTATGGTAACTTGCCATACAGAAGGGGTCAGGAAAACTGTGGAGTAAGACTTACTTCTCTGTGCCAAACCCCTCAGAGTAAAGATGTTTGTTCAGTAAAGGAAAGGCTGACAAGCAGAATGAAACAGCCAGGGAATTGCTGAAATCTCAGCATACTGCCTAGCACAGCACTAGATGCTGTATGAACTAGTCAGTTCCTACCTGTGTGTTTCTTCTTCTGCCTGACAGGTGAACCCCAGCATCTCCCATTGTATCCACCTCGGTTTCCAAGGGCCAGACGACTGGGGACCTTTCCCTCTTGTTTCAAGACAGTGGCCTCCGCAGCTGGCTCACAAGGGGACCTCTGAGTGCTCTCTGCATAAACAGGACAGTGACAAGATAAACATTAGGATTTGTTTCTGTATCTCTAAAACCAGATGTGGCCATCTCAAAGATATAAACATCAAAAGATGCAGGATTTTAATAAAATGAGTGGTATTTATAAGCAGAATTTATCATAGTTTTCTTTTAGTATTAAGAATATCAGTCAATATCTAGCCAAGAACATTTCATCTTAACAACTCAAGATTTGGAAAATTTGCTGCAACTACGGAAAAAATTTAGAATAAAAACACTCCAGCAATCCTAACCTAGTTGCAGTCATCCTGAGCTAGTATTGATTTCATTGGGAAGAGCTGAGGGAGCATCTGCTTTCCACCAAATGTTGCTGAATATGAAGTTTGCCACCAAAGTTGAGGCTTCAAGAAAACCACATTAATCTCTAATGCCCTTCAGCAACCTTAGTCCTTGCACGAAGGTACCTCAGTGTGTAACATTGTTGAAATCCTGCACCTCTGTGATACAAACCTAAAAGATGGGGTCACAGTAGCTTTATGCTAGCTGGTTATACAACTGTCTCAAGATAACAAATCCTGAAAATTAGCTCGAATCTCTATGCAACAAGTATGTGTGCAGAAATGGATCCAGCCAAACACACAACAGGGGAATGACATTTTAGTAACCATCAAGCAGCCAGATGGTACAATAATCATTCTATTCCCAAAACAGAGAAAAACATACGGTTCCAGCTCTGCACTGATAGCAGAAGGGTTTCAGTACAGTCCTTACAAAAAGTTCCTCTTACCCTGTGCGCTCTTCTCCACAAAGGTCTCAGGACTGCTCTGGACTGCAGTGCTTACAGCAGCTTGCTGAGCGACAGAAGTCCCTGGAAGTTGCTGGATAGCTGCAGTGGACTGAGCCGCATGTTTGGAAGGAGATTTTTGATTTGCTACTGTAGGCTTGCTGGATGAGTAGAAGGAACTCAGAGTCTGTGGTTTATGAGTTTGACTCTCTCTGTCCAGGAGTTTGTCTAAAATCTTTAACAGCAAGGTGAACAACAAAAAAAACAGCTTAGCAGAAGGGTAAGAGAACAGGCATTTGACTAAGACACTGAGGGAAAGGACCAAATCAGCTTCCTGGTGGACAATAAATTTCATTTGTTGGAGAAAAAAGAAAATGCTTATTCTCTAGAATAGAGTGCTTTCCTACACTGAAGATCAGTATTGCACAGTTGAGAGCCATTACTGCTTTACTGAGAAGCAGATTCATTCCTACTCAAGTAACATCCCTGTTTTCACTTCAAACAGCCACAGGCTATACTTGAAAAGCACCCAACACTCTCAATAAAGCAATTCTGGTACATCAAGGACTGAATGGAGAACTCTATATTTAGTTCTGCCAGTCATTAGATGTTCTTGTTTAAGTCACCAGCATTCTGTGCTCACTATTCAAAAAATCCTGTCATACCATTACTGAGAAACTGGTAAAACCACTAGAGAAACTGCCTTCTACTGGCCTGCAGTAACACTTTCTTGTCTTTGTTACATAATTGGGAAACAGTGCATGACCCCATTTTATGGGTTTGTCCATTGCTACCCTTTTTCTCATGAAATGAGCACCATGAGTGTCACAGCATTTATTTGCAGATGACGGTGTCCCCATTATTCCCTAGAGAAGAGTTCAGCAAAAGTGCTTTTCCTTTAGGAGATGGAAAGACACTAATGACATTCTTGCTGGATAGAAGAATTTCTGAATATAAAAGATTAATAAAATCCTTCCTAAAGCTTCAGCAGTTTTTAATAATCCTCCTTTAGGGTGGAGAGGCAGAGTTTTACCATCTGTCTTTCATGGGAAATTAAGGCACAGGTGAACTGCCCTAGTATATCAAAGAGGTGAGAGATTAAGAAACAAAGGCTTTACTAGTTACACTGTTCTCCAAGCCAAGATCCCTGCAGAAAAACACAATCAATCCACAGTACACACAGAGAGTGTACACTGAAAACCCCTGGGACAATGGACTTGTTTTAGTGGTAAGCAAAAGCATCAAAAGCAGTGAAAACCCATCTCTTGACTGGACTTTAAGAAACCTGTGGAAAGAGTGCCTCTTCCAGGGCAATGCAAACTGGGTGGGCAGATTTTGCATCAGTGGAAGAATATAAATACCACATCATAGCTTGTAAATCATCAGTACATGACACGGCAATTTACGCTCACTGGCAAATCTATCAGATACATCACAACCAATACATGGTTTGCTCTGCATCTCCCTCTCCCCTTTTACAGGCAAACTCACCTTCTTCAGCTTAGACTGATCATCCTTGTAAGTAATCATCAGGGCTAGTGCCAGATCCCCTTTCTCCCTTCGGGTGCCTTCACACAGCAGAGGATGTTCTGCTTCACTGACAGTTGTTTTCATGCCTGCAGGGGATACAGAGACATGTGAGCCTATGGGACTACACTACATCCTGAGCTCTATCTATACTTTACATTAGTTCATTCACCTCACTGTCACAGGCAAAGGAAGATTTATTTTTCTCTTTCTGTTAACTTCAAAGATAGGTCACAAATAAACAGGAGCTGCTGTCTGCCCCTGGAATACTAAGCTTGCTACAGTGGGCAGAACAACCAGATCCTAATATGCCACAGAAGAGAGTCCAGGCAAATCCACAACTCCATCTTGAAACAAACTTTTCCAGTTTTGTAGATGCTACAAGCCAGCATTCCCACACCATAAGGAACTCATCTTCCTCCTTTTGAGAGATGAGGCAATAGAGGATGGGCCTTGTTTAATCCATTCTATTCCTTTTTGCACACTGCTTTACAATGGGCATACGGTATTGCTAACATAGCATATATAATCACTGCTTTGCTCCTGAAGCTGGCAAATAAGCAAGAATCCAGTGTTATGCTAAGATCCTGAATGATATCATAATGCTTCAGAGGACTTACTAGTCTTTCACTGTCACTAACCTCTTCAGAAATTACTGCCTTTTGTTCTCTAGAATGTCCGTCTCCATTAAAGCCCAGGCAACACATCTTCCACAACAAAAGAGCAAAAAGAAAGCTAAAATTCACTTTACTACTTTAAGCATTCAGTTCCTGTCCTGTAACCCACTTCCATTTTTCACACTTCAAACCTGGTTTGCTGGTTTTGGCTGGGATAGAGTCAGTTTTCTTCACAGTAGCTAGTATGGGGCTATGGTTTGGCTGTGCGTGGAAAACAGTGTTGATATTGTTGAGCACTGCTTACACAGAGCCAAGGCCTTTTCTGCTTCTCACCTCACCCCACCAGCAAGTAGGCTAGGGGTGCACAAGGACTTAGGAGGGGACACAGTCAGGAGAGCCGACATCAACAGACCAAATGGACATCCCATACCGTATGGCATCATGCTCAGCATATATAGCTGGTGGCAGAAGAAGGAAGGGAGGCATGTTTAGAGTGATGGCATTTGTCTTCCCAAGTATGGAGCTCTGCTTTCCTGAAGATGGCTGAACACCTGCCTGCCCATGGGAAGTGGGGAATGAATTTCTTGTTTTGCTTTGCTTGTGTGCAGCTTTTGCTTTACCTGTTAAACTGTCTTTACCTCAACCCACGGATTTTCTCACTCTTATTTCCTAATTCTCACCCTTATCCCATGATGGGGGGAGCAAGTGAATGGCTGTGTGGTGCTTAAATGTCAGCTGGGGTGAAAACACAACACCTGGCACACAGAATGCTTCTGCATCTGGTTCTGACAAACCCTGAAAAAGCTTTCATTTCTGCACCAAACTGGAATGAACTACTGACTCTCACCATACAAATGAGACAGGATGCAGAACATGGACACAGAAAGACTTTTCTTGTAAAAGATTCTTACCAAGAGCAGCAACAGCTGCCTCGAAACCAAGCTCTTCGTCTCCAGGCATTTCATTATTCCAATTACGGCTTGGTGGTCTAGAGCCTGTAGGAGAAACCACTAAAAGAAGACAACAGAATTAGTGTTCAGCTTTCAAAACCAGGACCTGAAGGCAAAAGCCATTTCTGAGAACTTTCTGATCTGCAAAGCTTCTTGTGATCCTGTGATCCTATTTCTAGCCTTGTACCAGTTTCAAGACCATAGCACTGTCTGGGTTTTTTTTTTCCACCCCTGCCTTTTTCTCTCCAAAATCAGAAGGCTCCAAACCAGGCAGGTACATCGCTAAATCAGTCTTCTAATCCCAGGTTGTTGAGAAAGAATGCAACACTAGATTTATATTAGCTTCCACTGAATATAACCAGCATGTCAGTGAAAAGTCAGTCAGTTATAGCTACTTTACAAACACCCACAGAGTACTAAAATGTAGTTAAGTTTCTAGTTGTTTTCAAATGCAAGGAGAAGATGACAGTTCCGTTGCTGCATGAAGTACCTCTAAAGCAACATGGAGAGAAGTGCAAGCAACAGGGTGTGAAGAATCAAGATTAGGTTGTTCTTATAAAGGATATCGTTTTCTCTTTGAAAACCCCTCACAATCTGGCATCTCGGAACACACCTTTCACACACTCAAGCCAATGCAGACAGTACCTGGAGTGCACAGGACATCAAATATAAAGCTAGCCAACATCAGAGGCAGGACAGGACGGTAATCGCAGAGTGTCCCTTCTCGCAGTTCTTCAGCTCTTCCTCGAATAGTGTTCATCTCATTAGTGCCCAAGGGAATCTTCTTCAGGAGGGCTACAATCTCAGACTCCTGATACGCCAACTTCACCTGGTAGTATCCACAAGGAAACAGAAGCAGCTGTCATCAGCACAGGCCCTGTGGGCAGTGGGCCATTTTTCCCAGCAACAGTTTTTTATTGGATCATTTAAATCATAGCAACTCTTAGCACCCCAGTCACCTTTGCCATTCTCCACACTGAACCAATTTTTCAAACCTAAAAAAAGACTTGGCTCAGTTTTACACAATTTTTTTACTCAAATCGACTCAAATTGTCACTCTTGAGCTATGTATGGAAAAAAAACCCTCATCAGCTTTCATAAGAACACCAGGAGAAACATTTGACTGGATAAAACAGTGGAAAGGGCAATTTTTCTTAGTTGCAGGAAGAAAGGATGCTATGTTACATGTAACATAAGACAACAGAGACTGACTAGCAGAAGAACAGGCATGGGTTCACAGCATGCATGCCACAGGATGAAGAGGTTAGATTTCACTGGTCTGTGCCATTCCCGCACTCTCTCCATTCCTTACACGTGAAAGGGATTGTTTTCTTTCAGGTGGCAAGTGACTGCTAACCTCACAATCTTCTAATCAGATCCTCGGTAGTACAGATAATTATCTAACAATTGTAGTTGGATACCTAGCAACAATACATACTTCCAGGGACTACACAACCCTGCAGTGAAAAGACAAATCACAGGGACAAGGTCTTAATTGGGCAGTTCTTTTTATTAAGCAGGAAGCCTACTAGTAATAAAGCAGCGTCCAAAAAAAATATGCCTGCACAGTGCATATGTTCACTTGCCAACAAATGAGATATCAGCAAGAGCAACAATTTTCAAACATATAACAATGGCAAAAATTGGCCCTGAGGAGTAAGTTTCAAACCATTTCACCAATGCAAATATGGACAATTCCATTTACAAATGGCTTTACTTTCCCCAGATTAGCCAAGCAAACTGGAAACATACCAAACTGGAAATTTATTTATGATAAGAAGCGAGTTGTTCCAATCAAAATAACATATTTGTAAAAGATTTTGTACTCAAATATTTTCAAGCCTGCAGCTTCATCTGAAATCAAAGGTCTGTTGGCACAGGTGGCCTGAGCTTCCGACCAATGCAAGTAACACCAGAAGAACTGATATTTCTAATAATTTTTCTAGCATATCAATGTGTACTAATAGGATGTGCATATAATCCATTTAGTCCAACTGCAATCAACTCTAAGGAAACACATAAAAGCATAACCAAACTTCAGGGGTTGAGATGAAAACCACATGAGCAAAAGCATTCAAACAGCAGAATGTTGCTTATGGATACTGCTTTTTTGAGATGTTTCATACCTCCAAAGCCTTTGTAGAGGCAGGTGGTCTCTGCAGCTCCAGAGCAAACATTCCTATTTGGAAGGCCAGGTTATGGTACTCCAGCCGCTCACTCAACACAGTCAGCAAGAAAGCAGCTTTAGACAAGGTGTTGGTTGCCATCCATGTCTGCTTGCTGGTTGATACCTTGTTCTTTTTGCCCTGTTTGAGGAAGAATTTATCACAGAACACTTTCCTAAACATCTTAAATGATTCTATGTTTTCCCTCCCACCCTTTGCAATGATCAGTAGACAGGAGATAAAATAAAACACATTTACATCTTATTCCCTTTGCTGAGGAATCACAAATCCCAGTGGTTACTGATGAACTTCATTACTTCCCCTATCTCACCCCTGTACAACACAGTGGAGGAACTGGCCTGTTGATAAGACATATGTCTACTATTGGACCAATGCTGTGCAGGCAGATGTTGCATCCTTGTCCCTTCCAAGGGAGCAACAAACACTGCTTAATACCACCACAAGTGATTTTCCAGAAGTTTATGCTTATTTCTTCCCTCTCCTGGTCACCATCCTGAAACAGCAAAACTTGTAACACACCCAGTGGTGCCCATAATGAAACGGGAGACTAAGGTTTTGGAGAGAAACACAAGAAACAGAGAAACACCTGCACAAAGTAGCACAAAAATCAAGAATTCTTATGGCTGCTATATAACCTCATAGCACACAGTAGCAGCTATCTCTTAAACAAAACATCCTTTGAAGCTGGTGTTAAATAGGGTGTTTTGTTCAATTGATTTAAAATAGATTCCTACAGGAGCTGCAGATTTTAACAGACAAGCCAAGTTTCTGTCTAAAGCATACAGAAAAGTGAAGAAGCTTTGAACTAAACTCGAGTTTATGAAGACTGTAAGTCCTGCTGAATGGTCACCTTATTTTCTTTCTCCCTTTTATTTACACACACACACACACACACACACGGATTGACCAGGCACATTAAGGACATCCAGAGAAGTTCAGCCTAGAGGAGGCATCGGTGAAAAGCTCTGAATTGCAACAAATGAGAAATGCCTCAGAATGTGTAGTATCCATCCTACATATTCCTTCTAACTTAGCCTCTACCCCCAAAACTAGACATGCTCACTCCCTACCTTAGTTGGTGGCTGCTCCACTTTGAGATCTGGAGGGTTGGCCAGTAAGTCCCTGGCGAGTTCTACAGTTAAACGGCATGCTTCATTACTATATCCATGTGCATACAGGGCCTCTGCACAGGCAAACAGGATCTGCAAGGAAGAACAGATGGTCATATTCAAACACACTCCCCCAGGCTAGAGCTAGGCTGCTCAAACTACTTGTCACAAAGATTCTGCAAACAATTCACAATTAACTTCAATAGCAGGTGTTCTCAGAGTCTCTCTTGCCTGGACCTTCACCACTATCTCTTTAAGCACTCCCATAAGAAGTCTTCTCTTCCATGACTAAGCTCTATCCTCCCTCCAAGTGCTGTAAGAAATCAGAGAATAACTAAAAAAAAACCCTAAAACCCAAACCGACTAACTATTGCCATGCATCTCCATTCCAGCTGCCTTCTCGTATAGGTGCAAGATGTAAATATATTTTGAGGTATTACAGGAACATGACACAGCCTACTTAGATTGCCTCTGGCTTTCCAGAGAATTTCTGCTTATGTAGTTGGATTTAAGTTTTTCCTAGTGGGCATGTCCTGGTCTTACTTATTTTTAATTTCAGCTCAATTTTGCCATTTCCAAGAGTGAGACTAGGTAAAACGCACACACTGTTTTGCCTACATTTGTAAATCCTGGAGTGAGAGATGGGAACAACTAAAACTGGGACACACTTGAAGGTAGCACAGAAATAGGGAGTCAAGCCTGTAGGGAGCAGAAACGTATGATACCATGTGCATTAAGACTGAAGATACTGTATGATGCAATGGATTATGACAGCATTACAATTAAGCACTAGATTTAACAACATACTATCTTACAACAACTAGAAGGGTGGCAAAATGATGACATACAATACATAAAACTGCAAAAGCGTTTTGAACTAGATTCAGCTAACCTCCATCCGGTTCTCCTGCTCCAGAGGCTTTATGCCAGCAAATATATCTTGCTCCTCTTCATTTGCCCCTTCAGCTTTGTCATCATCTTCCTTGGCCACCTCTTGTGGATTCAGATAGTATACCTGGTAGTCGTCTTCCTCTTCTCCATCGTCCCCTCCCCCTGCTGCACCATTCTCTCTCACTTCTTCTGGCTTCAGGCTCACACCACCGCTATTCTCGTCTGCAGAAGGCAGGTCGTCATCACCGCTACCCATCTCTCCCACAGGATCCTTGGGTGATTTCTTGGCCATGGAACTGCTCCTGACACTGGGCTCAGGTCCCTCGGAGAAGTAAACCCCACCATCCTCCTCAAAGGTGTCCCTGTAGCTCCTGCTCAGTGGGCTTTCTGTAAAACTAAAAGTATTGCTGGCTTCTGCCCCCAGAGCCAAGCTACTGTCATCCAGGCTCATCTCTGCCAAATCCGGTTCCAGAGAGCTGTCTTCACTGCTCATGCGGCGTTTCCCACTGTGTTTACTGGTCAAGCCTTTGCTCACTGGCAACTTTGCTTTGACCACTGCAGTTTTATACACAGCTTTATCACCTTCTGCTGAAAGTCGTCTCAGAACCCTCTGTGGTGTTTCAGAGACGGCTTTCCGCTTTCCAGTAAGTTCCTTTGGACGAACTGCTGGCTCCTGGGGAGAGGGACGCAGCCTGTCTCCAGGCTGCAGACATGGTCCTCCAGGCTCCTGTCCATGGGTTCTACCAGCTTCGCAGGCAGTTTCTGCACACTGCAACCGGCAGCTCCTCTGCTGGATGGCCTTAACCCAGCAGAACGAGTTCTTCTTGTCAGTGCTGCTATATGTGATCCCTGGAATGGGATAAGCTTCCTCCCAGTTGAAGTAACAGGCTTCCACAGCTGGCTTGAACCCTTGGAAGAGCTTCTCCAGTGATTTTTTGTGCTGACCCCTCTTAACGTTATCTATGACTTTCAGCTGCCACTGTCTGAGCTGTGAGCAAAGGTCCCTCCGCCTAAGAGAAGTAAGAGGACAGGTTAAGTAACTACGAGACAAAAAACACACCTGCAACAAACTGCCTCTTAAATCACAGAACACCTCCTCCTTTTAATCAGAAATATCTGATGAATTAGGCATTAGTAACCAGACAGCCTGAAAAAAGGAAGCAGGTGTATTAACAAGTTCTAAACAGACCAGTGATATAGAAACAAAACGTGAACAGTACCAGCGTAAAAGCACAATACCGACTGGGAGGTTTAAAATTAAATGCTACCTGCCCTGTTTGTTTATCTGTCCCAAATAAGGTACTAGTGTTCTGAGCGTCAGCAGTCTGAGACCAGTGAGTGCCATGGGGAACTCCTCCCGGAAACATTCATAAACCAGTCTGCATCAGCTGTGAACACCACCAATGAAGACATATACAAGTACAATCTAAACAGCCTACCCAGGGAAGCACAATGCCAGACAAGACCACCTAACCTACCTCCCAAGCACTTACTGCTTTATCCTGATATCACAGAATCACAGAATCGTAGGGGTTGGAAGGGACCTCGAGAGATCACCGGGTCCAACCTCCCTGCCAAAGCAGCTCCCTAGCTCATATCGCACAAGGAGGCATCCAGACGGGTCTTGAATATCTCTAGAGAAGGAGACTCCACCACCCCCTGGGCAGCCTGTCCCAGGGCTCTGTCACCCTCACGGTGGAAATGTTCTGACGCATGTTGGTGCGGAACTTCCTATGCTCCAACTTGCAGCCATTGCCCCTTGTCCTGCCTCCACAGACCACTGAAAAGGGGCTGGCCAACTCCCCCTGCATCCCATGCTTAAGATATTTATAGACATTAATTAGGTCCCCCCTTAGTCTTCTGTTCTCAAGGCTGAACAGTCCCAGCTCACTCAGCCTTTCCTCATAGGGGAGCATTTAGTCCTGTGTCCCATATTATCACAGGGAAAACAAAACATATCTGTGTTTCTCGACTCCAGTTCTCAGTAGGGCCTAAGCATATGAACAAGATAGTCTAAATCACACACATTTGGACGATCTAATTCCAGAAGAGAAGATGACATTTCTGGATATTGCATCAAGTGTTTCAATCAACTGTAATATTGTTTCTGCCACAGATTTCAGAGACCTGAAGTACAAGCCCAACGCTTCAGTCTTCTCAGATTTGCAATATAACAAAAAATCAAATCAAGACAGGGTGACACGATTTAGGTCCAAACGGTGTTAGGACAAAAGCGGCTGGTTCTATTTGTTCACTGAAGAAATTAATTAGCAAGGGAGCAAACTAGTAGGGCTTAATGAAGAAGAGGATTTTCAGAAGGAAAAAGGGGGAAGCTATTCAGGAAAGGTAACATGAGGATGAGAGCCTGCTGTGAATTAGGAATGAGGTAGCAAGTCTTCATATGATTCACAGGAAAGAACAGCACGGACGGGGAGAAGAGGGCTCTTCTTGGTGACTACTCAAACACCCAGAGAATAGGTAACCAAGTAGGAGCATTTAAATTACACATGAGCTAAAGTAGGAGATATGAACACATTTGAACTGTGCCAAATAACTCAAATGTGAATACACATGAGCTCAACTTCATCCTCTATTAGAAGCCAAACCCTTTTATGATTTTTCTATGTGATCTGATTGATGTTTGTGTTAGTTTTAAGCTTCATTCCCAGTTTCCTACAGTTTTTGATTTGTCCATCTCCTGTATTTAGCTATTCTATATTGTAAACTTTACAAGACAAACTGCATCCATTTTAGTGTCTCTGACAAACCTTACAACGATAGGTGTCCCAGCTTCAGCTAGGAGAGAGGTAATTTTCTTTCTAGCAGCCTGTGTAGTGCTGGGTTTGGTATTTAGGATGAGAGCAGTGTTGATAACACACCGATGGATGTTTGCAGTTGTTGCCAAGCAGTCAAGGACTTTTTAGCTTTTCATGCTGCCCTGCCAATGAGAAGGTGGGTGGAACCAAGGAAGCTGGGAGGGGACACGGTCAGAAGAGGTGACACAAACTAACCAAAGGGGTTAGTTTGGTATTTAATGGATGCCCTGACATCATGCTCAGCATAAAGGGGGAGGAGCACATGGCTCTAGGACACACAGTCTGGGAACAGCCCAGCTTCAGGATGGGTCTGAGCTGTACAGCCTGAGTTGTGTGGTTGGGTGAGAAACTGCACTGCGTATCACCAGTTTTATACATTTTGCTGTGAAGTCCTATTATTGTTATCTTTCTCTCTGCTGTCCCAGTAAACCATCCTAATTCCAACCCTTGAGACCCACCTTTGTCTTCCCCTCCCCTTTTTTTTTTTTTTAAAGTTCTCCTCCCTCCTTTTATTTCTCCCCATGGGAGGGAAGCAAGAGAGTAGCTGAATGGTGCTCAGTAGCTGGCTGGGGTTAACCCGTGACAATAGGACATTTTATTTGTTTTACACAACAATTCAGAGAAAGCAAATCCTGTCAGCGTGTAATTGTGTTGAAAAATACCACCCTGTTTTCATTTGTCCTGAAAAACTCTCTCACTTTAAACAGATTCAGTACATTTTACACACAGCACTTTGTAATAATTTGGTTTTTTACATCTAGTCTACAGTCTCAACCACAGTATCTCCACAGGAGCCCTCAATACCTCCACTGCTATTCAACTTGTGCTAGATAAAGATGGCAGCAATTTACCAAGGCAGAATATGGTTTAGAAATCTGCAGAAGGCATTTTTTCCTCAGACAACTGTAAACACTGAAAATTACAGACCAGTGACAGAGAGTTTACGCATACACGGCAGAAAATAAGCTCCCTAAAGAGCACAGAAAGCAAGAAACAGCTCATCTTTATACAGACAACAGTGAATGATTAGGCTAAACAGAAATGCATCAAATACCAAAGAGTTAAATTTAGAAAGCATTAAAATTTATTGGTAGCCAGTGTTATCATTCAAAGAATTGCTCTCCACTAGGACACGAAAATGCAGAATTACACTCATATGTAAACAAGAGCTCTCAGAAAACAAATCATTCACACTGCATGATGTTGCTGAAAGTGAGCAGCAATAGCAATTAAAGTTTAAAGCAATTATAGTGCTTACACATTATAGGTTACACAGCACATAGTCCTGAAGGACTAATTGTTGAACAGGTAACAAGATGATACAAACACAAGAAATCTACAGGAACAAATTCTTGACTGTGCTTGAGTATCACAGAAATAAGAGAGATGCTGCGTCTGATTCTGGTGCTCACCTCTGTGGACTAATAGTTGGGTCAAGGACAGCCAGCCTCCAAAGAACCACCATCTCATCACACATACTTGCACAAGCATGAGCAGCTACTTCTGACTGACCATTGCTGCGGCCTGTGTGCCCACTAGCACTGCTGTGTGATGCAGACGTTCGCACACTATACCACCAGCCGGTTATCTGCGAAAGAAAGAGTTCAGTGCAGCTGTGTTGTGGCCAACATCTCACTCCCTGCTATCACATATCCTCAGAACTACAAGAAAAGAGGATCTATAGCTAGTACCATGTTTTTGTTTGACTCAAATAACTACGAGCATTAAAGCAGTATTGGCTTGTGAGAAATAAGGACCTCTCAGAATTTCCCTGGTTAGAAGGCATATGCCCACAGAATGAAACACTGACAGGAGGTTCTCTTACTGAAGGCCTTAACACTTGGAAGGGAAAAATGAACAAATGTGATAAATAAAGCATTTCCTTTCCCCTGCTAAAAGCTGAGGTATGTGGTAGAGCAATAACAAAACTTAAACTGCAGTTTGTATTGCAGAGTGAGATCAATGTCTTGAAGTATCAAAGGCAACTTTTTCCCCCAATGTTACTTTTTTTAATGTGTTTAAATTTAATATTTTAAAAAATATCTTCTGTAAAAATAACATAAGAGTCTGAGATATTACCACCCATTTATTTTTTAAATCAGAATGACAGCTCATATGTATTTTGTTTAAAAAAAAAAATTAAAATAAATCCCCTTGTCTGGGCAGACATCAAATCAATGTGAACAAAATTGTTCATTATATGCATGTTAAAGGGACTGAGGTATTTTTGGGATATAGTGTTACCAGGACATCACTAAATCCGCAGAAGAGCAAAGTGTAACATCATTTTAGCATGGAGAAGCATATGCTCAAAATGCATAGAGATTGTGAAAAAAAAAAAAAAGGTATTCAGCCATGGAATGTACAGGCACATGGAATCAGGCACTGGCTCAGCCTGGCTCACCAGAATTCCACCCCCCAGCAAAGAGATTTAAATACCTGTTCATAGTTGAGACACTGGTCAGTCAGAATCTCTAGCAGAGGAGCTGCATTGCTATCCCGTCGCTTGAACATCTCCCGTACAATGGAAAGCAGGTTCCAGATTCCTTCAGGCTCTCGTCCTCGCAGGGGACGCAGGAGACAAGCCCACTCAGCAGCAGCTGGTGGCTCCGTGGAGGAGAGATACATTGAATTCACATCACTGTAGATAAAACAAGAGGAGCAGGGATAAGAAAAAAAAATTAAATCAAGCACAGCCATACCAAAATCTTGCATATTCTACATCCAGATGTGTATTTGCACCTTAAATGAGACAAACGTGCATAGCCTAAAAGAGAGGATGCATAATAGCACTGAGCACATCAGTAAGGTATTGTGCAAATATAGTGTGCCCTCCTGAAACAACTTTGGACAAGCTATGCAAAGATACAGTCCAGAAGAGTGACCACAAAACTAAGTTTCCTTTAGCCCATGGCAACACATAAGGGTACAGACTACACAGTGAATGAGCTTACAGGTTACAATTACCACTTACCCTTCAATGGGAGACAGTTTACCTGAAAACAACAGGAGAGGGTCCACAGAATTTATGAAGGGTTTTCTTTATGTTGTCACTCAGAGTAGATTCATCTAAGTACCAAGTGCTTTGATCTGATGCAGAGGGTCCAGCAGTGGGATCTTTACAAAAAACAACACCACATAAACAGTGTTCAAGTTTCATGCACAACCACAGAGATTACAGGGAGCACACAGGCAGCGTTACTCAGTTTATTTCGCCCGTGGCAGAAGTCACTATTAAGATCTCAAAATGCTATCATAACACCACCTTAACCACTGACAACATTAAATGGGGAGACATGGCTGGCATGCTGCATGGTGGCACTACAACCAGTGGGACCTGGAGAAATTCAAGGACTATGCCAACAGAAACCTCAAGAAGTTCATTGAGGGAAAACGTAAACTTCTGTACCTGGAACACAAAATCCCCATGTGTCAGTACAGAATGAAAACCAAATAACTGAGCAGCTGATAGGGTTTGGTCATTGTGGTGGATATCGAGCTGAACACAAACCACTGGAAAACTTTCAGAGAACACAAAAAAAAAAAAAAAAAAACACCCCAACCTGCAAACTGGGCAATATCAGGAAAAGCACTGCTAGCAGATTTAAGGAATTTATTTTATCCCTCTCTACCTGGCACAGGTAAAAGTTACACCTGGAACATGGTATCCAGATTTAGGTCCCCCAAACAAGGAACAATACTGAGAAACCAGAGAGGATATAATGGAGGAATATCAAGATAGTAGGGAGCACAGAGCATGTGACCTGCATGGTGAGACTGAGGAAGCTGGGCTAATTTCATCTAGAAAGAAGGTGAGGGGTGATCATTAACAGATCACAACTATTTGCAGTCATGAAAACCACACAGACAAACTCTTCTTGGTGGTAAAGATTATAAAAAAGAAAAAGGGTATTCGCATTAGGAAAAAATTCCTGACCAAAAGGGTAATGCAGAACTAACACAGGAATCCTCTAACATCTCTGGTAGCCACGACTTGCCTAAGGTTAGCCCAAACCACAACCAACCCAATCCAGTGCTGCAAGAGGTCCTGTTTCAAATAGGACGTTGGAGAGGCCCCCTCCAATTAACATTTCCAGGAGTCTACAATTAATACTGGCTTTAAAAGAATATTGTTTTGTTAGAAAGGTGTGTTTCCTAATGCTCCCTTCCTCTGCATATACTCTGAGGCATCCATTATGCTAACAAGTGCCTGTTGCTGGGCCATACATGAAAGCATGTACCAGTACTTACCATTTTTACTTGACCTCCACCTGCAATCCCCTCTACATAGCAACACAGCAGTTGAGAAAAACAATGGAAATGTATCCACTTTCTATCTGTGAAACAGATTACTGAAATAAGATATATCAAGGTTACCTGGGGCTCCACACACTGTGTTGATGGCAGTAGACTGAGAAGATAACAGCTCATCCAGCAAGCGCTGAGCAGTTGGAAGAATCTGAAAACATGAAGCAAATTTTCAAGAAACACATTATTTCTTATCCTGATATACCCAGCCAAAGATATGCTTGGATTTTCATGACCAAAGCATTCTCATAATTTCAGAAGTATCAAATACACAGTCATGTTTTCAGAAACAACGACAGAGGGTGCTACAGATTATACAATAGCAAACCAGCTGTTATATTTTCTCCTCCCCTTTCTCAAAGAAAACCTATAGCCAAGGCTTACTTCCTACATCTACACCCTATGAAGTAAACAAAAGCATCATACATTATTAATTCCCTTGTTATTTTTTGAGAAGTAGAAGCCCACAGAGAACAATACTGCCGTTAATTCTGAGAGATGTGGAAGTGACCACAGTCGAGGTCACCATATTCCTACACTCGTTCTTTATTTCTTGTTCCTCAATAATTTCTCTAAAACCCAAACTAATAGGAACAGAGGATCAAACTATAAATTACATCTATACATAAATTTTGGTGCAGATTTTAGCCTATTTATCATCCAGTTAGCAAAGAAAACATGTATACACACATATAAGAATTCAAACTCAATAGTAAACTAATGCAATTTCAGCACCAAACTAACTCAAGCATGGACAGTTCAGAGCATAAGCAGAGAAGGCTCACACCTGACTGCAAAATCCTAAGGTATACTTTCAATGTGCTGTTTTTGAAAGAAAAATGCAGACAAGAAAATGTTTTTTCCCAAATTAAGCCTGGGCTGAAACTAGTTCCATGGAGGCTTTAGCACGGATGCTTCCAACAGGCTAAGCAAATAGTTAGGATTTAAATGACTTGCAACAGAACATCTGATATCCCCTCACCTCTCTCCACAAAACAGCTGAGATTAAAGATCACACTGTAAAGCAAGGCACATTCAGTACACCTATATTTGCAAATAATACAGACCTATCTCAAGCAGATGGAAGAAAAACAATGCCTCAGAAGGATATTTTTTTTTGCATGAGTCACCAGAAGAAACAAACTTAGTATTAGGCTATTCTTGTACCTCTTTCCATTACGACATGTAAGTCACCACAAAGCAGACAACGTCTCACGTCTATGCAGTCACACCTTAAGGCTGAAGTATCAGGGAGCTGCTTTGTCTGTTATGTAATGCAGCAAGAAGCACACACTACTGGTGCTGAACTCTTGACAACAAAAAGCACAGTAATTCTGTATCAATTTCATATTATACCATTCCTCTCTTTCCCTCTTATAAGAGGATTAGTACTTCTGTAGGAAGTTTAGAGGATGTTTTAGCAACAGAATATGATAGTGCCCCAAGCACAGCACCACCATACGAATTGTACTATATGCATGCACTTCTGAACTGTGACAGATACCTATGCAGGTCAGTTTCTCAGCCTCCTTTGCTTGAATGAGCACAAAAAACCTGCCAAGGCCTTATGTTTTTAAAGCAAACATTTCATGTTGTGCAAGCATTTTAGGAAGATGATATAAATGACCTGACCTTGAATGACATCAGTATTTAAGGAATACAAGGGCAGATTTTGCCTTTAACAAACAAAATTCTGTGTCTATTATTTCCATAACCCAAATGATTGTAATGAATCACCAAGCTACACAGGGGGAAGTCAAAAGGTCACCAATTGAGTGCACTGTAAAGCACACACCTAAGGCACATACAACACATCCCCTGGGTAATCTCCACTTAACTAACCAAGCACACCAAACAGAAGCAGCCTGATTTGTTCTGACCTAAGTTTTGCACCACCACGCATCGATTTTGTTATGTTTGATCTTCCACAATATAAGCACACATTCATAATGATATGAATAGCCACCACTCTTCTTTCTCTTCTTAAGACACTTCTAATCTTTTACTTGGCAATGGACAATTATTAAGTAATAAAATGGCAAGCCTGAAAAGGGCAAGAGCTGAAAGTCTTCCCAGGGATCACAATCAAACAGCACAACTGGATACCTTGCAAGAAAAGACATTATATTAACTGACCCAGAATAAAGGTAAGAATTTTAAAAAAGCCAGTCTATCGGCTGTCCCATTTACCTGCTGTGGAAGTTCACTGATTAGGTACTGAGCAAATTTTTGCAATTGGTCTCTTTGTAGCCGAGACAGGGACTCTGAAACAGGTGCTCGTAAGCATACTGCAGATGCCTGAAGAAAGAAAAGGAAATAAAACCTGCCATTAACAGGTCAGACTTAAGGAAGCTGTGTCCAGTGAATGGATGAAGTGTCTGAACAGTAGCCATGCTGATGCATATCATTTTTGGTCTTGATGGACAGGTTTTGGGGTTTTTTTTTTCTGTAATTATGTGGTCTGTTGCAAAGAAAATGTGAATAAGCTGTCTAGGCTTTATAAAAACTGTTTTTAAGAGTTTCTTTTCAAGGAAACTGCTTTAACAGCTGTGCTTAAGATCTGTTGTTGCTAGCAATTGCACAAATACTGGCAGGGATTTCACAAACAAACCTCTAAAATAGGACATTATTCTTTAAGCTTCTGGCAAACCAACCAGCTCTGCGGGGGTTGTTTCACGGACTCACAACCACCTAATTTATCTCATTAGAGGTGTTTTCTTCCATCTTAAAATCAGTCTCTTTCCAGATCTGAGACACACTTAGATGATAAAGAAAAAAAACAAACCCATCCCTACTTCATTAGCCTTTTTCATTCTACAGAATAAAAAAATGCCCAAATGGCATCTACCTAAAATTTAACCTGGAAACAGGCAAGAGCAGTTTGAACATAAAGATGCTTCTGGCATTGATTTGCCTATATCGAGCAATACACCTTGGCATCTAACTTGCAAGCGTCAGCAGTCAGTATATGCAAACATGAAACCCATTTCACTATCACTATTCATGTAGAAAAAATTATTGGAGGGAAAAAACTACTTTTATCTGATACGGGATCCAAACTTTCTGAGTGCAAATAATATAAATGAAAATTTGTTTCCTGTCCTCACTTTCCACGTTCACCTTTTAAAACTGGAGCTAACAGTTCAACAGCAGAACACCTTTTTTTTTTTTTTAAAAACAAACTCTCCAGTCCTAACAACAAGCAGTACACCAATATGCCAGTGATTTCACAATAGTATCAATTTATGTCTGTTATAATTGGCCATTGTGAAATATTAACATGCTTCAGCAGGTTATTAGCACTTATTTAAGAATCTGGAGTTGATCATAAGCACGTTAACTATATGATGTCCTGTGACAGAAGAAAATCTTCTGTTCCTTTCAATCATCCAAGTTTAATCCTTCTTTAAGGTGTTTATCTCAGCTTCCCAAAGACTGAGGAAATTAATCTGTATGCAAGACTGAATTTTCAACTTGTGTACTTCATGTTCATTCTAGCATTTTCACCTGGAGTTTGTTGGGATAAGAAACACCTCCTTTTCACTCTATACAAGTCCACACAAAATACAAGCAGTCTAATAAAAACATAAGCTTAACTGACTGTTTGAAATCTACAAGTCAAAATTACACTTATCTGCCTCAGTATGTGCTACAATGAACTGCTGAACATAAAGACCAACAGTGACCAAAATTATTTTCCTTCTGCACTCTGTGAAGCATTAAGGAACCAGAAGAGCAAGCTTTCAAATTCCATATTTACAAACACTTAATAAAAGACTAACTATTGGTGAGTTTTCACTCCTGGCAGAACTGAAGAAAGCATGAGCAATTATAGCATTTAAATGAGAATCAGGAAGGGGCCAAAAAAGATTCTGCATTTACCCTTAGCAATTTGCACATTATCAAAGGACATTCTGCAGACAATTCACTTTTCAGACTGCAACTGAGTGCACGTTTGCACAATCTGTATCCAAAAGGAGTGCCAAGAACAATTTCCCTAAAGAGAGTGCATGTTGCATAAAACTGTAATGAGGAGAGACTCAGAGAAGATGCCCAGGGGAGAGCAGAACTGTATTTAAAGGCCTACATTGTGTATCCGGAAGAGGCAGAGCGCCACAACATGAGCACACCACTTGGCCCCAGCTCCACAGGTACAGCTGCACGATGTGATCCTGCATCGGTCAAACATCACCGCCACGTTGTATGCACCTTTGGGTGGCACCATCTGTGGAGGTACCACAGTGGCACTCAGATGGAAACCTGTTAAAATTCAATAGTCAAAAATTACTCTTCTGGCACTTGGGAGACAGCTTCAGCTAGCACAGAAATTTAGGTATGCATCATTTAAAGAGCATAACAACAACATCCATCCAGGGATGGACACGGTTCTAGAGTCTCCAGCACTTGTTTCTTCCCCATTAGCTGTGGCAGAATACCAGCAAAGAGGCATTAGATGTTATAAGATGTTAAAAAAATTTAATAAATTACTTGTATATTTATACCTATTAATATTTAACAAAGAAAATCAGAACTGGATAGTCATCACTGAAGAGTGTGGTGTTTTGATCACGGGTCAAAGCTAGACTGTGTATATTTTTAGGCATGGCTTCCACATTCATTAACTCTGGAAACAGTGCAGACCAGGCTAGGTGACTTCAGAACTATTTCCAAGTTAGTCAACTTTCACAATTTTACAGTAAACTAAAGATAGCAGCACTTATACCTCAACACTTACTTTCACTTTGTGGCTTCAGAAGCTACATGTTTCTCATAAGTTATGTACCTCCTTGCAATTTTACAAATATGTCATGTACTCAGAAACAAAAAATCCTTCCTGCATAGACTAAAATCAATGGAAATGGGAAAATTCAGCAATAGCACTTGAACATATCCAGTCCCATTAATCTATAATCAAACAAATAAATTATGACTCTCAAGTCAGGCAGGATGATAAAGAACTTTAATGAGGCTTGGCTTCGCACAAACTCACATACAACACATATCAGTTGTACTCATAACGCAGCTTGCGCTACAGATAATGGATATCCAGAGGCACGCAGACTATGAGCAGGAAAAGGCCATCAGGAGCATGAATCTTCTACTTGTCTTGAAGGTCCCTATCACCAGTTAATCATCCTCTGCAATGGATATCAGCCTCAGAACCTTTTTCCTAGTCTAAAAATTCAGTTTTAACGAAGCACAGAAAGCACAAGGGTATCAAAGCCATAGCAAAAATTTAGTCCAACAATCTCCCCTAAGTGAAAAAAAAATGGTTTGGGATAGACCATTGAAACAGTTTCTTCATCAACAGCACAGGGAAGTAAATACATTGTAGATCTACACTGCTAAGTTTTTATTATGATATTGTGAGATTATAATAGTGATGGTGCTCATGAGTGCATGTGACCTACTAAATCCCATTTAAAACAACGTGCACTATTTCTTCCTCAAAATATATTCCCCGTGCCAACATAAACATTCTCTTACCTAGCTTAGCCTTTATTTCTCCTGTTCACCAGAATTCAAATCCTTTTCCTGATGTGGGTGATTATTTTGAATAGTACACATAATGCCACCCAAATTCTTCAGCCATTTTAGAAATTGGAACAGAATCAAAACAGAAGGCATTCACTACAAAATTACTGCACTGCTTGCTACTAGCCACAGCTCTAATTTATGTTCCACACTTGGATAATATAACCCAAACAGTTCAGCTGTTTCTGTTATACTACAGAACCTAACAGTATACTATTAACAGAAACTAACAGTTTCTGTAGTATACCACTAACAGAAACTTATAACAGCACCCCAGACTAATGCCAAAATGCCCTAATTTTCACACGAGCAAATTAAGCATTTCACAAATTGGAATTGTGGCGATCCTGTTTCACTAAGAAAAAGTAGTACTTGGAGGGTGTGATAGAAGGATGGGTCTCAGCCACACACTCTTATCAAGCTCCTACCATGAAACTTTTATTTATACATGAGGACAGTTAACTGATTAAATGCAAAGAGGAAAGAACTTTATAAAAAGAGACAAAGAAAATTTAAGGGCTTCAGCATGACAAGTTTCAACTCAAACCATAGCTTGATGAAGATCTCTACTACTGACACTGCTAATTCATTTGCACCACCGGTCTTGCTGTACTGAACAACTGTTCATGGGATGGCACAGGAAACCATACCAGGAAAAAAAGTCTGGATTAAATGAATGGTTATTTTTACCAGGAAAAATATCTCAATTCAGTTCATTGTACATCTTAGAAAAAAACCTGAGCCTGCAGGGACTGAAAAGGTGACTATGAGTGGAACCACTCTGGAGTGCATAGCCCAACACAAGTGTTCAAATTGTGCATTTTTACGGTCAACATGCAACAGGTCTTCTCAGGCAGACCACAGCTTCTACCCTCCTGCTTAAATACAAAGACAAGAATCACGTCTGCTGCACACCTGGCCACCTCATGGAGACTCTAAGAATGCTCTTCCCAGCCACTCTCTGCTCCCACTACCTGTTAAGAGCTTATCTATTCCATGCATAATGGCACATTATGAAAAATTGTCAGCGTGTACCAGCAGCACTCATTCTGCAAGTAGCACACCAGAAAAATCTAAGAGCTATATCCTACTCTGGGCAAGCTCCACTCCCACGAGTCCTTGAGAACGAGCTGCAAGGCAGAGCAATTGCTCTGCCAGGAGTCTTGCCTCCAGCTACCATTCTTCTTAAACGCACAGTGGGCACAGAGCAAGCAAAGTGCTCAGGAGCAATCACCAGGAGTGATCTATTTTATCACACAGTGAAGAACTGGTGGCATCATACCATACTCTATGAAACTCAATTAAGACATATGGCTTGATTAAATCTAAAGGCTGGAAATAATAAAATGTTGCCTAGAGTAGGCCCTGCAAAATAGATTGCTTTGTTAGTCCATAACCTACCCTTTTCACTGCTCTTCCCCAAAAACTTAACATTTCAGGAAAACTATCCAAAAGATATGTATGTTTAAAATTATAAGTTAAAAGATATATATAGTTAAAGACATAAAGTTAAGACACAGATAGTTAAAATCCACTTATTAGTATTTTAGGATAGCTAGGTCAATATCGTTTGCATTTCATACTTATTTTGTCGTGTAACTCATTTATTGTAAAATTTCAGGTCTTTTTATTAATTTTTCTGAGGTTCTATTAGCATGTGGGAAAAGATTACTACGATTACTCGTTTATGTTTAAAAAATAATCTTATATTGCAAAGGGAAATGGGACAGGAGAGCACAAAAGCACTGACTGATCGCAACATCACTGCATCACTATCAGCACTGGAACAGGCTGCCCAGAGAGGCTGTGGAGTCTGGATTCTTTGGAGACATTCAAAACCCACCTGGACAAGTTCTTGCATGACCTAATCTAGGTGATCCTGCTCTGGCAGCGGGGTTGGACTAGATGATCTTTCAAGGTCCCTTCCAAACCCTAACATTCTGTGATTCACAGTCCACTGCCCAATCCCCCTTCAAATCAAATCCCACCTCAAAGGCCACATCATTTCCTGTGTTTCTTTTCCCATTTGTGAATGTATGAAACTCAAAACTGCAAGCATAGACCCTAAAATCATTTGGATTAGACAACTGAAACTATGTCCACCACTTCAGTACTGCCCAGCTTCTGCACTGCTACTCATGGAAAACAAAAATTTTTTTCAATCCCTCCTTTAGGAGGAAACAACATTACCCTTTAAACAAGATTACTTCCTTCCCTTCCACATACATAATCCTTTGTCAAGAAGCCCAGTTGTTGTATGCATACTTGAGAAGTTCCTCCTGTGTCATTCACCACCTTCTCTTTCTCACTACTCCTCCTCCCCCAAGCACAGGGCTTTTACTAATATTCCTAGCCTTTGTTAATTTACATTGCTCTATATCTCCTTTAATTTATTACTGAAACAAATTTTAATCACAGCCTTATCACTGTACATTACATATTCTGCTCCCTCCTGTTATGAAAACCCAGGAATTACTGAATTTCAGCCAGTTGCATTTTGATTCATTTTTGTGCCTCAAACATTTGTCTTCTTGAAGTTCAGCAGATGCCCTAGAAGCCTCGTTCAGCATTTCAGTCCTGACATCAGGAGCTTATGAATGCACTCAAAAGTCAGTTTAATCCTATTAGTCTGAATTTCATCGATACTCAAAAATTAGTATCTGGTCTTACTGACAACACAATATATCTTATGGATGAGCAAGTACTTACAGTCCTAAGAATTGCTATTGTTACCACAGTAGACTACAGACTAGATAAAGTCCTTTCAGATGCTTCATCCTACATTCAGATAACAGTTCATCAGTTCTTTCCAATTTGCATATCTCACTGACTAAGATTGTAATACGATTGTCTTTGTTCTCCCCAAACTTTTACAGTATGAGTTCCTCTTATATCCTTTTTGAGGGTCCTTTACCTAAATTTATTCATTCCACTGATCACCAAGAGTTAAGTATAACCAACACTAGCAACTAAACAGTCTCAGTGAAGTATCCATCTCTCATCACAGGAAAATACAGGAACTTTCTTCCTCCTTAACATTCTACAGCTTTTTATATTAATATTTTTCCTGTTACAGCCAGGCTCAGTTCCCACATGCCAACTAACATTCTAGTCTGGAAGCTTACACTTGCTGAAAAAACAACACATCTGCATTGGATTTACATGACCCACCTTGACATAATAGTGTCTTTATTTCACTTAATGCTTTCCTGTCTAACAGCTGTCACTGGAAAAGCTAACCCAATATGCCTTTATACTTCAAAGGATTTAATGAAAAATCCAGAGTCCAATTTTTTAAGATAAGATTAACTTGTACAACCATAAAATATAAAAAGAACAAGATAAGCAAGGAGAAGTGATAAAACCCACAGTCCAGCAACAGGAATTTCCTTCTGCCAAAATACTACATGAGTAACTGTATCATTAATGCAACTCTTTTGCTACAAGAATAACTAAACCTTGCACGCTTCCTCTCTGCCATACACGCTCTTTGGGCAAGGTATTCATTTGATCAGACCATTAGAAAACCAAGTTCTCTTTATCAATAAGGAATTAGAGCATTATGGAGACAAAGGCATTCCACACATTCCTTTTCCAAAACACAGGCAGATTAAGGATCTCATTTTCAGAACATTTCTGTGTGTTCACTCAGTTTCACTGTTGAGCTGACTGAGGCTGAAATAAACACAGCATTTTCTTCAAGACATTTTCTTCAAGAATGTGTGTGGCATGGAGTTTAGTTTAGAACACCAAAAAAGCTACTCTTGAGACACAGTCATACCACTGCTGTCCCACTGTAGATATGATTTCAGGAATCTGAAATATCCAGAGATGTGGAGCTGCAAAGTTCTTACCTATCTGGAGAGGGTCCTTCACAGCCCTCACCCGGAACAGCTGCTCCCCTCGTTGGAACTCATCCGCACTGCCATTTGCCAAACATGAGTACAATCTGCAAGAGATACACAAAGCATGACAAAAGTCAGTCTGTTTTTGAGACACTTCCCATTACTACCCTCTTGCTTTCTTTGTTTGCATGGTTTTTGAAAAATTCTTACTAATTTCACCTTTAAGAAGTAGTCCAGCTCTTTTCTGCCATATCTCCATCACACTTCAACCACAAAAATTGTTAGTTTCTTCCTAACTGGGCTTGTGCATAGCCACTGGCATTTTTAGGAATTTCAACCTAAGGCTCTGAAATAGAAACCCATTCATGGTCTACAATTAAGCTTTTATATACAATATAATATCAATTAAAGGTCCAATGTTAGCATACCACAGTAAAAACTCCTTGTACTTCTAGACAGTTATCTACATGCTCATCTGAGGTTTTTTCACATTTGTGCTCATCAGAATAATGATCATGCACAACCACCTGGCTTTCCTTATCTTCACACAGGTGATCCTACAAATTTCATCAGCACTCCTGACATTACCTCCCCCACCCAATCCCAGAACGAGTGCATTTAAGAACTTTGAGGATGATTCTTCCTGAAAGAGCCTAACATCACTACTTTGCAACAAAATCCTGAATACAGTTACACAGGTAAACCTCCTATAATAAATGCTTCAGCAAAAATACTTCTGTGAAAGATCTGAAAGCACAGAGGTTTTGAATATGTACTCATACAGTTTATATGAAAACATAAGAAATATAGTCATGTGTGTGACTGTATCCACTCTAGCCACTGATGTACTCAGCAAATCTGATTCCCCTACTTATGCCAAAAAGGGCTTGATGTCCCCAGCAATTTCAGAGTCCAGTTAAAGCTCTGTCTCAAGCAACAGATTCAAACTGCAAATACTGCATAAGACCACCATAAGACACTGAGGTGCTGGAGCATGTCCAAAGAAGGGGAACAACACTGGGGAAGAGACTAGAGAATGAGTCTCATGAAGAGCAGCTGAGGGAACCCTGGTTGTTTAGCCTGGAGAAAAAGATACCTTATTGCTCCCTACAACTACCTGAAAGGAGGTTGTCATGACTTGGGTGTTGGTTTCTTCTCCCAAGCGACAATTGCAGGAACAAGAGGAAATGTCCTCAAGTTGCACCAGGGGAGATTTAGATTGTACATTAGCAAAGATTTATTCACAAAAAGGTTTGTCAGTCATTGAAACTGGATGCCCAGGGAAGTGGCTGAGTCACCATCCCTGGAGGTATTTAAAAGACACATAGATGTGGTGTTCAGGGACAGGGTTTAGTGGTGGGCTTGGCAGTGTTAGGTTTACAGTTGGACTTGGAAATCCTAAGGGTCTTTTCCAACTAAATGATTTCATGAGTCAGTAAGGACAAAACTTTTTGTAATTCTGCTATCATTTACCCAGAGAACGTGCATGTGCACAGAATTTTCCTGGGATACATGCAGCACCTGAAATCATAGCATATCCCACAGTAACACATCCACTTACTACAAAATGCACAGAACAGCAGAAGTAGCAACTATACAGGACACCAAATGGTCAATGATTCTCCTCTAGTGAATAGAGCTTTTCCTTATGTGCCAATGAAACAGAAACAGTATTCATTACCTTATATCTTCCTCATTTTCTGGGAAACTCCAGAAGGCAATCCGAAGCTGCAGTTGCTCAGGTACTGGAGGATAAACTTTCTCCACCACCTCGAATGGAATGTGAAATGCAACCTGTTTTGCAGACAGTTCCACCAATGGGATCACCAGCCCATCTAGCAAGACAAGAAACAAAATGCAATTAACCATTCAGAGAACAAAACTCATGAGAGGTAAAACAGATCAGAGCAGAGAGCTCTTCTACTTCCTCTCCTATCTCAACAAGTTCAAGGACCAGTTTTGATAGACAGTTAGAAGCAGGACAGAAGTTTTCTGAAGAACTGCCTGCCAATTTTATGTTTGTTTTCAGCCCCCTACGGCATGGGTACACGTTCCTGAAAAAGCAGTCTGTCAGGAGAGCTGCATTAGCTTAGCAGGCATCGGTGACTTGAACTTTGTCTCATGACAAAATCAAAACCATTTAATAAGATTTAAGGTAAACAAATATTTTTCATGCATTTCTGTTAGAATATGGCAGCAACATCTTGTGAATGCCAGGTGATTACACAAAGAACTATTACAGAGTGTATGCACAAGATGGCAACAGAAAGGTTATCCAGGAACTTTAGTATTGACTTTTTTGGTAACAACCAGCATCCAGCAATTTGCAATATTTTAATTTCAGTTAATATTTGTTGTTTTATTCCCCTCACCATCACATTTTGTATCCTATCTGTCTTCACGTTTCAAGTGCTTTATAGAAGCAACTGGAAATTCAGATGCTTGTGCAGTGCTGACTACACTGAACCCATGAGAATTTTAACTGATGGCACCAAGGGCTTGATAGAAATACATTTAACTACTGCCTTTCTACCAAACTAACTCCCCTTTTTATGTATTTAAGTGCAGATGAAGACTTCTTATCATCAGGCTATGGGAGCCATGTGTTTCTGCTTTGCTCTGAGCTAGATTACACTGCACACAAAGTGCCAGACTTGTCTTATCTGCAAGCACCTCACTGCTTTACTGAGATCACTTCCTGATCCATGACTGGAGCAGCTTGGTTCCCCTGTCTCCCAAACCCTGTTGCTAAGAGCCTGGTTAATTCATGCTCAGATATTTGATGTTGTGTCTCTTCAGCTCCCTAACCAGCTTCTAAAACACCACTGGAAGCCAGAGTGTAAACCAATCTGGCCCTCAATTTACCCTCCCCACCAGCCTCCAGGCAACATATCAAAGGCAAACTTAAGCCCTGATGTCAGTAAGGACTTTCTCACCCTCTGCCCAGAGATGCCCTCCCGTCCAAACAGCTGGGAAACAGATAGGAAGGGAGAGGGCTTTGAAAGCACATGCACACTGCAAATCAGGCATCTCCCCCAGTACTGAGCAGACCTCTCAAATGGAAGGATTACAAAAATATGGAAAGAAAAGCTTTCAAACATGCACATTTATGACTTTTCATTGAAGTGAAATTAGATTAATTAAGCAGCATCTCCTTCTCCCAAACTGAGGTAGTCTTTTACTGTCAGTATCATTTCTCCAACACCTGTGACTTTCGCCCTATGTTACAGACTGAGCCTCTGTTTTACAGTGCTATAATTGAGAGAAGCAGATTGTAAAGTGAATGACGATGGAAAAGTAGAATATTCCTTACTTAGTTAGGAGATAAACATGATTTTGGCAGAAAAGTAATCTCATTTCTAATTCTGACAACCAGCACAGGTGTAAAGCTTTCATCAAGTCACTAAAAAAAAATACTATTTTTAATTAGTCACTAAAAAAATCACTGGTTTTAATTAGTGCAACATAGTTAAATATTGTTGCTGCTACTGCAGTAGTATCAGATACCACAGAATGTCCAAACTGAGGCACTTTAATACCTGAAATTACTTTGAGAAATGAAAGAGGAGAGATATTTCCTGTGGTTTTAACTACACTTTCTGCATAAAGATATTTTATCCATTTTGTCCCAGTTTTTCATTACACAATACTAGAAAAGATATAACAACTAAACAACCTTTACAATCACAAGATTGAAAAAAAACTCCACTTCAGTACCAGGTGAAACATCTGCACATTCTTCAAAGAGCAGGAAGCCTGCAGCCTGGGTAGTATTCCTTTTTACAAAGACTTGGTGCTGGGCACGAAAGTTAGATTGGAAATGTTAAAACCCAACTGAGTAGACAAAAACCCAAAAGTATACCTTACTCTTAAAAACATTTTAAGTCACTGTTACAATGCACTAGGACATACAATCAGTTAGCACTGGCATCAGAAGCACATTAGAAGGTACGGTCACTGCTGTTACTCTCCAAACTCTCCATTGCGTAGTATGGATGTTCTCTTTCAAGCTAAACCAAACTAGATCAAGAAAAACACTTTGACAAGTGTTACTGAGATTACCTCTCCTGAGAATACATTTCTTCCAAGTGTGAAGACAACACAAGCTCTCCTCACCTGCTCCAGTGCAAGTCCAGTACAAGTTAGTCAGCTTGATTTCAAATAGCAAACTAAGGTAAGGTCTGACTTTGCACTGAATTCATTACCCAGTGCATCAGCTGCACTGTGTTAGAAGTCATAGAGAGAGGACAGGTGGCCAATTATCTGGCAGCCTATCCTAACCCACGGTCTGACAGCACACAGCTCAAACATCTAAACAAGGTGAAAGTGGTAAAACCTGGTGAGGGAAAAAAATAATCTAAAAAAGCTGCAACTTTATCTGTAAGACCATGCATCTTTCTAAAATGCTGGTTTTTCCATAAGGAAAAAAGAGCAATGGAAAAGAAATGGTACAAGATAACAGAAAAGTAGAAAATTATTTTTCAACAATACTCTAAAGGCAGTGAATTCACAGTAGCTAACTTGGCACACAGTGTAAATACTAAATTAAGGTGTTAGAATTCCTTAAATTTCAAGGGGGTAGTACCCTATGTACTATGTAGGTAAAAGAGATATTTACTGAGGATGTGATAGACAGCATCAGAGGGTCTTTTCACATTAGGCCTCCTGTAAAGTCAGCTGGACAGACTTAAGAGCTTAAATTAGACTCTGAATACTGTCCTCTGTGTCCTAAACAAAGAGCTCCACTCCAAAAGTTTATCTCTATGCACAAATCCACAGTTGGTGGATTCATATCTACTTCTATCAAAAGTTATTATGAATAAAACTGATAAAAAGTACTCTCAAGAACTGTAAGAAATCTATTTTGGGCAAGAAAAAAAAAAGGAAAAGTCAGCTAACAAAAGGAGAAAGCATTGCAGCATCTGCTCAGAAAGCAGAGACAGGGGCAGCAAGGAAGATTGCAAATTTAATATAAAAATATTACAGTAGTGAAATCAAAGTTGAGGGGGAAAATTGACAAATCTTCAAGATAATCTATCCAAGGGAGAAGTTAATTTTAAATTGTGAAGCAAAGCTAGCAAGAAACACTGCTTCCTCTTGGGAAGCAGACATGATGACCCAAGCAGAACACAGAAAACATTGCAAGTTTTGGAAGAATAAAGTCACAAGTAAAGCATAAGCAACTTCCAACAATCCTCAGTTACAGGGTGAATGACTAGCAAAACCCAAGAAAGAAAGGGATTTTGAAGGCTCATCTAATCTGTACCTCCTACCTAAGAGGCAAGATCAAGCACATCTAAACCATTCTGAATAACTTATTTCTCATCTACTTACTGCCACAAGGAACATACAGCTTTATTGAGGACTATCCTACCCTTTTTGCTCCTGTTTTATGTGAATTGCATGCTTGATTTTTATGGCCATTTTAGAATAGCTAAGACTCTGGCACAGACATTATTCCTGCTGAAACAACAAAAACCAAAACCAAAACAAAAGCAAGCCTCCAAAAGAGCCAGCACAAGCTATGCACACACACATTTACTTTCACCAGTGGAAACAATTTCTGTGCCAGCAGGGTTGACTGACATAGGAACACACCTGTAGCTACATCACTTAAACTTTCCTAGTACAGGGTAGGCTGGAACGAGCTGCAGCCAACAATTATTCATAAAACCAGATCATGACCAAACTGAGCCATTATTCCTTCAGTACAATAACTGAGTTTCCTCAATAGACAGATAAAGAAGAAACTGCTTGAATAATCAGCAAAATAGCGGCCATGAGAATGCCAGAGAGTTACTCAATGGAACTGAAGCAAACCCGACCAGGCCAAGTGCTGAACATATTTGGTACATTATTTCCATTAGGTTACTTTCCTTGAACGAACTTCCCTAAAAATAAACTCTATATACAACTGAATGAATACAAATCTAAGTGAACAAATCTCAGGGTAAGAGAAAAGACACAGTACAAAGACAGAATGCATTGCTTTTGCTATACATACCTTTAGAAAAACGGCATGTTATGCTGCATTAATGTTTTAGAAATGAGTCTACAGCTTTGATTTTACAGCTATCCCTGGTCCTCATCTCACATTTTCCCTCAGCTTTCCCACTGGCTTCAATCCAAAAGGTAACAGAGTGGAGAAAAGTAACATAACTACACACAGAACGAGGAGATGAAGAAAATTAAGTGAATCATTTCTGGTACCAAAGGCTGGAGTAAGAAGAACAGTAAAACTAACAGGAAGTAAGGAGAGTGCTATTTTGACCACTGAAGGAGGTATGCAGGGAGGTACTATAGAACAGAATCATAAAGGTTGGAAAAGATCTCCAAGATCATCTAGTCCAAACCATTATGAAACCTGTTTTACACAGATCATTTAAAAAATTTTAAATATTACATTTCTTATTTCAGGATTTGTCATGTAGAAAGATAAATCTGTTACTGTAGAATGCACTTTGAGTATTTCTGCTTGTTTTGTTTAAGTGTGTATCAGTAAAATGCCCCTTAAGTCAGAGACATATTCTCACTCTGATACCCATTAAAACCAGGAACTGCTGAGAACTCTCAAATATGGACAATCAGAGCAAACACTACATTTAAACATAATTAAATCAAAAATCTTCCAAAATATTTGGCTTCTTACTGTTTTCTATTTTTTGTTACATCTCCTTCTAAAATTCTGTTGTCTGTTTTATTTTATCCTATCCTCTCATAGTTTTTTCCTTTCAAGAAATTTACTTTGGAGTTTAAGTCCTGAAATGGTACATACCAGAGCAATATATTCCTTCAGGTCTCAAACTCTGCAACAAACATGAGGAAACTTCACCTCTTGAACTCAGATTAATGCTCTGAATGTACTTTAAAAGAAGTCTCCCAAGGTGAACATTGCCAAATGAAACATAGGCAATTTGATAAAAAAAAATAAAGAGTAATTTCAGATAAATTAGATCCAAGGTGTTTAGGCCATTACTTATACTTCTTTACTTGTTCCACTTTCACTTCACTGCATAACAGCATCCCATTAAAAGCAACATATATGTTTTTAAAAATAAACAAAATTTAAGTCTGAGTAAGACACGTGGTATGTAACAGATGCATCTTGCAAAAGCCTGAAAAGAAGATCTTTTCCTTCAAAAGCATTTCTCATCCAAAACTCAATCCCCAAGACTTACTAACTCTTTTCAAGTAGGCATTCGATTAATTAGAAGCAGAACTGACTCAATGGGCAACAGAAACACCAGGCATTTTTCTGCCATTAACATTCTCCCCAGGTAGGTTCCAGCCCTACAAAGTTGTCAGAAAAGGAGCATATTCAGAAGTGTTGAACTAATATACTTGCAGCCTATGAACAGTTGGGTACATTTCTGTCCCCTTGATGGTTTGTGGCTTTCAAGTACAGGCTTGTGAGATGGCTAGCTGATACCTGTCCCGTAACATTTCCCAAATTTCAGGTGGCATTATTAAAAATAGAATCCAAAGAATACATAGAAATGGTGGAACATGAACAGCATCCTTGAGTAGTCTTAGGATTACAATCTTGGGAGCAAATCAAACTAAGCACAATTAAATGTAAGCTTCACGGTGCAGTCACAGACAGGACAGCTATGTTTTCAAAGAGGTAAAGGAAAAGTTCTCTACCTGAGTAGGAAAGATATTTCAGCCACTCCAGCCTACACCTGTAAGACTTGGAACATATGAAGACTTTAGTTAAAACATGTGAAGTACTGAACCATAACCACTAACCTCCATAAAGAAACTATAAATACTTAACATGAAAAAGCAACTGAAGTAGCTAAAATAATTTTAAACATAAAGAAGAGAGAGAAATAACATACAAGCACTTAAAACTATACAAGTAATCACCTTTACACATTCATGTCAAAATTGGCCAAGTTAGGGGAGAAAGGATTTGGGATAAGAGAGTTCATACTAAATTGAACAGCATGAGAAACTGCCACTGTAAAAGTTCACAGGTGAAGTGCTGGAGCAGCTATGAACCCATCCTAGGTAGCAAAAGAAAGATCAGCTAGACAGACTGAAAGTAGAATATCTAACAAAGCACATTAGATAGTAAAGAAAAATCTTACTTAAGATGCCCTCTTTCAGGCCTGCATTCTGATTCTTACAATTAGGAAGTCATTGCCCTTCAAAAAATCATCACTCTATGGGTTGTAGATGATCTTTTCGAATCCTGCTGCTGGGCTCAGTGGTGTTTGTCGTGGACATGTACATACACACCCACAGACTGCTAGTGCACAACTGCAGGTAATGGATGCTCATAGGGCAGCCCATGCCAGTACTGAACAGGCACCAAGAAATAATTTTCTTGCCCCAAATACAATACAAGAGAAGAAATCAAACTGGTAAGACAAAGGGTAAGGACCCCAAGATTGAACCAAGGCCCCGCAATGTCAGACTTGGACACCTAAACAGACACAAGGAACCACCCCTACACCCAGTCCTGCTCTAGCTTGACTACGTGCAGAATGAAGCATCTGAAAAGCTGAAGGCACAGTGTAATATGCAAACACTGAATCCCAGATGTCTTCAATTAGCATTCCTCTGTTTCAGATTAATAAATTCATGCAATCTTATATTGAGGGAGGAGGGCAAAAGAACCCACAAAGTTCCTTATGAAAAACAAGCAAACCACAGTATGGCTGAACATCAGGGTTATTTTCCTTTCACAGATTAAGGAAACTGATGCAAAGACATATGTTCCTGGTTCCTCAACTAGTTCAAGCAGTGTCAGTCATAAGAAAATAAGCAACTCCTCTACACTGGAAGACCTGCCAGAACACCACGTTCCAGGTATTTGTTTCTCAGATACTACCCATTCCAAACTAGTTCCCTGCAAAACACCTCAGCACTCACAAAGCCAGCTGCAACAACAAATGGAGAACAGCAGACTCTGGAAAAAAGCCTTTGGTGGAATTCATCTTTGTGAGTTTTTCACATGCTGTGACATGACTGTGAGATGAAAATGATTAATTAGATAGGACAAGAATAGGGATCAAGTGATGGAGAAAGGATGCTACAAATGCTACTGCTGATTGATTGTTAACAAGGTTGCTCAGAAATGACTGGAGGGAGCATCCTGACTTGAGGGTACATTTGTTTCTGTTTTCTCTCAATGTTTTTGTTTTCTCTCGATGTTTTTGTATTTTTCAAATGTCCACATACTCCTAACAGGCTGGCAAGTACAGCTGAACTGATCTAGAAAAACAGCGAGGACAGAGACTGTAATGCAATTATCAGGTATTTATCAGGTATTTTAAGCAAAGTGAGCCACAGAAAAAACTCCCTAGATACAGCTTTCTGCACTGGTGTCCTATGGCAGGGTGATATTCTCACTATGCAAGAATGAAAAAACCAACCCAAACCACATGCACATCTATATACACACCTGTTTTTTAGTAACAAAAAAGCACAGTACCCTAGAGAGAACTAAGTGATCAACAACAAACTAGCAAAATGCTCCAGAGAACAAGTCAAGATTCAGTTTGAATCAGTCAGACACTGATTTGCTCACACGATAAACCAAATGAAAAAGAACTACTTGGTTTTATTTTTCTGTCCATTAAATTCACCTGTTAAATTTGTACATTACACTTCTTACTGCCTGTAATAGTGCAGAACTCTCAGAAGAGAAAGTTATCAACTAAATATGTGAGTTCTTAAATTTAGGAACAGGTCTGCTTCTCTTGTTTGCTGTTTCTTTTTTCCTTCTCCAATGCTACTACCCACACAAGGTTAGTAACAGTATTAAAACCCTAATGGGATCTGTGTTTGCAAGACTTTCTTACACCTCTTATTTCCCCATGTAGGGTTACACAACTCGAGATCCCAGAACCATTTTGTAGCAGTGAAATTACACTGAGAATAATGTCACAGGGTACCAAAGGCAGAGAGATATATAAGACCATGTTGAAAGAATAAAGAAGAATTAGGGGGAGGCCTACATCAGCCCTAAGCCACAGAATGACATTTTTATACACAAAACAGTTGAGAAGACGAATAAGCAACAGAACTTTTTCATTAGCATTTACTGGATAAGACTGATGAGAGTCATAGCCAAAAAACATCTAAAATACGAATCCCAGATGGGCGAATTATGGTCCAGGACTGGAACCCTCACGCTTAACTGGTGCACTTCAACAACTAGCACTGCAAGAACTCCATCGCCACCACCAGAAAAACATTTTAAGCATGGCTTTTTTTTTTTGGTCCAAACCAAAAAGGTTCATTTTATCACAGGACATTACCCAGTTCACACACAACCCCACCCCCCAAAGTCTCCACCATCTACAGCAAAAGCCACAGCACAGTCAAGTCTCAGCTCAATATGATTTCTGAAAATTGCTTAACACTACATCATAAACAGCTCATACATTTAAAAAAAAATATCTAATGCTCAAACTACCTTTTTGTTGTGGTATTTACATTTCCCTTCAAAAGAAACAAAAAAATATATTATTTGGCTGACTGCAATAACATATCCTGACACCATGACTTCTGTCTTCATGATTAAGACATTTTAGGTAGCAAGAACTAGTTTCTTCTATAAAGTAGACCTTAAACATATCAAAATATATATACCAAAAAATGCTATTTTTTAAATTTTGCACACAAGCCCTGTAGATTTGCAGAATACAATACTAAAACACACTGTGGATTAGTTGTGGATTTGTATTTCCCATTCTGGTCATCTGAATTATTAAAAAACCCCCAAACTTTCCTGATACACCCATTCCATGACAGTTTTCTACACTCAATCTCTGCATGCATACAGAGCTAAAAAAAATATATCTGAAAACTACCTTACTTTGGTCACCAGTGGAGAAATGGCATCACTGTGGTGCTAACATCAAGCATAGTGACTGCATCCTAAGACAACTTTTGTTAAAGAATCTGAGCACCTAAGAGAGAAGGGGTCCCACATGCTAGCTCAACTCCTGCTGCTTCAATATTAGGCTGAGTTTAAAAGTATTTCATCTTCATGTTATTATTTTTAAAGCTACACCTTCTAATCTAACTGTTCAAATACTATGCCAACTCCTGGTGACATTTCCACAAGATTTCATGAGGCATAAAAATCCCTACAAAAAGAAAGCTGGTGAGGCTTTATAATGCTAAGCAATAACTGATTCAAGAACTAAAACTTAGAAGACGCATGGTGTGTGTGTAAAGTCCAAGGGTCCTAACCCACAGAGTTTAAAGTCATAAGAGTATGCCAAAAATCCCACTGCTACATCCCACTTTCCCTACAGTAATTAATCAGTCATTTCTTCCTGTTAGCAAAAACTTTTACCAGTGGCAAAGCTCTACTGCTTTATAAAGTGGCCATGATTTAACTTCAGAAAGGCTTTCTTTAAGATGCTTCCCCAGGCCTCTTTTTTTAAAGCTGAAACAAGTTGAAGCAAGCAGACAGAGATGAATAACAGGGGTTCTTATGTTACCCCACAAAGCACACTCTAATACATGCAGCATTTACTTTCCTGAATTTCTAGAGATTTTTGGGGAAAAGGTTCTTCTTCCTTCTTGTATTCTATCCAAATGAGACCTCTTCCCTGAGAATCAGACCTCTCAGCCCTGTGCCACGCTGGATGAGAATTGTGTCACATGGGAAGCAAGTTCAATGTCCTCTCACTGCCAGATCAGCTACTCAACAGACAGGCCAAAAAAACTTTGTTTGAAAACTGCCACAAAATGATTCACAAACATTTTTTCACCCTACAAAATATCAGGGTCTACAATAAACCTCCTGCAACAGAAGCCACATGGGCTACTGTTACTCTCACCACAACTTAATAGGGAGAAATTACAGTGTAACCAAGCAGAGTAGTACTGGCATTACCAGGGGAAATCTAGGGTACTTAGTACTGCTGAGCAGACCTATGCCAGAAGAAAAAGGCCAGTGCTTTCTGCTACAAGAGTTTTTAGAAAGTGACACAATTAAGAGTTCCTTTTTCTGCACTCCAAAGGTCAGCTGCTGAAGAACGATTTCCCTTCTTTCCTTACAAACTTGTCTTCCTTATATCCTTAAAGCATCATAGCTACCCGGACTCGTGCAAAGCATTTGTCACTGTCCTGCACAACATCCTTGTCTCTAAACTGGAGACATGGATTTGACAGATGGATCACTCAGTAGATAAGGAATTGGCTGGATGGTTGCACTTGAAGAGTTGTGGTCAACGGCTCAATGTCCAAGTAGAGATGGAGTGGCGTTCCTCAGGGGTCAGTATTGGGCACTGTTTGATTGTCGGAGACATCGACAGTGGGAATGAGTGCACCCTTGGCAAGTCTGCCAACACCACCAAGCTGTGTGATGTGGTCAACACTCTGGATAGAAAGGATGCCATCCAGAGGGGCTGTGATAGGCTTGAGAGGTGGGCCCATGCAAACCTCATCAAGCTCAACAATGCCGAGTGCAAGGTCCTACACATGGATCAGCACAACTGCAAGCACAATTATGGGCTGGGCAGAGAATGGATTGAGAGCAGCCTTGAGGAGAAGGACTTGGGGATGTGGATGAGAAGCTCAACAGGGCCCAGCAATGTGCACCTGTAGCCCAGAAAGCCAACCATATACTGGCCTGCATCAAAAACATTGTGACCAGCAGGTCGAGGGGGGTGATTTTGCTCCTCTGCTCTGCTCTCGTGAGACCCCACCTGGAGTACTGCATCCAGCTCTGGGGCCCCCAACATAAGAAGGGCATGGAACTGCTGGAGTGAGTCCAGAGGAGGGTCACAAAGACAATCAAAGGGCTGGAGTACCTTTCATAGGAAGACAGGCTTAGATAGTTGGACTTGTGTAGCATGGAGAAGAGAAGGCTGTGGGGGGACCTTATAGCAGCTTTCCAGTACCTAAAGAGGGCCTAAAGTAAAGCTGGAGAGGGACATTTTACATGGGCATGAAGTAATAGACAAGGAGTAATGTCCTTCAGCTGCAAGAGGGTAGGTTTAGATTAGACGTTAAGAAGAAATTCTTTACTGTGAGGGTGGTGAGACATGGGAACAGGTTGCCCAGAGCAGCTGTGGCTGCCCCCTCCCTGGCAGTGTTCAAGGCCGGGTTGGATGGGGCTTTGGGCAACCTGGGCTAGTGGAGGGTGTCCCTGCCCATGGCAGAGGGGTTGAAACTAGATGGTCTTCAAGGACCCTTCCAACACAAACCAGTCTGTGATTCTACAACACTCTTACTATATTAGAAACCAGATCACTAGAAGAAAACCAACTTGAATCAAGTCTTCAGAACTTCAGGACAATGCAAAGGTGGAAAAGTACCAGTTGTATTTGGTAGCCAGAAAGATGTTTGAAAGTGAATGAGAGGAAAATGAAGATGAAACCAAAATCCATTATTTGGTTTCATGACTCCAGGACAGAAACACTGGCACATTCCTCTGTCACTAAACTCTTAATTCCTAAGATGCTACTCACCTCATTTCTGCCTCATGGTTCACATAGGATTTTGTTGCAAACATACAACACAGAACCTCTCCAAACACAAATGCAGATCAGAAAGGGAAGGTTCACCTTCCCTTTCACTCTACTGCTTCTCCTATGCAGTAACTGTGAAAATCTTCTGCATGGAGCTGATGAAACTAAAGTACTGGATGTTACGTTAACACCTTATGCCAGGTGATATCTATTTGTCTCTTCATAAGCTCTGAATATCAAAAGCAAAATGTCAGTAATCTCTTTTCTCAATTCTCACCCACATTACCATGACTGAGACCCCAAAACTGTAATACCAGCATTAGGCAAGCAATGCAGCACTCACAAGTTGAGAACCTCCTCTGGAAATTCAGACAAGAAAATTCTTCATCCAAAGACCCTTCCATTTCCCTCCCTATAAAAAGAATTCATTTCAAAAAAGAGCAGCCTGGGCAAGCAACCAACAGCTGTTAGAAATCCTAAAATGAACAGCAGATTTTTGTAAAGCAAGACAGACAGTGCTACAAAACACTGTATTCATGCCAGTGCTGGCCAAGGTTTCATGACAAATTGGGCAGCTTGCATTCAGAATAACTCTACAGCTGATGAAGCAGATCAGCTTCAGGCAAGTCATTTCCCCTGCACTGTTACTCCTCGCTCTCTCACCCCATGCAGAAAGCATACTGCATAACCAGGATTGTGCATTCAGAGCACAGACATCAAACAGCTTCCATTTCCTAAAAACAAGGCTCAGTGCTACCAGTTCTTCCCACTTCTGCCTCACACAAGGTATTTTAAAAGCTCAGAATTCAAAATTATCTCCAGTGGCCAATGACAAAAAATCCCCATACAACCCCAAACAAGCCACAAAGACCAACTGAGACCAAATATTTTTCTGAATGCAGATGATGGAACATAAACACAAATCAAAAAGTCAGACTGGTTCACAGCTGACCATCAATCTCTATCAAGAAGTTTTCAAACACTGAAAGGAAGTTATACAAAACACCATGGAACCCCTATTATTTAATGTGCTACTCTCGACCATAAGTATAGATCCTTAAGTATTACATGCAAAATTAATCTCTAACCAGCTTTTTTCCTGTGTCTAAATCCCAGAGCACTATTGCTTGGCCTCCAAACAAATGCACTGGCAAACACTGAAGAGTCGCATTACTAAACATATCAGAATGAGATCAGGACAATTTTCTTGGGGCTGATGGGAAAATTATTGTCTGAAAAGAACAGATCAAGGATGAAGCATTGTCACCTCTAGGGTAAAAAAAAAAAACAAGCAGTAATTAAACATCTGTCAGGGACTAAAGGAAGATACTGCCCCTTAGAATCACCTACAGGAAATCATTAGAGGTTTAAAAATCCATTTCATAGACTGGAGTCAAAAGAACTTAGATACTTAAATGCTTTTGAAAAAAAAACTTTCCTGACCCCTATTTTTATCTCCTTTTGGTTTTGTAAAATCTCCCCAAATCTAATCACCAGCTCTATGGTTTTACAAGAGGTTATAGAGCCCACTCAGTGATGTCCCTCAAATCCAGGTTCTCCCACTGCAGTTCAGAGGTGCAGCACAGAAGCCCCTTGGCGAGTCTGAACTGCTGCCACTGGACACAGGCTTCCAAAGCCAGCAGTCCAGAGCCCTCCTCAAGCTCTCCACCCCACAGCAATCATAATTCCTCTCACTCAAAATAAGGCATCTATCTGGACATTTTTTATTATCACACAGTTGGAGGAAGCTCCTTCCTAACAAGAAATAAATTCTCATCCATTTCCCTCTCATCACCTATGGAGACAACAGGAGGAGGGAAACAAAACTGGGCACCAAGAACATATGAAACAACCAGGCAACTACAGAACATTTACAGAGGTGGAACTAATACCAAGCACATCTATCATTTTCAGTGCACAAAAATAGTAACAAAAGCAGTACTGGAAAACTGTGAGGCACAGATTAACTACAGTTCACTGCATGACTTTGCTTAGGTAAGTGTGTAACTATCTCTGAAGATCTCTCCAACACCACATCACGAGACCAAAGCCAAGTCAACCCTTCTTCTGAAAATGTCCAGAGAAGTCTTGAAACACTTGCTAGCCAGGAAATCTAACTCTTGGTCCTTGAGAAGGGCAAGCGACTTAGCTGACCCCACACACTACTGCTTCAAATGCAATCAATTAGCCAATGAAAACTTCCGGAGGCATTCTGGGTCAAATACAACTTCTCTGTGGCTTCTACACATGAAAGTTAAATACACATCTAAGTTACAAATACTGTCACCTAGCCCATCTAGCCAGCTTGAAAGCTCTACTGTACATCTCACAGCCACAAACTAAACCCAGCGGACAAAAGAAAGGCATGAAAGTCATTGAGACATCAAGAAATAACTCTCAGGACCCCGTGTTTGCAGCAGTAAAATGATGCTATTAAAAATGTGTTTAAAGACCCTACTCCTGCAATCTTTTCAGGTTTCCCTCTTGTATTTTCTATTACAAATGCTACCCAACTATCTAAAGCCTTGCATGAATGTTACTGCCACCCTACAGAAACAAAGAAGAAAGGATGCATCAAAAAACACACAAGTTAGAAGTATGGGAATCTTCTGATTGACAGGTAACCCTGTACTCATTGCTTGAGACTGCCCAGCTGCAGAGGAGGTAACTTAGAAATGTGTGATACAGCATTTTGAAATTAGGACCACTATTTTATATATTTTGTATATTACGCACGACTGCTCTTTAATCTTTAAAAAAAGAAATAATCCAGGCCTAGTATTTTAGCTGATTGGTACATATGTGCTTTTAATTTTACATTTGGAGGGTTTGAAAGGCTGTCAAAAAACAGGATGAGGGAGGAAGAAGATTAATATAGATAAAGTGCATTAAAATCAAGTTGAGAAAATAACTTCTAGCCATGACACTACTGTAAATTACAACTGCTTTACAGTCTTAATTAGATAGGTGACTGAAAAAAATTGGTGGTCTAAAAAGAGCAACAAAATCTTAAAAACAGTTTTGCACTTTTAAGAGCTAAAGAATAATTTGGGTTTTACTCTTCGGAAATGTTACTTAAAATATAAAACCAAACAAAACCCCAAATCAATTATAAAAACAAACCAACCCCCAAATTAATTACAGATACTCTAAATGGACAAACATTTTCTGCAAAAGTTCATTAAAGTATGTAAAACATCTTTTGAAGCTGTACATTCCTTTGTTCCTCTGGAACAAAGTACTGTATAATAACTAGGGCACTGGACAATTAAGAGGAGATGGTTTCTGCTCCCGGTTTTATAACCAGCATGAGACACTGTTCAAATCACTGATGCCCATTTCTATTCCCTCCAAGGTACAGTGAGGGAGGAAAAGGATTTTCTGCTTGTCTGTTTGAAAAAGCAGCCTATTGTTGCCATTCTTTTATTATTACTCCTTATTTCTGGTTTCATATTCCTTATTCTGAACATTTATCTCACTGTGTTATCCCTTCCTGAGCATGGTAGTAAAAATCATATTACTTGGCAGCCACAGACTACCAAGAACTTTGTAAGGACAAGCAGGGCTCTCTCTTGTTGACTGGACTAACATTAGTATGTACACATTTCCCTTCAATTCTACATGAGTTTAAAAGCATGTTAAGGGCACCTTCATTATACTTGGTAGCTAGTAGTGTAACTTAAATATTTAAAAAGACCTGGACATCATAATCAAGCACATTTTCATAAAGTAGGCTATACAAAAACAACTTTCTTAGTTACCCTACCAAAACCAAACAAAAATCCATTCACACTTTACCCCATCTATAATCTCTACCAACTCTTCCCAGTAACTGAAATCACTGAATTTACATTTGCTTAAAAATGAACTTCACAACATTTACTACACAAATGCTGCAAAACAGACATCAATTGAACTATGTCCTCCTTTCAGAGAGGAAAAAAGAGGCCTGGTCATATGTCAACATGTGAGTTTTACTTCTCAAATGACACAGAGAGTAATTTTTACTCTGGGTACATTGTATTTGTAAACAATCATTCCCAGGTCTGATCAGTTCACTTCCTTCCTCACTAAAGCCACAAGAAACACAGGCTGTGCAAAAGGTGCTGGTTCTCTGCATATGGCTTTGCTGCTGTTCCTCCAACTGAACTGGAACTCTGAAGTTGTAAACTTGCATATTAAATCACATTTAACTGATGGCTCTTCTAACATATTGATCACCAAATTAGGACTAGAAGCAACACCAAACCAGAGCAAGAGGAGCTCAGAACAGACAACAGCCCAACACAATTCATGAAGCTACGAGGATACCTCCCATCTATTAAACAAGCCTGCCTGGTTTCTTGAAACTTCCCATCACTTTCTGAACTCAGCAGCTTGCAAAAATATCACTAATGGAGAGTCATAAAGATGACAAAGATTCACCCATGTCATAGGACATCAGCAAAAAGCAGACCTAGAAAATGCAGGTACTGAAATGGCATAATCTGCCCAGAAATGAAGATGCATCTTGAGAGTAACTAAGTTCTAATTTTAAATCTCTCAGGGTTTTCATCAGGACAGGAATTACACCTTCTCCTACTTGCTTTATGATAGATCAGAAAAAGAAAAAAAAAATCTGGTCTCTTTTCCTCCTGGTCTTTATCAGCAACACTCCAGAAACTGCAGGATTTTGGTTTTTTCAGTTTTATTCCCCACTGCTTCACTGATGAGTGACCCCAGCTATGCAGAGGGGACATGGCTCAAAACACAAGGCTCTCTGTGGTGGCTCTAAGACACAAAATCAGTCTCCTGCCTGCTCTTCCTCCTTACAGCACCAGATCATTTAGATATTCAAATACATTAATTTAACAAAGAAAACATATTTTGGTGTTAGCATCCCAGTAAGTGGCATAAGCAGTACTTCTAAGCATGGAAAAAAAAAACCCAACCTTTTTAAGCATGAAAAGAAAAAGCTGTTTTAACATGTGCTATTATGGGCAAAATCCTAATAGAACAGAAGACATTTGCATTTCATTGTAGAATTATATTTGCTGAGATAACTACACACTTCAAATCTAAAGTGTAGCTTGAGAGAAATCCTGAGATATTTTGTCTTCACTTTGTTACTACGGGGGAAAAAAAATAGAACTAAAACCTACCTTTTAGCAATGAAGAACAGGTCAAAGAAAAAGACAGTAAGAAAAAAAAAAAAAAAAGGAAGAAAAGAAAGGGGTAGGAGACAAAGGGGGAGCACAATCCAGAGCCTAGGTTCAAACCTTATCCTTGTAAACCTACCACAGAGAAGAATAACCCAATAACCCCTGTAGTTTCAGTCAGCCTGAAATGCAAATAGTGTGTCTGTGATCTTTGGTCATTCAGCAACACAGGATTCTCCTCAAGGTGAAAGGAAGGAGAAAACAAACACAAAAAGAAAAATCCACGGAAGTCAGGAAGATGAGCAGAAAGATGAGACATGAGAAAAGGAGACATTTCCCAGTAAAAAGGTGAGACATTAAAACAGGGAAAGAATGTGCAAGGCTTCTTGTGAGATGAAGAGCAGCTTATCTAAAGGAAGAGGCCAGAAGACCACAATAGAGTTAAAACTGGATTGGTCATTCAAAATCTCAGTAGTAAAAAGGATCTTTTCCTGATAGTTTCTCTGACAGGCAGTTCTGAAGAGGGGAGCACACACATTCAGTGATCACAGAAAGCACAGGAAAAGGCAAATGAAGAAACAAATGTGTAAGAGTCATTCAACCTGTCATCCTTCCAAAAGACAGAGGTATCACTACGTTGTGAAAAAACCTTTTTGTTTAGCGGAAACTTCTACACAGCTTCTGAAATCTACATCCAAGCTCTGAAGCAGTGCATTTAATTATGCCAGTCTTGATAACTGAGTGTCTCTACAACTTCTCTGTAGTGTCACTCTAACGAATCAATGTCCCCTTTGCACCTTGTATTACAGGTGTAGTCCCTTCCTCAGCTTGAAATTTTTCTTCTGCTATAGAGCAAGTCAACACCCTCAAACACTATAGGATAGCATACAAAAGTAGGTGAAAATAGCAGCTAAGCCTTCACTTTCATGTTATCTTTACTCTTTGGACAGCCAACCTCTGCTTATTTCATAATAATTTCTGGTATCTTCTGAGCATAAAATCTTCTCTTCACATAAAAACTGTGTTTCTTTCATAAAGAAATTCATTTGGGAGCTATACAATACTTTTACCAGCTACTGGTTTGGGGTTTTAATGAACTTGCATATACTATACACAGGTATTTGGGCTAAACCAGATTCATCATATGTTGTACTAAATTTAAAAAAAACCACCACCACAAAACACAACAAACAAGACATATTACACTTGTACCTCCCAGAAGTGTGAGTTGATTATGTAATCTCCCTCTTAATACCAGAGGCACAAATAAAGTAGGAAAAAAATCAACTGTAACTTCATAATACACAGTAATAGTCAGGAACAGAACAGCAATGAACCACAGCGTCTTCCTTTCCAGCTTCACCAGGCTCAAGGAATGGACACACTTTGTACAACACCAACATTCTTCTCTTAAAAGGACAAGAGTCTGAAGAGCACAGTATGAACTTGAAAGATACCATGTGTTTCATTTGCTGTTTTCTGCAGTTACCTCTCGAGCAGGAATTAACTTTAACTAGCAGTCCTGACGAAGACGTGTTGATCTCTGAGCCATTTATTGTTTATCCATATAAATTAATAAAAATCAGCCACTGTCACTTTTTTCCCAGTGTAGACACTGCTCACATTTTGATCAGGTTTTCACTCTAAATTGATCATACCCCCACCTCAGACTCTGCCTATTCTCTGACAGTGATTCCCTTCCTATGCCTTGCATTTCTGAGGCACTGTGCTCATAACTTAACGTTGTGGGCATTCCTAACAGTTTGGAAGAACATAAACTGTCTGGAGCTGGATAACAAGAACATTTTCTAGGAGATTGCTGCTTGCACTAATTCTTAGTTAAGTTTGAAAGGGTTTTGCAATACAGTGTGCCATGGTTTAAGCTTACTGTAAAGAAAAAAAGTATTTTTAAAAAAGCAAACTCTCACTAGCTGCCTATTGAAAACAGTTCCAACACAACTCATCAGCACGCTTCCAGCAGAAGCCGGTGTGAAAGAATAAATACAAACTGAGCAAAAATATTGTGAACACACTATTTAGCAATCCTACAGTATTTATGGCAACTTCTGAAGTGTCTGGTAAACATTTATGCTGTGGAAACTGTGAAACAGAGAGGACTAAGGGCAGGAAAGAGCTTAGAAGCTTTCAAGAAGAAACAAAGCCACAGTGGGTTTGGAGAGGTAAGAAGTGTACTTCAACAGTCACTCTAAGACCTCTGTCACAAAAATCCTTAGGTGAAGGCAGTTGGTAACAAAGCATCTGCAGAAACTCCAGACACATTTCAATTACCAATGAAGAACACAACTCTTTTTAAAAATGAGAAGGGAAACAAGAGGACTGCCATGGCTCTCAACAGTTTCCAAGATAAAAAGCCTGTCCGGAAAACCGGAGAACAGGCAAGTGGGTGCATTCATCAGTACAAGCCTAACAACTTGGTGGCATGTAGTTTGATATGGAAGAAAGTGAGTTAGAGCCACAAACCAAGTCAGGGAACCAGATGGTTCTGAATATACTGCAAGGACATTGTTCCTCAAAACAGCGATTCACCCCACTTCCAGCGCTGCATCCCCAGCCAGCCCAGTACAGCCAAAAGCTCCTCATCAATGACGTACACGGGCAATGGTCAGGTATCAGTTACAAACATCACCTCATCCAAAATGAAAAAGTGAGGGGTAAAACAAGCAATCAAGGCAGTCTAATGTGAGAACAAGTAATTTCTAAAATACACATTCAAAATTATGAAAGGACTCCTGGCATTCCCAAAATTGGCACACTTTGCTGATGCTTCCTCCAGAATTTCAGGACAGGTCCATCAGTGGAGACTGAGAGCAGTTTCAACGTCTAAGGGCGCCCATGAAGCAGACACGCTGCAGTCCTCCTTCACATTACCAATCAAGTAGTTCAAGAGGAAGGTCCTTTCTAGAAAATACTACTAGGAGGACTTTATGAGGACTTTACCACAGTGAAATTTAAATGTGGGAAAACCAACCTGTTACAATCGTATTTTTCTGATGGAACTACTCAAGATACCTGATTTTTATACAGAATTCTGTTCCAAGGATCATAATAGAGAAACATTTTTCTCCACCGTTCATCATCTTTCTAGCAAGATAATGGAGTGACTGACAAGGGAATTAGTAACTTTTTCGTGACCCTCTGTAGTGAATGCTGTGTATATTCGCAGCGAGATACTCCTATTGTTAAATTTGCAGTAAACATAATCACAATCTTAAAAATACCCAAGAACAAAATGAAAAGTTGCAAAAAGTAAGAAAGTCATGACTGGAGCGTGTGCAGGTAGTTTGTTTGTTTGAGAAGAGGACTCCCCAGCCAGCAGCACTTCCCTCAGTCTCAGGGGGATTCTCTTCAAGCTAATTAACAAAGAATTGGATGCTCACATGGACAAACTCAAAACAACTGAAAAAGCTAGAAATCCTTTCTGTTACATAACCTGTCTGGCTGATTCTAAATCAAAACACAGGCTGAGATTCAAACTGCAGGAAAAGACTAACAGAATACAGTTCCTCTCATTCTCCCTTAGCATTTAACACTGAAGAACACAGTGCCTAACCCTCATTCTTCGTTTGCACAGGCAACTGCATCACAGGCCACTGCAAAATGGTGAACTGTGGAAATTACACCACACAGCTCAATTCAGAATGAGCACATTTTAGAGGACTCACTACAACCAGCAACTTCAGGATCCAATGTGTTACCAATACACTGTTTTTTTCTGACTACAAAAACACTGTCAAAAAGAGGCGTTAAAAAGAATTAAACTGGTACAGGATTTCTGAAATCTAAGGAGATCTCAGATGACAGATCCCACATCAGACCACATTGGCAACACACTGTGTAAAGTACCTGCAAATGTTCCATGTCAGTAATATCATACATGACTTCATGAAGTGGATAAACTTGGGCAGCAAGCCCATGTTCACCTACTTCTTGAAATAACTCTGACCAGAGCCTGGGAATAGCCTTTAAATCAGGTGGCATTATCTTTACAGAATGTCTCTCTTCTTCAAGTAAAACTTCTGTACAAAGAGATGAAGTCTCTCTACAGATAAAGCCTAAGAGCATGAAGTGAGTACGAACACAGCAACCACTGCCCGTGCGGGTTTGCAGAACCCGGAACCGCCGCATCTCAGTACGGTGTAAATAATCACAATGATCACAACTGGAATGTTACCTATTGTGTTTCTCATGCCAGGAAAGAGACTGAGGATTGCAAATGTGAACAATCTACTGAAGTGATTTTTCATTTTAATGCAACAAGAGGATGACAGCAGAGAGAGCAATTGCTGCTTGCTTTTAATTCGGTCAAGAGATCTAACACAACTAGGCCAAGACCCAGAAAAACACGGAATCATACACTGAACCAGTGGAGAGTCAGCTAAAACCATCTCAAAGCTGAATAAAAACAATCACCTTTTCAAACAGCAGTCTGACCTGTAGATCTGTACAAACCAGTTTCATACACCTCTGCCAAACTAGAGATGGCTTTATTTACACAGCAGTGTGTTTTCAAAATCTCAGCTTCTTTCCAGCAAATTAACATATGCAAAAGACTTACAGCAAAACATGAAGTTCATGTGTCCTGTGCCCAACACTTATTTCTACAGATCAGGACTCATAGCTTTAAAGAAAACCCACCAACATTGTTTCCCTTCTTTACACCACGAGAATGTCCCATACTAAAACCACTGTGTCCCAGCACTAGGATCCAAGAGATCTACCCCAAGGGGATATGTGTTCAGCATTTCTCTACTCTTCTGGGTTGGTTTTTAGAGTTTCCATCAGACCCTCAAGTTTGATCCTGACTAGTCAAAAGACACAGGCTGCTACATTTCTGGAACTAGAAACGGTTCTTAAATTTATTAAAAATTTAGAACTTAACCTGCTCTGGAAAGCCTACAGTTAATGCAAAGTGTACTTTCTGGTGCTGATCCAGTGACAAGTGAACATCTGTCCACAGTGTAACGTGGCCAGATTTCAGCACAATTCAATATAAATTGCATTCTCTGTTCATGCAAGGCCAATGTTCAGAGCAGAATGAAGTTTTGCAGTTGTAGGTTAGGAGATATTAGTGAGACAGCTGATGGTCACGAAAGACAACAATAACAGAGACAGTACTGACACTGGATTGAAAGAAAAGAAAGGAGATAAAAGGAAGACTAGAAAGGGCTTGTGTAATTTCAGTTAACTCTATGGCTGTCTCCGCTTGGTGTAAATGCCACCTGAATTGTAGGGTGATGCATCAAGATGAGTTAGGCTAACAGAAAAATTGTTTCACTTTAAAAAAAAAAGAATCATGCAAAGAGTTAGTAATAATATGATGATTTTAACGTTATAAATTAAAAAAATATTTATGTTTTCCTGTCTGATATTATTAAAAATAAATCACTACCAAAAGAAAAGAAATATAACAGCTCTTGAAGCAGAAACACTGGAGTTTGCCAACTTCTTTGTGACAATCTTAAGGCCCTCTTGCTCTACTACTACAAAAGAAAGTTTGCCAATTTATTAGATGAAATAGAAATGCAAAGAAACCGACTAGGAAAATATACAATGATGGCTTACGAGTCTCTACATGAGTGGCTTTATAGTAGTTGCAAAAACCTCTACAAAACCCTAGTGTGTTTCAATCAATGCAAGCAGGAACCTATGTATAGTTATTCCCAGCCAAGCCTGTAGTTTGTTTATAGAAAAGTTTTCAGATTTCCAAGCACAAACCCACAAAATCTACTCAGAAAGGCAGCACTACAATACTACAGAACACGTGCAGGTGAAGACTCACCAAAAAGACAGCTTTGCCTTAAAACCTCGAGTAAATTTTCAGTTTCAATGTCTGGTCCAAAACGATCCTGACAGCGATCCTACACCTGATTTGTTTTTGCACCTTTGACATTCTTCCTGCAGATCTCCTCACCCACCAAGCCCCCCTGCCCCACGCCTTCCACCAGTCCAAAGAACACCTCAGTGAAACCGGGTGACCTCACCTTTCATTTTGACAGTGGGAGAATTGGGTCCAGCCGATTGCTTCCTCCATCCTCTCCAGTTCTGGCAAAGGCTCTCAGCCTCAGAGATGAAGGAACAAAGAGAGTCTTCTTCAAAGCGATCAGAGTCTTCAAATGAAAACCTCTCCCCGTCCTCCCACTCTGCGAACATGAGTTCCATCACATCCGACAGGCGACGCAGGGGGAAAAGAAGAAAGACAGGAACAGCACTGCTCACTTTTAACAGGTGGATGGGCTTGAAGGCTCCTCCGATACTTAAAATATCAATTCTGATTCGATCCCCATGCTGTGGCACCAGGAAAAACAGCCGGTGCTATCTGAGGCGAGAGAAGCAGGAAATCAACGCCAACTGAGGGGAAGCTCGTAAAAATCCCAGGAAAACACGGGGAGGGAAAAAGGGGGGAAAAAGAGGAAAAAAGTTCTTTAAAAAGTTAAAAAAATGCTTATGTCCACAAAATGTACTTGAGGCGGAGGGGGTTTGGTTGGTCAACGAGAGCTGCCTCCAGGCGGGACAGGTGCCTGCCGGCCACACGGAGGGTCTGACGGCTTCCGACGCCAACGGCCCCGGCGCTGGAGGACGAGGGAAGGGGTCGGTTTCCTTCTCCGGGGCTCCCGTTGAGGGAGAGCTGGTATCTGTGCGCAGGGCCGGGTCTCCCTGAGGTTGTGCTTTTCTCACTCTCGGTGCAGGAACCCGAGGGAGGGCGGGAAGGGGCAGCGGGGGGAAAGGGGAGGGCGGACAAGGGACAACTTCCCTCCCGCTCGCGGAGGCTTAAAAACGGCCCGACGGGGCCAGGGCACCCCCGGCGGGGGGCGGCGCGACCTCCCGGCGGCTCGTCACCGGCGCCAGCGGGCGGCGGACAGCGGCTCCGGCCTCATGGGGGCGCGGGCGGCGGCAGGCGGGGAGAGCGCGGCTCTGGTCGCCGGCGGGTAAGGGCGTGGGGCAGCCGGTCGCCGCCGCCGCCGCCGCTCCCGTCGCGGCTGGACCCCGCGGCTCTAGGTGCCCATGGCCAGCGGGGCCCCGCGCGCGGACGCCCCCCGTGCCCGGCCCGATCGCGGTTCGCTGTCCTGGCGCGGCGGCAGCGGCGGCAGGTCCCTGCCCGGCGCGGGCACCAAGATGGCTCCGCGCTTCCCAGCTTCACCTGCGACACCTCCTCCCCCCGCCCGTCAGCTGAGCCCTACTTCCGCCGCGGCGCTTCCGGCTTACGCCGGCGGGTGCGCGGAGCATGCCGGGGCAGCGGGTCGGCGAAAACGGGGAGCGCTGGGGGTTCGCCCGCAGGAGGAGGGGGTCCCCGTAGCCGGGCCAGGCTCGCTGTGGGGGAAGCGCCGTGACGGGCGTCTGGGGCCCGGCTGCAGCTTCCTGACAAGCGGGTGCGCCCGGGGCCAGGCCGGCGTGCCCGGGGCGGTCTTGCTCGCACGGGGCCGCCCTGAAGCAAACGCTTGTTTCTCGTACCTGCGCGTAGCCGCCGGAGCCAGCGGGAGAGCGCGGCGTAGGCGAGCACGCGGGCGTGTGGCCCCGGGCAGCCTGCGCACAACTCCCGTGGGGCAGCGGCGGCATCTTAAAGCTCCCAGTAACGTTTTGTGTTGCGAACAAAAAGCGCCCGCGCTCTGGGAAAGGCGGAGGAATGCAAGGGAAATGAAACGGCTAGAGGACTGCGGCTCTTGGCAGGACAAGCCCTGCTCGGGAATACCTGTCAAACCGCAGCGGCCCCTTCCCTCCGCCCCAAAGCGCCGGCGTTCCCAGCAGGGCCGGGGGAAGGAGCCCTGAGCCTGAGCGCCCCAGCTCTCAAGGGGAGCTCCGTCCGTGCCTTGGCCTCACGCGATTACGCGTACCGGTTTAACATCTCGAGCACAAAAAGATGTGTCAATCAAACGCCCATGAACTGTGAGCAGTACGCTTGCTTGAGTAAACCTCAGATCCTTCAGTGCCTCCTAGTGTACTCCAAGTTCTGGGGAGGGCTGGAACCCCAGGCAAAGGCAGGCGCTGGTTCTCCTGACAGACCGCAGCCTCCGAGTCCTCAAATGCTTCTCCCAGACTTCATCTAACTTAATGTGTTGTCTTGCTAGAGCTGCTGTTGTCAAAGTACTTCTACAGTTACTTCTTGAGGAGGTGTCTGAGGTAACGGTCAGGTATATGAGAAAAGCGATCACTTCCCATGTCTTTTAACATAGATCATTCTTTGGTGAATAATCTCTCAGAACAGGCTTCCTGTGCTTTTTTCTCAGAAAATTTTGCCCTCGGGCCTTATGTATATGTTTTCATTTCAAGGAAGAACTCATTTATGCGTATACATATGGCACGGGTTAAATCTGAAGAGCGATACTATTCTTAATAGTCTGTTACACGAGAAAATATGTATTAAAACCTATTAAATTAATTCAGAGTTTCCAAAATTCAGAGATTTATCCTTGGTGAAAATGAAACACTTGCCTAGTACCTGGTTTTCAGCTAGCAAGAAGTACTATTAATTAACAATTATTGTTGTAAGTACCCTGTGAGCTAATGACACACACTCAAGCGATTAGGTAATTACTGTGCTCAGTCCCTTTCCACAGAGTGCAGGGGCAGGCAGAGATACTTAGCAGAGCCTGGGGATTTAGAACATCAAGTAGAGTAAATTGCTTGGCCCTTAGTTTTACAAAGTCAAAATGTTTAGACCTTGGTTCCACAAAGATAACAGTGACAGGATACTGGATATCCTCAAAACCACCACAGCAGTACATCGGTGCTGAGCTGGTGCAAAGTGACTCTACTGATACAAAGTTCTCCACAGATGTCTGAAGGAGGATCTTTATTTGTGTAACTCTAGCTGTTACCACACAGTTTTAAACACTTGGTACTTCACTTCCAGCCAGTGGGTTCAGAAGAAAATTATTTCCTTTTTACCATTGTCAGAGATCCAAGGTTCAGGAACCTGAAAATAATGTCTATTTTTTAAGGTAGATTCAGTCCTGATACCCTCTCACTTACAAATTTAGCACACATGGGGTTTTGTTAATCTTCTACCAAACGACTTGAAGTAAGACTGTCTCCAAATGCAATGGACACCTGACCATTACAAACAATAGTTTTCCTCAGGCATAGCCCACCACAGGCTTATCAAGCAGACAGTATGGGAGCTGTGTGGTTGCAGGAGAAAATTTCCATGTCTAAGCCAGTATGAGAATTTGAGGAGTGATGCATTTATTACCAAATCTGTGCTCTGGTGCTCATGTCAGGGACCTGAGCCAATGCAGAGTACAGGTTTTGACTCTGGCTCACAGGACAACTGTCAGTAATGAATGCTTCTTGTCAGTAGAGCATCTGTTCCATGGTATGAGGGGGATTATCACTTCTTAGACCAAGATGCAGAAATTCCCAAATTCAGTAGGGATCCTCCAGGACAGCATTTGGTACTCCCCAAGTTCACGAACAATTTTCATTTTCTAGTGGAAAGAAGGAAGACAAGAACAAGAACACTATGAGAGAAGAGACTATGGAGGAGCAAGAGGATGCTCCCAGTGTCAAGCATCTGAATCAGATGCTTCAAGAAGATGCATGGTCTGTAGAAACTGGGGAGGGTGGGATGAGGGGATAATCCAGATAAGAAAGCCTTGCTTAGTGCATCTCTTCATTAATTTGGGATGGTTCTGGTTTGTCTTGATTTGTTTCTGGGTGCTCTGCAAGTGCCAGGCTCTTTGTGAAGAAGCAGGTCTCAGGCTCCCTGCTCCCATCATTGCTGTTTCAGTGCATACTTCTGCTGCATGCCACGCTCCCAGGCTGGTGTCACAGCCACAGCACTGGTGTCACAGTCTCTCCGTCTTGGCAGGGTATGCCCACCACGCTGCCTCCCCAGCCTTGGTCTGGGGAGGTGCAGTAATGCCCTACTCCAGGTATTTTGTCCTTTCCTACACCTTCTCCTGAACGTCCCATGTCTGATGCAGCTGGCAACAACTTTGTTCAGTGATTCAGTGATTCTGAGTGAGGCCTGTTTGCCACAGGGTTGCTGCCCGTTCCTCAGTGCTGAATGCAGAAAGAATACAGAGAGATTAAAATCGCTTTTCATGGTTTTCACCATGTTAATGTTTGGTTAATGCCAGGCTGCAAATGACATGCTGACACTCTATAGGCATGCTAGACAGGTGAGGGGAAGCAGGAAAATCCTTTGTGGCATGTTACATGAAAGAAAGGTTTCACCTGCAGGAAAAGTGTTTCCCTGGTGAGGAAACAATTATTAGGAAAATTGTGGGAGTCTAGAAGAATAAAAAAATACAGCTGAAATTTTGAAGTCATGAGGAAAAAGGAGGGGAAATAAGAGCAAAATATGAAACTAAACACTTCCCATCCGAGAAGTGAAGAAGTAAGTATGGGTGAGACCCAATGCACCCTGACCTATATGTTGTGATACTTGAAATGAGGTAAACAGCAGGGCAATATGGTGTTGGCATAAGCCTGGTGCTGCTCGGCAATATCTTTTGTCAATGTCATGTGCCAACACAGCGCTGTTAGCTTTGACCAGAATCCAGTAGAGAATACACATTACATCATGAAAGAGCAGAGGAGACGAGAAATAGTAGAGCAATTTACTAATGCAACATCCTTCAAAGTATAAGGGGACTTCAGCACATTATGTTTAACTGCATTAAATAAGAGAAATCCTCATTCCCATTCCTTCTTCCTCCAGCTTTTGGGTACCACAAGTTGCAAGCACAAGTTCCAAAGAAATCTTGCTTTCACTTCCTCAAACACCAGATGCTGTAAGTATGAAAGCGGTGATGAAAGCAATGAGGCAAGCAAAGCAGGGTGAACATTTGCACTTCTATCTTAACAGACATTTCCAGAGACTGGAAAAATGTGTCCTCTCACTTACACAGACCAAACTTGGGTGTGTCATTCTGCTGGCCAACATGAGGGAGTGCAGGTGTCATTACTCACTTCTTGTCCTCAGGGCTATGGCTTGGAAAGGCACAGGAGTTCATTAACACTCAGCCAATTTTTTTTTTTTTCTCCAGCCAACTTACTGCATAAGACAGGCACGTATTTTCCCTTGTGGATCTCCCAATAGACCAAAGCTGTAGTCACTGCTGAGGATGCCATGAAAAATAGTATCTGACAATTTCAGCAGGCCTCTGCTAAGAAGAAAGAAATGCAATAAGAATTCCTGCAGAGATGACAAGGTTGCCACTAAGAAGGTTCTCCCTTACAGGGATGTACCTTCCTCCCCAACACCCCCCTTTTATTTCAGAGGAAGGAAATTACTGTTCAAAATTCCTCTGCCTCTGTTATATGCAATTTTCAGAATGCAGCGTTTCATATAAGAGAGATGAGCTCTCACATAGCCTGAAGCAGAATTGCAACATTTACATTTGTTTCCTGTCTTAAGCTCTCACTGGAGACTGAAAAATCAGAGTCTGTGATGCACCCCAGAAGTATCTGCTTTTCGCTGGTGAGTCATGTGGTACTCTACAAGTCCTATCCAGCGTGGTTTTATTTCTGATTGCATGGAAAGTAAACCATGTTCTTGCTATGGCTTGAATCTAACCCAGACTCAATAACAAAGTAAAGCACTCCAGAGATTTTATCACTGCCGATGCAGTGGGACCCAGCTGTTCAGCTCCATTCTGACTTCATTGTCTTTTCACATGCAATAATGCACTCAGAAAAGACAAGCAAAGGCAAATTTTTAAAGCACACACATGGCTTTGTGTCTAAGTAATGCATTGGATGGGCAGAAGAATAGTTTCTTAGGCTCTAGCACTATGGCACAATGGCAAACTGCAGATAACTCTTGCATCTGAAGTCCCTGTTCATCCTAGAAGGTAACTTTCACAATAGACTGATCACATTAATAGCAGATATTAAACATCTCCAGAGACATTGCAACCAACCACCATTGTTATTTCAGAACACTGGGCCTGCAGAACAGATGGAACAAATGCTGCTTTAGCACAAAAGAAGGGACAGCACAGCTCATGTCCTCTTGCTCTGCTTCTAAATAGACAAGTGGCTGTGCAGGATGCATGGAGCTTTCCCAGACACTGCATACTGGGAAGCTGAAAGCAAAGCTGCCCTAAGGAATCACAAGCTCTGGAAAACAAATTTTCTTTGTTTGGATTGAGCAGTTTCCAATCTTTGACTAATCCTTTCCAGAGGAGACTCTGAACTGATATTGCCTGAGGTTTCTCTCTTTGGAATCTTACAGAATATGAACATATGTCTGACATTAAAGCCTTAGTAAAAATTGTTTGAGAGATAAGTGATCTGTTTGTTCATACATACATAGAAAAATGGAGTCAGGAGGGGAACACTTGGCAACAGCTGTGAAAACTATTGTTACAAAGCAGGAGACAACAAGTATGGATAAGGCATCATGTATGAACAGAACTACTACTCTTCAGAAAGCATAAGGTGGCACTTACAGATAATAATGCCTGTAAGGATTACTGTGTTTATTTTGTCTGGCATCTTGTACTTCACAGGTTACAAGTATAATTTCCTCTTTCTTTCACATTAACCTGCAGAAACATTTGTTTTCGTTTTCACACTTTGTTCTTCCTTCAGCCATTACCAAAGCTGACAGTGTGACAGGCTCTAATATGCACTAGAAGTTCACAGATAAATTAAAGGTGTACCATCAAGCTAAAAGGAACTGGAAAGAGATGTTTGCCATTTCTCAGAGGGGAAAAAACCACCCAACTGGGATACCGCAAATTCTCTTTTTTTTTTTTCAGTTGATACCATAATTTGGACATTTCCCTAGCTAAGGTGAAAAGATTGTGAAAGCAGTCATCTCTCTCTTGTCTAGAGAGCAGGTCAGATACCCATTCACAGAAACTGCTAGGTTTGTCTAGAGAGCCTATTGCCCTAACTAGCAATATTAGATACTTGAAAGCTTCCTAAATACTCTTGAGAAGCTCTTTTGATGTAAGCATTAAGCAAAGCATAGGTTTTCAATCTGCCAAAAATAATCAAGGAAAATGTCTACATGTGACATTCCTTCTCTATCAATCTATAGTTTTAGAATTCAAAAATGTTAATCACTGAAAAAAAGATGCAAGAGCTGACTCTCAACACACCTTTGCTGGAGAAGTCAAGCTTCTGTATTTGCTGTTGTGGGTATACTCAGTTGAGAAGTAAAGGATCACTATCAGGGAGACATTCATGTCAAGACCAACATACACTATTCCACAATACATATACGCAGATCTTGGCTAACTGAAGTAATTTAGCAAACTCAGAGGTACCTTGCTCTGCTGCCTGTACATGCTTCTCACACGTTCAGAAGCAGAAGCTTTCCACATACAATGAAAACTGCAAAATTTGCACTACAGCTGCCTCTTAGCACTTAAGCCTTTCAAAGTACAAAAATTAGGTACCTCCCCACTTAAGTATAGGAATACCAGATTGCTAAGAAAAGGTGATTCTGAAATGCAAGAACAACACTGCACAGAATTATATGGACAGTGAAATAGCCTATGTATTCTGTACAGCTTTTCCTCAGAAAAAAATAATCCAACCTTGGAGGTAGGGATGTGAGGTTTGGGTTTTTTTTAATTTAATTAATGCTATCTCCTGTCAGCATTCAACAGGAAGAACATTTGTCAATTGAATTGTAAATTCAACATAAGGTTCTTGCTTACAAAAAGCAAGGTTGCTCATTAAAGAAAATGCACCTTGGCAAGCTTTGTGCTGATGACTGTGGCTAAGGGTCAGTGACTTCCAAGTTACATATGTTTAACTACTGTTTTCATGTAAGAAAGAGGAGATATGCAAAACTATTATGCATGTCACGATGACTGAAAATTACCTGAGCTGCTAGATACAGGATAACACCTCTCATTCACTTTCCTGTTCCTGGAAGAAGCAAGGGTGAGAAGACTTTTTCTTTTTTTTCCTAGACTGACTTACTTGAGCGAGGAGGACCTATCGCAGGGTGCTCTGTGAAAAGAATCAGTCCATCCTTAACATTGTTTAGATGCTTAGAGGTAAAAAGTGCTCATTTCATTCTGTTTTACCTGCAGATCTCATATCCCTGATGCATTCAGGAGGAGAGCACTTTGAACAGGATCGTCCTCCTTTAGGAGACTTAGGGATTCCCAGATTAACTCAGCTGCTGCTATTTTCAGCTCTCCTCTCTCAGTAGGTGACCGGCCCTTAGCAGGTGCTGGCAGCTAGCTGTTTTGTGAGTTGACTCAAAGGCCAATAGCTTTTTAAGGCAGATCTTAATTTTCAGCAATGTGCCTCCAAAACGCTGTGACAAAGTCCTGTAAAACTTATCATCCAAAACTTTAATGCATCCCCCAAGGTAAATTTCACATGTCTTCTTGAGGGAAGAAAAGTAGAAATGTGTCATTCTATCATCACATTTTGAGTGGAATCTAGCAACCTATATTTGTTCAGGATGGCTAAATATAATAGTAGTAGGGATTCAGTGAGTAGTGGCACTGACTTTGCTTACTTCTTCAGGCATCTTTTGCGTGGACACTTCTGTCTCAGCAGTATCTGATTCAGACAGTGCATCACTCCCAAGTGTCAACAACAGAGTTGCATCTGGTTAAGCAAATTTTTAAACCCTTGTAACTGCAAAGGAAAAACCTTGTAGGACAATAAAGATTTCTCATGTCTTAATCAACCTAGCTGTGATTTTAATGCTTTGAGAGCTAACAGGGTTTCTGTTGAGACTTCAGTATACTTGTGCTGAATCACAGAATCTCCTCCTTAGTCTTGCTAAAATGGGAAACCTGAGGCAAAAGAGCTTTCCTCCAGTGTGTTTGGTTACTGGTTCTGAAAAACCAGTGTTCAGTGGCCTGAATAGTACACTTGGCCCCTCTTCAACAGGTCTCCATCCCACAGTCAGAGTTTGTAATCCTACTTTATCTTCAGCAGACCTGTACATAAAGCAGGGAGGGAGAAAATAGGAAGGAATGAACTAACCTTTAGAAGCACATTTTCTTCTTTACATACAGCTCAGTATTAAGCAGAACAGTTTAGTTAAACTGCAAAGAGATGTTTATTGTTGTTGATTGAAGAGGGTTTGTTCCACTTTTGAGAAAACAGTAATTGAGAAATATAAACTTTTAAGTGGCTTCAGCTGAGTTGTCCAGTTCCATTGCCACAGTAAATCACTTCCACACACCCTGTCTTCGCAGTGAGGAGGGCCTGCTGTCCAGGCTTGCATGTCAAGTAGTCATGACTGCAAGTTGCTGCATATTTCTGCTGCTGGGCAGCAAGTGAACATGAGCTCAGCACTGAGTCACACCTGTTTCCAGCTCAGCCCTTTCAGCCACAGCTGCCCTGATGTCTCCATGAAGGCCCGTACAGACATAAACAGAAAAAAGAAACAAGGCCTTTTGCTTAGCTAACATCAGTGCAACACAGCTTCTTTTTGGTAAAGCTGATCCAAAGGAGTTGTTTCTTCCTCTCATGAGACAGTCTAGTTTTGAAAATCTGTGAAAAGAGAGGTGCCTTTTATTTCTGGCAGAATTTGTGGGCTTTGAAAAGCAGGGAGGGAAAGATCAAGTGGTGCACCAGGGTTGCACCAATTTATTTGAATTTGTCTGTCCTATTCCTGTTCTCCATCAGCACCCCTTAAATCTCAGGGTTTTCTAAACATGAAGACTCTAGCTGGATCATCTACCTCATCTTTAAAGATCCATGTTGCTGTCTCTACTTCCTCTTTTCACTTTAGCACATAAACATGATCCCACAGAAACCTCCTACCAGTGCTGTGTACCCTCTCTAGACATGCCAGTTTAAGAGTGGCACAGCACCCAGCCTAGCAACCCAAGGCTGTCTGAGCAGTATACTGTCTTCCTCCATTAGGAAGAGGAAATCATACCCGAGAAGGAATTTTTTAACGTTGGTGAGCGTATCTGAATGCCTGCCTTCCTCTCTCCTGGGGATAGTATGGCAGCTATCCTAGTTAGAATGAAGTAAAGCCCAATTTCCTCCTGATATTTCAGTTTCAAAACCCAAAGCCAGCTATCCTGCAGCTGGCAGTCTGAAAGAGTAAGCTCATGCCATCACTCCTCCAGAGCCTTTTCACCACATGAAGGCAGCAGTCAAGTGCTTTAATACAAAACACAAGACTTGACAGACTTGTAACCTCAACCACAGTTTCGAGTTTGTTCCTTTCCCAGGCAGGACTGTGGAAGAGCAGTGCAGAACTTGGTGAAACCCTGCCCACTGACACACGTAAGGCCATTTAAAATGCCCACACTCTGCTCCCCCCATCGATACACATGCCATTCATTCTCACAAAACCTCAGCCATGAGGTTTGCACAAGCAAGAGAGGACATACAGGTAGGTGCAGAAAATCCCAGAGGCAGACGTGAAGAAGGAAGGTGTTAACCACAAGCAGTTCTTTTTTCAGTGAGTGCGTGTCAGTTCCCAACAGCAGGCTGGAGTCAGTGTACATAAAAACTTATGCAGGATAATACTTGGAGTCTGGGGGGATCAGCTACACCAAGCCCCAGTCTAACCGTGAAGATTTGGGGAAGTCAGCTCAGTATCAGTGACCCTGCAAGGAGCTGAACTGTTTTTCAAAACAGACTTTTTATACAGCAATGCAGATTTCAGCAGTGAGGGGCAGTGGAGGGAGAAGAGTATTCCTGCATCAGTGTCTCATTCAAACTGTATTTCCCTCGTCTCACTTCTACTTTCCCAGAGGTTGGCTTTGATTCATAGAGTGGTGACACATGAATCCTAGGCTGAAACTAAATCAAGCTGAATGATTTTTTTTTCCAAGGGTAGTACAGAAAGATCAACTGTAACAACAAATTACAAAGCTGTTATATCAAATCCTGTCGATGAGTTGACAGCAAATAACCCCAACCTCTTCCAAATGGCCACAAAATGTGGCACTTGAACTGTTGCATTTCATTGTAAAGGTGGTTAACAAGATGCAGACTTTGGAGCGTGCTTTAGTAGTTAAAGCCACTCTAAAAATTAACATTAATACATAAATTTAATTAGCTTAATTCAATGCTGAAAAAAAGTCCTAAAACCTGCTCTTGGAACAGGTTCCTTCATTAAAAATAAGACAGAGCCCCACACAGTCATGTTATAATCCATTTATTAGCATACCTTGTGAGTCATTGGTGTTGATCCAGGGGGCATGACAGTTTTGGCACTTGCCTGATTTCAGAGGTATTCAGCCTCTGGTTTGTAGAAAGGGATTTTAATAGGACTGAGTGGGCCACTACACAAGGGAGTGTTTCTCCTTGATACGAGGAACTAAGTATTTTTCTTAACAAGTAAAAAATGCATCCCACAAGATGTGCATTGGTCAGGGTCACAGTGCCTTGTTCCACAAGGGGCGGTCCCATGCTGGTTACCACCAGGGACCTCCCAGCCAGTCTACAAAGATCACAGAATCACAGAATGGCCTGGGTTGGAAGGGACCCCAAGGATCATAGAGCTCCAACTCCCCTGCCACAGGCAGGGACACCAACCTCAGGCTGGATCTACACAAGGTTGCCACAATGATGTTAAATACTACAGTGCAGCTTGTCTCTCAAAAGCTTTCATCTGATTGCTGAATATACACATTAAAATGTTGTTGATGGATCACTGCAGCTTTTTTTGGGTACAGAGGCTTCAGTATATTGGCTTCAGAAAGGAAGGCAGGCAGACAAAAAGCAGGCCCACCTCTTACCCCTGAGATAGCAACTATCCATGTTTCTGGTTCCTCACCAATGCTTCCAATAATACCTTTGAAGAACTGATCTGTTATTCTCTACACGTGTACAGGGATTACAAGGGTAATCGACATCCTGTCCAGGTTAATAAACAACTGCCTGATTAATTACAGCACAGAACATAATTCATAGAAATAATCAGAACAGTGTTCAGCTACAGGAAAGGGATAGCTCTTTAATCCAGCCTCAGATGGCTGAAGCCTGGACTGGTGTCAAGACAGGGCTGATAAGGGTACCAGCGCAGGCACTGTGGGTCAGGAAGACACAGGCACAGGGTCAGCCTTTGTGAATTATTCCCTCAAATAGGGATACCTGGAGCACTAATAGCTGCACCTTACCATAGCCATGTTTCTACTCCTGTTGATGCTCTGGAGAGTCACAGTGATACTCCCTTTCTCACATAACCAGCATGTGCCACACTGTGATGGGAACTTGCCTCACAGCATCCATGTGGCACAGTGCAGCCACCAGCAGTGACTGAGTTCTCAGCTCCTGGAAATAACGTATGTGCAGTCACCTTATCCCACGGTCTAATGCTGCAAAGACAGACTGTATCAGCCCTACATCAGCCAAGGCAAAGCACTACATGACTGTTGAGGGGCTCCCTGCCCAGAGCTATGTTACACTCCCCAGACACACTACAGCAAATGCTCTGAGCTCAGGGGGCTGCTGCCTGAGACATAGGAGGAATAAACCTTGGTGGGTTTTCATCCTGTTGTAGCTAGGCGGCCACCAAGACCACACTGGCAAGTTTAAAGCTAGCTGCAGCATACACAACATGATACACAGACAGCACTGAAATCACGTACAGAATCGTCTACTACAGGAAATAACACTGAAAATAATCAGCAGATGGCACAGCCTCTCCTGGCAAACTACATTCTCTTACGGTTACCAGAGCTTACAGATCCAGCAGAAAGAGACAGGGAGAGACAGCATGTTATCAGATACCTATTAACTGATTTGGGTTGAAGAGAGACAGAAGCCACAGTTTTAGAAAAGGGACTGTCTCTAGAGTAATAGACAAGGGAGAATATAAAGCCAGGCCCCTTATTTCCTATCATAGCTGAGAACACAAGGACAGATGGGATTCAGTGAAAACAAAAGGCAATTAATTCAGGAACCATAAAAAGAAATTATATGCTATGGAGAGTAAAATCATATTTGTTCTCATTGCCAGAAAATATTGAGGCTGAGAGCTTAGTTGGATTAAATAAGGGATTAAACATTTATGTGGAAGATAAAGGCTGATTATATTAAGTAGTTTTTTAAAAGTTAGGAATATAAATTCTCACACTCTAGAAAAAAAAAAGAATCACAAAAGGATACTGCATAGATTTTGTATAACACCTTGAGGACCAAGCACTTGTACTTCTATTTTTAATTATAATAATACAAGTAATTATTTTAAATGGGCTGAGAAGAAAATTCCACCAAAGGAAAGGTTGTTAAAACTTGTTCAGAAGAAACTCACATGTACTATCCTTTGAAACATCTGCCACTGGCCAACATTAGGTACAAAATAGAGTCTGAGGGCAGCTGAGTACCACTCATCCAACCAGGCAGTTCCAGTAAGCCTCAGTGGCAAAGCATGTGAGTTTGGTTTACACCACAGACTCAGTTTAATCGGTACAGAACAATATTGGTATTCTGAAAGAGGTCAGGCCAATTGGGGAGAGTATAGCAGGCTTACCTACAGTGCCAGTAAGGTGTAAAATTGGGTGAAGGAGATCGGATACTGCCGTCCCTCTTCCTGGCTCATGCTGAAGTTACGGGACACTACTCACAAAGATTCTCACAGCTTTCATGGTGACAAGATATAGGAGAAGAATATTTTCACCTAGAACAAGGGAATTTCAGAAGGCAATGCCAGGCCTGTGTCTCACTTGTTTTACATGGTAATTTCTTCTAACTCCTGAATGGTAACCGGTCGAGTAGGCTTGGGGAAATAACCTCACAGTCTCAATCCTTTGAGTGTTTCTGTGCCTGTTGGGGTTACAGGTATAAGCTGAAAGATCAAACCAGGTTAAACTAGAGATGTGACAGCACCCAAGGCACAGAAACTCCATGTGAGCTGCTGTAGCATGTTGGCTTGGAGGAAGCTGAAGTAAAAGCCAAATCCCTCTATGTTTCTCAGACAGGTAGCACTGCTGCCAGTGTGGAACTTGGCATTTAATCCCCCACAAGATCAGAGGTCTGTAACATAATTGCCCTTGGTCCTCCTGTCATTTTAATTCCTGGGAGATAAGGAGCAGTCTGCAGCTTCTATTTTGGGGGGTCTCTGCCAGCAGCTGTAAGAGAACACAGCCAGCATGGATCCAGGCACAGCACTGCCAAAGGATCAAGCCTGGCATTTCAGACTGGGTTATCAGCACAAGCACTGCAGATGTTCAGCCCCTTGAGAAGAGGCACAAACAGATCAGATCTGTATTGAAGGCTAGTTTGCAGGGGTTCTGACACAGCATGTTTTCAGGATGGCTAAAATTCTTTTTTAAAAATAAAGCTTCCATTGCAGCAATGGTAACCCCACCATTCTATAATCCCTGGAGAGGGTAAAAGGAACTGTTTCATTTAGTATTCACACAAAGATCAGCCACCTAGCTGGGTCAGCACCTTTAGATGAAGCTGTTTTACAGAAGACAATTAAAACTTTATGCAATCACTACTTATTGAATCCAAGGCAATTTCTGGGACCCTGTCACCACAACCCCCATATGATGCCATTGCTAATCCACAGGCTATCCTCTGCCTTCTGTTCCTGCCTTGGCAATATCTAGGCACTGAACATCGCGGTGTTTATGAGTGCAGACCTTGTGGGCAGCAGGCCAGTGCCTGACCCAGCCACTGCCTACCCTACAGTGTGTGAGTGAGCCCCAAAAGTCTGCCTCAAGCTCCATGTGCCCCATCCTGTATTATTACTCCAAGTTTGGGTCCTTGATTATACACCAAAGCTTACTGCTCCTGAGCAGGCCTGTCTAGACAGAGACAGAATGTGCTACTGTGCACTGCACAACTGTTAATGCATTTAGCCCTTCTGTCTATTTTTATGGATTTCTACCTACTTGAGAATAGTAAATTATCTTACAAAAGTGATTAAGGCCTAAGAGAAAACTCCATTTGTTGGACAAGAGGGAAGGAATTGAAGTATTCAATAACCCCTGCTCTCTTTCAGCATCATTTCTGTTCAGGCTGAGAACTACAGCTCGATGGCACTGCTTGCATACCCTTGAGTTAAGCCAGTTTAAAATCACTGAGAGGAATGAAAAGAGAAATAGTGCAAAGAGAAGAGAGGAAGCATAGCCCAGAGGTTGCAAGGACACACTTTAGGAAAGCAGGAAGCTGCTTTACAGCACACGGACAGTTTTACATCTCAAGCAAATTACTCACTCCCTGTGTTTGTTCTGTATCTGTACCCCAGGAGTATTTCCGTGTTTCATGGGAGAACTGTGAACACAGAGAGATTAAAGACTAACATCACAAATAAAGGGCAGCCCATAATTATGGTGAATAAGGCACCAAGAGAAACTCCCCACAGTGCTGTAAATCATGACTCAACATCTGAATGTTTGAGATTATATTGGGATTTAAAGAAAAATAACGTCTCTATTCAGCCTTTTGAGGTCACATTTTTAAGTTCTTCATAGTAATCACAAGGGCAAGAAAGCTATCATCTCTTAAAAATGAAGATTTACTCTCACACCAACAACTGATTCTAGAGATGCTGCTTTAAGGACAAAACCCCAAAACAACAAACAAAAACAAAAGAGCTACTATACTGAGAGAGCAGCGACCAAACCATAGCATCTAGCAGCTGGAAACGTGTGATACAGGATTACAGCAGGAGGGACAAGCATCTCTTAGCAGGGACAGACACTTTAAAGCGATCATATGGGAGCAAACCTATATTCAGAAGAGAAAAGGTTCTCCCTAGAGACATAAGAGGGAAGGAAAAAAACCCAACTGTTGGCCTGTTCCTCAGTTCAGGTCAAATCTTCTTTTTCTTAGAATCGAAGAGAGTTGTTACAAATAAAAAAATCCAAAGACTTCCACTACAGCAGAGCCTGGTGCCATCTTCCAAGCATCCCCCTCTCTGTATAGTGTTTTCAAGTGTGCAGACACACAAAACCAGGAATAGATTTACAGAGGCAGCTACCTCTCCACTTCTACCATTTCTGTCTGTCGGAGCAAAGGAACAGGACTTGGTCAGAGCAACACAGACTTATCATTCTTACCACTCTGCACCTGCTTTCTCTGCTCAGAGATCACGGAGTAAAGTGAAACCAAAGATTTTAAAGAATCAGCCATAACTGTTTTTTCTCCCGATTCTACATTAAAGTCTTTTCCCAGTGTCCAGCCCAAAATAAGTCTCTACCAGTCAGTCTCCATCAGAGCCCAGACATTTTCATTTCAGCTTGGCCACTTTCTTGATCCAGGGTACGTATTTGCTGACCTTGGTGTAGACACCGGGGGAATCTTTCCGACCACAGCCATAACCCCAAGAAGTGATCCCCAAAATGATCCAGCGTCCATTTGACTTCTGGCACATGAGTGGCCCTCCACTGTCCCCTTGGCAGCTGTCCACCCGTTTCTCTTCAGAGAGGTTCCCAGCACAAATCATGCGGTTAGTGAACTTCTGCCCGTAGCGGACCTCACAGTCTTCCCGTGGGAGAAGAGGCACCACCCCTTGCAGCAGGGTTCTCGAATAGGACTTCCCTGGAAGAGAGCAGACCAGCCAGACCAATTCACGTACAGACAACAGCAGCAACCTGGAGCAGTGGTGCTCCACACAAAAGTAGATGTTTCTACATTTAATGTCAAGACTGTGGAACAGAAATAGTCCAAGCTCAGCATCTCTGAACCACCAGAACTTCAGAAAACAGTACTGCCAAGCCAGACCACAAAAAAGAGCTGTAAGATCAAAGAAATGGGGAAGAGGTTGGAAAAAGAGGTTAGATCAAAGGATGAGCCTTAACTCCTGGTTCTGCCAGCAAGTAACCTGAACCTTCTTCAATTTATTTCACCTCTCTGAGCCTCCATTTCCTCCTCTGTAAAACAAGGGCAGTGTTTTCTCAAGAGAATAAATGCAGTGGTATTTGTAAAGTGCTCACTTGTCAGGGAATTTTGGAAGATGTTTCAGAGGCATCCCAATATTATTCAAAGGGAGCTCACTTTGTCTTTGTCCAGACTTGTCTCTATTTGCTTAAATCTCTTCATGACCCAAGACTTGCTCAGAACACAAGGTTCCTGTGCTGTGTTAGAGTATGACCTTCCTCTGCCCAAGGCTGATAGTGAGTTCACAAGATGGCTTCTCTCTCTCTTATCAGGAAATCCGGGTTTGGTGCATGGGAGAGATTCCAGACATTAAGCCTCAGTACGGCTTAAGGGAGTTACGTGGCTCCTTGATCCTCCCCTGACACCCCAAAATGACATCTGCACCTGGTGCAACTGACTCCAAAGGCGAACGTATCCTTGCAGTTAAACACTTGGGCAACAGCTATGGAAACATCTGGGAAGGGTGGGTGAGTCCAAAATGAGCAGACAAGCTCCTGGGGCTATTTGCCTTTTGGCAGCAAGTCTTTCTGAACATACGGCTGTGCTGCAGTCACAGCAGCCCCAGAAAGGTGTCCTTGCCACAAGCCCTGCTTTGCATCTCTGATGTCCAAATGGGGGAAGGCTGGACAGCTGGGTATAAAGGTTTGCTTAAAGCTGTCTCCAGATCTTGCTAGTGTATCCAAGTCAGGACTCTACCAAGCACAGCATTTTAAAACATTGCCATGAGAAAGTTAAGTATTTAATAATTAATACTTTATAGAATATTCTTTGCTCCCTTTTACCTAGGAAGCTCCATAGCAATGTGCTGCAAGAGGACAGACAGGTGCAGGCTGTCTCAAACATAGTGCAGAAACCAACTGCTGTGCCTGCAGCAATATCCTGAGAGACTGAGCCAGATAGTCTCCAAGAGATTCCTTCCACCTCTAAGGTCCTACCTGACTACTGCAGTGTTGTGGTTTTGCCCCAGCCGGGAGCTGAGCAGCAGTAGTGGGTCTAAGAGGGTGTGGGAGGGGAACTGGGGGCGGGGAGGAGGAGGGGGAAGAAAACAAAGAAAACCAAACCTTGTGGGTTGGGATAAGGACAATTTACTGGGACAGCAGAGAGAGAGAAATAACTACAATAGGACTTCATAGCAAAATGTACAAACCTGGTGATACACAATGCAGTTTCTCACCAAACCACACAACTCAGGCTGTACAGCTTAAAGCTGTCCTGAAACTGGACCATCCCCAAAAACACATGTCCTAAAGACACATGTGCCTCTCCCCGGCCCCCCTTTATGCTTAGCATGACATAATTGGCATGGAATACCCCCTTTGGTAGTTTGTGTCACCTCTCCAGGCTGTGTCCACTACCAGCTTCATGGGCAACCCCCACTTTCTCATTAGCAAGGCAATACGAACAACTGAAAAGTCCATGACTGCTTGACAGCAACTAAAACCATCAGGTTGTTGTCAGCACTGCTCTCATCCCAACTCCCAAACACAGCACTACACTGGCTGCTAGGAAGAAAATTAACTATCCTAGCCAAAACCAGGACAAACAGTATAATGAAGAAGGTGGAAGGTCATGGAAACACGGGGACCTCCCATATGCTTTGTACACCAGCTCTGCACAGGCTGCTACCTTAGGGGTCTGCTGTGGGCAAAAGTGTGTAGAAAGGGGAAGAAAGAGGCCAGATGGCAGCATTACTATCTCCCACAGCTTCGGAGAGATGCTTTGGCAACCAAAGCTTACACCATGGGCAGGCTTGAGAAGCCTCAAAATCAGAAGAAAACACAACAGCAGAAAAATCCCCTCCCCTCCCCATCCCTTAACACCATGTGCTGGCACAGACAATATGATCAGTAACAACATGGCCTTGAGTTGTGCAGACATAAATTCATGGCCCATGTAGGCTTCTGAAGCCAGACTCACTCAACCTTTCTTGCCCCTCAAAGCCCCATCACTCACCTGTGTCTCCCCAGCCAGAGATGATGCAGGCTTGTCTGTTGATTTCAGACTTCTCTCTCCTGTCAGGCAGGCAGACAGGCAGAACATGGTGATTGAAGGAGAGACACTGTCCCTCTCTGCCCCGCACCCGGACCAACGCAATGTCATTATCATTGCTGCCAGCCCAGTAGTTCCTGTGCAGGACAATCCGCTCCACGGGCAGCTCCCTCTCAAACTCATCCTTCACACCTGTGTGGTAATCGCCCACCCGCAGCAGGTAGCGCCGGACATCAACACCAAACCTGGAGAGAAAGAGATTCAAGATCTTGATACTCTTATGAAGAGGGAAACACACTCACACAGGTCTCAGCTGCTGTGAGACTGAACTGCCTCCTTGAAAACTGATCAAAGAGTGCCAGCTACAGGACTGTGGGACCTCTTTAGCAGGTGTGATAAAGCCAGCTGGTGCAGTCAATGGGAGTCCCAAATCACTCTCTACCATGCGCAGGACTTTTTTCTTATAAAAAGGGCTACAAATATTTGCAATAGGCTTGTGAGTTTATCTGTGCATCATTCCTCAGAGCACTGAAGAATGGGAAAATGCTGGCTCCCTTTAAGTTGTAAAGCCTCAAAGTTAAGAGGGCATGTGTAAGCTGTGAAGGATAAAGCAAGCCTATATTGAGTGACCCCCGTAAGTGCTCCAAGATCATATACATCATAACCTGAAGGTCGTGGTTTAGAAACCTTACTCATATGGTTCCACTGTATACAGTATCCCCTTGCATGAGGATATCTTGGTAATTGTTAAGTATCCCTCAGGGCTCCCCACTCACAAATGCACCTTTTGAAACAGTGGGCTGCAGTTACTACCCAGCAGCTGCTGATCAGTGTTGCTCCACACAGCAAACGAGTATCCCGACGAAAACCCTTCAACCGCAGTGAGGCCTGCCATGGCCAACCGCCCCTGAAGCAGAAACAGAGGAACAGTTGTCACAGACAAGGAAGTAGTTTTGCTCCCTCACCCATCCACTCTGCCCCATCTGGGCTCAGCTGGTGTGCATTCTGTCCTAGATAGGCCCACTGCTTCAATTCAAGTTCAAAAATCATCAGTGAAAATGTGTTAGAATGTTCAGCAGTTGCCAGGCTATTTCCAGAGCTTGTAGGAAAGTGGGAACCAATTCTGCCTTTCCTGACAATTATTAGGTGGTACCTGAGAGACTTGTTTCCACCTATGATCCTTTTCTTTCGACGGTGAAGCAGGCGCAACCCACACACACCAGACTCTGGACCTGCAGAGCAAAGTTAGAGCAGTTGGGTAGATACTTTCAGCTTAAGTATCAACAGTTGCTGTCAGAGCCAAATACCCCTTTTGCTTTCCCTGAGGGCATTAATCCTCATGGCAGTTGCCTGGTTCATATGGAGTTCACAGAAGATTTGATCCCACGGGTTTCCTCAGATTTGGTTGAGGTGCTTACCTGCCATTTCTGTAGGCTTATCACAGAATCACAAGGTTCGAAAAGACCTTTAAGATCATCAAGTCCAACCAATCCCATCCTAAGCTAAACCATATCCCTAAGTACCTCACCTGCCCTTTTTTTAAACACATTCAGGGAAGGTGACTCAACCCCCTCCCTGGGCAGCCTGTTCCAGGCCCCAACAATTCTTTCAGTAAAATTTTTTTTTCTAATATCTAATCTAAACCTGCCCTGGCACAGCTTCTTGACATTTCCTCTTGTCCTATCTCCTGTCACCTGGCTGAAGAGACCATAGCCCACCTCTCTACAACCTCCCTTCAGGTGGTGATAATGTCTCCCCTCAGCCTCCTCTTCTCCAAGCTAAACATCCCCAGCTCCCTCAGCCCCTTCACCAGCCTGGCTGCCTTTCTCTAGACTCACTTGAGGACCTTAATGTCCTCCTTATGCCATGAAAGGGACCTCTACAGCCATTTCCTCAGCATGCTAAACCCCAGAGTTTGCTCGTAGTTACTCCTCTGAGGAAGTTTACTGTGACTTGGCTGTGGGGAAGTTCTTCAGGCTCAGAGGCCTGACATGGGTGGAGCTCCTCAGACTAGTCTGGAGCACCCTGTGCTCCTAAGACAAGACAATGAAAACAAGGGAAAAGTAGGATCTGCAGGACAGGACACACTTGTTTTGGAGGTAAAGTTACAGCCAAAGAGAAGAACTACAGGGAAAAAGGATAAACGCATGCAGAGGTCCTACAACTAAAGTTCCAGATTTCTACATAGAATAAGTGGGCACATTACCTGTTCTGATGTCTTGCACCTTCTCTTCCACATAGTCACAGATGACACCAGCATCCTCACTGTGCCAGCAGCTGTGAATCCTGGTGTCAGGCCTGGCACATTGCCCCAGGGTATGCTCTGTGCCACTGCATTCTATGTTGTCCAGATGGATGGGCCCATGACCTTCACCAAAATAAGCCATTGCCCTGGCTTTTGCTGTACCACTGCAATTAGAGAGAGGGTGGCTCATTTGCAGTAAGCAGGAGACAGGTGAACCTGATGCATCAGCACATTTTAAGAGAAAAAATTATGTGCCACTTCACACACAGACAGTAGTACAGTGAGGAGAGGACTCTACTCCCTCAAGCATATGTGGGTATGCCAAAACCAAGAAACAAGGTCCAGAAAGAAGTGATCACACCGAGAGCTGTTTCTATCTGTCAGATGCATGTACCAGAGCTCTTACCTGAATCCCAGTTGCCTGCAAACCACTGCAGCATCTCTGTCTGTCCACCCATCATCACAGATGCTGCCCCACTGCCCATTCAGAAATACTTCAACCCGTCCCTCCTTGGTGCTTTCTCCATCCACTAGCCTCACAGGAGGCCCTGCAGGAGAAAACACATGGGTTGCTGTAAGGAAAACCACCAAGGAGCATGAGCTGTCTAGAACTTGGGTTCTATAGGAAAAGATGAATCCCAGATATCAGTAAGTTTAAAAAAAAAAAAGAAAAAAAAAAGGAGTGTTTCTAGATGAAAACATCTGTGCTGAATCAGAAGACTACATACATATTAATTTATTTAATACAAACTGAAGACCATTAATGGATCAAATTCTGAAAGCTGAGTGAAGAGGAGAACAAGAACAGAAGGAAAGTTACTGACTCCCGAGCCAAGAGTGGACAAGCTTAAACATGCCTGGGAAAAGAAATCCATTAAATTATAAAACTATTACATTATTCTAAATGAGAGAAGAGTTGTATGTCCAGGAAAAACAAAAATGTTGGATGCTGTCTATTTCAATTAAAAATGTCTGAAAAGCAGAAAGGCTCCTGTAGTGAGGAATGGGGAGAGTATCATGCCTCATATAAGTGAGGAAATGATGCTAACTGGAAATGATTTCTCCATTTTTAACTACAGTGTGCCATCCACACAAGAGAGTGCAAATTTCCACACAACAGCCAATTGCATCTGAAGTCCTCTTGTCTTGGCAAGGTGTGACAGTAGCACAACACTGGTTTCCTAGAGGGTCTAGTTAAATGGGTCCCATGTTCCCACAGACATGGGGCTGAGATGTTTCATCGGTGAGCAAAGGCACACTAAGGCAGCCACTGTTCCTCAGCCCCTCAGGTTTGTTTTAGACTGTCAACATAATTGTCTCCAGTTTCAGCTTCTCTGCAGGTCTGGCTGCAGGTCTGGTAAAGCCTCAGCTCTGTGGCTGTGCCCCAAGACAGCCAGCGCTAGTTCCTAGGAGTCCTTCTCAAAATGCAGCCTCCTGAGGGCAGCACAGGGAAGACTTCCACATCTGTCAGAGCTTCCAAAGGAACAGCCCAGCAAGTGGAACTTCCCCGTTCTCTGGGGCAAGAGGCAAGGCAAGTTACCCAGGCTGCCATCCATGACAGTGTTGCTCTCAGGGGAACACTGGACTCCCACATCCTCGGCATGTGAGCAGTCATGCTGCCCCCAGTTGCTGTGAGGACAGTCCAGGAGGGACAGCTCTGTTCCCACACAAGCCACATCATCCAGTAAGATAAAGCCTTGGCCAGCAGCATAGTCCCCTTCAGACGCCAGGGTAGCAGGACCACTAGAGGAAGGAAACAGAACAAAACGTCAGATTCATTAAAATTCATTAATCCCAAGAGGGACCCAAGTTCAGACCCAAAGGGCCCCTTCACCCCCTGCAGAGCTCAGCTGTGATATTGGTGGGTTCCTGACCTAAACTACTCAGTGACATGCAGGATGGCAGACAAGCAGCTTCCACATCTCACCAGCTTTGGTTTTCAGGGAGACCTGCTTTGACCAGTCCATTTTCTAGTGTCTGGTCAAAGGCACAGTCAGAGTGGCACAGAGGGCCAGCTAAAGGTTTGCAGAAGTGTTACCAGGCACATCAGTTTGGGAAGGGACTAGCAGAGGAGGCATGAAAAATACAACCATTTAATTAAATCTACTTTCTTCTATAGGAAGTGGCTGCCTGGAATTGAAATGCAGGAAGCTGCAAACCTTTAGGCATGACAGGAGACAGCAAACAGTAGGCAGCTGAACTCAAAGGGAAGAATGAAGTTTAAACTTTTTTCCAGCCCATAACACTGAAATTTTACAAGGATATCCTTAGCATACTAAAAAAAAATCCACAAAAATCCTTTGACTGTCTCCAAATACCCCAATTTTATGTCCTGCCCCAAACAATACCCAGAGGGACAGCAGTTCAACAATGGGATGAAAGAAAAGCATTATAAAAATCCCTAATACTACTATTCTTTGCCCTGACAAGTCTTCATTCATCTGCTGAAGCAGGTGATGTGTTTTGCTGGTGGAGTATATGGGTGATATCATTTAGCTGACAGAGCAGAAGGGTGGCAGTCCTGAGCTGATAACACCTGCAAAGTTAAGGACTATTGAAAGAACTTCCTGACTTTGGCGAGGGGTTCATACAGACAGTATCAAGCCTGCTACCTGCCTTCAAAACAGGCCAAGGCAAGAAATAATAATTTTATTTGATTTTTTTCCTCAGGAAAGGATGTGGATGCCTATTAATCTTTTCTGAATAAAGTTGTATAATGGTAATAACTCTTCTAACAGAGACAGCATCGAAGGGGGGATAGAACCTAATCCCCAAAATTAGGAAGCACAGACAATACACATGCTCCTACCTGAAGCCCAGCTGCCTGCAGACCACCTGGGCATTGAGGTCTGTCCAGCCATCATCGCATATGGTGCCCCAGTCTCCATTGTAATAAACTTCTACCCTGCCTTCACTGGGGCTGTGGCCACCAGCCAACCTGACAGTGCCCTCTACAAGGGGTGAAAGAAATGAAGTTCAGCACTCAGCACAGGCAAAAGGAAACAACCTGGGCCCCACTGCTGAAGTCTCTGTGCAGCCCACAAGTGAAAGAAACCAAAACCACAGATATCTGTGAGTACTCAAAGACCGGTATTCGTTGCTCCCAGACATGCCCACTGGCCAGGATTCACCTCAGCCTTTCCCTGCCACCTGTGGAAAACCACAGGACCACCACCAAACCTGGCTCTGATTCATTCCCACCTACTGCTTGCTTTCTGCCTCCACATCTGGCAACCCTTGTGGGAGCCATACATAGAAGCCCCGCGGGACCTTGAAGTAGGGGATATCTGCCCAGCAAACCATGTAATGTGGGAGTAAGACTGGCCACATCTGACTGGCATAAAGCTGTAGATCTGTACCTGTGAAAGGGTCACAGGACACCCCAGCATCTTCAATGTGGTCACAGTTCTGCTGTCCCCAGTCACTCTTCTTGCACTGGTCAAGTGAGAGTTCATTGCCTGAGCACTCCACTTCATCCAGCAGGATTGGCCCAGATCCCCGCCCGTAGTGAGCCCATGACAAGGCCTTTGGGTTTCCACTGCAGATGGTACAGGCACAGATGTTCAGTAAGGAAGGGCACAGTCTTGTGCCCTAAGAGTCTGCCTTGCACAGGGACCCTCCTATGCTAGGCCAGCATTCTCCCACAGATAATCTGACAAATTCTGACACAGTGGTGCTGCTCACTGTTTTGTAACATGACCTTCCAACACATTACAAAAATGTGTCCAAAACATGAACAGTTCAGACACCTGAGGAGTCCTGAGGGCGACAATGTTTAAATCTCAGGGGCAGGCAAAACCCCCAGAGCTTGAGGAATGTTAAACCTGAATCACTCATTGTAAGATTGCTACAATCACATTGTAGCAATGTGATTTCCAAGGATGCTCAGTACACAACAGCTCCTGTGCTAAGCGCTGATGGGCGCGCAGGAGGATGAGGTGTGCTCTCGTACTTTGCTGACTGAAGAGAATAAGAGCAGGCAGTGAAACTGCTGGTGTTTAAACTTAACCAAATAAACAACTGCAGCTCACATGTGGATATCACCATGACAAATAATCACTAAGGCTGAGAAGATTTGCACTAGGACATGTGTGCAAAAATAATGAACAGGGATAAACAGAAGCCTTAGATGGGGATGCACCAACTCCTTTTTTCACAGAATAAACCCATAAAACTGTCAGGATTTAAGTACAAGATCCCTTTATGGCATGATCACTCCACAGTTATCTTTCCCAGGGTTTCTATATACCTCCTATAAAACAGGCTGGCACTATAGCGAAGGGACATGCTCTTGTGTTCTCCATTCTGCCTACCTCTATTACCACCACTCCATGACATACAGCAGGGAAATTACCTGAGTCCCAGCTGCCTACAAACTACTTCAGCATCCCGGTCGTCCCACTGGTCATCACAGATGGTACCCCACTTGCCATCATGGTAAACCTCCACTCGCCCTTCAAAGCTCTCCTTTCCCCCAACTAAACGCAGTGGGGCACCTACACCTGTGCTTCAAGAAAGGGAAAGAGAGCACAACAAAGCAAAACAAAGACAAAGCACATCCAGCAGTTCTTGGGATGCTCTTGTCTGGCTCTACCACATCCATGGTTGCAGCCCATGGTACAGGTTGCTGCAGGTCCAGGGCTGGCTCTTTAACTGGCTGCTGCTGGCAGACAAAACCTAGTTTGATAAAAAGGCGATAAGCAACAGTTGTCTTTCAGTCACTGTAGAAGTATGCCCTCTCTGAGTATTTGGGATTAGGAAAGGATGGAGAATTTTCTACTGGAAGGACAAAAAATGCCTGTATAGCAGGTGAAAGAACAACATGCTGCAATGCTTTGATCTCCACAGCTTCACAACCTTAGATTTTACATCTCATCAGGAACTCTGATGCAAGAAACAGGGAGCAAATGTCCCCTGGAGATTTACCTTCTGGAGAGACACATGTTACCATGGCACTCCCCTGGTTACAAGCTCCTGACACAGCTTCCCGATAGACACAATCCAGCAGGGTTTTCTCATCCCCATGGCAGTTTGCTGACTGCAGGTGCAGGGGAACAGGCCACAGGCCAGGATGACCCTTCTTCCCAGCTGTGCCGATCTCACTGGTACAGAGAAAGCAGCAGAGCAATGAAACACCATAGTACTGCTCACTTTACAAGTTCCTTTTATTTCTTGTGACCCTCCAGCCCAGTTGTGGCATTTGACATCCCAGGGAGCCCAGGTGATTGGGAGTGCAAAACGGGGTGGCTATTTACACTCTCATAGGAAAGCACAAGAAAGCACAAAGCTCTCCCCACCATCTAACCCATTTTATCCTCCTACATAGTGCAGAGGAGCTGATCTGGTCAGAAGTGGCACCCTTGATTGTTGGTGATGAACAAACCCATCAACAAATTCAAACATCTAGATATCCAAATCACCTTCCTCCTTCTCTGCTGCCCTTATCTCCTTGCTATTTGGAATTTTAAAGGTCCAAATCGCAGATACCCAAAGGGGGTTCACACTCTCAAAATTTCTATTAGATGGCTACAGTAATTCCAGCTGGTAATGCTAAAAAGGCGATATGATCTCACTCATCACAGCCTGGAGCACCAAGCAGAAACCACTCAATTAAAAAGTTACTGCAATTGCTGATTGAGGTTGTGCATAGCCACAAAAAGAAAACAGTGGGGAAGGACCCTCATAAGTTAGGAACAAGCCCACAAAACAAACTCCTTTCTCCCAGCCAGAGGGACTGTAACCACAGAGGCTGTTCCTTCAAAGGCCACGTGAGCATGTTACTCTTGCAACCAGACTGAGGTTCTCACCTAAGACCTAGTTGCCTGCAGACAACACTGGCATCCCAGTCAGTCCAGTGGTCAGCACAGACGGTGCCCCAGAGTCCGCTGAAGTACAGCTCCACACTGTTGTCTTCAGCCAACCGCACAGCACCTTCCAAAAGGGAAAAACAAGCAAACAAACAAACAGCTGCTATTTTCTGATGGACATGTCAGATCAGCAAGTCTTGAAATGCACTTGGCTCTTCTCATCCCTGTTTTGCTGATGCTGTCACTTAAGTGATTTGTATGAAGGAGTGTGGGTTGTGGCACCTTCCCAGTTCCAGCAGTGGCTGCTCAGGAGGATGACTAGTGCGATGTCCTTTTCAAAGCCATGGTAATATCACCAGGAAACTTAGCTTCTGCCACAGCTCCTGGATTGTCCTTCTGTGAAACTGGGGTGATTTTACATGCTACCTTGAAAAGGTGTATGGAACTCTCAAATTCCTTCCGACACTCCACTGATTCACTTTCTGTTGACCACCTCACCTATCAGAGTCACTGTTGCTACAGCAAGATATTCAGTAACAGCAGATGAACTCTCTAAGAAAAGGAAGTGCTAACATAAATGCCCTTTCAATTCCCACTGCACCAGGTATCTACCACTGTCTAGGATGCACATCTCCTCGCTCAGTTATATATTAGAAGGCTATGCCTCCTGTCCATAACACACAATGCAGGCACAATTACACTTGTTGTATACTTTATTGAAGCCATCTTTGAAAAGATTTCCATTGGCAAGGGAAAAGACTTTGCTATTTTGTTTATCAAACTGGTACTTCATCTGTTCTGCAAAATGTGGGAAAAGCAAGAAAGACCAGAAGACAGGAGGACAAACCAGAATATTTTCAAGAACATTGTGCTGGAGTCAGTGCATTGAAAGAGCTCAGCTCCTTGAATGTCTCAAAGTACGCAGCAGTCCTTGTGTTGGCACCATGAGGAATTTTAAAGCAACCTTATGATCTACAAACCTAGCCACAGAAGATTTTTTCCTTGTTGAACTGCTACACTTACATGAGGAGACCTCTGATAAGGCCACTTAAGGAGTAGGAGTGGGTTGTTTTCCACATAACTTAAAATGTTTTCAAAGTGGCATAAGTTAACGTTAAAAAAAAAAGTCTCCTTGTATGAGAAGAAAAACATCTATACAAGGCAGCTTAAATCCACCCCCTACAATATACAGACGTTCTTCTCCCACACAGACTAGCCTCTAGTCCTAATTATTTCAACAATTTGGGACAGTTCCTGCACTGTGCTCCTTTCACAGGGTATCCCACCTGCTGCTTGCAAATCTGTGCAGGACATGGTTTTGGCCCAAGCCCCTCCAGACTGTACAGCCTGAGCACTGGCAGAGACATGCAGCAGCCCTTACCTTGGTTACAGTCGCAGTTAGCCCAGCCAATGGCCCCTGACACAAGCCTGTAGAAGCACCAGGGTGTAGCTCCCCCATCCGGGTTCCTGCAGTGGTTGTGGTCCCCCAAGCCACGGTCTGGGTACTGCTGAACGTAATCAGGGAACTCGGCCCAGCTGAGGCACTCTGCCCCGGCCTCAGTGACTGCCAGCGAGCCGTTGTAATACCCAAGAGGTCCAACACCACACGCGCTGGATGCTGGGCACAGGGAGGGAGCTGTCAGCATCGCTTAAGGCATCATACACCAAGGCTCAGACAACGTGGGAGATACCAGCTGGTCCCCTGAAACAATTCTGTCATGCTTCAAGGCAGCTGCTCAGAGAACGTTTCTAATATGCACTACCTAAAAACCAAATGGATCTCCAAGTCATAAACTGCCCTGACAGACATTTGAAGTGTTTTACCTCTGAGCCCAAACATGGGCAATTTGAACAGGTTCCCATTACCACTTACTTCAATAGATGTGTTCAATTACTCTGGAGCAGCACTTGAGCCTGGCACACACTCCTCCACTCCCTTCCCCACCTGCTTTGGCACATGAATAAGATACTCTGATCTTAGGCTCTTTAGAAGATTAATTGCCTGTCTAAAATGAGTTAAAGTGAGAAGAGTTTAAAATTAGTTATAATTTCATTCTATAAAGGAGGGAGCTGGGAAATGACATTGTATTTCATTGTATGTATGTTCCCTATATACATTAGCGTATCACCTGGCTTATCTAAACTTGGGCAATGTATAGGAAGGGAATGGGAACCTGTGCCCATGTGAATGGGCAGGCCAGTGCCCATGTGAAATACCTCATGCAAAGAAACCCCAACAATTAATTTAACGTGGTCTCTTACAAAAGACCATAAGAAACTTTGCCATATGCCATTTGCCCTTATGCTGCTGCCAAGCCCAGAGGGGGTGAGTGACAGCTGAAGGTTAACCGTGAGGTATAAAAACGAGAAGCAGTTATGGGTAGATGTCTGGAAAACACACTGTGCTCTTTGCATCAGCTGGGACCCCAAGAGCAAGGTGTATTATAATTCAGTAGTTATTAGAGCAGAGGAAAGGTGAGCATGCAAAAAAGACTGAGGCAGATAAAGTGATGAAAGGAAAAGAACACATGGAAGGAGTAGGGAACTGCAAGAATATTAGACATGAAGAAAAAGTGGTCTGGCAATTTTGGGAGAGGAGCTAAACAGACATTGAGGGAGGAGAAATGATTGAAGAAGTGTTGGAAAGAAAGGAATAATGCCAGGTAGCAGTGGTTCATCGTACCTACGGTCTCAGATCACCACTGCAGGAAAGAATCTGCCCGATGACTGAATTAATCACTTCTTGTTCTTACCTGCACTCTGCAAATGGTTTTGGTTGGGCTGGGATCCCAGGAAAGCCTGGGAAAAGAAACAGAGCAAAAGCAGAGATGATTATCCGATGAAATAAACATGGGCATGTCCTAAAAGCAGCTCGGCCTTTTGCTGCTTTGGGCAAACACTCCCTAGTAACCAGCCTCTTCTCCACTTTCCCCATTGCTCCTCTTCAAATCCAATCACAACTCTGCCCACTAACAGCAGAACAGATAATTACTGGCCTGCAGAGATTTACCCCTGTCTAGGCACTGCATTACAGGGCCCTGCTTGTGCTTTTCCAATAGAACTGGAAGCCCAAGTGAGGTGCCAATGGAAAGAAAAGCTAGAAGAAAATAATTGCTACTAGTAATAAAAATAACGAATAACCATTCATTTTGCCTCCATGTATAGGGCAAGCCATGGCAGCAGCAGAGATGTATCTACATGATGGGATGATGCCCCCAGGGATTCATGTTCAAATAGCAATAAACATCCATATACAAAATGAGAAACACCTAAAGAATAAATATAACGAGACTTTTTGAGGATTTTGTTTTTAATACCTAAAGTGTGATAAGGCCTATAGTACTATTATTCCAATGGGGTTAAATAGCTAAGAACAAAAAATATGAAACAAAGCCCTCAGAATTCCAGCATCCTGTCCAGCCCCAAAACAGCATTTCCTTTTGTTGGCAGCATTATTGGTGGTTATAGCTTGGATGCTAGCTGAGAGATAGGCATCTTCACTTCACCACCATTACATGGTGTGCAGGCAGGTGCAAGATCTTCACAGACCCAGAGTGAAAAGAAGGAATTGTACATGCTTCTGCTAGTTCCCTGTAGCTTAGCTCCTGTTTAAATACTTTTAAATGAACATTTCTAATACTTTTATATGAAAATACAGAGGTGTGCATATAAAGAAAACTAGCTATTGGAAATAGTTCTGGTTTTCTTCAAAATGCAGTAATTCTGCTTCTCTCAGCTTCACCTCTCCCTGGAAAGGGGAAAAGTAAAATTAAACCAAATCCACCTCTGGAATAAGCAAGGATAGTTCCCATAGACACCTGACACATGACACCTACTTATGACACATGTAATTTTCAAATCAAGCTTATTAATACGGTCCAGCAGGTGTTGACAACCATGGTCAAGCTCCAGCATCACGCTCCAGAAGTCAGAGTGTGACACTGCATATTGAAGCTGAATTTCTGACATGGTTCAGAAACAGCAGATCTGATCTCAGGTGCGTATGCACAAGGGGATGCACAAAGAAAACAGCATCTAACTGAAAAACCCTTTTCAGCCAAAATCCATCTGCCTACATGCATCAGGCTGTTCTGAGCCCACATACTGGTCTGTGAACCAACAGCCCTGGAGGACTCAGCTGAGGATCAAAAAGCTCTTTGAAAGGGGAAGAAAGTGAGCTAAGCTACACTTTGGTGACAGCACCAAACAGGTGACTGAGTCACAATCCAGGTCCCCCAACTCCGAGGTTTTAGTGTGCACCTGCACAAACACATAAGCCTGCAGGCAACAGAGGGATGGACTAATAGGAGGCTATATATTAAAGCCTGAACCTGCTCTTCTTGGAGACTAACCATAAACAAAAGCACTGCAGTCCAAGTAATATGCTTCCCTCCTAATGAAAGATTAGTTGCTGCCAGTTCCTGGAGCAGTTTCCAAAATCCCCCAATGCTGACCATCACTACCACCAAACGGTGGTGCAAACAGCCTGTGCTGCAGTCACTGCCCCGGGTCCATGTAGCAATAAATCATCTGTCCACAACAGGAATGGGGGTAATCAGTCAATCAGCAAAGAACAGAAACAAAAGATCTCTCCTGACAGGGTCACTGCAGCGCTTGAGAAACTCAGGAAACCTGAGCCAAAGCATCTGCAAGCTCTTGTGTATCCTGCTTCCCTGCTTTGTTTCCTTTTCTGAATTTCATATGCACAATGAAATCAAATCCCTCCCTTAAGCCCCCAGCCCTTCCCAGACACCACATCTGCCTAGATGCTTTGGAAAACATATTCAAGTAATAAAAAGATTCACTTACAGTGAGGAATATTAAGAGCCACGTGAGTTCTTACAAGCAGATAGAAGAATAACCATTTCTTACCTCCATGCATCTGAGACAAGATAACAGAATGGAAAGCTCTACTAGGAGCCTGAGTACTTTGGGGATCTCCATCCTTCCTGTACAAAGTGACCAGAAGCTTCTTCAAGCATCACGTTCTCACTCAGCTGCTGCCTCCTCCCTGGGCACTGCAGCCGGGTTTCTCTGAGAGCAGGGCACTAGCCACTCCGCACCGGAGGGAGTGGGTTGCCTCTTCCATTCCTGTGCAGCGAAAGTGATGTAAGGGAAGGGATCAAAGTTCCCAGCAGCATCCTAGCATTTCACTTTCTCTTTCCTCTCCCTCATCTCTTCTCCTTCAGTCTTCTCTTTAGAAAGGGGAAAAAGAGGGGACAGAAATAAGGGAGGAGAACGTGCCCCAGTATTTCTCTACCACCCTTAAAAACAGGAGGAGGCAAGCGCAGGCGGGTGGGGCGCAGCCCTCGGCCCGCTCCGCACCCCCCGCTGTCCCCTCCCTCTCCCCAAGCCCTAGGTAAGCGCTTCTCCCCAGTGCCAGCCTCCGCCTCCCCTCTCCGGCAATGCCTCCTTCCCACAGCTGCCTCTTCCTTCTCTCCCCCAGGCACAAAGGCTCCAGCTACAGCGAGCAGCCGGGGCTGTATCCTACTGCGAAACCTTCAGCAACGCACTGGGAAAGGAAACGGCTTGTGCACGCACGCTTGCCAGAGATTAGACTTGTTGGAAGGAAGCTGGACTTTATCCCCCCCACCGCTGCCTCTTCGGTCAGCTGCTTGCAGCTCCCTGAGGTCAAACTCTCCTCAGGTTTGAACCCAGGTAAATGGGACCCAAAAACTCCGCATTAAACAGCTTCCAGCTCTCCCCACGGCAAACCCACAGGTGGCAGGACCCTGTCCGGGGCTTGTTCCCCATTTGCTGCCCTGCACCTCGCCTCACCATCATGGGTATTGCCTCTAGAGATCTTTTCCATCAAGTGCCTCCTTGACCTTGGGCTGTAAAGTTATTTTCACTCGATTGGCTAGGATGCTTTCCAGAGGGTTGATCATTATTGTGCTGCTATGAACAATCCTATGGGGTTATTTAAAGTGTTTTCAGTTTACTGGTCTTCCCTGTAAATTAGGGTTAGAGGCTACAATAAAAATTTTCAACATTATTAAATCCAAGAAGAAAATTGGTCAATTTGAAGCTGTTACATCTTGATTTTTTAAATTTTTTTAATGCACACTCATGCTGCTCCTCACCTCAATCTGATGGACAGTTCTTATATTCGGATTTTGGAGAGATTAACTCATGGTGTTCTACAGCATGAGATATGAAGGTCACCTTAAGAAATGAGCTCACTTCTGGCCAAGTCTGCTGAGCAGCATTTCCAAAGACACCTTCAGCATGAAAACAATGAATGGGCTGATAAAAATCCATCAGGCTGACAAAAAGCCTCTCTTTTTTCTTCCCTGACTTATCGCTCATTACTCACTTCTCATGACAGTTTTGTGTTGCCTCATCCTCATGTCACTCATCAAATGCAAGGAAATTCCAATACATGCTAGATCTTTTACAGGAGTCACTGAGTGGTAGGAGGGAGCCCTTTCTGGAGAGGATTTTTACCACAGTGCACTCTGGACACAGTGGATTTGGCCAAGGATTACACTCAGTTAATCAGGAGCAAATCTCCTACATCCTCACAGAGAGGGAGGCAGATGATCAGGGCAAGAGAGGATGGAAATAGCTTAGATGCTACACCACACTATAACTCTCAGGCATTGGCAAGAAGGAGCAAAACAAAAGATGGGAATGTCCTGGAATTTAGTACCACTCACTTCAGTGAAAGCACAAGGAAAGGATGTAGTGGATGAACAGAAACTCCTACGTTCAGAGGAACCTGTTCTGTTGAGTGCAGAGGTTGTTGATGCCCCCTCGGGACTCCTCAAAGATGCTCACCCATTTAGCCCTTCAGAACTGGAAAGGAACAGCTGCATTCCACCTCTGACACATACATTAGTATGTTTTAGGGTTTAAAACCTCTAGCAAAAGCCCATACTGGATTTCTCTCACAGTAGCTCCTAAATTGCTTCCCTCGGAAGGCAAGGCTTTCATAGGCCAAGTGATTTCCTAGCTGAAGTGATTTAAAGGAAACGCAGAACGATGTACCAAACCCAACAGAAGTCCAACCCCAGTAGTCAGTTTCAGGGGTGGGATGGAGTGGGGGTGGTGACAAACTGCAAAGATGCAGTGGGTTTCACAGTTGTCTCCACTGTGGCCAGTACTCTTTTGGCACTGTCTCTTTATTCCAAAACTGTCCCTGGTTTTCTGGCGTGATTAATGACATCATGTTGAGAGAGGTGGATCTCAGATTCTCAAAAGCTTTTCATGGCTGCATGGCCCTCTCCAAAGACCAAGACGGAAACAATATCAATGTAACTGTGGCAGTTTAGATGGGCAACATATCTAAAGACAAGGTAAAACAGATCTTGAACTTTCTTGTGTGGGCAAGTCTGAAGTAGCTGTAAATAACTTAAGTCCACCATTTAATACAAATCACCTTCTCAGCCTGATGTAAGCACAGTTCTGTAAGTCCATGATTCCCTACAGAGTCTTTGTGTCTAGATTTTTCCAGATTACTCTATATTGACCCCTCTGACAAGAAGTACCATCTTTGAAAATGCTCTTGGCTCTCTGGAATTCAACCTCTATCACCTGAACTGTCAGGACCACTATTTGTCAAAACCAGCTAGAATATCAATGCTTCCCCATAAGAGATCTTCAGTGAAAGCCTAAAAAGTGGGGTAGTTAATAACAATCATACCTAGAGCCAGTATAAAACTCAAAGCTGTTAGGAACAGGAGTAAGATCAAGGAATTCCAGCAGATTTGCTTAAATCCTGCAAATCCGACTTAGGAGGGTAGAACAGCTAGTCAGCTTTTGTTTAATTCTTTCCCCACCACGCAATCACATACAGGTCTCTGCAGCAATGTTCTTAACCAGTGGGCTCAGCACCAAAACCCAGGTTTTTTATTCCCCAGCAACAGCATCATAGGGTGGTACAAGCCCTGAACTCAGAAAGGACAGTGTCATTCTCTGCAGTTACAATGATAACTATTAATGGACTGACTCCCAATACGAGCATGTCACAGGACACGTTTATATGCCCAATATAAGCTTAACAGTAAGGTGTGGGGAAATGGCAGCAACTCAAATTGCCAAGGACAGTCAGTAACTGGAGAACTTTTGGTTACAGCATGGGATTCTGAGCCAAAAGAACTGCAAGAATACTTTCAAAAGCAGCATGATAAGAGCTGGGTGTATCTGAAAAGCATTCTCCTTTCTTCCTTCTTCCTCCAAATAAATGCATTCTTTTAAGCACTGGAAAACCGTAGCACAGTCATCGTAGGCTTACGGTAGACATGTAAAGTCAGAAAACCCCATAACCTGTGAAGCTATAAAAAAAAACCTGTCCAAATTAGAGGGAACTGCACAAAGTTTTAAAAGTAAAACCAGAACTATAAAGTATTACTTTCTGTTACAGCCTCTTATATAAAGAGGCAGTTCTTCACAGACACTAGAATTTGATACATTTAGCACAGCAGTCAGCTTAAAAAGTATAAACTATACTTGCATTGTAAATTTTAATACAAAGAAAGAAAACCTGTCATCAACAGAAGTGAATTTAAAATTAATCACTTCCTCACTCCCAACTCCTCCAACTCAACTTTCCTCCTTCAGAAACAAATAATCAGCATCTTTGGGGCTGTAAAAAGCAAAATGTCACCCAAGTGTTTTCCTATGCTTAGATGTGGATATCATGTTCTTACTGACCCAGATCCTCTGAAAGAGACATTTATGCCACAACAGCAGAACAAGCTGATGAGCCACTGCAAGTAACAGTTACGTGAAAGGTCCGAGAACTTGAAAGCATACACTCAGACAGTATTTGTGTGTCAAACACGTGCTGACCTGCGGCTCCAGAGACGTCTGCTACAGTAAAAGCACACAATCTGAGCGTGCCTGACTCCCCTCTTACTCTTTGCTTTTTGTTTACATCTCAAAGAATTAGTGGTATAAATAGTTGTATCATTAGTTCTCTGATCCACAGCCTTTTTCTTAAGTTAGGTACTGGTCCTAAAACAACTGGGACCTGCCTGCAGTTTTATAATACTCTAATGAAAAATTACAAACCAAAACTAATAATTACATTATTTCAGTATTAGTCTGTGTTTGAACTTTCTCCCCTTTCAGTTTTATTACCAAAACAATGGAACATTTCCTTGTAGATTGTGAGTCACCCAAACCAAACAACAGTCTTGCATTATTTTATTGTAGTACAGACAACATAATCAATCTGACAGGGCACCACATCTGTCCCGCTTCCAATAATGAGCTTCTGCATGAAAGTTCTGCTTCACCCTTACCAACATGATGTGTGTTAACAAGGTCTTTTGCTGGAGATATCTTCCTCATTCTACAGCCTTCTTGTACAGCAGCGGGAATTCAAAGCATTTCAAGAGGAACCCAATTGTGTATACATACATGTAGGAGTATGAGGCATCTGACTGCTATCAATTTTATGTTGTCTTGATGTCTGGGCCTGAGCACTTTTTGATAGCAGCCTAGAATTTAGGCAGGAAGCCCATACATAAGGAAAAGTCCCCCCTAATTGTTAGAAAAAGCATTTATGTGCATTCCAAGCACATTTTATTTCACAGTGAGGACCTGACTCCACACTGTGGCTAGCGGAACAACAAGCTGCAGAAATCCTAAGGCTACAAGACTCAAGAACCTCATGAAGAAAGTCACCTGATGGTCAAGATAGGTGTTTTTCGGAAACAAAGCGTGGGCAAGATCCATACAGCAGTGCTGACAGACACCACTTGACATCAAATGCTCACCCAAGTCTACTCTTCAAGTTTCTGCCAACTTTAGCTGCTTGTCCACAGTCCCTGTAGTAAAGCACATTACACATAACGTGTGATCTGAGGAAACCTCCTCAGGAGCTTGTTCACTTTACTTGAAGAAAAGCTTCCCCTGGGTGACAGAGCATCCTCAATTTGGTTCTTGCGCTCCTTCTGAAAGAGAAAAAGAAACCTTAAAATATTCTCTCTGTTTATCTGCAGAGTTGATACCCCCAAAGACTATGGCTAACTAAACGGGGATGTTTCTTTCAGAAGAATGCCATTTCTTTACAAAGCACTTACAATAACATTTGGCTCAATAATCACAAGGCTTTCAAAAGCTGACAACCTTTAAATGATCCAATTAATGATTGACTGATAGCTTGTGAATATCATTCTCAGATAACAATATTATAAAGTTACAGTAACAACCCAGATTTTGTCTTTTTACTTTTATTCAATTTGATTTTTTGTAATCTACCAAATAAATTATGAAATTTTTTTCAATTATGCTGTCCAACAGTAACAGCAAATAACTTTTTATTAAATGATGGTACTGTTACTCAAAAAAACTACCATCCCCTGAAATCAGTTTAAGGACAAGTTTAGTACCTATATTTACCTTTAGTGTGCTTTTGAAACTGACTTGATTTCAATTTCATCATATATCTGGAAACCTCTAATCTCCAAACTTTCTTGAAATTTATTTTTCAAGAAAACATCTAGCCTTCAAAGTCAGGAACAACCCAAAAGAACTCCTAATTTTCACCTAATTGAGAAAAGCTGTAACTACCTCATGTATCTTTACAATTCCATTTGTTATGAGAATTACTGAAACCAATGGTTATTTCTCTATAAACTTGTCTCCACCCTCACCCCTGCAAGCACAAAACTGTTTATAGATTGTTATATAGATGTTTATAGACTGGAATTTGGGAATCCTAACTTACTGCTCTCCCTCACTGCCCTCCCTCACTGCCTACATATTGCAGGTATTGGATTCCTACCTGAGTCAACTATTTCTTAAGAATCACAGCAGTTACAGAAACCTACCTACACTGTACATCTCCCCAGTTACAATATATTCACATCTCACATCATACAAATCACAATTCTACTTTAACAGCTCCAAACTGTACTGTCCCACATTCAAAACTATCATGCAGTTAGTGCTTTAGAGATTAAAAACTGGAAGAAATCAAAGGCAATGGCCTAGGTTAGAGTCAACTGACAGCAACTGAGCTCTACTTCAAAAATTTGATAATGCAATGAGGACCAAACATGACTATTGTTTCAGTCTTAGTTATACCAAACATCCAGTCCCTTCTTGCAGTCCTTTATTTTAACTCCAATTTAATTTTCACTTCTGAACTCAAAAAGGATAGACTGATGATCTACATCATCCTGTACGTCTCCTACAGTTCCAGTGGATTACGACACCAATCAAATTGTTCAGAGGACATTATTACTCTTGGTACACAAAAATTATTGTGAGCTTCCTCCTTCCCTACTACAAGCCTTTAAGAAGGCAAAAGAGGTCTTAATTACTTCTGCCTTTGCCACGCAGTCATAGAACGTCCTTATCTCTTCTGCACAAGCAGTATCGTTGAAATCGTTCTGTTTCCAGCAGGCCATCATTACTGACATCTCTGTAATGCATGATGCCTCTAGAAGAAAAAGACACAACCAAAAATTTCAGGTGTTTGGGATTTTGTGCTAACAGCCTCCACAGCGCACAGTTCTCCAGAAGTGAGTTTAAGATGGGATAGAGGCAGGTGAGAAAAGTAACACAGAAATAAAAATCTCCTCTTTGTTTTGTGTAGAGAAGATGCTGGCAGCCCAAAGGTTTGCACCACCACAGTCATTGAACTTCTGACTGAACTCTTACGGTAACTGCTATACTGAGATAAAACACAGTACTCCGTGTGCGTGACACACACACCGAGTATCACAACACGCAAATCTGGGGTTGTCGCATGCAAAAGAGGTCTTTTCCAACAGTGAATTCTACGGGACACACCGGGCGCCTTTCCCCTCCCCTGCCCTGAGGAACAAAGGCACTTCCCAGCGTGAACCCGACTACGCCCTGACAGCACCGCGACCCTTCCCGGGGTAAAGCCACAGGAGACGCTGGGCGGCTCCGGAGGACGAGGCCGCAGGGCCGCCCCTCAGGCGCTCGAGGCCGCCCGGCCGTTCCTCCCCGGAGCTGGGGTGCGTTTAAGGGCCCGGCGCCGGCTACTCACCTCCCGCCTGCTCCCTGCGGTTCGCAACCTTGTCGGCCAGCACCAGAGGCCGGGCGGGGCGGATAACCGGGGGCCGCTTCTTCTGCCGCCATTGCCCGGTGACCCAGCGGCCGACCCAGGTCGGGTAGATGGGCGCCGCCATACTTCCAGCACCAACGCGGGCGGGAGAGCCCCACCCTGCCGGTGTGCGCCTGCGTGGCCCGGCGCACTAGCCCGGAGGGCTCCGCCCCTGCCGCGCCCAGCTATCGGGCTACTAACTGGCGACCGAGCACCGCCGCCGAGGGCTAGAGTCGTCGAAGTCCCTTGCTGTTCTTCCCCGCTCTCCTTCTCCCAAAGAAGGCCCTGCACATGCAATGCCCGCTCAGAGCCGCGTTCCGGGAAACCTCCCAATCACAGCTCCAGGGTTCTGCCTCCCAGAGCCGCCTGCAACAAACCTCACCCAGAGGGCACACACACCTCAGGAAGGGCAGAAGAAACCGCTCAGCATCATTACTAGAATTTACTGCATCTGCAGACAATATATTCCAATATGTCTGGTTCTGTAATTATTTTGTGTTATTTTTAAAACAGCATTTTCTCAGGGTCCAACTTAAAGAGATGTATGAGAAGACATTTTCAAGTAAACAAAAGATTTCTGGCCCCCTTTAGGACCAAATTTCCATCTCTTTAGGTCTGAATTCAGTCTGTCTGGAAGTTCTGAAACATTTTGTGAAGAGGGAAGCTTCTCTACTTCTATTTTATCTGATGGGGCAGGAAATGAGCCATTGTTCTAGCCTGGCTACAAGTGGAGGAGGACCTTCAAATTAGGCTAATGGGCTGGCATCCTGCAGAGTTCTACACATTAGAGATCTTGGAAAAACATGACAGGGAGATTAAGTACATTCTCAGTATCCCAGTTCATGTGAGGTTCAGCTGGTCTTGCTTTTGCCTCTTCTAGTTCCCCCTTCTGATGCCCACTTTTCTCCGGTGCATTTGCCTCCTGCAATTACTAACGGACTTGCACAGGAAGAATAAAAAGGAAAGACATTAATACTAGGACGTAAGAGCAGCTGAATTGCACTCCCTGTAAATCAAGCTCCTTTTTTCCAAATTACATTAGCTAATGGTGGCAGCACCTTCAGGTACATTCACCTTCAAAAGCTGATGTCTCTTTCAAGCAATTCCAAGAAAAACATGGGGGAGAGGAGGGGAGGCTGAGAAAGAGAAAGGCGATTTACACAAGGAGAATTGTAATAGCTTCCTGTCATTTACTGCTGTCTGCATTAGAATCTTTTTTTTGGCATTCAGCCTGGCATCGGAGCATCTGCCCCAGAAATTCCTGAGCAGACAAAATAACCTGATGGTGTCTGCACACGGAGCACAAAGATGTCTGAAGCATGACATTTTAAGGGAGAATGTGGAACCAGAGAAGAGGGGTGTTACTCGATAGCCAGGTCTCTCCATAGCCTGTATGCTGTACAGCTGATAGCACAGACACGATGGATGGGACAGAAGCGCAAATTTTTCAGGGACAGTGAGAAATCCAACTCCCTCAACACACTGATGAGTGAAACCCACAGAGGTTTGATTGTGAATCCTGGATACACAATTGTAAAGAACATGTAAAATTCTAACTGCATTTACAGCTTCTTTACTCAAATCAACATAGTTAAAGCTGAGTCCTAGCCCGCGTTTCAGCTAGTCAAACCCAAAATGAACCACAGAGATTAAACTACTAGAATTAGATTTGAAAATAATCTGTATCACAACTGGAATAGGGGCCAGTTATGATGCTACAGTAAATGCTATGCCACAATTAAATACAATGCTGTAATAAAATACACACTTAAAGCTCCTTTGACTGTTGTCTTACCTCTTAAGAGGTGAGAAATTACACCACAGATCCTTTGCTTTCTAGTGTAACTATGTAAAACCCTCAGACACTAACTAAAAGACAATTATAGGAGGATGAGGCTAAGAAATCAGTTGTATTGAACAGAGTTGGTATCTATGTCTTTCTGAACTATTGGGATCCAGCTTCCAGGTAAATTCCAGTGTATTCACCCAAGTTTATCCTGAACACCCCAATTCTTCTTGTACAACTTCATAATACCTCACATACCACGATGTATTCTCATCTGTCTCACCTTGACCTCCTTACACTGCAATTTAATTGGAGAGGCCTTAAAAGTTAAGATACCCCCAATTTAACTTCAGTAGTGAAACTAACCAGTTTGCTAAGATTCCAGTCTGTTCAGACCTACTCCTGTCTGATGTTTGGACAGTATTAGCACTACACATTCACCAGCACAATGAGAGATGCAAACTCTTTTCTGATGTGTCACTCCCTGCCCCAACTCCAATACTAGCTTACCCTGGGCTATTTTGTCCACCTGACTGTCTCCGAGCTGCCACCCTTAATCCCTTACTTCCAGATCTACTCAAACACAGCCCATTTCCACTGGAGATTACCTGATTCCTTTGTATTTGCTCAGAGATGCTGAGAAGTATCATGATCTGCTCTGATCCATTCCAAGATCATCTCTAGCTGACACTTCAGCACTGGATGGGTGTCTTTTCTGCAGGAAAGAATATATACAACAGCACAGAAATTAAAATGCCAGTCATGTCAGAGTTTTGGAACAAATCCTGCAACTCCATTCTTCTCCACCCTTCCTAACCCTTCTGCAGGGCCATGTATCTCTAGTGCCAGCTCTGAGACACTGAATCATAACAGAAGTGCTGTTTGTTAAAGCCTGACACAGGCTTTGGCTCAGCTGGTCATATCACTAAAAGGATTTTGTCTCTAATTAATTTCAACCTGTCACTAGAGGTCTCCGGGCAGAATGAAGGAACTCTGTATGTTTAATACAACTTCTCAGAAGGTGCCTGGAGATCCATCAACAATCTTAATTAAATCCAACCAAATGGATGACAGCTAATCATTAAGGGAGTGGCTCTCTTGGGACAATGGCTGAAGAGCGCTTATGCAAGCATGGTAGGGGAGGCAGATGGCTGCTTGTCTAACATAGCAAAGCCACTGATGTCCCTGATGGCAGTGTTTCAATTCAATTTATCCTGCTCCCAGTCCTTTAGGAGTTATTTGTTCTTCCATGCCAGTTAAAACTACACTCTGCCAAGGTGAAAGAGGGGCCTTTCCGCTGTGATTCTCCAGCTGCTGTACTCTGCAGACCATTCCCAAGGAACGAATCTCATTCTTCTTCCCCTTGAAAGACACACACCCCATGGTTGCTTGGTTCTCATTCTACTTACCACCACAGGTGACCCACAGATTATTCAGTGTGAAAATTAGAACAGTGACAGATATGAGAAAAGGTGATTCTTTTTCAATTCTAGAAATTATCAATGTTAGGTAACAAATCAATATCCTTCAGTGAGGTTATTTGCTTCCTAGAAATTATAGTCCTTGCTGAAGGACAGAAAACACAGACTACTGGTTCAGTACTTAAAATAGCCCGCTTGTTACTGAAAAAAAGTAGGCAGCCCCTGCTATCACAGATTTGGCAGGAGAATAAGAACTTTAGTTTGTCCAATGCAATGGGTGGATTGCTGGACAACTGTTTTTCCTCTCTCACCTCTCAGAGGGCATAAACTTATCCTAGCTTGTCAAGTCAATTCTGAGACACAGCACTGATAGAATCTACTAGTGTTTCATGTGGGCAGTAATGAGGAGATAACTATTTTTAGAACATTAATGCTAGTTAATAAACCTATCCTGACAGCTTGGAAATCCTCCCCCTAGTCACACAGTAAACAGGCAACATGCATCACAAGCAGTGAAGTGACTCACCCCAGTTAGCAGAAGCCTACCAAAGGGTTTACAGAGGTAATCTCTTTATGATCCTCAATATTTGATATCACTGCTAAAATTCCTGTTCAGTCTCAGTTATGTGTTTTTATGAATATGGGGACCTACACTTTCAGAGCCTGATTAAGAAGGATGTTGGACACACTGTTTGTTCTGAGTACCGTGTAAGCGTTCCAGTGGTTACAACACGAGTGATGACATTCAGCCACCATCTAGCTGCTTTGGATTTAAAGCACTGAAGTGAGAAATCCAGTTAGCAGTAAAGAACAGAAATCAAAAACCTTTTTCCAAAATATTGATAGTTGCTGCAGTGACCTTCTTCCTAGTCTGTATTCACGTACCTGCATTAGTAAAAAGACAACTCGTAAATTGAAATCACTTTGGCTAAGACTGGCAGCAGTCTTTGGACATTATATAGCAATCCTTTCAAATGCATTATTATGTAAATTAATCACAAACTCTTCAAGGGTATGAGATCCAGCTTCTCATCCTGTATCCTCCAAGTAACAGGAGAGAGATGAAAGCAAAACCCTTGTGGGAGAACCACCTTTACTGAACATTTTGCAGTCCTTGCTGTGTAGATAAGTGGGCATGGAACAGAATTGCAACCATAACTCTTCAGCCAGCTGGGAGGATTCCTGTCTCTCCTGCCCCTGAAGAGTTTGCCTGGCAGCTATACAAGTTATTCACACTACGCACTGCAAGAAATATTTCGGCCTTTTTCAGTTTTGTGCACCATTTACCGTAAATGAAACACATTCAGTATATTAATGTAGGCAATAGCCACACTGTTGATAAATCATGGACATATTGTGACATACAGGAGATGATAAAGTTAGTGAGAGCCATTACTACAGAAAAAACTGCAGATACAAGAGAAACACAAGGCTTGGGTGAGCATCACTCCTGGGAAGAGTGGTACCTGGTACTCATTACCTTTTGAGAAGTTCACAACCTCTAAGACGATAAAAAAGTTAAACCTACGAAGACACTAAGAACTCAGAAAGCTATTGAAGCTGGCTCATGACGTCACTACAAACCAAAAGCTGTACTTTTTAAAAACTCAGACAAAAAACACAGGTTATCTGTGAAGTTACTTTCATATCTGTCCTGCCTTTGTACCCATTTTAAGAATAGATATGGTGATCAGAAACAGTCATGCTTGGCAGCAGTCATGAAGCTTAAAGCAACAGCCTTTTGTAGTACATACATGCAGCACAAAAAACCCCCAAAACAAAACCCTGCAGGACTAAGAAAACAACACCCCACAAAAAACACCCCTTGTTGACTGGTGACTGTAATATACTGATTACAGATAATAAATAGTGATGAAGACATACTTTCTTGTGAACTAGCAAGCTAATGAATCGGGCTCCCAAGGAACAAGTTTTTATCTCATTTGCTACTTTTAGGTTTGCACCACTGTATCTTCCAAGTCTGTTGCTAGTTGAAAAAACATGCTCATTTTGCTGAGCAGGAAGGCAAAATGCAACTTTAGGACATCACTAATCAAGAACCAAGCAGGCACTGTGATACACAAGCTTACATTAGTACTTTCTCATGTTATTCCTGCAAGGACAAAACATTAACTGTAATGTGTGTAATTTTGGCAATAGCAGATAAATCATAACAAAAACCTGGACTTGGTTATAAATGCCATACTTCTAGAAAATTACTTAAATTATGGGATAAAATAGCAAAAGCAGAATACTAGCAGCTGGTTCTTATGTTTTGTGTTTAGTACAAAAAGCAAGATCAGAATTTCTCCTCCTGACTATCCCACCAAACACTTGAATAACGGATTAGAGATACAGCTCATTAGGAGCACCATGCAGTAAAAGATAACTGACCAATTTTCTATACAGAAACATGAAATAAGAGAATAAGTAGTAACTGAAGGCATTAATTAAAACAATTTATTTAAATTCTATTAAACTGTTCAACAGAAGTTGATATTTAGAACTAAAGCAGCCTTAATTTCTTTTATCTTAATTTACTTCTTGAGTACATTGAGGCCACTTCAATCCTGAATACAAATATCTGTAATCTTAGTCTGATGTGAGTAATCCACTTTAGCAATTAATTCATATATTCACTTAGGTATTCATGTCTCCTGAGTGACTGGAAAAAAGGAATGTAAACTGATGAATGCATCTTAGCTGAAGAACCCTTTGTTACTGTTTTTATGGAAGAGATGAAAACAAGCACTTCCTCTCACCCCCCCCAAGTAAATCGTGTGAGATCAGCGTCCCGCGCACACATTTTCTACATGCACAAGAATCCAGTGATAGTTACAGGTCTGACGTCTCCTCTGTCAGGCCACCCTGTTTTTAACACTGCAGTATTCTATCACCAGACAGGTAAACACTAAGATGCCTTACTAATCATATACCTAGAATATCATACCTGTAACATTATGAATGGGAATTTGAGAAATAAAACGAGATTAAATGATTCATCCATAGCTAAGCAACAGACAGTGACTTAATTAGGGACAGAATGTACATCTGGTCCTGTTCCTAACTTTTACTTAACAGGCTTCAGGCTTCCCCCCAGCAATGCATGGATTGCCTTACCAAATGCAATCACCCCACATAATCTAAACTTTCATTACCAACACTCTGCCTTGGGCATGGGTAAACCAGCTATTTGGTCAGTAGTTACTTCTGAAGGAGGAGGAGAAATCAAGTCCCATGAAACCGTCAGAGACATCACGACATCACTGCAGTGTGGCCATATTTACCTGTGATTTTTTTAGACCTGTCAGTCTAAGTGAATTGGTTTTGCTCCAGTGCCAGACCAATTATTTCAGAAAGGTACCCAACATGGCAGGGGACAGTGGACTTTATTTATATCTGTAAGAGATACAGATTACGTGGCAAACAAGATCTATCCACATGTCATCATTTACTTTTAGGAACTCCAGTCACAGACCAGGATCATACTGAGTTAAGATTTGGTAGAGATACAAAACCATCCCAGTGAATCTGATTCTGATCCTCCACTTCAGCACAGAAAGATCACAAGGTCTGTGTCCAAACTGCAGAGACCACTGGAAAGGCACCGTTGCTAAAATGTGTTTGCAGAAAGGTGCAGGTACTCAGAAAGAACAAATCAAAGGCCTCTGGATTCCAGCATTAAGGAGATAAAAAGTCACAATTATAGCTGGGATTTCAGATTTGATGGAAACTTAAAAGAAACAAAGCATACTAATACTACTCCAGTGCTGCACAATACCAGGTAATACACTATCTTGTGTGAAACACTTTGTTGAAAGTTGTGAATTAAATGATTTAGTCTCTCATCTCATTGTATCTATCACTTGGTAAATTAGCAAAACAGGAAAATGAGGCAGAGAGTAAGCGACCTGTCCATAGCAATTCAGTTACACTGAAAAGTAGGAGCATTTGAAGCATGCTTACTTGGAGAGAAGAGATTTTATTGCTGTAATTTCATAAGGCACAATTGCTCTCCACAGGCGTTTGTCTTCTGTAATTCTTTCACTGGAAAAGCTATTTGTTAATAGCAGCTAAAAGTGCACCTTAACAAGGCAAATAAGTGACCTATAAAATACTTATAAAAATGATTAATATTTTTGAGATTAAAAAAATCCCTGAAATAACTAAGGGCATTTCTGCAATAGTGTTTCTCTGAAGTCATGTAAGCCATGGACACTACACCAAATGCAAAAGTAGAGCAAATTCCTCTTTTGCCCCACATGCTGACCCCTGCGTGTCAGGAGTAGTTTCACACCACAGAGCTGAAATTCAAATCAAAGGAGCTGCTAAGATCTCCACTGCTGAAATCCAACCATAGCAGGAACTTCCTCACTTCATGCACCAGAAAAAGTAAGTCTCTGTGATAGTTTTCTTCTGTTTCAAGGCAAACATTTGGAGCGAGGTAAGAATTTGCAGCCTCAACTTTCAATCCATTTTCAGATTAAACTGTTACAAAGATGGGTCAGTGCTGCCTTGTCCTCTTGAGAAAAATCTCATGCATGTAGTCCCAAAATCTTCCCTGATGTGACTCATTGCGATGAATCATAGCAGTGAGGGCCTCGCCCTGATCAAGGCTTTGCCAATAATCCTGCAGCCACATCTCTTTCCAACTGAAACAAAAAGAGAGACACCACCATAAACCAGATAAAAAAACAAAGGACTCCGCAGCTGTAATAGCATTGAAGCAATTTTTTTTCTTTCACCTAAGAGGAAAACAGGCCCAGAGATGGTCATGCCAAAGATTGCTGTTACCATGCCGTCATTTTCCAAGGCGTTTAAAGGAACTTGCTGTGAATATTCTCTACAGGAAATACGAGTTCACGATTAGCTTGACAACATTCTAGAAATATAAGCATGTGATTGTAGTGTTAACCAGAGAGACTAAATTATTAATTGTAGAGAATAAAAACTTCTATTGAAAGAAAATCCAGAACAAGCCCTTTTATGATTTTGAGAATGGCATTCCATGGCCAGCACACGTGTAACAGCCCAAGAACCTTTCTTCTTTTTTTTCCACCTAAAACATTTAACAGTTAAGAGAATGACAGCTACTTATTGCAAAATCAGGTCATACATGGTGGAGAGAAAAAAAAAATCATTATATCCCTCAACCCTGACTCTAATTCTTTATTTCCAAATTACATGGTCAAGTATATACTTTCTGTTTTTCAGTATATACATTCTCAAATGCTTCATAGCACAGGCTATATCACTGCCATTTTCAGCAATTCCCTTCCCATTCAAGATCACTACTTTTCTCATTTGTGCCATAGCAAGGTATGGCAATAATTTGTTTGTCTCTTCTCCATTTGATCTGCCACCCAGGCACATACACCCATCACAAATTTTGGAAAGAAGGAAAAAACATGATGCTCCTTATAATTTGTCCATATGAGTTGCCCAATAATTGTTAACTTGTACACAGAGCTTTTTGTTTCTTCTCTCAGTCACAGAAGTAAGTACAGCACTTTCTGCATTCACTCTATAGATTGTAAATTAAAGCACACATGACTGTACTGCTCAGAAGCATGTCTCACCACTACTCCAGGAAGACTGAAAGAAACACACAACATCTCAGTTGCTTTCTTTATGGAGCAGCACACAACTTGTTCACCCCGGGAATTAAGTCTTCTGTGGTCAACAGCATCATCTGTGGTGGGACATTTCTGCAGTATATGACCTCAAAATAAACCTTTGCACATAGATTGTAACATGAAGGATCACAGACAGAGGCTCGCTTCTGCATTAAAAAAAAACCCAACAACTTTGCCAAAAGGTTCCTGTGTAAAATGCAGCACCATGACATACTGTAGGATGACTTTGCTTACGAGCTAAATTCATTAACCTTTGTTCAAGGACTGCCAACATGAATTACTTGCTTTTTACAGCAATTAAAAAAGGGCACACATTAGAAAAATTAGTATAAATACATTAAGTACTAGGCACAAGACTAAGTGGCAGTAGGTAACAGAAAAAAGAAAGTGTTTTCCAGATGAACTCTACGGAAATAACACTAAAAGAAATCCCAGTATCCACATGAAGACTTCCATAAAAACATTAAATAAGAACACTTTGCTATTTTTCTTTTCACATTGCTGTTACTGTTTTTTAAGAAAATAATTTCACTCTGATTCTGTAACTTGAAAAAGGATGAACAGGACTGTACAAATAATCTGAAACTACCAACTGCATACATGTGAAGCATTACTACCAGCAGGCACAAATCTATCTTTAATCCTGGCTGGTTATTGGATTCTACTGCAAAAGACACCTTACTGTGTACCTGTAGCAAGTCTGATACACTTAAGCTGGCTTTCCTCTTGTCATAAACAAACCATGACATTCACATGAAATGGAGCTATCAAAACCATGATGGTTTAAAAATACTCTTATCTAAAGCACACTGGCTTCTCTTTTCTCATGCTACCACAGAGGAAAACTGTTTAGGTAACTGGAAAGGTACTATATCTCACAGTCTTCTTACAGTTATCCTCTCTAACGATCCGCTTTTGGAATATGAATCCTTACCAACAAAACAAACCAAGCATTTCTCTTCACAAATGTGAGAGTGCAAGGGTAGTTGGAGATTCTGGTTCCTACTACACAGTTATTCTAATCAGCTGTATGAAGTAGCCAAGGATTCAACAGACTGTAGTGACTGACGCAGAAACTAACACATACAAATGGCTGTCGTATGGATTTCTTGATTCTTAAGCTCACTCAGGTGTGAAGCATATAAGTCCAAATACAAGTGAGGCTGCAAGATTTAGGAGCCACCACTCCACACTTAGAGCAAGGTGAAGATACAATAATGTGCCTGGCAACCTGTACGGACAGAGAGATTCTGAGTTCTGTCAATCTAGCACCTTCATCAACCCTAAAAAATTACATCTGGGAATAAAGGTTCAAATGCACAGGGTAACCATATTGTGATTGGGTACTTGCTCTAAAAATATATAAACTCCAATTGCTTTTGTTGTTCTGCGAGTTCCAGAAGCCTCTAGAACCCAAAAATCAGAGTGTATGTTTATAGCCAAACCTTGTCTGTTTTATATATTCTATCATTTGTAACCTCACTAGGCCTGCATCATTCTTCCATGAGAATTTTTGTACAGTAACAAAATATGCAATAGACTGGCTCGGTGGGCAGTGCTCTAAACCGATCATACAGTTGACTAACATTACTGTCAAACTCTGACAAATTATGAGGACATTTAGCTAAGGGTTTTGGTGGCAATTTTATGTTACTGTCACACTATCTACAATTCTAAGTATTGATGTTCCATTTTGGAGAAAAACACCATGAAAGCTCTGATGCTTCAGAGAACAGAACCACTGTATTTGACTGGACAGCCCCTTGATCGTGCCTCGGAAGGTGCAGATATATATCTTTCTAAAGTAGACAGCAAGCAATGTAAAAGTTTCCCTGGTATAATTTTTCCAGACATGTCTCATGTCTATAAACAGGGGAAGAATAACACACTTTTGATGAGACATGGAAACTTCCATGGGACACAACTGTAGCTTGGATTATGGACCAACTGTTCAACGATCCTTGCTGATGCCCACTGCACAGAATGATGGAGTACCTGACCTTGCACACCCGCAGCACAGGGACCATGCAGTGCCTTCAGAGATACTTCTCTACTGCCACCAGCTGCTGCTTGAGCAAAGAAAATCTTCAGGAAAGCAGAGAACTGCAGAGTGGGGTGCTGCACAGCATGTGAAAAGGGAAAAGCACGTTTTGCTACTGGGACTGAGAAAAGGGATTACTAGGAAAACTCTCCAATAAATTAATCTACTGACAGAAAGTAAAGGACTATGACCCCCTTTTATTTACAAGTATAACTTTTCAATTAGTCAACATGAGAATTATTTGTACTGTCAAAAATACTTTTTAATGACAAACATCACAAGTTTTGTGAAATAGGCATTTCCTAAGGAATCTGAATGGCCTTAGGCTTATTTCCCTTTTTAAATCTCAGTTGGCCATATTTGAAAGCATCCAAACGTTGGAAGAAGTAGTTCTCCACAGTTAAAAAATTCTTCCTATTTTTGTGGGGATGGATAACCTAATAAAAACTCTTTTAGAGCTTCATACCCACATGGAACTTAGTTCTGGGTTACAGTACTTGAAATGATGGATTCTGCATTTTCATTAACTTTATACTAGAGTGGGACTGACATCAGAACACTGAAATCTTCAGTGATGAGATAGCTATGAACACAGGCAAGGGCTGCTACAGTTGAGAGCTAATATTTATGCTGGCTATCCAATAGCTTATAGAAAGTGAACCATGCACATTTGAGTAAGTGCCTAAAAAGGACAGAAACTGTTGCAGGTAATGCAAAGAAAAATTGCACACCTGAGGGATACAAACATGTTGCAATAGTAACAGACACTACAAATAGTTATGAACTGCAAGAACTGTTCCTTCCAGCAAAAGCAACTTCAAATGCTGTTAGTGGAAAAACTTGAGTTTTGGAAACCCAAGCACTGTCTTGTTTTCTACCAATGCATGCATAAATACTAAGAAGTAAATAGACTAACCCCAAAAAAGTCTATTCTGCCTGTCAAAAGTGGGTGCCTGAGGGTTGGTGTGGTTAGTTCCCTGCCGACAGGCTTCAGGGCAGCTCCTGTTAGAGATGGCTATATGCCTGGGAGATTCCAGCAATACTAGCAGCCCTGCATGAAAAGGGGACAAGAAACTACCCATCCTGTTCCCCGTCCTGAGTGGCATCTCTCCTAAATAAGTGGGATGGCATCCTTCAACACAGGCCAGAATTTTGTCACCAAAACCAATAAAGAGACTTCTAAAGTACTCTGGGAGAGCCTAACCTGCTCTGAAGTCGACAGGACTCAACTGGGCCTGCACTGACCAATGGACAGCCCCATTCATAACACAGTTCTTTGTCATGAGGTACTGTGCTTCTTTCACCCAAGGGCTACCAGGTGCTTCAGAGTCATGGAATCACTCAGGTTGGGAAAGACCTTTAAGATCATCAAGTCCAACTGTTACCATCACCATACTGAGAAACATCCCTCCTCCAAACAAACAAAAAACCAGAGGCTAAGACAGGCAAAGGGTAACCATGCTGCCGAAGGGCACAGAGCATTTAAACGAAGTATTACGGGCACATCACACTTCTCATTCAACCACTTCCCAACACCACCCTCTCCAAGCCTTTTTCCAGCCTCAGCGTTACACAATACATGCAGAACTACACCACCAGCCACAAGACATCATGTAAAGTGTAACCTGAGATGTATTAAGGCATCCTTTGATTAGAAAACATTATTAAAAGTTACAGCTACTATTATCTGAAGCTTCTATTCCTTCAAAAAGCATCATATTGGTACATTACCTGTCTCCTCCAGAGAGGTCTTCAACACTTCCAAACCCAGGGGTTGGCATTGGACATCCCATGTGCTTGAACTGAGCAATACGAGGCCTGGGAGCTGGAATTTTCCCATGAGACTTTTTGTGTTCCTGCTCCTCTTTGGCCCGGGTGTTCTCCCTGTCACAGATGAAACACTCGAAGCCATTCAGGTAATTGGGCAGAGTCATGTCATTCACACCCCACTCCCGCCTCTCCAAGCTCTCTAGCAAGAACTGGTTTTTGATTCCACCAAGGTTTTTATACTCTAGATACTTCATATATTCCTCTCCGTTCTTGTCCAGGAAATCAAGATACTCTGCCAGCTCTTGGGGGCTGGCAAAGTCATCTATAAGAATGATGGAGAGGTTGTTTGGCATCCAGTCCCGCACAGCTGGGGAGCCTCGGTAAACTGGGACAGCACCCAAGTGCATTGGACGCCACAGCTTCTCTGTCATGTAGTCATCACAAATTGCATTCTCCAAGGCCAGATGAAACTTGTACCTGGCGATAAAAGTCATAAATTCAGAATCTTCTGTAGTGGCTGTAGAAGTGTCTCTCAGTCGCTCACTGGGAAGCTCACGGTTATGCAGGCATTTCCCGTAAGAGTCAACCTAAAATAAAAACCAGAGTTATTACAAAGTGATTTTTTTTTCCCCTGAAGCTTGTTTTTAGAGCTTGCTGTTCCCATTGCATTCCTAATTCCCATCTGTTCCTAGCTGCCTTAGTTTAGCTTCACTTTCACTGTTAAGTTCTTTCCCTCGTGACTATTCCTAAAGTCCCAGTTGTAACTGCTTTAGAGGAAACCAAGTGCTCTGTTGCAAAAGCAGCATAAACTGTGCTACAGATTGGGGCTGGGCAGGAAAGAGTGCAGAGAAAGGAAGACATCACCCAAAAATGTATTTATTAGCAGATAACTAAAAAAACCTGAGAGGTAAGGAAGGGCATTCAACTTTCTAGGTTAATTTAAAGCCATCTTTCTACATAACAGAGACACAGTACTTTTCCAAACAGCTATTACACCATTCCTACCAGTTGCAGCAGGCTGGCAACTTTTTTTTCCATTTGTTAGACTGAGAAATATTCATGCAGGGAGCTAAAAGAATACTGCCCCAAAAATGAAAGGCAATACTCTTGGATCTGGGATTTGCTTCATACTTTTAACAGTTCGGAGTTGTATTTTTAAAGTTATTTTGGTTTTGCTTCACTACTGACTACACAATGAACTTGCACAGTAAGTTAATCACTACCAACAGAAATAACTAGAAAAAAACATGTTTCAGGTAAAGACTAAAAACTTTTTTTTCCTAGTCTACTATCCTTCAGATTTTTTTTTTAAAAAGCACTAAACGTTTTTTTCTTCTTGGATGAAACAAAACTATTTCAGCTCACAAAGCCACCCTCCATCAGCTGTGCCACAGCAGTACAAACCACCACAGAAATTACCTCATCCTACCACAAGGCAGACAAGGAGCAGCTCCTCAGAACACCAAAACCTGCCTTTTTGTTGCACGCTTGTTCTTTCGAATCGGCAGCCTTCCTGTACACCAATTTAACGATGCAGATTTCAGCACTCCTAGCACTTGGTCAAAGACCAAGCTAATTCATGCTTGGCCCAACTTGTGACTGATCCCAAGTCTGGCCAACTCCACCACTAAGAGCCACCATCAGGCCTACCTACTGGCGTGCAGTGTAGTTTAGCCCACGCTTTGGGAAGGAATACAACTAGTTTTTCTGTCCAGCTTGCAGTCGGCATGCATCCCGTTACGATTCGTGTCTTGGCTAAAAACAAGGACAAACAAACCCCATTAAAAAGAGGTGAAGGGGGCAGCCGGGCGGGCCCAGCTTCTACAGCAAGACCACGACGCAGCTTCCCTACCTGGATGTATTTCATGAGCTCCCGCACGTAGCGGTCCCTGTCTGAGGGCACATCGCAGTGGGACTGCATATACAGCACCGGGGCATAGCCCTTCCGCCGCCACGCGTCCTTCTCGGCCAGGGGCACCGCCGGGCCCCGCAGGTACCCCACGCCGGGCAGCCATTGCAGCGTGAGGGGATAGTCGGACTCTCGGCGGAAGGTGGCCGTGTAATTGAAGAGCCGAATGCCGGGCGGGTGGGACAGCACGTAGTTGTTCATGGGGGACTCCTCGTGGAAGAGCGCCCAGGTCTGGTGAGGCAGGCGGGGCAGCGGCGCCTCGTAGGCCCTGAAGTCGGTGCCGTAGAAGATGAGGGCCTTGGTGCGGCGGTGCCGGGCCACCCGCCGGCTACGGGTAACAAGGCAGGAGCCGCGCGGGCAGTCGATCCGCTCCGTGTCGCCGGGGAAGTGGGGGAAAAGGCTCCCGCTCCACCACAGCAGGATGGGCAGCGCCTTGTTGCTCCGCGTGTCGTTGTTGCCGGGTCCGCGGTAGGACGCGGCAGCGACGAAGGCCGCGCCCGGCGGGACGGCATCCTGCGCCCACCCCTCTGCCCCGCACGGCTCCTCCGGCACCGCCTCCAGCCCCTCCGCGGCTAGCGCGGCCCCCGCGCGCCAGGCCAGCGCCACCGTCACCCAGAGGCAAGCGGGCCCCCTCCACGGCCCGCAGGACGGCCTGCCGCCACCCATGCCCGCCGCCCTCGGCCAGCCTCGCCCGGCCGGCCCAGGAAGCGGCCTCGAGGGCCCCGCCCCCGGGCGGCGCACCGTGACGGGCCGCGCCGCCAGTGGCCGCAAGGGGCGCAGCGCCCAGCGGGGCACGGCCAGGCCGGGGAGGGCCGAGGGCGGCCCCAGTGGTGCGGTACAGCCCCTCGCCTCCTGACACGCGGTAGCCTTAATGCGAACTCAAGCGGGTGGCAGCGTACTGCAGCCCAGGCGGGCGGACCGGGGCAAGGCGGGAGCTGTAGGGCTGTAGAGCGAAAGCAGCTCCTGCTGCCGTCCCCAAGGAGGGAACAGAAAACTGCGGCTTCCAGTAAGAGAAATGGTGTGGGATATTAATAGCTACAGGTAGGGTTAAAGCTCAATTGAGGCTTACCAAAGGGAGTAACACTGCCACTGGGAAAGGAGGCTACACTATAAAAAGTGCCACTCAGTTATGGAATTGCTAAAACCTTCAACGTCATTGCTTAAGAGATAATTCATAATTATTGTGATTGGGATTAAGTTATCAATTCTAATACAGGACATGAGTCAGTATGGACATGAACAAGTATTCTCTCTCTGAGGAACAGGTTAAAACATGGGGAACATTTTCCTTTTGAAAAGTTAGGTCTGGAGATTTCAGGGGCAGGATGCAGCAGCACAAACCAGTGCAGAAAGACTGCCACCGCACCAAGGCTTCCCCACCAGCTCCTCCACCAACATCATGACAGAATGCGAGCATGTGGGCAGTGCAAGGCAATCCCAGACCACCGCTGGAAGGGGTGCTGCCACAAATTTGCCTGAAAGCACAATTTACTCAACGTGATTAACGTACAAGATGCTCAAGACCCATCATTATCACACTAGATCAGTTCAGGAGCAGATTATGGATATAACATACATCCTGTAGGAAACAAGTCTCAAAAATACTCTGCAGCGAACTCAGTGTCATTGGATATTTAGCAATGATTGTCTTGTGCTTTTTCATACAGTGTTGCAGGGTTATCAGCACATTGTATAATATCAATGTTCTAGGCTACAGTCAAGTTACACTGCCAGTTCACTCTGAACTTTATTTTTGCAATTAGCACCCCCCTCAAAAAAACCCCACCCAAAAACCACACAGAACACCCCCCACTCCCCCCAACCACCCAGGTTCCTTGCTATTTTACCTGTGAAATAGCAGCTCCAGTTCTGACAAATTAAGATTGCAGAAATCTTTAAAGATACCTTGTGTTAAAGGGAATACTTTCCAAAGCAGACCAAAAAACCCCAATCAATCCAACCCAAGCTGTGCAGTGAAAGTGGAAATCTTGCAAAATGAAGTTCAGAAGGGGCAGAAAGTTAAATTTTCAACTAAGCAAAGTAACACTGAGATTAAACAGCACCTTTTGCCTGTTGACTTCTGTTGAATTTCTTTTCACCATTCACTATGAATAAAGGAAAGACTGAACTTGGTCAGCAGACTGCATTGTAAAGGATCAATCAGCTAAACTTAATCCCTTCCCACTTACTCCCTCCTGCCAAAATACAGGGCTTGAAAAAATAAGCAGTATTTATTTACTAACAATGACATAAAATACATCTTAATATATTTTTATTTCTTTACAAATTAAAAGATGCATTGGAAAAACAAGTGAAGAAAATGAAAGGTTCATTTATGATTTCATTTCCACCCCCACACCCCCCAATATTAATACTAGAAATTAGTATTTGTGGAAGTCTGTGGTTGCTGCGCCTTATATTCCTGGGAAGTTGTTTTTCCCCTCTGGTTAAAAATCATCTAGATTTTTTTGGTTGGAGGCAGTACATGGAGTAAAAAGTCAGCCACATTCATACAAAAACGCTGAAGGTTCTGTCAACTACATCTTGAAAGAGTTTCTCCATTACAATTTTCATATTCCCCTTTCTGTGTAGTGATGGGAGGGAAGACAAACTAGCAGCATTAGAAGAAAAATGGATTTATATATACATGCTACAGGATACAGAACTAAAACCACAGCCAGGTATTTTTTCTGATTTTAACAAGGATTTTCCTCTGAAATATCAAGCCCAGATAATATGTCCTCTAATCCACCCACATTCTTCCTTCTGCTTTTAGTGCTAATTGTAGCTTCAACTCCTGGGTATTGTAAGAACACTTGTTAAGTGTTCAAGCTAAAATATACAAGCCCCCTTTCAAAACTGAATAAACAAAGCCCTTAGAATTCAGAATTTAATTTACACTCCCTCCCTCTTTGCAGGAGTCTTCTCATCCCCCCTTGCAGAATGGAGCAGCAGAGTGGCCAAAGTGGATGGATTAATCTGTCTGAGGTATTTCAGTTTAACAAACAGGCTTATAAAAGGTTTTGTGCAAGCTGATCAGTGGATAGAATGGGGGAGGGTAGAAACATCAGTAATGAAAAGCTCCTCACTGTGGCCCAGATGCTTCCAATAACCAAAATCAGGTACTTGCAATACCTGCTACTGTACAGTCTAAACCTTACAGCTTTTATAACCTCTTCCTTGTATTCCAGGGTATAAAGCAGTCTCACATTGGCAGTGTAGCTCAAATTCCTGCTTGCTTGCTTCCTTTCACAACAGTGCTTGAAAATGGCTTCTTCCTTATCATACAGTTCCTACATAGCCCCACATCACCTCGTTAAAAGTATTTTCTGCTTAAGGTTAAGAGGCTTTTGTTCCCACCGCCATCTGGATAGACAGGTAAGCTCTGCAGGAGGGGCCATGGAACACGGATCAAGTAGGACACTACAGAGCTGACCAAACAGAAGGAAAGGAGTTGCCACACACAACAAAGCACCATCTCTACCCTACGCTGCTTGGAAGCCACTGATTGTTGCTTACTGAACTATTACTTCATTACAGATTTGCACAGCAACGTATAGTACAGGGAAGATTGTGGAAAGAAGTTTGCCCTGCTGCCTCCTGGCTCACCATTTATTTCCTTTCTTGTGGATTTCTGGCTCAGCCGGCCTGATGCTCTGCAACGCCATGTTTCCCTCTTGAGGAGACCAAACGTTTGGCTGCTTCAGCTCCCATCACCTGACCTGCCTCTTGTCCTCTGACCTGCGCATCCTCTTCACCCTTGGAGCATGCACACGCCCATACAAACACACAGCAACTACCAGAAGTTTTGAAGAGTTAGCGCTTTTTCACCCAATGTTGAATCATGTACAGTGAACTGAAAAAAACTACATTCATTACAACAGGATTAGCGAGCATGGGGTGGGGGGTGAACTCCTGCCAAGCACAGGAAACAATTTAGATACAAGTAAAAGACCTGGTATCAAAGGCCTTTTTTGTTTGTTTGTTTAGCCCTCACCAGGAAAATTTTTTCATCTCTCATATGGGACTGGGAGAGGTTGAAAGGATTTCTGCTTATGCAATGTGTATTAAAAATTATGGAATTGTACAGATTTCTACGTTGTCCTTGTTGAGGGCGCTGGGCCTTCTGATCAGGTCATTAGTAGACTGAAATGTCACTGCTGAGTTCCAGCACCACTCCCTCCTCTAGCTCAGTAGCTGCCGAATCTCCTTGTGCATGTGACACAGGAAGTCCACATATGAAGCTCCCCCACTCAGGCTCTTGTCCTCCACTAGAAAGTGCTTGAACAGCATTTCCAGCTTATCTTCTTGCTTCACAATTATTAACTACAAAAAAACAAAACAAAACAAACCCACAAACAAAACCAACAGTGAGTATTGAGCAAAATTAATATTCTGGAGAAAGAGTGCAAAAAGCTAAATAGCTCAAAAACCCATAGACAGATAACCAGAATCACAGCATCTATAGCTTATGTGCTTTGACTTCTGTAACTAAGCTGAGGTAGTTTCAATCCTTTTTACATAGAAGGAAAATACCATGTACTTAGCCTGTGCAGTAGTATATTATAACAGGTCTGAAAAAAAATAGTTTTAGAACTATGGTAAGCACAGAAGTCCAAAAGTAGTAACAATTTTTTTTTCAGATCCTTGAAAACAAAGTTTGAATCACATTTATGAGATAAGGATAAGTAAGTTCAGCACTACCAGGCATCACTACTCTGCTAAAAGGAAAAAGTTTTTAAAGCTACAAGTGGGGGACAAGATTTTTACCTTCATGTAGCGGGATCTCTGTGCTTGAAGCATGTCAACAATAGATCGTACTTTCTTTGAAAAGGGATTCTCCAAGACAGGCAGGGTACACTGGAATGAAAGATATCCAATCCCCATTAGTCACACAAAGTAAAGCAACATCAAACAAAACTCAGCAGTTTTGTCTTGTTACATAAAGGCAGAGAGGTCTACCCCCACTAACATTCAATCTCTTTGACATCAACTAGTTAAAACATAACATATCAGAATTAAAGGTCCATTCATTCCATTTAGATATTGACTGTTTGCCTCACCGTCAGTGGAGATGTGGCTTGTCAAATAAAGCTGTAGTTTCACATACCTGTGCTTCTCTTGTTCCTAATGTGAACAAATGAACACTATTTTCTCAACTTGCTTTCTCACTGTTTTATGTTTGGGGCAACTATTAGAAACACTAGCTCCCACACTGCCACTCAGCTCACCAAGGCATTGCTAATCTGAGTGAAGGATGACACTCCAAAGAGGTTCTGGATCAGGCCTTGCTGCACGTTGACTCCCACCCACACAAAAATGTTCAAGCCATTCTCCAGCAGGTATATGTCACCCTTGGAGAGACGTTCTTCTGAGTTCCGGATTGCTGCTGGCAAGGAGTCACTGTCAACATCTGCTTTGGTCTGTTTTACAGTGAAATAAAAAAAAAATAAAAAAAATAAAATCAAGGTTATAAACCAAGAACATTTTGTCCCAAAAAGTTTTACCACTAAGACCACAATGGTTTCCTCATTTCTAGGACCCATAATATTGCAAAGCTGTGTCCAACATATCTTCCTTAGACTAATTTTCTTACAAATATGACACAGAAGCAAATGAGACACACTTAGTCAGCAAAAGAGAACATAAGGCTGCTGTGAAATCACTCTGTAGTTCTAATATTGCCTCCTGTAGTAGTAGGAATGTAATTACTCAGCTCTATTCAATCAACTATGGCACTCAAAATTTGTAACAGTACCTGGAGTTGTCCTGCAATGATGAAAGTTGCTACATGAAGTTACAAGATCTTTTGAGAGATTATGAAAGGGTCAAATATTTCTTCTTTGTCTCTAGTCACACACTCACACTTCAGAAAAACAACCCCCAGCAAATTCACAAGATGCAGTAATGCATCTATCACTGTAGAATTAAGTGAAGTATCCCAACAGATGGCAGATGCCAAATCCTTCTCAAATCCCTTTCCCTTGCTAAAATATAAATGTCAGTCTTTACAATGATTTAAGGCAGCAACAAGTCTCAAGCTGCAAGAATATCCTCAATTACCTACCAGGGGCAAAAGCCTGGGATAAAAGAAAACATTCGTTTCTGCCACATCCATGGATGTGACTAACTGACGAATGTAGGCACGGTCATCCGTTGTGACCTCCGGGCCAGGCTGAAGGACATCACTCTTCAAGACACAATTCAAGTACACAGGAAGCAGCTTCATGCATTCAGGGAGGATCAGCTACAATTCACAGAGAAAAGCTGGTCAGCTGTCTTGCTGAATAAGCTCATGTTTGACAAAACGAGGTTTGCATGAACTAGCAAAGTGTGGTACAGCTGTGAGGAGTGAAAGCTGATAGTCTAATTATATCATGGACTTGTAAAAGTAACATAAAACTTTTCCCTGGAACAGGCAGTGCTTCCTAGGCTCCAGACAGATGTCCAAGAAGCCATTCTCAATTACATTTTTACTTGCAGTCTCTGCTTCCACAAGTCTTCTCTTTGCAAATTTCTGCTGAGCAAAGCAATTGCCTTATTTTGAGCAGGTTAAGTAGGAAGTAGCTCTCATTCCCTTTAATACCTGTGACCATGATTCAGGTAAAAGCATCGACATTTACCTGGCCAGCAGAAGAGGGACTAGCACAATTCTTTCGATAGCAAGCTAGGATCTGGGCACACTGGTTGATCAGTGCATCTCGTACAGTCTTTACTGGACTACCCAGAACTCCACGATATGCTGCACAGAAAGAAGAGAAATGGATGGCTGTTGTCAAGTGATCATTCATGAAGAGTAAAAAACCCACCACTACTTCCACAAAGTAAATGTAAACAACTATTGCTTATTAAAGTCTTTTTTCCCCCCACCCTTTCAAACTTTTTGGAAAGAGATGATACGTTCCTATTGAAGGTCTGAAGAAGTTAATTTACTCCCTTTTATTACATATTCTTCAACTTTCTACCTCCCACGTACTTGAAAACCCACTTAGTCATACTTGTAAGCATGGGTACTATAAAAACTTCTTTTACAGCCTGGACACTTTTTCTTTAATGGACTGAAAACAGACTGTTTCTTATATTTTAATGGCGATAACCAGACATAACCCTAAGTCTCTGTTGGCATTTCAGGCTTTTACTGCAAACTAGAAAGTGTAAATAGGCTACAATACATAAAAGTACTATATTTAACCTAGATCTATAAACAAAAGTGACCACTTCCTATTCCTGGAGCTAAATTCTGGAACAGCTAAAGAACCAGTCCAAAAATAGATACAAGGATGAATTCAGACAGCTGCCAATACAATTTTTTATTAAAAAAAAGTTAGGCAAGAATTTGTATGAAGGATAAGCCTACAATCTCTATCTGTAGCTCTTATCCTAAGTAACAATAGCATCATCACACCTTTATACTCTTTCCCATAAATGACTGAAGTATCAGGATTGCCAACTGACTGAGAATAAGCAGGTGTCACTGGATGACAAGCAGCATATTAGCAGCAGTCACAGGTTGGAATTCCTGTTGCCATATTTACCCTTACCATATTTAGCCAAGTAGTTGATGAGCGTGTCCGTCTCACAGTTTCGATAGAGGTCAGCAAGCTGCGTGCAACAGTTTAAGGACAGGTTGTGAATACGCAGTCGTCGCTGTCCTGCGCAACTTGTATACAGCAGAGCACACTGTAGGAGACAAAAATACCAGCATATGGAAACATGAAGGCCTACTACAATGAGAAAAGCACGGTTTGGATGCATTTTGTTAAGAGCTATGACTCAGATACCTCAACAACTAAGGTAATTATGTAAAAAGACTTGCACAATAAGCTAACAGCATATGCTAAGAATCAGGACCAATGAACGATAACATGCAGCAATGTTAGCAGTTTGTATTCAGGGAGTTAATCTTGGAAAACAGATTGTATGCTGAAAGGTTAAGGGCATAGTAAGGGCCAGAGAGAAAGAATCAACAGTTCCTTGAAGCAGTGTCTAATAATTCAGTTCAGAGCGACCTCATCCTCTTCTGCAACTGGCACTCTCCCCAGTTGAGATTTCTTTCCCCCATGACACAGTTTTGTTGACAATTCTTAATTAACTGACTTTTTCCCAGAAAGCCTGCCCCCTCACCTGAAGGAGTGCACCGTTGTCTTCACTCAGTTTGTCATCATGCTTGAATTCCACGGTGATTGTTTTATCACAGTCCAAACCTGCCATCTCTACATCAGTTGTGTTGCTCATATAGAAAGCTCCAAAAAAGTCAGTTGCTCGAATACCTAAAATGAAAAACCCCAACATGAAACACAGTGTCCAACAGAATAACAAGACAGCCAGCCTTTGAAGCCCTGAAAATGCTGTCATCAGTGACCCTAAGTTATCTTGACAGATTTCAGCATGGATCTTTGCTCCATCTCAACACAAGTATTAGGATTCCAAAGCTTTAGCAGAGCTTTTTGCATAGACTAGTCTCAAGATGTTTTAAATGAAAAAAGTTGTTACTTCCCACATGACATGCTTGAAGTGGTCAATTTATTAAGCCTCATTCATGCCAACACACACCTGTGCTTGTGCGCACCCTCATTACAGCGTCAAATCCCACTTCTTTCTGGACATCTCTTCTCAAGTCATTCAGGAACCTGTCCTGGTCCGTCTCCAGCTAGAACAAAACAATAATTCAAGTTTCATGCTCCCATAAATCAGAAATTCATAAACTGTAAAGTAATTGAGAAACATGTATTTTCTCCTGCAATTACTCAAAATCAACCATCAATGCAGAGCTCAATGCCCTGCTATAATAGTACTGTGCTGAAAGGTAACATTGTGATTTTTCTTCTTCTTGATATTGTGTCAAAACATAAAGCTAAAAAAATAATTGTTTAAAATGTGGAAATTTAAGTAGCAATTCATTTCCAAAGTAGTACTTGGTCACTGTGGGTCACACTATGAAGAAAACCCTTATAACTAAGCAATAATTCTCATTTATATTTAATACCAGTCTGGGTCAATGCCACTCTTACCTGGAAATATGCATACTTATAAATGGAACCTCCTGTCTGGTAAGGTACTACACCCAGTGTCGCCACATCTAAATACTGATTTGGAAATAGGAACAGATCCACACAGCAGCCCTGAGCCACACAGTCCTTGGCCAAGTTGTTGTAAAAGCTTGTTTGTGGTTGAAACAAAGTCTATAAAAAGAAGTCAAGAGGTGAGATTGGTAGTTAGTGGTAAGAAAAGTGAGATCAAATTTATAATTACAGTCAATATACTTTTATACATTATGCCTCTTTTCAGGTAAATTAGGATCATATCAATTCTTCCTGACCCTGCTTTTACAGACCTATTGAGTATTAGGAAAATTACTATGCATCTTACTTTAATTTTAAGTTCAGCACATTCACTTTAACCCAGCTCTGGTATTTTATCCTGTGTAAGAATATAGAGCTCTCTCTTGGTGTTGTACCAGAGCGGTCTTTATAATGTCAAGTCTACGCAGCTCTGCTTGAGAGCAGAAGATAAAAGTGCACTGTTAAAAGACATTAGCTGTGACATCACATGCTACCCTCGTAATTTTTTTAATGCTGGTTAAGAGTTATTTTATCTCAGAAAGAGTGTAATATAGACATGTAATGTAATTATCATGCAAGTCATTATTACCTTCTCCTTATCTGTGTTGATCAGTTTCCTATCATCCCTGTTCTTTAACTTCCCTGGGGCCTCTGCAATGGGCAAAGAGGTGTGGAAAATGAAGAGCTTGCCAGCACACTCAGCTGCCTGCAGGAAAGCGAGTGCAAAAGTGCAGGTTAGAAACAGTTATAAAAACTGTAAAGGAAACTGTGATTCAAGAACAAGCATTCAAGCATCCTCATTACGTCACTTCTTCATGTTAGGAAGACACTTTACCAGACACACAGGCTCAGTGATTAACTCAGTGGTATCTAACACAGAGAGAAAAGGACACAAAACAGTAAGCAGGACTCTGTTACAAAAGGTTTTGTGCAAACGTATTAGATTCTTCTCAGATTTGCAGTTACTGAGTTTGTGGAAGAGTCACAGAAATGGCAAAGGATTTTGTAATCTGAATTTCAACAGATGATTAATCATAAGTCAACATGTCAGCACTAGCCAGTGTTCAGTAGGCTATTTTCTGATACATAGTATGTAAACAATCAATTAGTAATTTATATGATTGCTTGATTGAACAATTGTCATGAAAACTGAGTTGAAGAGATACTTCTAAGGACTTAACAAATAGAGCTATATGAACAGCTTTGGATGGAACCAATACAGGCAATCAATTCAATCAATATATAAAAGTCAGAGTTAGATCATACATGTAATTAACTGGGAGAAATACTGGCATGGAAGAACTTTAGGAAAGTTTTACTTGGTTAGCACATCCACAGCAAAACACTATCTTTGACATTGTACTGGAGCTTTAAGCACAGGATCAGAAAGACACTATGTTACAGAACTCCACAAGGAGACATAACAGATTTCAGCACTTGGTTTAAACATTGGAGGGTTTTTTTTGTTTTTGTGTTTTTCTAAAATTTCTGTAGGTCCTGTAAACTGTTCAAAACAAATCTCAGTTACCTGGCTGGTTTTAAGCCACATCTTGTACGCTTTGAGCAAAAGTTATTTTTAAAAATTTGTGTAGAGAACAGATGGCTAGCTACATAGAACCAGAGGTACACATGCTTGAAGTCTGCTACAAGGAGACTTATGAAAAGCTTTAGAATGGTCATCTTCATGTGTGTTAGCAGAATACACAATTTCAGAGTACTCAGACTGAAAACAAGTTGCTATGACAATGCATTTACTAACCTTAAGTGCCTCCAGCCCAGCTTGAATCACAGGTGCAAAAACAGTTTCTGTTTCTCTTGTGTCTGCAAACATTTCTGGAATCTGATCCAGCAAACTAGCAACGAATAAGAAAAAAGGGGGAATTCAAGATTCCATTTTATTGAAAAAGCCACACAGTTGCAGTTGATAACCTGGGAGACTGAGGTGGTTTAAACAGAAGTCCCTAATGTGCCTGTAAATTTGCATAACTTTTTTACATTATCTGGCATCTCATCATTTACCTGTGAAAAAAAAATGACACTTCATTTTTCATTGGGTTCTCTTATGCATATACTCTGTGTGTGTTGTATAGCCTCAACTGATGTCTATTCCAATACCTCTTCTATTTTCCTGCTCTTATTAGTAAATTTTGGAATATATTAAAACTCTTAGGAAAGACTAGCGACACTTGGCATCTGTTTGCCAAGCCCCCTGTGTACTGTTCAAAGATTAATAGGTTTAATCCACAGTTTTGCATTTATGCTTGTTAACACACTACAAAAGACTCCAGAAATTTTCTTTAAATACATGCAGTGCCAGGTGTAGTTCCCACAACATCACTAGCTACACACTACAGTTTAATTACAGTTCAAGTATCACGTTAAACAGTCTGCCAAAACATTCCTAACTTCTCTTTCCTTCTAGATTTCTCTTATCTATCCCACTCACTCAATTTTCTTCCCAGAACCCAAATTAGGCACCACCATTGCCTCAGTTTAAGGCAAATGCCTAACTAACTGTAAAGACAGTGACTCTGTATTCTTATGACTTTCACTCTGTACCATTCTAGTTGTGTTTTGGATTTTGCTGTTTGGGTTTTTGGTGTGGGTTTGGTTTCCCCCTTCCCCCCCCAACAAAAATGCCCTTCTGCATTAAATCTCCTTATACATTCTATCTGCTAAGTGAACTACAAGCCAAATACACCCTTACCCCATGAATTTTCCTATCCAAATTTGACAACTTAATTTGAAAGTGTATAGGAAGTTAAAACACAAGGAGCGACAATAAAGTGACAAATACTCATTGAACACCTGAATCCACCAAACAAGAATTTTATTATACACATTGTAATAAATTTCTATTACCTGGCAATAACTGTCCTGGACTCGTTCACATTCACCAGAAAACCATCAAGAAGTGGCACAAACATATCTGCCACATCTGAGACAACCATCATTTGTGGCTGGGCCAGTGAGCTCTTCACGTTATAGAAGTGTAACACTTTGTTGTAGGTGACAAAGCCTACTCGAATGGCTGATTCTTCCATGTTGCCTTCCCTGCAAGAGACAGACTTGATTTCATTATCTACTCAGATGTGAAGGCATTACAGGGAATCCAACACAGTGAGATATCAGCAAAAACTGAAAGGAAGGAAAATTTATCTTCATGTAGAAAGGTATCCAGAAAGATCTTCTGCTTGGCCTTGTTCTCAAGAAAAGTTTGACAGGATTATCAAATGTTTTAATTTCTAGCTCTTTTAAAAGGGAAAAAGTGAGTTTCCCCCATTCTGACTGGCTACAGTAGTACACACAATGTACCTACCTGGGCAGGTAATCTATGAGCGACTTTAATTCTTCACATATTAGCCTCACTAAGCCACTCTTCACAGCATTGTAAGACACATCAATCATGAAAATGAAAGCAGGTGGACTGGGAAATTTATTGTCCTGTAGAAGAGAGGGAAGAAATTATATTATGGCTATAAAATGAAGCCCACAACAGTCCTATAACATGGACAAATCAACGCTGGTCAAAACTCTAGAAGCTTTCACATACTTTTCTACTCATGAGCAGTAATTGTTGTTTTAGATCATTCTCCCATCCCTGCCAAACTGACGTGTAAGCATATTGTTCTTGAAATAGGCTGAGATTACATGCTCTAGACTGATTTTGCCATTGCTCAGTGAACAACAGGCTAGTTACAACTAAATCAGACAATTAACAGGACTAGAGCAAACAGGGAAAGTAGACAGGGAACTTTCCTGCTGGTTCTCGAGATTTTGGAATCTAAGCAGACTTGATATAGGCAATTTCATCAATATAAAGCAAAATAGTTTTCCCTGATGACCACAACCTATCCCTTCTACTTAAATATTGGGTTTGCTTTGGGAAAGACCAAACTTGTTTTCAGTCAATAGTTTTCTGAAGTCTATAGGTCACACTGGAAGGAGCATGCAGAGCAAAAGCAAAACAGAAGACCCTTAAAAAAGCTGGGAAGACTGCATCTTGTTTGAATGTAAAAATGCTTCTTGTGCTGTTAGAAGCAAGACAATGAGGTTTTTTCCCTTAAATTGAAGTACAGCTGATGCCTCAAAGTAACCAGGTTAAAGTTGCAACATTTAGGCATCTATTTTCCCAGCATTTATTTCAGCAGAGACATAAGTTGTTTTAATAAACACCTTGCATGTTTTTTTCCCATTCCTTAGAAGTTAGTTATTATTTAAATCTTTAAGTGAACCAGCTCTGACAATATATATTTCCACACTGTTCTTGTGTTTTTAACTACTATGACTGTATTTGAAATTTAAGTTCACTAGATAAAGTTTGTCTTAGGCAACAGGTGGCACATTCTATAGTTACTACTGTTGGAGAGATTCAAGAAAGGTACGTTCTCCAGCCCCAAGCACTACAGCAAGGGAGCCCCTCCTGCAGAACTGCTACAGTAACAGCAGCTATAGCTGCTTATATAGGCCCAGAAGAGAATCCCAGAGGAAGCTACATCAAAATTATATTATGTTATATGTGATCAAGACTTCCTCTACTTTGGGAAGTAAGTAGACAAGCACATCAGCTTACACAAAGTGGAGTGGATTAATACTGTTGATTATCTCTGCCAGCTAGAAAGCAGCCCTGGATAATTAATGTAATTCTTACTTTTAGGAAAACAGGCACTTTAAACACAAATCAAAATACAGTAATAAGCACATACTACTGTACCTTGCAGTAATCAACTGTTGCTAGAAACTCATAAGACCCCAGTGATAATTCAGGTCGATCATAGAAGTCTACTCGCTTTCCAGTATGATCCAAATGCTGGAAGTAGTGAGGTGGCACTGGGGAAACAATTCAGTTCAATCACACACCCATGATAAATCCTGTGACTACAGAGCTAACGTGACAAGAGCTGTTTCACATTAAACTCCAGTAAAGCTACTAGCACTCTGTACTAGCATACAAGTATTAAAAATGTTAATGTAATTTAAGAGCATCATTAGAGACACTATTGTACTTCTCTTGAATCTCATTTTACATTTCATATCACAAACATCAGTACAATGCACTCTTCTGGATCTCCTGAAGGATTTAGTCCAAAGGAAAATTAGAACAATCTTGTACAAGTAGTAACCAATGACTTACAATACAGTTTGAGGCAAACCACAGGCTACAACCATCACTGGCTCGATTCAGGCTTACCAAAAGAGCTCCTTATTTTACTACATGAGCCAGCTTTTTTCCTTCCCTTCCCATGCTGCACAAGCACAAAGCTTTCTAGACACACTCAGGTACAGTGACTGACCTAATCCTATTGTCAGAATACACAGGGAACTTCTTACAAGTGGCCTGTAAAACATTATGGAGGAGGAGACCAATCTATAACCACATGCCCAGTACTTTTGTGTTGGTACTAGGCATCAGAAGGTAAAATGAGAATTAAGGTTTTGCCTACAAAGGGGAGCTGCAAAAATAAAGAAGCATTTCCCTTGTGCCCTGAGAACTACCACGATAGTCCCTCCTGCAGAACTGCTAGGGTGACAAAATCTATTCCAGTTACAGTTGCCTATATACCTCTAGGGCAGAGTAAAATTAGATTGTCTGTAATTGTAGTATTCATCACCTTTCAATTATTCTAAGTGTTAAAAGTTTCAACAGTTCAAAAGGAAGTGATACCATTGTGACTATGTATACATAAGCACCTATCACTCTAAGTACACATCCAGTATAAGCTAATTACCCGATTGTTTCACAGAAAAAACCAAGTTGTTCTCAAGTATTAGGTGCAACTACGTTTTATTTTCACAGCATTGATTTCACCAGCAGTGTCTGAGCCTCTCTCCCTTCTGTGCCCCTGCTCAATAGCTGCAGGTACAGCCAATCATAGAGCTGCTGAGCGAGCAGGGACAGGGAATGCATGCAGGCTGAAAATCACCAGACAAAAAAGGTTTTTTTAAAACTGGCCGTTTCTAGCCTCCAGCAGCTTCCCACTTTGCTTTGTACAGTTATGCAGTCAGACGATCAGAACAGCCCATTGAAAGCCATTAACACTAACAAATGAAACACTCAAAACACTATCCTAATGTTCGCTGTACCTTACATTAATTCCATTGTGCCTTCAAAGCACATCTAGGGATGTCATGCTGTGAGCAGCTCATAGTGACTTCTGCTTAAAAGGAGGTATGTTTTATATTAATTTAGAAGAGAACTAAAATTAAGTGCCATATATTAAACAATCCTATTCAGCTGTTAGGTTTAGCTGCAATCTCTAAGCAGTCTCTAACAGGCTTTGCAAGGGAAAAAAACAAATTCCTAACTCATGCTCCTTACTGGATGCTCAACTCACTCTGTCATTGAAAAATACTCTAAGAAAATAGAGCCATTTTTCAGACCACAGTATATTATGCCACAAGTACCTCATATTAAAAATTTGGTACAATACTGAAATGCATAAGCACCTACTTAATTTGAACATCATTTCAGAACTGAGCACGGAGTATGTTTTATAATGGATTTTTTTTAGAAAAACTAAACACACATAAAAGCCCAGGATACATTATAAATGATGCTAACATGGTCAAGACTTACTGGTTTGCATCTTGTTCAAAGATCATTCTAGAGACCAATTTCCAGAAGAAAACTTACCCTCAGTGACACAGCTGCAGAAACAACACTGGAACCTCCTGCCACCCTCAATAAATTGCATAAAAGGGCACATGTAAGCCTTGCACCTATTACAGCGGACAGGACCAGATTCTCCATGGTCTACCAAGTAAGGAAGGTTCTGTGGAAGCAGGGGAAAAAAAGCAAAGGTAGGTCACATGGTGATGGGATAGAAGCAGCTGCATATATCGTGGAGCTTAAAACTGTTATTTAGCATTCTGAGAGCTGTGGGAGAGTGCAGGGGGTGGGGGAAGCCTGAACAAGTCTCATGTAAATGCTATACAACTCCAGTTCTAGCATGGCAGTTTTCTGTGGGCTGCAGTCCTTAATGGGCTATTCCACTTGGACATAAACAAGTGCTTTTGCATGGTGCTGCACTATTTCATATAGTAGCCAGCTTGAAGAGCACAAGGAGGAGTACCACAAGCACAGATGTATCCCAAGCAAGTACAAAAGACTAAACACATGCAAAGAGTGGCTGTGATAATCTCATGGGAGTGAGCATACACTTAACATTTCACCAGAGATGGGGTGTTCTAAAGCAGCTCTTCACCTTATATTTTTCCCCTGTAAAAAGCAAGCTTTTTGACAAAATAAAAAGCTGGTCACTGCATTCCATATATTCAAAAACATAGAACGACCAGACTATCTTAAAAAAAATTCAGCTGATAAGACTTAGTTTTGAAGTTCACCATGAAATACAGTACATTCCTAAGTTCTGCTTGTCTTGATGCCACCATATAGCAAGTCCTCAAAACTGTTATGTAGAAATACCTTTTTTGAACTTACTGGTAATATATTATTTTCACAGACAAAAGAGAATAAGATGTTAAGCAATTTCTGCGACCTTGGAATGTGGAGGAAGCACTTTAAAATTACTAAGACAGAACCTGTGCAAGCTACAAGTTGTGTTCATAGTTCAAAGCACCCTTTACAACTAAGAATCTAGCTCAAAAGAAAGTTTAACTACTTTAAAATTTTCTGACATTAACAATCATAGAATCACAGAATCGTAGGGGTTGGAAGGGACCTCCAGAGATCATCGGGTCCAACCCCCTGCCAAAGCAGCTCCCTAGGACATTTCACTGAGATAGGCATCCAGACGGGTCTTGAATATCTCCAGAGAAGGAGACTCCACCACCTCCCTGGGCAGCCTGTCCCAGGGCTCTGTCACCCTCATGGTGTAAAAGTTTTTCCGCATGTTGGTGCGGAACTTTCTATGCTCCAACTTGCAGCCATTGCCCCTTGTCCTGTCTCCACAGACCACTGAAAAGGGGCTGGCTGATTCCCCCTGCATCCCCTGCTTAAGATAATTATAAACATTAATTAGGACCCCCTTAGTCTTCTCTTCTCAAGGCTGAACAGTCCCAATCTTCTCAGCCTTTCCTCATAGGGGAGATGCTCCAGGCCCTTTATCATCTTCGTAGCCCTTCTTTGGACTCTCTCCAGGAGATCCCTGTCCTTTTTATAACAGGGAGCCCAGAACTGGACACAATACTCCAGGTGGGGCCTGACCAGGGCAGAGTAGAGGGGGAAATGTCCAGTTGTGATTCAGTCACCCTAAACCTGTGATCATGTTTAGAAGGCAACATATCCCTTGACCAGTTCAGCAAACACTCCAACTACTCTCTTCCTCTTTATGCAAAAGACATGCCACATCTCTCGTTCAACCTCACTAGTCATTTGTTGTCAATATAATGGCTTTGCAGTCTGTGCTTTTCACCTCCTGCTGCCCAAGCTGACCTCCTCAGAACAAACAAAATTTCGAGTACTTTGACTCGCAGGCAATGTTGGCATTGTACTTTTGACACAATAGCTTTTTTTGCTCATCCTCTCTCACAAAAATATGCATACAAACTGCAAAGCCTGCTGCAAACATGCAGTGCTATGTGTAATTTCATTAACCACTTCCAGAAGGTACAAAGATAGTTCTCTGAAGCATCAAGTTTTGCTTTCTGAACTGTGCATTAACATAGGCTAAAGGTCCTGTATCTGGCAACCAGGTGCTGAATTTTTATATATTCTAGATTTATCTGAATGCTGTATTTTACCTGAAGGAAGGTGGATTTAGATTAGATGCTAGGAAGAAATCATACACTCTGAGGGTGGTGAGGCCCTGGCACAGGTTGCCCAGAGAAGCTGTGGCTGCCCCCTCCCTGGCAGTGTTCAAAGCCAGGTTAGATGGGGCTTTGGGCAACCTGGTCTAGTGGAGGGTGGCCCTGCCCATGGCAGGGGGTTTGGGACTAGATGGCCTTTGAGGTCCCTTCCAACCCAAACCAGTCTGTGATTCTATGATTTTCATGAGACCTTTATCCTCTCATTACTGATATGTTAAGCTTTAGCTCTATTTACAGTCTTACTGTCCTGAACAGCCAAGTCTTCATCTGTTAGAAAAGCCCCTCTGTAGGGAGCTTGCCCTTGCCACGAAGAACTTTCTTATGCTAGAAGCTGACCAGTCTCCAGGACAATCCTCCAATCCTAGGCACGTTTTTCCTGGGCATCACAAGCATTTGTTCAAAGCACAAGGACACCGGGAGACCTAACAACTAGACGTTTGTAAAGCTTCTCTGAAAATGTACAGCTCCACAAGCCCCCAAGTTTCCCAAATAAGACCACACTGTGCTCCTTTTAAGCTCCAGGCACAATAGAGCAACACAGGAATTAACTTCACAACTCAGTTTCATCACAAACCAATTTTCAAAACCCAAATTATAGTTTAGGGACACAAATGAAATCCAACAGGAAAACACACCACCCTTAAAGCCTAGAGAATAATCCTTTCCTCAGCAGATGGTAAAGTTATATTTAACACAGCACAGAACACGGCATGGATATATATTAAACAAATTTAACAGGCATATTTGTCTTTACCTCACTGCTCCAAGAGGGTTAACACTACACAATCGCCAGGGTATTTAGAATATTTCATAAAATTTCTAGCTCTAATATCCTTGCAGCTTTCACTTTCATGTTAGCAGACAGATTGGTTAAAAGACTAGCTAGCCATACGTTACACCTGAAAGGAAATAAGCACTGCATGGAGCAAGGGCAGAAATACAAGTGCAGCTTAGCAGAGCTAAGTAGTCAGTCTTGCGCTGTTACCCCACACAGCACATGCACATTAGACACCTGAACCAGTGCTGCTTGATACATTTTCATTCAATCCTACAACTTGACATCCTAGGTTACTAATCAGTGACTAGTAACCATTTTCATAGTTTAGGCCAAAAAAAGAAATTGAGATCAACTGGAAGCATATACATTGGTGACCATCCTTCTATTTTGGTCATAGTGGCTGACAGATACTGCAAAAAAGCTGAAATTATCACAGCAATCAAAATATTAAATGTTTGGAACACAACATTCTTCTCCTTTACAGATCACTACCACACACTTGTGAGAGAATCAGTTTTTACCTGGTCTTTATGACCTAAACATTCCTTCTCAATGTATCTGTTAAATGCTGACATCTAATAGCATTCTCCTGATGAGTGTGGCGTGCATACAGTACATATGTAATCTTGCATACGGTTCTCACCTCCTCTGGGGGCAGAGTAGCCAGCGGTTTTATGACAGCAGCTAGAGGGACTTGGGACTGTTTGGCCATATCTGAGGTGCAGGGAATATTGTAAGATGTGCACCTTATGTAGCGAGGGCTTGCATTACCTGGGGAACAGAATAAAAATCCACTTCAGTTCAAGTTAAATTTATATTCAAGAACAGAAATTGTTTAGGAGAAGAAATATATTTTACCCTGATCCTTAACCAAGAAATTTGTAGTAACAAGAGGTGGGACCTGTCCTCTCACTCCAGTGACAAATGGTTCTGACCCACGGTTACTTCTGTCATCTTCAATCACTTGAATCTATGATGGAAAACACCACAACAATGTTTGAATGCTTAGTTTCAAAATACTGTAAAATACCATATTTGTATCTGTAAGACAGTGAAAAGGGAACTAAGGCAAACATAACTATCTCTAAAAATAAGTCATCTAAAGCAAACAAATTTTGTCAAGCAGTCACCTCTCAGTTCGATTTTTACATAGTACTCAATAGTTAACAATAAGTAACAAATGACAAACAGCATTTTCCCCCACAAATATTTTTAGTAGCATATTTTGTGATTTAAGGCCTGACCTGAACTCATAAAAGCCAAACACAGATCAAGAAATTAATTTTTGGTAGTATTCCCCTGTCTATAGTTGGAAACTATGAAGGTCTAAGAATAACCTGACTTTTCCTTTCTGCTATGTTTCCACCCTTTTCACTTATTTCTAACCACTGTAACTCTGACATAAAGGCAGATGCTTGCAAGCTCAGGCAGAAGTCTTCATTACTCTGTGGTGCTCAACAGGTTTTGATTTGAATTCTGGAATGCAGAGTGTGAAGTTTCAGTAGCCTTACCAATGAATCAACCTTAAACTTCATAAAACCAGTAAAAATCTCAAGATTTACTTGACTAAAATATCCACTGACCTTTGCATAAGAATAGGAAATTGTAGTTAGGCACAGTTTTAACTACATTTCCATAATGGTACCTGAACAAAAGCATTAAAGCTAGCAATCACACCTCTGATCTTATTTTGCCACCAAACACACAAGCCTTTGCTTAAACTCTGAAATGCAGAAGTATGCATGGAAGAACTTGCTATCCTCCAACTAAGGATTCCAAGCTGCCAGCAGAAAGCCTCCCATAGCACCAGACTGTGACTACTCTAGGATAAACCTAGTCCCATTAAAAACTCTACAGACTGACCAACACCGGTGATCTCACTGTTATATAACCAACTTTGACTAAGGGAAGAAGTAGTGATACAAAGGTAACAAAGTCAAATATGGTTTGTTTCTTCCAATCCAAAAGGTAGCTGCTTTTTAATTTATTTAGGTAAGATTCTCTACACATAAACATTAAATTTTTAAATTCAGAATTTAATGGTTATGTATAAGCACAGATAATGACAGAATGTTTATAGCTCCCCGAGCCTCTCAGTAATCTACTAGAAGATTTACATCAGAAATTAACATAACAAAACAGTTCATCTGCAATTTTAGAACTTCAAAGCATTAACCCAGTACTAGTAATCAAAAAGTAAAGTAATCAAGTTCTGCTCAGAACTAGTAGGAAACATGGCTACAAAGGATCATGCTGTGTGTATGTTAACATGAGACACACATTGTATGGACAATGAGACTGATGGCTAACACTGGAAACAGTTGGCATCTGATGAAGGCGTTTTCAAGATCAAGGCGAAGGGGAGACATTCTTCATCATCTGTTTCTGAAACAGTCTGTTTTCTATTGCCTCACCATTCATCACAGAAAAGAAGATTTTAACAACCCTCTTGTGGTGCAACGTTACTTATTTTGATAAGGCAAGCAGAAGACAGCAAGGAAAGTGTAAAGGATTAATGATGGAGGGTTAGTGAGGTGAAGTTCACTTTTCAGGCATGCACAGATGGGTCACCAACATACAGACTACAGTTGACATATACAGCACTTACTGGACTAGGAATTGCATCTGGGTCTATTCTGTGCCTGGGTTTCTGCTGGGGTGGCAGCTCATTAAGTTGCTTTTTTTAAAAAAAATGAAAAGAGTGCCACAAAAGAAAGAAAAAGAAAAAAAAAAAGAAAAAAGAAAAAATAAAACAGCAACAGAGTTACTTTTCTCTACTCAAACCTGTAGCACTGGAATTAGATACATTTGGACATTGGTTCATGCATCAGGAAACATCAGCTTCTGCAGCATACACGATCCCAAAACCAGTCTTGCCAGGATACTGGGCCTGGGCTCTGAACACATTGCTAACAGAGGTAGCGGCTCACGTGCTCATTTTGGTTAGAAACTGGAGATTTACACTTTCAGAACATGCTAAAATGAAGGCAACTGACACAAGCCATTTGAGATCTCATTTAGTGGAAGAGAAGAGAAGCAGGCAAGCGATTAAAGGCTTCCTATATTCTATGAAAAAAAATACAGTCATACATTTTCATAAACCTGGAGTCTAAACAGAGTATTTTTTGAATAGCAGTAACTTCTGAATAGCACCAGTCCATATCTAAGATGTAACTCAAGACTAAACTGTTATAGTACAGTGATTGTAAGCACTGTCTTGAAAAGGTTTCCCACTATCAAATGACTGTGGCCTTCTGAGACAATAACAGAACAGCATCATGGCAATAATACTGCCAGGCTTAATAATACTCAGCATCGCTAAACAGTACACATCACGGCTCGTCCTCTCTCAGAGCCTCCATTCTGAAAGATCATCCCAATCTGAGAAGTTGTTCATATGTGACTGAAGTAGTGTCATAACCTAATGACCAAAAAAGCCACTAACAAGCTTTTTGACAAGTGATAGGAAAAGAGAAAGGAAAAGCATCACAATCATCTCCTGTAAGTGACCATACGTCAAACTCGGATCATACAGCTCATAGATTGTCATCTGAAATTAGTTCACCTTAAGCAAGAATCCAGAAATAGAGAAACAAGCTTAATCAAAGCCCTCAAGGATTCTCAAAATGTAACACAGTAGAGAAAAAGATGTGAGAAGCAGCAATTGGCATATAAAGCACCATTATTTCATCATCAACAAAAATACTGTTTCTGGGCTTATAACAAGAGACTGGTATCAGAGAAAAGGAAGCAGGAAAACAGACCCATGTTCTTTGGAATGAGAAACCCATTTCAGCTTTGGTCTTTGCCAGTTCTGGTTTACATAAAGACACTACAAGAGTTCACACTGTAAGAACAAAGTAAGCTTACAGGGCTAGGAATGGAATCCGGATCCAAGCGTTTTGGTGGTGGTCCGGGCTGACTTCCATAATTTGGTGTTCCTGGATAGGCTCCTCCATAGTTTGGCTGGGGACCCCTCACCTGCCCAAAGGAACCTTACAAAAAAGGGACAGCAAAATTAAATAATGGCTAATACCAGGTGTTTCCTCATTAGGTACTTCTCACTTTTCCTGTCATTGTCAAAAAACAAGAAAGAGAAAGTCACCTGATTTTCAGTTAATTAGGATTAAACACATTTAACACATTTCAACTTCAACCTGTTCACCTTTATCCATGATCCAATAAATTGATAGATAAACTTATTAAGATCAGGCTTAAGGAACACATTTGTAATTATTTTTAGAGTGATATGATTAAAATATACATTAAGATCATGCACTATAAACATTTACATTAAATTGCAGAGCTGCCTAATATAAAGTGCACACAAAATAGTGAATGACAAATCCTCAATAATAATAATAAAAGTATGCAAGGAGTTCTCGTGGGCAGTTTTGGCCTGTCTGAAATTACAGTAATAAGTTAATGTGTGAATATTTCTTATGCTTTGTAACTATCTGAAGTTATTTCATATTACTTTAGACAACTTCAGTCAGTTATGGAATAATAGCATGATAAGGCTTTTCAGGATTTCAAATCTCTACTTTTGACCAGATAAGGTTGCAGACATTAAAGTTCACAATAAAATTCTGATCACAAGTTCTTGTAGTGTTATGGCACTAATTATGAACCAGCTTTTGGCTAAGTAAACTACAATTCTCTTAGTTACCTTAATCTGATTAAAACCTGTATGAAAAATTATCTATACTTTATCTTGGATTTATCCTTCAGACATGAGTACAGGGAAACAAGAGGGAAACTCTGAAATGCAGCTAGGAGCTGGCAAGTTACAAACCTGAAACCCAGTTCTTCATTTGCAGAAGAATACACACAACTTATAATTCCTATGCCAGAACACTCACCGTTCTGTTGCATTTGGTATCCTGGCTGAGGAGGATGAGTAGGAGGTGGTGGTCCATGAAGACCGCTCAGGGGAGGCCCAGGGTGTGGCCCTGCCATAGTGGATGGAGGTGGTGGTGAGGACACATGATTAGGCTGGGAGGCTGGAGGTCCAGCAGCTGCCTGCCCAGGCAGCGGTGGGCCTGGCATGGTAGGTGGCCTTGGGGCACCTGTGGTAGGAGGGTAAGAGGAAGGTCCAATCCCAGTAGAGGGAGGTGGGGCAAAACCAGGGACTTGAGCAGGTAGACGCTGAGTTGATACTGGTTGACCAGGAAATGGAGGCTGTGCCAAAGGAAGACCCTGAGACACACTGGTGGGAGGGGGTCCTTGGCTCGCAGTGTAAGGTGTGTAGAGACCAGATCCCGTTGCACTAAAGCTTCCTGAGACTGGGGGAACCGATGTTGGGGGACCTGATAAGAAGAAAAGATACAGTATTTTCTTCTATCCTCAAGGCAATTAACATGTAAGCAAAACCCATCTGCTCCAGATCATCTTAACAGGTCTACCACTTTCATCTTCAGATGGTCTTGCCAGTAGTAATAGACAAACCTTAAGCGAACCTCCTCTTAAAGTGATCAGAGTTGAAACTTGTCCAAGAGATCTGAAACTTTACACTTCCTTCACTATATTCTCTCTCAAATTCTGAGCTTCTTATTTTACCTAATGAGAACATATTTCAGAATTCAGGACCAGAAAAAAGGGGCAAAGCCTGAAGTATGCAAAACAAATCACCAGAAGTCTGTCTACTGATTTCTTGAACTGAAATAAGTTTGTATCTTGAACTGCACACTAAGTTGGAGGTTGTATTTCAAGAACATTTTTGAGCTATGGTTTTAATAGCGTGGAACTGTCACCTTCTGCATTTATACTTTTACTATTTCTGAGGATAATTTTAGAAAAACAGATTGCTGAAAGGCTGAAGAAAATATACATCACCTACTTCTAATTTTCCTATAAAGTATATGTTAGAGTGAGATGTTTCCCAAAAAGTACTTTATCAAAACAATTAAAAAACCCAAAAAACCTGGTCGGACTCTAGGGGGACTGTAGATCTAATACAACAGAAAAACACCCCTAAATTCAGTTTCTACTGTTTAAATGTTTCTTCTCAACTTCCAGAAAAGCCCTTCCAGAATCATTCAAGAGCTAATTTCATCCCTTTGTGATTTCTTTTTTCTTTTTCTTCTTTTTTTTTTAAACTGGGCTGCTGCACAACTATGGCAAGGCACATGAGCTCTCCAGCAGCTTACTGAGGGATAAACTGGACACCAAGATTCACCTAATTCAGGAGAAATACTGTTTCTCTTTTTTGTTCCTCATGTCCCGCAGTACTGCCTGCACTATCTCCTAAACTAGTCTCAGTGCTGTTCTCCCCAATTATAACCTCTGAGTCAAGGAAAACTATCATTTACAACCGCAGACATCAACATCCAGGGAATTCCCATCACCATTTGGTAATGAATCATCAACATGAGCAAATCTTTTATGAATTTACTAGCATAAGTGAAAAGAAATAGCATATTTCTGTAGCCAGGAAATCTCACCATAGCCCAGTCCAGCTGGGGGAGGAGCAGAGGCTGTAGTACTGCCAATTGTCATCCCTGCCATGTGATTGCTGAGCTGCTGTACACTGGGTGGGGGGGACCATATTGCTGGAACGTAGATGTCTGGCTGACAGGCGTGGGTGCTGAGCCTGGCAGAAACGGCTGGGAAGCAGGTGGCCTGAGAAGGAAGATGAGAAACTTCACTGGATTCCCCATTATACAACCAGTGACAATTCTGTGCCTTTTAATTTTTTCCTACCACAAACACCAGCTGGGTCTCAAATTATTTACATGAAGCACTGTAGCTCAGTTTTGGAAAAATAATTACATATCCTGCATGGAGCTGAACCCCTTTCATAAAAAAAGTTCTTAAAATAGAAATTCTACATTTATAGCATTTTTTTGGTTAACCCTGTTTTAATTATCACAACAAATCAGGAATACCAGAACAGAGTCTGCACAGCGAGCAACGGTAAGGCCTGCACAGCGAGCAACGGTAAGGCCTGCACAGCGAGCAACGGTAAGGCCTGCACAGCTATGGAAAAATGCTCTGTTGCTCAAAGGATTTGGTCTCTACAGCTGACAGTGCTGAGCCTAACCAGAAGCAAATAATAAAAAAACACCAAAAGACAAACCACCTTCCCCCTTAACTAGGCATACAAACAGAGCAGTGAGGACTGCTGTTACTTTCACCACAGAGGTAAGGGCTGTTATCTTCCTGGAGGAGATTCCCAAGAGGGGATCCACAATGGACAGAAAAGGACCCAGAACCAATACTAAGGAATTAGTGATAACAGCAACACGCTTCAGACAGATCAGTTCACACTGCCAAGGAATTAAATACTACGGCTGTATGGATGCAATTCTTTTAATATGAGACAGATCATGGAAATCATAACTTCCTTATGGTGAAAATGACTACCACAAATGAAGTCTTTGGAGAAGAAGTGGTTTTGATCAATCACTGACATCTGCTCATGTCCTTCCAGAGATTCTTATTGTCTAACACATATGCCAAGGCAAGATGTTCCAAACCAGCAAGAAACAAAAAAGAAAGTCAATGTACACCACAGGAAAAGCAAAGCATTTAGTTTGGTTTAGATCCTAAAAGGCCTAGAGCTAGCATAGGTATACTGAGGCAGGCCTTTGTGGACTCTGTGATTTACTGCTTGCTTTTATATGTACCTCTGCACTGGGGCTCCTGAGGTTGGAATCCCATTCTGCACATCTCCATGTCCAAACTGACTGTATGCCAGCTGGCCAGAAGGATGAGATGCTCCAGAGGCTGGAGGGGGAGCTCCAGATGTCGGAGGGGCTCTTAATGAACCTACAGACATAAGGGGGAGAAAAGAAGTTAAAAAATTAATAAATCACAAATTACTCACAGAAACAAGAGCTTTAACCATCTATCATGAAAAATCCAGGAAAGAAAAAAAAGCAGAAACTGTTTAGTGATGGCCAAATTGATGTACCAATACTCCATGAGCAACAAATAAACTTATGCAGCTATATTAGAAGTAGTAAAACTGAAAGCACAAATATTTTTCGCCAGTATCACTAGTCTCCATCTCCACACAGACCAAGTAGAAAATATGTTCTGCAGAGGATCTTCAAAAGACAGCTTCAACTTTTGATGAAGACAAAACCAAAATGATCTTGTCAGTAAAGGATTCAGTTCTTCCCCCTCCAAGCCCAATTATTTTTATCCAGACCAAGGAGAGTATTCACATGGAACCTAATGTTCATTACAGGTCAGTTTTCCCTACTTGAAAGGTAAGCAGTTATGTGAGTAGATTCAGTTTTCAAAAATTACATCCAACTAACATAATGTGGGCCACCACACACTGTTCTTCCCAGCCTCTCACAGTTGAAGACCAACATGAATATTTTCTCATCTTTCAGATTGAGCTGGTTCAGTCACAGTCCAAATGTATTTGCCTCAAACAAGTCTTGACACTTTCTACACAGCATACAATACTGCAATTTGAGAAAAACATGCTCACTTCAGAAAAAGCTTCTGAAGTTTTCTTTTTCTAGTTCTTGTCACAAATATACTTCTGTAACCATTATGACAGACTGCTCAAACACCCACTGAAAAAAAATTCACTTGAAGAGATCTGAATATGTAGTGATTTATTACCTTTAGGATTCCTCAACTCTAATGAATCTTAAGTTCCTCTTCAACACCTCTGAGATACTGTTCTTACCACAGACCTCAAAATGGAGATAGATTACACCAAAATGGGAAGCGCCTGTGATTTTCACTTAAAACTCTGAGACTTTATGGTCTTGATGTAGTTCTGACTCCCTACTCTTCTAAACAAATTAACATCACTGGAAATAGCTCTTCCAGAAATATCACTAGTTATAAAGAAAAAATATAATATGATCTCTTGCCATGTTTCTAGTTTTTACACCTTGATTGCTAGCTTGATTGCTAAAATATATTTGGGTTCTATGCTACAGCTAAGAAAAAACTTCTTTTTGCCCCTCAAATGAAAGTACAAGTTGCAAAAATCTCATGATTCCAAGAACTTCCTGGTTCTTGGAGAGATTCTTCATTTCAGTGCTATCATTTCAAACCTCACATTTTAGTTCTCTCTCAATGGGAGATAGCGTTCTTTTAAATTAAGGTTTCTCCCAGACAGAACCTGAATGGGCCAATTCAGGTTTTGAAATCAGTCTTTTGAAACACTAGTCAAGTCAGGTTTTATCTAGGAATCTGCAGGCATAAGGGATTTCTACTGGGATTATTTCATCATATCCTATTTATGTTTCTGAACTGCTGCCCTCAAATGGATTGGGAAGTGTCCCACCCATCTCTTCCTGAAATATTAGGTACCCACACCTGTGAGAGAAATATCCATATTAAATGGGAACTTGGCACAGAAGCAACAGTACAAACACTCCCACAGAAAGGACACCATTTACCTATGAAATTAGGTGCAAGAGAAGAAGTATCAGAGTTGAGAGATACAGGAGAGCCCTTCGAAGGGAACCCCAAGGAAGGAAAATAACCTGGAAAGACAGAATGCGCCAGTAAATCAAGCCTGAGAGAAAGCACAAAGAGACAATGTTTAAAATGCTGAGGACAGTCTGTAGTGCAGAAAATATCATGCACATAAAATCCACATCATATTTACCACATTATTGCTTAAGCTCACTCCCTCTCACTGTTCTACCACCCATAAGATACATTACCAAGATAGTTCATCTATTAATACAAATGTTAACAGTATCATAAACTGAGTCTATGTAAGACAATCCAACAGCATCCTAAATGTTACTGGTGTGTGCACCTTCAACTGCATGATCTCATCAGAAGGAAACAGACTGATTGAAAGACTGAAGAAAAATTGTTTCAGTTCTTTCAATATTCTCATAGCAAGAAGCAGCTATTTTCAGCTAGCAGCACAGTACTCCACTTCCAGTCCCAAGCAAGACTAGCATCACTGGCACAGCATTCCTATCTTTCCAGTACCCAGAGATAGAGTTGGTCGCATAGATCAGATGCTAAAGACTCCATGACTGAGGATGGCATCTGGTCCCAAAACTATTTCATTCTAAGCAATATTATTGTTATTTTACAAGTAAATCCCTGAGACAACTAGTTTGAAATCACAAAATATCACTATCAGTTTTCCTTTTACCTCTCAGCATTCACTGAATTCCTATCACTCTGGTGCCTCTGGAATTCCCTCCTCTATCCTGTGCAGCTACAACAGGTCTTGCTGCAAACACTCAAGACAAACATAATGTGTTGGAAATGAGGGTAGAAAGGATAAGCATTACTGCCTTCACTATTACCTGTCTGCTCTCTTTGTCATTGCATTGTTTATTTCCCACTCCTTTATACCTAGTTGTCATACTCAGCAGGTCAACTTCTGGTGGTTGTGCTATCACCCTGAATCTTGGATATACAACAACAGATCCAAAATGTAGAACTTGGCAACTAGATTTCCTTAAAATAGTCTCCTAAGTCTAGGAAGAATAGTCTGAAAAAGAGATGGAAGAGAAATCTCTACAAACCCCACATGGCCTTTGCCTGCTACTTAAGAGTAGTGCAACACACTTTTGTAGTCCAGATGAGACAACCTTGTTGCTCTCAGTGTCACACTACTTTTCAATCACTACAGGCAGAAGCAAAATCTGCATTTTTAATTTACACGAGTTTATATGCATGTTATCAAGCTTTCTAGGTATGTCCTTACTGAGCTGTCATGAACCACACTTCTGTTTTTCTAAAACTAAAAAAGCAAACCAGAAATAATTCAGAATGGAAAAAAAAATCCCTTAAAAAGAAATGCTTTTCAGACTTCACATGTCTAAAGTTCTTGAAGTAACTAATGGAAGATGCCCATGACTTTCTTTTCACAAACACTCCAAAACATTCTTTACACTAACAGCTACAACCTCTTCTCTATAAATAGCTGCACTGATGAAACTTCTGTCACAAATTGACAGTAACCTCTGTCCTTCTTGAATCTCCTCCTTTCCATCACCAAGAAAGTCCAATTTCTCCCCATTTCCTTCCATAGGACAGGAAACACTGGTCAGTCAATGGCTACATGGAGCAGCCAAAGAACACTCAATGGCTGAGCTCTACCACTGTCTTCCAGGGTAGTGCGGTTTCTTTCCTCTGCACAGTGCTGATTTTCATTACTTCTACAGGATTTTAAGCTCTCTGTGAAATTAGTTCAAAACTCACAGATTAAGAGTGCTGTTTGGAAGAGATTTGTTGAAAGGAAGGAAGGAAGATTAAGGAAAAAAAGAAAAAAAAAAAAAAGGAAGATGGAGCAACTGAATAACCCATTCTTTAGTACGCCACAGTAATTCTTCTTCTATTCCACTACCCTGCTATCTTCATACAAAAAACCCAACAGGGTAATCATTTAGCTCCCAGATTTCAATCTCCCATTTCTATTAGATTCAAGTCCACCGCACACACTTTGATTGTTCTATCTTTCTCACTGAGTTTAGTTTAAAATTCAAGAAGTTACAAAAAACTCAGTATGTACTTGAACAGGAGAATAACACACAGGCCATTAGCATGATTGGTATTCTAAGGAAACAAGGAATATGCTAATCTGAAATCTAAATAAATGTTTCTGAGTGAAAGTTCATGTTGTGCTTATCTCAGCAGAACTGATTTTGAAAGGCAGAAATATTTCCACTCAAAGCAATACTATTTCTCTAGTACGCTTTAGATGTTAAAGTCACGATTCGTCTCTTAAAGTGATGGAGGTACTCAGGAGCAGAGACTCACAAAGTTCTTTAATAGTTTTAAGTCAGCCTAGTTTTTGAATGCAGGAAAAAAGTTTAAATACTTTGGGTTTGTGTTGCTTTTTAAAAAACAAATAGAACTAATTGATATGATCCTGCAGAATGGGGGAATTCAGGAACATGTTAGCCTGTCCACAGATCCACAAACTTTCTATTGATTTTAAAGACATTTAAAAAAAAAGCTCCAAATAGGTTTTCTGCCTGGAGTTGTGCATCTTAATCTTTCAGGACAGAGTGCAGACCCTTTTATGTAAGGCAGTTTCTGTCACAAATCTGTTACCATCCCTAACTGCTGCCCCTCAACATAGCCTCACCATGAAGACTGTCCTAGTCAGGTGCTTTAGTACCAGGGGGACACAGACATACAGAAAAAAAAAAAAAAAAAAAAATCAGGGTGTGCTTCTCAATGTGTTGATTTTATGAACTACTAAAAGACAAGTAAGGCCTATTAAAACAGACAAATGACAGAATAATAACCTCCAAATGTACAGGAAGAACATGATTTTAACATCAAGTAAGCTACATGCTGAAGAAAATACAATTGCTACCATAAAATAATGGCTAACAACAGGAAACATACAGAAAAAATCCCACATGCAACAATACATGGGTTATCAATCATTAAGTTTTGATTGAGAAGTACCTTGTGGAGGAACTTGCTGCTGATATCCTGGCATCGGACCATTATAAGCTCCATATTGCGACTGAGGAACCCCTGGCAATGGCTGTCCTCCGTAGGCAGGCTGCTGGTATCCCTGATATCCAGGCTGAGATTGCCCGTAAGGAGGCCCTGTGTGAGCTTGCTGGTTTACACTCATTGTATTCACATCCCCAAACTAATCTCACCTGCAAAGAAGGGGGGAAAAATGGCTTTTAGCAGACATAAAACCAAATTGGCCAACTTCTCTATTGTTTTCACAGCAATGGGAGTTCCTGAGAAACTAGGGAAGGTAAAAGAGTAATGGTAATTTACTCTTGCACAGCAATTTTTTCAAATAACAGAAGTTCTTTACTAGTTACATAATAAAATTTTGAGAAAATAAATTCTCTAATCAACTTATTCACTGCTTCATCCCAGTTACACTTCTGATCATGATCTTAGAAAAAAACCCCAACCGTAACTTCCCATTTCACAGCAGATGATTATCAAGCCCCCTGAGACACCTGAGGAGTATCACCCCACAGGAGACAAACAGAAATCAGATTTCATGACATAAATGAGAGATTCATTAACATAACGCTAAACAAGTTCAGCTTTCATCTCTGTCTACTTGATCACACTTCCCTGCTACGAGCACCACACACTTCATCATCCATAAATGCTTCCTTTTCAAGTATTTGACAGAATCCAGGACAGGACCAATATACAGGGTGTCAGCCTTCCCCCCGCCCCTCCCCCAACAACAGATGATTTGAAGTCCTTGTTATGTACATAAATTTCAGAAGACCAACATATTCCAAAAGCAGAACATTCATCTAAGATGTTCAAAATGGAAAAACATCACAGGCAAAGATGCCACTAAAGGATTTATACAAAAGAGTAAGTCCTGAAACAGAGCATCAGAGAGAAGAGATGTTTCTTCACAAAGTTATGGAAGAAATCTTACTTAAATAGATTGCAATTCCTCTGATTAACTGTACCAAGAGCTTGGTTAACTTTATAAAAACAGAAATGCCATTGGCAGACCCCAAACCAAGCAGGTAATTCTTACACCACCACAGTACTGTAAGCAAACAGACAAGCCACAAGGGCCTTGAGTTGTAGAAGGCCAAGGAGATGACATTCAAGGTTGAGGATTCCCTCACCGTCTATTTCTTAAGGATATTTTGCACCCTCTGTACTCCTCTGGACACTCCATACGCCACTGCTAGTCTCTTTAGCTAAGTCTATCTACAATAACACTGTAAAGAAATGTGTTTAAAGCAATTGATTTTTATTAAAAGGCTGCAGTCTATAAAAAAGGCAAAGTTAAGGTGAAAACACTCTTATATTTCACTGCGTGTTAAAGATACATACTGTATCTTAATACAGAAGAGATAGACAGCTGCATCAGCCATTTGAGGTAAATCCCAACAAGGAATCTACAGCTTACCTCAAGCAGATAACAAACACTCAAGCTATTTTGCCTATAAATTAATTACAGTATGCCAACCAATGCTAAAGTTGGTTCTTCACATTAACAAAACTATGCTATTAAAGAATTATTTCAACAACTGACACAACAGTTGTACAATAAGAGTACTAAAATAGCTACAGCTCTGTAAGAACCATCCACACAAAGAAATCCTTTCTGATCCATACCAAATAAAGGGAAAATAACTGTCACAACAACGATCTAATTATTTACAGAAGAAAGCTAGCACAAAACATATTATACAACCTCCTACAGCTACTACACAACAAAGTCAATACTAAGAATGATAATACTTACTCTGAAATTAGAATTAATTTTTTTATGAAATAGTTTTAAATTTTTATTATTAAGCAGCATAAAGGTAACGACAGGACATTTGTTTAGAAGATCTTAAATATTGAAAGGTAATTCACTCTTGAAAGTAACATGTCATTTGCAACAGCATGACAATTTTTGATCAGACTGCTCTGTTTTTTATCGTGTGTAATCACGTTTAACATGACAGGAAGCAAGTCATTGCGAAAGATTCCAGCTTCCCATACCACCTTTGACTCAGTTCTGCATGACACTCTAACCTGAGCAGCCATGGGGTCAGGAAATCTGGAGTTAAGGACCTGCTCCCTTTCCAAGTTCCTTAGATGGTCACCTCTTCCTCCCTAGGTGGGGCAACCAATGTCACCACTTTGCAATCACAGACCAACCCAAACCACCTCTGTTCAGTGCAAACAGTAAAGCAGGAGAGTCCCTCCTGCAAAGGTGGGGGCAAAGAGAAGGGAGAATGCATTGAAAAGACTGCTTTATCTGCACATCTTAGAACATCTGGGTAGGTCCTTCTGCCAAGAAGGGAAAGCTGCTTTCTCTTTTTCCTGACCCTATGTTTGTGCATGATTGCATGAGAAGCTTGGCTTCCAGTCAGTGTTCCTACAAACAGGTCCTTCCTCCAGAAAGAGCTGCAGGCAAAGTAGCAGCATCCTACGGGATACTTCCTGAGCTACGATCATTAGACATTCCTCACAAGTCACACCTACAGAAATCCCTGTACAGATCTAATGCTTGAACAAGGAATTACTACAGGGCAGAAGACTAGTCATTCACACTTCTTTTTTTCTAAGCATGATAAGGCAAGAATTCAAGCACATCCCTTGCAAACCACTTCCTACCTACTGTTGCAAATGTGCTCAGTACATCTTACCTGATGATCTTTGACTATTCTCCTTTCAACCTTCCCTCCCTCATACTAATATCCATATTGCTCTCTTAAGCAAGTAATACCTGTTGGCTTGTTGGTCTCTCCACAATAATACTGAAACCAAGAGGTTTTGCTCATGTAATACAAGCCCTAGACAGGAAAAGAGTTAGGAGATAATTTCCTATATTTCCTATGAAAAAATAGCTACACAAAGAAGATGGGTCCAACTCAGCATCCCACCTGAAAGGTAAAGATACATCTCAGACCTAGGCCATGTGGGAGCCAGCACAAGCTAATCTCCACCACAGCAAAAGCTGATGCTTACTCCATACTAGGAGAAGGTCAAGGAGAGAGCAAGAAAGAAGGAAGACTCAAGAACAAGCTCAGTATTGAAGCTAGAGACAAGGCTGCTTCATTATTTCAGTTGCTCAACTTGCTCTAAATGTAAGGCTAGTGGCATGCTTGCTCATCACTGATGTGGAATACCATAAGGAGCAGGGCCAACAGTATTTGCCTCTATGAAGGTGTAAAACAGTTGTCACTGAATTAGTCTATTTTTCTTCTGCTCCAGTACAAGTCATTTGTACCAAAGAGCCTCATTTTATCTCCAGTCAAAAAATATATATGAAAATTAGAACGTGGTCACTTGAAGAGATATGGGGAAAGGGAGAATGATATGTCTCATGATATTAAGAAAAAGAAGTCACAGAAAAAACAAAATATATACACACACCACATAGGGGAAAATGGAGATAACAGACCATTTCACTTGATAAAAATACTGAGGGTATTCCTTTGCCTGAAGTAACATATTAGCAAAGCTGAAGACAAGCATAATGTTAAAACATGCTGTTGAACATTGTATTACTACTACTCAGCAGTTAAAATACACAAAGCTCAAATAAGCAGGATTCATGGCATGGGGAAAATACTATGACAAGTGGTCATTACTATAAACAACAATTTTCTTGCAACGCACAAAGCAGTTACTCTGTGTTGTTTTCTGTTCCTCTGTATAAAGGCAGCTGACCATGGAAGTTTTGGTTCAGCTAGTTACACAGACAAAATTCATACTGGAACACTGTTACACAAGACAGACAAACAGTGCTGATCAGCAACAAACTGACAAGAGAAAAAATACACAGTCATACTGGAGGGCAATGGATAAACCTTGTAATTTTTACAATAGTTTGTAGACGCCTTAGTATCCAAAGCAGAATACAGTGCAGTTTTCATGGCCTTTAAAAAAACCAAACCAAACAAACAAACAAAAAAAAACCCCTAGTGATTCATATGAACTTGTTTTAATCAGCAAATCTCCCAAATCACTGAAAACTGCATATTCGTAATATTTATGGTCTGCATTCACAGATAATTCCCTTTTGAAACCAAAAGGCTTGATCTCATAAGTTCTTAATTGCTTTCTACATGAAATACATAGAGCAGAAGTATACTTGTGCCTTTTTAGGTGGCCCAAAGAAACAAAAGCCTTGGATGTTTAAACTTCTGGGGGAGACTGGGCCTTAAAGAAAAAAAATTAAAATGTGTCAACAGCATGACCTCTTATATTACACTGAAACTGAAAGAAATATGCCTACTTAATTTCTGAACACAGAACTCAAAACAGTTTCCAAAAGCTGGAACAGAGGGGGACAATCAGCATCCTCAGAGATCAATGCAGAATACTACCCACAATACTTTTAATGTTTCTGTTCTGCAGCTTCCTGGAGAAGTGGCGAAGTTCTGCCATTCTCATGAAGACCTAGACTCTGGAGTTCAGAACGCTCTTCTGAAAGTCCTTGGTTTTGTTTCAGCTGCAGCCTGACTAGGTCTTCTACAAGCACTCATGCAACATTTGGCTCCTTTTAGATACAAGAAACTCGTGTTTTGTTTCCCTACAGAAAATCCTGTAAGAGAAGCCCATGTCCTGGGACTGGCAAAGGATCTGTGAGCATTCAGGCCACTATGACAATTGCCTCCCATACATTTGTCCAAATCAATCCAAATGGCACTACTGGCCCTGACCCTCCGATTCAGCTGTACTTTTGTGGTGCTCTGTCTTTCCACCTGGGCAGATTCTCAACTTGTCATGCCACAGGTCCTATTTTCTTCATCTATGTATTCTGAGTCACCACTAGAAACATCTGTTTAAACAGTACATGACAGGTCTAAGACATGATTTTCCAAATTGAATTCTACCATTTCATATCAGTGGAAGTCCAGAAGCCACAATATTTTCACAGAAGACACTCTGAAGAGAAGAAAGGATAGATAAGCTCCTAGAACTTGATACAGTAGGTACCAGAGCAGATTTTGCAGCCCAGTTTTTCCTGGGCAGTTTCAAAGAGGTCTTTCAGGCTTCAGGACAGAAAAATCACAGTTCACATCTAAAGCGTGATCACTTTTATGTTCTTCTAAAGGACCATATTAAACCCTGTTTGTTAGGCTGATTCATCAGCTTGGGCAAGGTTCAATGCAACATCCAAGTTATGTTTAAAAACCAAATACAAAAAAACTTTAGTCTTGACCTAACATTAAAACTTAGCACTATTTCCAACCCCTGGGACCATCACCAGGTTTTTATTTAAGTCAACACAGAGTATAAAATGTGCTTGAAGTCTCCTGGTGGGACTGATTACATGTCTATCTCTGTAATAAAGGTTTAAGTTTTTAAAAACGCTCAGTTACAGGCCTTGCTTCTAGAAGGCAGCTCTGTGGAGGCACAAGTCACTGAAAAATATGGCACTGACAAAGTGACAGTGAAAGACTCCTCTTTTCCTTAACTACCTCTACATACATGTTACAACATGTGAAGTCATCTGACTCATTTCTATGAACTTTGCACAAGTATAACTGATTAGGAAAAGTTACAAGAGCAGTTTAAAGTTGAGAGAAGATGCCAGAAGGAAGAATTCTGTATATTCCTATTGATTCACAAGACCAAAATACATGTTATTATGTTAAACAAGATTTATTCCTATACATCATAATACTGACCATCTTTCACTCTACACTGCTGTACTCTGACTTCCTCTAGGCTAATACATATTATGCAATCCCCTTCACTCACAAGAAACTAAAAAAGGTTCAGAATTAGCTTTTCCTAAGGCATGCTGCCCAGTTCACTGTCTTTCAGTGCTTTCTATATTAACAACAAATCTTGCTGAACATAGAAGAACAAGCTCTATCTTCACAATTATTTACTAATAAAGTTTTGCAAACCTAAAGGACAAGAAACATACACCTTCCCTCTTCTGTGGAGACCTTGCTGTTGATCATTTTTCGTTACTCTTTGTACCTTGCCCTTCCTTAGCCAACCATCAATTCTTTCTTGGATTTTTGACCCTCCTTCTGATAAGTGTTACAGGAAGAAAATACAGCCCTACAGTTGTAGGAGAAAACATTCAAAGAGGTACAAGCATCAAATGATCCATTAACAAAACAATCCTTTAGACATCTGCTATAACTCAGCTTCCAGCAATGAAATCAGAACCTATAGCAAATGTCCCAGCATATTAAAAGAAAAAAAAACACCTCCTTGTATCAATGTCCACTTCACAGCCTTTCTATAGCAATGAAGAACCCATGAGTGGTGCAGCTTCAAGCAGGAAAAGGTAGTTCCAGAAGCAAAAAACTTTTCCATACAAAAATGAATAGAAATGTTTATGCTTCCACAGACCACCTGTAAAGATGATTGAAGGTAAGTCTCCTCTACAGATAGAGGCTCTGGAGTTTTAGGGCACGTGTATATTTCTGGCCACTGCATAACCAGAACATTTATTCTACAAGGAGGTGGTTCCCTGAACCAACTCAGGACAGCTTCATATTAATAAAAAGCAAAGACTTTTGGACAAAATCAGCAACAAGTCATCTCCCGTTCTAGTAGTGTGCCTTCACACTGCTTGCAAGCAACAAAAAGAAATCATGGGTTATGTCTAAGATGGTAATTTTTCTTCCTCTAACACTCCTCTCAACATTTGGTAAAATTGACTAAGGAACCCTGTGGCACAAAAGGATCAAGAAATAGTTTTATCAAAATATCACATTAATGGCCAAAAATGAACGTTGGGTACCAAACTGAAAAATCTATTTTAACACAGCTGTACAAATGTTAACTCTGGTGGATGGCTTCTGATGTAAGTACAAGCAATTCAGCTATGTTTCAGAAACCACTTCCATCAGCCTGTAAATTTAAACAGAACTTCAACTTCAGCATGACAGTTACCAAGGAGACCCAGTCGGGATGGATTTGCTAAGTCTCTCGTAAAGATTTCAGAGCTAAAACACCACATACTAAAAAATACCAAAGTACACCCCATGAATAAAAAGAAACTAAGCTAAGCTTCATTATACTGCCAAAGAGCATTGCTCAGAAAGAGTGAAACCGAAATCCAATGACACAAAACATACACCATCTATGTGGAAAGCAAGAGCTCATCTCGCATCACCGCTTTTTCAAGACTACGCTTGTATTCTGGACATGCCATCTCCCTTCCATCCCTCCTGCCTTTTTCAAAGCCACATGCAGACAACGTCTAAGTTTTACTACCAAACCCAGCCAGACTCAGCTGACAGACTGCACACGGGATGACAGCCCTATAAGCCTCAAATGAATGGAAACTTGAAGAGCACGACACAAACCCTGGGGGAAGGATCCGTGGGTTACAAGAGATTAGGGACGTTGCAGAGGGGGCATCCGCCTCACTGAGCCGAAAAAACACCCGCTCAGCCTCCGGGGCTCGTCGCGCAACACCGAGACGCCGCCAGGTCCCGTTGGGACAGCCCATGCCCTGGAGGAGAAGGCCCCGCCGACAGCCGGCCCCAGCCCCACAGGCCGGCACTCGCTGGGCCGGGCCGCCGGCGGCGCGGGGTGCTCCCGCCCGAATACGTTACCGGGAAGACCTGGGCCCCTGCAGAGGCCGGGTGCGGCGCCCAGGCACGGCGGGCTCTACACGCCAGTCGGCTGGGCGCCGCCAGGCCTTAACTCCTTAGCGGGGAAGGAAGCGGCGGCCGCGGCGGAGGCCCCCGCCAGGCCGCCCACCACAGAACCAGGCGTGGTGTCAGCCGCCCGTCCCGAGCACCCGCGCGGCGGCCACCGCCGGCAAACCCAGCGCCCTTCGAAGCCGCTCCACGGTCTCACTCACCGCCGCTGCCCGCCGCTCCCGGTGCTGCTGCCGGGCCCGCTTCCGGTTCCCGAACCCGCCGCTCCCCCGGAAGCACCGCTCCCCCGCCCGCTGCCTGCCACGTCCGCACTCCCCGCCAACCCCCGGCCGCCGCCGCGCCCCACCCGGCAGAGCCCGGATGCGGCGCAGGCGCCGTGAGGTGCGGAACGCGCGTACCGCCTCCGCCTGTGGTGGTGGCGTCATTGCGGGGCGCACGTCGGGTATTACGTGTTTCTGCCGTGTCGGCGCGCGAGGAGAGCTTGTGTGCCGTGTGAGACCCTGAGCGGTTGTGCGGAAGCGCCCGAAGCGCCGGGTCGTGGCCCGGCCTAAGGCGCCGGTGGGCCCGGGCCGGCTGGGAACCCGCCGCCCTTCTGGCAACGGCCGTCGCCGGGGCTCCCGGTATGGAGCCGCGCTTGCCTTAGGCCCAGCGCGGCCCGAGCTGTGGCGGGCGGAGCCGCGGGGGCCGTTCCTGGCGTGGGTGGCGCTTGCACAGTGCCGGAACCGGCCCCTCGCCCCAAGAGCCGCCGAGTCGTAGAGCGAGGCGCGGCTGTGCGCAGCGGCCAGCAGTGCAGGGCCCCGGCCCCTGCCCCTGCCCACCGGCGTGCCTTGGCCGCGTAAGCGTAGCACCCGAGCGCCCAGGGCCGGCCTTGCACCAAAGTGCAGTGGTGGTGCAAGAGCTGTTCGCTCACTAGTGACGTTTGATTGGCAGTGGCACTGGGTAAACGGTGTTACAGTACTGGTGGTGGTGTGGTCAGCCGAGCAATGGTGTCGACTAAACTGCGTCCTTTGAATGTTACAGTATGAGGGTATTGCAGAGATTGGTAGATGGGCAAGATATTTGTTTAGTTGCTAAGCAATAAGTACATGCAGAATAAGGAAGAGATAAGTTTGTCCTCTCAATCGTAACAGAAAATTATGGTTTAAGCCCTGTAGCAGAAAGGGGAACATGGATGTTATCGCTCCTATAATTCCAAGGGATCAAGGTGGCTTGGGATAGCAGGGAGGTCTTGTGTGCCTTGGTGCTAAAGAGAAGACAGAAGAGAACCTGGGTGCAAAGCCATCCTCTTGGCCATGGGGAGCCTATGTCCGCAGTGCCCCACAGAGAACTGTTTGAATCCCATCTGTGTGGCTAATCCTGGCTATTCTGGTCCCAGTGTCTAATATTAGTGGCTGTGGAGATGCCAGGGAGCAGCAACCTGCAGAGAGAACATGCTGCATCTATAGTCTGCCTGTGTTTTTCAGGACAGGCAGACAGTGCTACTGCATTATAACACTAGCTGTGCATAGGAAACACAGGCAGAGAGCACACCACTTGCAAGCTGATTTTGTTCACTTTCTCAGGGTCAGGTGCTATCACCTGATCTTGCACAAGTTTGTGCCTGTGTCATATTCTTGCCTGAAACTCACACTAATGAATCCTGAGTGCTGGATGATTCTAGGATTTGCATTTGGTATGGAAAGTGGAAATAAAAGTTTTACTGAAATACTTCCAGCCTTAAAAGTGTCAGACAGAGCTCTGGAGAGACAGGAGGTGTTCTATTTTCAGCCATGCTCCGGTGAGAGATCCATGGTGTATGGGGCGGGGGGACACACAGAGGGTGAGATTGACATGACACGTGTGTAGGACAACTCTGGCCCCTTACCAAGAGCAGAATCAAATGTCTAATCATAGGCAGAGCAGCAGCTGAGAGTCCAGAAGAGCAGGGAAGGCTGGACTTGACAGTCTCAAGTCTCCTCTTGTGTGTTGTTGAAGGAGAAAGTGAGCACAGTGCCTTTTGGGGGCCTGGAGAATTGTGTGAATTGTGAAGATGGGAGTAGAAGATACCGCTTGTTAAGAACTGGGATCTGTTTTGAAGTTGTGAAGACAAAATATCCAAAGCGCAGGAATCATGGGAGCTGAGGAAGAAATGCTCATTACTCTGTCTGGAGGGGCCCCCTGGGGCTTCCGGCTGCAAGGGGGTTCAGAGCAGAAAAAACCCCTCCAAGTGTCAAAGGTAGGACCTCGAGATGTGAACTGTGAGGGCAGAGGTGTTCCACTGAACTCAGGCATCCCTGCTGACTCGGGCATCTTTCAGTACCATTAAGGAATGCAGGCACTCCTTGCCGTGGCAGCAAATCTTAAAAGGAAGACTTGGGTGGAACGGTCAGGCAGGGTGTGGGGTGGGATACGGGTCATTCAGTAGATGCCGTTGAGGTAGAGACAAATGTCAGTGAAGACCTGCTTCAGTGCAGCTCTGTATGGCTCAGATGCTATAGAAACCATACAACTCAACTCAGTAGTCAGCAGTATAGATGCTTATTTTTTAGGATTCCTTCTGCTGGTGAAACTTTCTCAATACTGTCTCAAGTAAATATTTTTTTATATTCTAAGGAGCAAATACTGGTTCCATTTCAAGAACTAAAGAAAATCAGTTGTTTGTATGGGAGATGAAATAATAAAAAAGGAAGAAACATGAGCCTTGAGTTGCACTTCTTTTATTAAACAGCTGTTACTGGTTCTCTTTTCATAAAGACTCCTAAAAATGGGGGGAAAAAATCTTCTATTTATTAAGCTCGTAACAGCTGCATTAGCCTTGACACAATGGCATCTTGGGATGTCTCCCTGGAAGGCACCCAGCAGCAGGAATGAAAAAATGCTATGCCCAGCTCCTTCTGTTTCCTTAAGTAGACTGGGATTCTGACAGATAATTTTGAAATTAAATGTTCTGTTGTTGCTTGGCTCACCTCAGTCAAGGAGTGTTTGTCTGTAACTTCTGCCAACTGGTTTGGAATCCCACAGCTTGGCCTTGAAGAGGATGTTTCTTACATAGTGAAATATTTTTTTCTCCATTAGAACAATTTCTGTGCATGTTATTGAGCTTCAGGTGCTGAAGAGAAAAAAATCAATATCCTTGAAATAGGCCTCTGGCATGAGCTGTTGTAAGGAAAATCAGATTTTCAGTGACCACAAACTGCAGGGTCTTGTTTTTCCCTCAATAGACAAGAAGCTTGAATTAAGAGGGAAGAGAATACTGGCTTACAAAGATTGAATAGTGGCAAGAACTTGCCATTACCCAGGCTAAGTCTAAGTTACACCTTAAAATGAACAGAATATTGACCACAGATTAGTAGCATTTCCAGAAAGGTGTTAACTAGAAGTAGCTCTCACTCAGAACTGGGTGTCATACCTTAAGTCTAGAAATACAAATATATAATGATTTTACAAAACTTGGATATTGCGTTCAAAAAAATATGGGAAATGTATTTGAAACAAATCCATTGAAGGCTCAAAATATACATCATTCTTCAAGCAGGACTTTGATTTTATAATTATAATTTTGGGTTACTATTGTCCAGAATTCAATGACAACCAAGTGATCATACATACTGTCTTAAAAGCAACACAATTTAAACAGTCCCCAAAGAAAGGATCAACAGATCCCTACTGGGAGCCCAATAAGATCATATCTGAATGTAAATTGCTTAGAAGAGGATAAACTGCTGAGGAATCATGAAGTAACTCAAATTTTCTCCTTTTATCATGCAGAGTAGAAGTTTGAATCCCAGTTTTCAGCTCTTTAAATTGAAAAATCAAATCTTTAGTCTTCTGCAGTCAGAATTCTGCTATTGACACCAGCAGGGTGAAGTCTGGACCGAAATCATAGAATCATAGAATCATAGAATTGTAGGGGTTGGAAAGGACCTCGAGAGATCATCGGGTCCAACCCCCTGCCAAAGCAGCTCCCTAGGACATTTCACTCAGATAGGCATCCAGACGGGTCTTGAATATCTCCAGAGAAGGAGACTCCACCACCTCCCTGGGCAGCCTATTCCAGTGCTCCGTCACCCTCACTGTGGAAAAGTTTCTCCGCATGTTGGTGCGGAACTTCCTGTGCTCCAATGCAAAAATGCTACGTGCAAGGCATCTTCCAAAGCCCTTAACATCATTGGGCATTGGACCCGATGATCTCTCGAGGTCCCTTCCAACTCCTATGATTCTATGATTCTATGATTAGTGCTGTCCTTTTGGATGTTTTGGGAGCCAAAGATGGGATTGGTCCCATCGCTAAAGAAGAATGACCAGGGATTGTGGCCATATGATATAGCACAGAGAAACAGACCAGTATTGTCTGTTTCTCTATTGGTTTGCTAGAGCTGGGACTCATGGATAAGCATTTCACTCTGTTTGGCCTTCATCCAGGAGATCAGTGCCATTGGGCAGCACTGGGAAGTGTGGTCAGAGTGAGGTGTCACTGAGATTGAGCCTGCCTAGCAGTGGTAAAGTCAAATGACACCACGATGTTCATTCGTAGGGTGAAGAATGTGTTGTGCCTCTATGGAAAGACTGATTAGATAAATGAGAGGGTCTGTTAATATGCTGATTGCTGTCAAAGGAAGGACTCTTGGGGAGAAAATGCTCATAGGAGACCATGAGATCTGGCTTAGCAGGACAAAAATAATAGCACTTTGGTTCTTACAGCAAAACCTATTTGGTAGAATGGGGAAGAACAGAACAGGAACATAGATGAATCTGGAGAAAATGTGATAGGAGATACAGGCGAAATATCCAATAGGTGCCATGAGATAATTGAGTGGATACAGTTGGTGTCTCAGGGGATTCCAGTGCTCTCATTTTAGGCAATTTCAACTTCTAGACTAGAAAAATCATGCTAGTAACATTAAGTAAAGATGCTTGCCCTTAGATGCCAAGTCATATTGTTTCTGTATACATTTATGAAGGAAGAGCAGTAAAAAGCTAACTTGGGCCTAGTCAGTGGAAATGAATCAAGTATGACAAATAAGTTATCTATAAATGATACATACTCTAGTTATGTAGAGATGCTGGAATTGCTAGACCAGACTAGTTAATGGTCACTCCATCTGCTGCTTCCAGTTGCCTTTGTGTTTCCTCTAAGTGAAGTTGTAAACCTCATCAGTGCATCTAATTTTCTAGTAATGGAATGCAGAGGGAGATTCTTTCACCCGAGCTGCTTATCAGCATGCCCTATGAAGTATGTAAGAATTGCACAAAGTGGGATTTCCTCTTTGAGTTGCTCTTGTATTGCAAAGCTCTGCATAATTTATCAGCTTACATGATGAATTTATGCTGTCACAGGTCTTCCTGCCTCTCTTCTTTCTAAAGGTTACATCATCATCATCATCTTTTTATTGTTTCTCTATAAGGAGATTGTGATAAAATCATTTGCTAATTGCTGCTCCAGGTATCTTTATTTCCTTGAAAATCCTTTGAGTCTGCTGCATGCTTGTTTTTTTGAAACAAGATGGTATTAATGACATTAGGAAGTTTTCAGCATTATTCTTTATGCTCTTCAAATACATTGGTGGGCCTGTGTTTAACTGTTCTGTTATAAACTGTTCACAAAGATGTCTTAAAATACTTTTCTGAAATTGCAGCTAACTCAGAATGTACAGTGAACATATGCATCTTAAACCATCTTTTCTAGCACAAAGTATTCAGCTGGCCACGTGAAATGAACGTGTTGGAAGTGGAGTGTGAACCCATTTCTCTACAAACTGAAAGGATGTATAGCTGGAGTTTAAATAATTTGACAAATAAAGGGATCAATTCTAAACCTCAGTCCAGCCAACACAAAGGGGTAGAAAAACACCTGGATCTTCACATGCTGAATCCAGCTACCACAGAGTTTTTGTGCTGCCTGACTCCCCGTGAGCTGTGAGTTCAGAGACATGCATAGAGCAAGATCATAGAATCATAGAATCATAGAATTGTAGGGGTTGGAAGGGACCTCCAGAGATCATCGGGTCCAACCCCCCTGCCAAAGCAGCTCCCTAGGACATTTCACTCAGATAGGCATCCAGACGGGTCTTGAATATCTCCAGAGAAGGAGACTCCACCACCTCCCTGGGCAGCCTGTCCCAGGGCTCTGTCACCCTCACGGTGGAAAAGTTTCTCCCCATGTTGGTGCGGAACTTCCTATGCTCCAACTTGCAGCCATTGCCCCTTGTCCTGTCCCCACAGACCACTGAAAAGGGGCTGGCTGATGCTGGAGTTACATACCTTGTGGGCAGTCTCTTGGGTTCTACATAGGTAGCCTCATGTTGAAGTGACACTACAGAGCCAAACCACTCTGCATGTCTCAGGATAAGGGAAACATACATTGCTTTGTGCAGCAGTGCCCAGTGGATATTGAGGAAAAGCTCCAATTTAAGTAACATAAACAAGACTGAAATGCTAGTATTAATGTCAACTTACAATGTGGTTCCAGACTGTAACTGCAAATGTCTATTCCTTTCATCTTAAACTCACCTACAAGAGCAGGTACTGACTATTTTGTTCCACCCAAACAATCATTTACAGTGATTAAAGGATACCTTACTGATGTTTATATGAAAGGGGCACCATAAAAATTCAGATACTGTAAGAGTGGAGGGTAAGACAAAAGAAGCAAAAGAAAATTATTCATGTCTGGGGAGAAAGAATAGATGATTTTTAAATTAGGGTTGTATTAAAATATCAACTCAGTAATGAATTAGCTGAAAGACAGCAGACATTGATATGCTCAGCAGGCAGATACACAGCAGGATCAAACATCAACAGAGGACATGAATAATTTTGCACAAATTAGGAAGGATTGGAATATGGACAATGAGAGGGAAAAAAAGGGGGAGGTGAAAATAAAGAACCCAGAAAGGAAAATCTCTGGGTTTTTTCTTAGTTACAGCAATGTCATTTTCAGTGAAATCAAACTACTGTTCATAGTTGGCTTACTGTGATTCCTAGTGAATCTTTTACCCAGTGAAACAGATAAAGTATAGTGGAATTTTACACTGCCCCTTACCAAAATAAACCTGATTTGCTTTAGGTCAGTAGCTGTGGTGTACATGGCAACACAACACAAGTCTTTGGCCAGACAGTCATCAGGAAAGAAAGCAAGCAAGCAAAAAAGGAAGAAACAGAAAGGATCCATAGATTTTTTATTTTAGAAAGGCAGAGTGAAAAGTACATGGTCCTGACATGTACAGCATTCCTTGCAAGGAGAAGCTGTAATTGACAAGAAGGTTCTGCCATGCTGAAAAGGAGATTAGGATGAACAATACCATCAGGGTCCTGGAGCATTTCTTTGCAATACAGGTACGTGCATCAAATGCACCTGAAATTAAATAAAATGTAAAATAGCTAGTCTGAGAAAAGTCATAAGATAGGACATAAGCATTAAGCTCATAATCAACCAAAATAGAAACATAACATGGAACATAGGGAACTGTTTTTAAGAAGATGAACAGGGCAGTTTTAAGGTGGTGCAAGTGCAGGCAAAGCTGCCTTTAACCATCCTGCTACAAACCAGCATTTATTCTACGAGAGGGAAACCCAGATACTTGCTACACAAGGCAAAGAAGGCACTTCAACCTCCAGCATAGTCTGGTGCATGAGTAATACTGAAGAAGTGAGTGAAACTGGAGGCTTTCCAGCTTGTACTATAGAGGAGAAAGACCTGGGAGTATTAGGGCATCACAAGAGGATAATGAGCCATCAGAGTGATGCATCTCTGAAAAAAAAGGCAAGCATAACCAAATGAGCCTTGGGTAGCCATATCCAAGTGAGATAGGAAGGCATTGATGTTACTGTCTAATGCACAAGTGGGAATTCACTGGAAATACCACACCTGTGAAGCCAGACACTTTCAAGAAAAATTAATTCATGGTAGAGCAGCTATAGAAAAGAAGGGGAGGGGAGGAGAGAAGGGTTCCATCACCTAGCAAAAGATTGAAAGATGGGGTTGCTGTCTCCAAATACATGTTGGGCAAATACCAACATTACTGGTCAAATACAGGACAGTGCTCTGCTGGTCAAATGTGCACAAAATGACTAGTCAGGGAGGTTCAGCAATAACTTTCCAATCTAGGAAAAGAACTGAAAACCCTTTGCAATCAGTTTATGAACTGGAGTAAACAATATGGGATCTGAAACAACAAGGGATTTGCCTTGGTAACTCAAGAGGCTCCTTTCAGTTCCCTGTTCTGCACCAATGGAGTGAACTGTAGGGGAAGCACTGACACAGCAATGTACAGCCTCTAAAACCAAGATTTGTTCTGTTATTTGAGAGCAGTTGATAACAGCCTCCTTTTTACCTCTTTCTCACATATCCCCACTTTCTCCCATATGTTTCTTGGCTGACAGTTCACTGTTCCTACTGTCTCCTCTGCCAGACATCCTTGCTGCCTGTATGTCCTGCCCTGGTCCCTGTGACCCACAGGCTAGCTTCCTTGTTCTGGAGGACTGAGGTAATGACTGTGTGGTTCTGCCCTGTGTTCAAGGTTCTCTCACTCCTATCCCCATTCAGTGCCTGTCCCTGTAAAGACACATTTTGGTGGCTAGATTTGCATATGAGCTCTAATTCCCTTAGATTTTGAGCCTAAAATGTTTATGTCAAAAGGAGCAAGGATGACCCTCTATAAAAAGACCTACATGGGACATATGCAAGCACATTCTTCTCACCACTCCATTTCTTTTGTCCCAGCAGTAGATGTGAGCACTGGGACTCCTGCTTTTTGACAAACGTATCTGTTCCTTCTGAATCCTGGCTTCATATAGACCTCCCTCAATATCCTGCTCTTTACTCTGTTGAGAGTAAAATGCTTATCAAGTACTTCCAGGATCTATTCTAGTATATGGGGCATTATTCCCTGTCACTGGTATTACACTTCACTCACTTTTTAGCTCCCATCATATAACAAAAGGCCATGGAGATGAAGCCTCTTTTTATCTACCTGCAGCAAACTTGGGGTAGTTACTTGTTACTTGTTTGCCTGGAAGAGGCTGCCCAGGGAGGGGGGTTGAGTCACCATCCCTGGATGTGTTTAAAAAAAGAGTAGATGAGGTACTTAGGGATATGGTTTAGTATGGGACAGGAACGGTTGGGCTTGATGATCTTAAAGGTCTTTCCCAGCCTTGTGATTCTGTGATTCTGTGATTCTCTTCCAAGTGACATGCCTTGTGCTAAACTTTTAGCTTAGGCAAAGAATGTGGGGGTTTTGTGGTTGATTTTCTCTCCCTCCCCCCGCCCCCCCCCCCAGGCCCCCGCTTATATCATCACAACACAATGCTCTTTTAAGGCACTTGGTTTCCACAGAGAAAGAAAACTAGAACCCCTCTGATTGCTTGCATTTGATTTTTATCAGCTTGCACCCCACTGTTATAAATTTGAATTAAGCCTTGTGCACCAAAATTGTTCTCTTTCCCATACTGGGATTGCAATATCCCCCTCACCAGTATAGTCTAGGTGGTAACATATTACAGTAGTCATGTATGCACTTAATGGGTTGGCCAGCACCAGCATCCTTTGCCTCTACCAAGCTTCATCTTTAAATTCACTACAGATGACCTGTGAAGTAGGTCTGCAGAGACGCTGGACCGAGGGGCAAATCATCCAATGTCACCTCTTAAACAGGAATGCAATGTTTAGTCAGGATGTTATTGTAACTAAATAGAGAAATATAATTGCAATGGTTAGTGTAATTATAATGGATTAGAGTAAATACTCTCCTGTAAAATTGCTTCCTATAAAAATATGGCATTACCATGAAGATGTGATGTTATTCACATACTTAATAGATGAAAAAGTATCACACTGGATCTCTATGTTCAGGTGGGCAGCTGAGACAAAGAAAATTTAAGATCCAAAGCAAAAGACTGTTGAAAAATGTCCTGATTTTCAGACTTCTGACATTTATGGGTCACAGTCTGAGTGTTTTCTTCAAGGTCACACAAATATCATCCAGGTCTCCTGAATCCCACACTAGTGCTTTAGCTGCAGGGGTATCCTTCCTTGCACATGTAAAGATTAGGCCCTGGAAAACCAAACTGTTCCAATAGCCAACATGATGTCAACACAGGTATTCAGAAAGAAGAGATGGAGGGTGTTTGGCTGTGCTCTTCCATTGAGCAACTACCACATTCGTGGTTCATCTGAGCAGGAAGCCCTGGGAGGAGCAGACCCAAATGTGGCTCCTGTCTGAGTTTATTCCCTTTTGGTAATCTTCTATACTGTTTTATACTACAACAAGGCAGTTCTTACCTCTCCATGGGAACCCTGTGACAGGACTACATTTCACATAAGACTGGGAAGGAAATTTAAGCACTGTCAGGTTGCCATGGAGTGTTGGGCCCCATGGCATTGTAGCTGTTGTGGGAAGGGGACAGCTGTGTGATGAAAGATGCAGTCAGAGAGTGGAAGGGACACTGGATGAGAGGATGAATTGTATTCAGTATACAACTCTGACTTGGCCTGAATTTGCTAGGTTGCTGCTGGAAAGATTTTAGGGATTAGGGGAGGTCTGATAATGTAATTTGTCTTCCTACTTTATAGACTGAGCTCTCTCAATGAGAGGAGGTGGGAGGTGCCTTGGGGGGAGGCAACAGGGGAGATGGCATGAATCTATTACAATTTAATCCTGAAAGGCCCTGCAGACCACTTCTGATTACCCACAGCGTATTTCCTTTCTTACAAAGAAGTGGTGCTGGCCAGCAGGGAGGGTGGTTGCAAAGTTTCACAACAGGTTCCCTGGGCTGTACTCAGGCAAGATGTGAAGCCACTGAATTACTATCAGGATTAGTCTATTCTTAGCATCCCAGTGTGTGTTCACCCCCCACATACCACTATCTAAATATAGTCCCTACTGAAGGACAGATGCTGCCAAGTTGCATCTGACCCCTCATCTCTTGTATTCTGTTCCCAAAAAGTGGGCGCATTCCCCAACTCAACCAATAATCAGCAAGTTATTTTGTCTACCCAGGGCTGTCCAAGGAAATTTGTACAGCCTTGACCTTCCTGGTTTCTCCTAGCACTGGTCTTCCCTTCAACACCTTTTTTTTTCCTTCCTTTCCTGCTCTCTTGTTGCCTTCATCATTTTCCTTTTTCCCTGCCAGCTGCTGCTGTACTTTCCCCTCCTGTCTGATTCAGTATGATTAAGGAGAGGAAGAGGGCAAAGTACTAGAAGAAAACACGCACATGTATGTGCATGCACCTAGGTGCTGCAGACACTCAATCTTCTCCAATAAGAGCTCTTTTCTCACAGCAGAAGTCCTGTTCAGAGGGCAGTCCATAGACAATCTTCTGAGTAAATGTGTTTCATTACTTTTTAGTTCCAGTTTTCCACACTGATTAATATTTCCAATAGCATAAATCAGCAAGGCCCAGAAATTGGGATTCCCTAAACCCAGCTGAAATCTGAACAGAACATTCCTCCCATGTAGGCCAAGGTGTGCCATGGGGGAGCGTGTCCACTAAGCCACAGAGCAGAAAGTGTAACTTGGCAGTTAGTTACAAGAGGCTCAGAGAATTTATGGGGTTTTCCCCCTCTCCCCAAAAGTAGGGGTCAATCCTCACAGTGTGCTAGGAGATCAGACAGGGCAATGCTGCAGGGTCTGGTCTAGGGCTACCCCGACCACTTGTCAGAGTCCTTCGGTGCTGCATCTCACACAGGAAAGGTCTCCAGGGATCTGCTTCATGAAGAAGTGAGGATTTCTCTCTGAAATGCTGTTTTTCCCATCCTTTCCCATCTCTTCAGAATACCCTTAGTAAGGCTTCATGTGGCTCACTGGGTGTCCAGGAGAGGGCATCTTTTGGACATGGGGAGCAAACGGCTGAGCCCGAGAGGGCAGTCTGACCTTCAGTGTGGGCAGCCAGCCAGGCTTTCGGACTGGGCAGCTGCCCTGGCCTGGGCCTTCAAAGGTTCGGTGCTGCCCTCGCTGTGGGCTAGACATGCAGGCTAGGGGTTGTCATTAAAGGTCTCCACAGCAACGTGCTGGCAGACATATAAAAACTGGCAGGCTTGTGCTGGTCTCTGTCCAGAGGCTCTCCAGCCTCCGGTACAGTGCAACCTGCTGTCACAATTGTGGATTAAGTTCTGTCCTTTCTGTGTGATGTCCTTTCTTCCTTCTGCCCCTACACAATCCTCTTCTGCATTTAACCCCTTTGCTTTCCTCCTTGGCAAATGCAGTGAGATAGGAGTTTGTCATAATGAAGCTGTGAACAGTTTGCTTCCCTTTGCCCCTGGAAAGCAGCCATGAACTTCCAGGGAGAGGTTTATAAACCTGTGGAAGACTGACAGCCAGGAACATTTACGTGCTATTTTCAGACTCTGTAAGTCTCCTCCTGTGCTGAAAGAGACCTGGTCATCTTTTCCCAAAGAGGAATGTAGACAGGGACAAGTCCTCTTCTGCATTAGAGAACTAGTTTTCAGGCTCCTGCAACAGCAGAGGTAACAGCAGAGGTAACAGGTGCTTTATTGTGTGGGCTTTCTGTCACTCTGGTAAAATCTGAGCACAGACCATGTCAGAGCCAGCACCTTTACCAACCATAAAATAAATGCATTGCCCGCTCGCTCACGTTTCTCAACCCACATAGGGCAGCTTGTGTCCCACCAGCCTACTCTGATCTAGAGGTGCCTGAAGCAGCAGCAGGCAGCCTGACCCTCCCTGCCTGGGAATCCCAAACACTTGTCTGCAAAGACCTGCAGCACAGTGTGACCAGAGGATTGCAGAGAGCTTACTGGCTCTGCTCTGGGTGGTCACCAGCCCACATCCAGTTGGTTTCAGTGAGCATGGGGGAGTAAGATGGGATGTGAGGAATGCTCTAGCCACCTGCTGACAGTCTTTAACCCCAGTCCCTTCACTCCATAATTGGGAGAGATACTCAGCAAGTGTGTTCCCTCCAGTGCTGAGTACCAAGCACTTGGCCATGGAAAAGCAGTTGGCCTTTTGGGGAATACCAGGGCACCCTCCTTCTAACCTCTCTTCAACTTTCTAACTCTCTGCATTAGCTCCCGTCTCAGTAGGCAGCACTGGGAAGTGTGTCTGTATCTCGGTTAACAGCTGCACCTTGAGGGAGTATCAGGAAGCACGATTTATATTGTAATAGCAGAAAAGTGGTTCTTCAGCAGTAGTTCATTACAGACCCACGTGTTCTCATTCCAGGCTTATATTAACAATGAGGGAGATAAAGGACTAAAATGACAGAGGCTGATGGATGTGGCAGCTGGGATGAGCCAGTCCCTATTTTAAGCACGCAGGGAAAATTTGGGGTCAAGCTGGAGAGGCTTCAGAGTGATAAAGTGCCAGCAAACACACAAACAACTTGGAGCATAGCCCTCCTCTTTCCATTTTCTTTCCCAACACCTCTCAATCAGGCTGACCAAAGAGGAGCGCTGCTCCTGCTTGCTCAACGTGAGCCAGCAGGGCTGAGTCCTGGACCCTAAGACCAGCCAGCCACCTCTTCAGACCTTCACCTCTCCTTTCCTGCTCCTCTACTGCCCCTGCAAGAACAGTGACAGGGCAGCAATCCTCTCACAGCCACTTCCCCTTCCACACGGCCATGTGGGCAAAGTAGCTTGTACAATTTACAGCTGAGTCTGGCTGCTTGAGCAGCAAGGCTGTAAGGTATAGGAGATGGTGCCCTGCTGTGTATTACCTCTCTGCACGGATCTGCCACAGGTTGTTCACCACACCCTCTGTTAAACAGTTCTGCACTGATTTGTCTTTCACTTAACTGCAAGATCTGAAGGAATATTCTAGAAGCATCTACAAATCCACTGTATTACTACCTTGAGCCTTATTTGCCCTAACCCAGTGTTTTTACCTGTTTATTCTTTTATGTGCAAAATGAGCGCATTGTGGGTGGCAGGCTGTCCTACAAGACTATCCCACTGCTTGCCTGTATGGAAGAGGTCTGTAGTTTTGGGCTGATTGGGCATTTGGTTTGCTTGTTTACTCTATCAGAACAGCTAGACAGCTTTAGGAAATTTAGTAAGAAGCTTAACTGATAGATGATGGAACAAAAGGGTAAGAAGGCCATAAGAGCCAGATCTAGGAACTAGCCTGGAAATTAAGACAGGCTCCATTCTCAGATACAGCAATGCATATCCTGCACAGCTCCTGTTAAGGCTAAAGATTTACTCCAAGTTCACATTTGTGTAACAGGACACCATATGGTCTAGTGCAGCTGTCCAGAAATACATTGGCCAAAGCTCTCAGAGCAGGAGTGCTTGACAGCAGGAAGTGCCTCAGAGCCACCACCTCTTCCTAGTGCCATCTCCCACAAGGCTGGTACCTGCAGGGGTTCTGTGTGAGTGTAAGGAACCGTAGCAAGAAAACACAGTAGGGGCGTACAGAAGGAAATACAGCCATGTACAAGGATAGTCTGAAAGGGGTTCCAGATAGAGATAGAGAATGAGAGGATAATCTCAAAATCACTGAATCACTGACTGGTCTGGGTTGAAAGGGACCTTAAAGGCCATCTAGTTCCACCTACACCCTTGTGGTCATGGGCAGGGATACCATCCACTAGACCAGGTTGCCCAAAGCCCCATCCAACCTGGCCTTCAACACTGCCAGAGATCCAGGTGCATCCACAGCTTCTCTGGGCAACCTGAGAAAGAGTGTGTAAGCATTCCTGAGTCTTTAATCTCCACTGAATGACTCAAATTGGATTGGTGATCAGGTCTGCTCAGCAGAACGACTCTTGGAACTAACAGGAATACAGAGACTGAAAGGCACAGCTGATGCTCACCCAAGAGCATCATCCTCCACCCTGGCAGCACAGTAGTTTTAGGCTTTATTTTATTCTGTCAGGGACAGAGCAATAAAATGGCAAGCAAGAGACAAACAACTGAACTAAATAGTCACTGTTCTTCCCTTCATCTCTATTCTCTCTCTTCTGCTTTTCCAGATCCGAAAGAGAAGCAAAGCGTGCCGCGGAGGCCTGTGGGAAAACGATGTGCTTGTATCTATCAATGGGAAGTCATGTGCTGGCCTCTCCCATGCTACTGCCATGCAGATCATTGACTCCTCCAATGGCATGCTCAACATCCGTGTGAAAAGGTAACCTGCTCCCAAGCACCGTGCTGTGGCAGTGCAGGCAGCAGGGCAGTTCAGTGCAGCAGCTATCCACACACAGCAGGAAGAAGGCAGCCCCAAAGCCTTTGGTTTCCCCATACTGCAAGGTGTATTAGAAGCACTTCACCATGGCTAACGTGGCCATTTTTACACCGTTTCTGCTGCTTTCCAGAGTGCCTGGCCCTAGACTGAAATGACCCCAGAGGTTCATGCCCCTGCCACTCAGGCTGGGAGAAAATGTTTGCAGTTTGAGGGCTATGCTGCAGAGAGCGAGCAATTTAGGCTCCAAGCAAGCAAATGCCAAAGGACACTTCACCTCAGCAATTAACAGAGACTCTGGTTCATTCTGGGTAAATAACTGTACTGTAGAAATGCATTTGACTACACATGGGGTAACTGAGCCGAGACAAAATTATCCAAGTATTTCCTACAGCAGAGCATTCTAGTCTGACAGGGTGACCTGACTTCCACAAAACAAAGAGGTGTGTAGCTGAGTCCCTTTTTACAGGAAAAAGTCTCTTTTGCAGTCTCCAGTCCAGCAGAATACTGGAGACCAGGCTCAGATGTAAGCACAAAAATGTTTCCAGTAATGTCCTTGGTTCTACCTGTGCTAAGCTAACCCATGCCTCAGTGCATGCTGGATGAGGCGCAAGCTGTAAATCAACCATATTAAGAGAAAGGCAGCAAAGCTGCATGAGGTCCCAGATGGTCCAAACTGCCAAAATAGAAGTCACTGAAGGGTGAAGGGGTCTGGGAGATGTGATTTTCTACAGCCCTGAAAGGGTGGAGCATTGTAAGCAGTGAGGAGGGAGAGCCATCCTGGTTGCTGGTGTTTGTAAATCAGGGGCAGAAGTGGGCAGCACTTGCAGAAGGAAAGCCTGAGCATGTAGGATCTTCCCCCTTGGCTTCAGGGAAAGCACTGGTGCCTTCTGATGTGCTCATCCTATACTCTAGCTGTGATTAAGTGGGATGAGCAAGCCATGCACAAAGTATCCAGAATAGCTCCTGGTCCATTGCCAAGGCCTTATCTCACCCCACTGGAGCCTATTTGCAGCCAACAGGTGCCTGGGCAAATTCCAGTGGGCCAGAATCAGTACACTTTGAATTAGCAAAGTGACAAAGGCAGGCTTCTTGCAGCTCTCCTGGAGCAAACATCAGATGGTTTGGAAATAATGTAACCAGTAGAACTCATCAAATATTGCTTTCTAATCCCATCTCTATTCCCGCTTCATATTTACGTTCCCAGAGGAAACACCAATCAGTCCTGTTCAGAAAGGAGTGGTAGCTGGATGACTGGAGTATGCCAGGTCATATGATGTATTTCTGTCAGTGGGGGACATGTGTGAAGAGAGAGAAAGTGAGAGAGGGAGAGAGAATGTGACCTGACAATGCAGAACAAGGGAAACTGGGTTACAAATGGTAATGCTTTTCAGTCATCTGGTTGGATAAAGAAGAGAAAAGACTGCTGTTTCACTTGGGTAGCTTTGAATGTGCTCCCTAGTGAGAGCTCATAATAGCAAATATTATTAAAAAAATAAACTGTCAGAGGAATTGTCTCACCCTTAGCTTCCAAAGGTTTGCATCTGACATGAGTATAAGTTTTTTACGGTTCATATTTGCGATCCAAATCATGAATCTCACAGCTTTAGAGAGGCAATGATCTCTGCCTGGCTTCCTATATGCATGCTCAGAAGGCAAATACTTAGGGCTCCTTTGTAACTCTGACAAGCCCTGGTGACTCTGGCATGGGAAAGAAGAAGTTCCCTTTTCAGTCTGTGTGATCTGGAGTCAAAGGACTATCAAATTCAGACTCACTTTGAGGAGAGGTAGGACAGAGCTGGCGCTTTTTCCATCAGCATAGCCAGTTCTCCGTCTCTCTGGCAACCATCAGTCAGGCTGACTGTCCCAGTGTGCCCTGCCTCTGCTCTAGTTATCTTCCAGCTGACGCACAGGCTAGAAGTTGCTATGTCTAAGCCAAAAGCAAGTGACACCATAGATCGGGCTGGCTGGCATGACTGCAGTACAGTCATCAACACCCAGGCAGGGGTAGCTTGCTTGTGAAGCAGTCCTACAGTGAGTAGGCCACACATCAGGGTGGTCTCCTGCCACCTACCACAGGATAGCAGAGACATACCTCCAAAAAACACTTGGTCCTTTTTCTCCTAAGTATTTTCTATTCTCCCATGTAGAGGTTGGTGCAAACAAGCAGCTCTGAGTTCTTTGTCTGGAGCCCACTCTGAACTAAAGCAGTTTGGGAGTTAGGGGATCCACAGAGCTGACATAGCTCCATGGTGCAGCCCCAGCTCCCAGCCACCAGTTTGATGGCTGAGGCACCCTTCTTCCCCTTGCAAGCAGCAGGCTGCAGGGGTATGTCCCACTGTCCTGGGGAATGTTTGCTATGTAGGATTCACCTTCCTGGGAGAAATGCCTGGGGAGCGGGTTAAGCTGACTGGTAGTTATATGCTCTCAGGACATTCTGCTTTTCAAGTGTTTAACACCTGGTTTTTAAAGAGTCATTAAGTAGAAAACTGGGATGAAAGCACATAGCTCATGTCAGAGATGAGCCTGCCCTTGGCATCTGCATTTCAGGTGCCTGTACCACCTGAATGACACCTGAAACAGCAGGTCAAACCTTACACCTCTCTCATGTGTGGGGTTTTCCTTCCAGCTCAGCCCACCCAACAAGACCTTACTCATTGCTTTTCCTTCTTACTGCAGGATAGTTGGTGGGGACCAGATTGGCCCACGGCTCCAACGCTCCCCATCTCCAGGGCAGCGAGTGCTCTCCCCACCTTCCCCACTCAGCTCCCCGGCCCAGCTACTCAGCTCTGAACCAGCAGAAGCCCCAGCCAACACACAGCCCTCGCAGCCACGGCGGGCACAGAGGCACCTGGACAGCCTTACCTCCCCACCAGACAGTGAGGCCTACTATGGTGAGACAGACAGCGATGCTGACAATGTGGCCCAGGAGAAGCACCGCCGGGCACGCAAGAAGAGCCCGCGCTCCCCACCTGACAGCACCAACAATAAGGTGGATGCGCCTCAGGATGAGGTGTCCCTGTCCGAACAGAGCGGCTATGAGAGCATGCCAGAGGCTGCTGTGCAGGGTGGAACTGAGGTGGCTAGCTCCAGTGGGGTGGCCAAGAGAGAGATTGCCTGCCTGCCTGGCAGCCGCACAGACACTCCGTTTTCAGAGAGTGAGGGACAGTTGCGGCCACCATCAACAGAGGGACGGGGGCCTTCTCCAGAAGCGATGCTCTTGCCCCATGCCACCAAGGCTATCCGAGCAGAACGCCATCTCATCCCCATGGTGGGTCCAGTGGAGCATCCAGTTGATGAAGACCTAACTACCACATACGCAGAGAAAGCCAAGCAGGCCAGTAAGTCCTTTGCACCCTGACACTCACCCATGCCCTCTTTCTAGGCTGGATCTCCTCCCAAAAGCCTCATTTCTGCAAATATCAAGTAGGTTAGGTCTTCTAGCTTGGGAAGAAGCAGAGACAAGTCAGACCTATAGGGACTGGGGCTTCCTATTGCCGCTTTGGAGTTTACCTCATCCAGGATGGATGACCAAGGAACAGGTGGGAGAAAGGGGTCTGGATGTAGGAGTTACTTGTAGAAACTTCAGCCACGCAACCAGCTGTGCTCCAGCACCTTTGTATGCTGGAAAGTGGGTGGAGGTCATTAGTTTCTTCAACACCCTAGGCTGAAGAAGACTCAGAAGACATGACAGTGTCAGGAAAGAAGTTGGGGATTAGATTTCTCAGGCCTGGCCTTTCAAAGATCTCACAGCAGCTCAGTGTGCTCCTTAGCTATCTGCGTGTCCAAGCACAGGGTGCTCATTCTGAGGGGTTCCCAAGGAGCCCCCTGTTCAGCTCAACTCTCCATGGGCACAGAGGCATGTGGCATTTCACATGATTAAGGATTAGGTATAGATAATTTTCAGTCAGCATAACCCTAAAAAAATATTGTCAGTAGCCCATTTATATCTCTCACCGTGTCAAGCTCAGGGAGAGACTTTTCTGCATCGACTTTTGGAGGATGTTTTCTCTGCAGTAAGGGTGTCCATGTAGGGCAGTAGCTGGTGAGCTCTGGTAGAATTTATCACTTTCTAGGTATCAGCAGTGAAGGGGTGCCTGCAAGAACAAGCAGCAGCTGGTAAATTGGATGTTGAAACAGTTCCTTGCAGTGGGATCCCTACTAGTCAAGACCTTTCCAGGTGGAATGAAGTACTGAAAAATGTAGTGCAGTACATGGGTGATGGGCCTGAAGTGACCTTAATTGTGAATATCTTTCCCAGTTTCTGGTACACAGGGTGTATTTCAAACCCAAACATGAAGGCAGAACAAAATGTTACCTGATTTCACAATTGTGATGTCTCCAATATTAAAAACAAGATAATAAAACACTTTTCATAGGAGTACCTCAGTGTGCATTATGATTGACTAATTAACACTTCTCTGAGCCTAGACATAAATCAGGTTTTTAAAAAGTGGCTTAGCCAGAGGGCAGAATGGGAAATGAAGACACAGAAAAGTTACTAGACTGAACGACACAGATTGGAACTTCTGATTCTCTGCTCCAAATACTAGACATTTTTCACCAGGCCAGGTAATACTGCAAGGGAATTGTTAAGCCTCTCTTTTCTCTTTTCCTTGGGCTAAATGTTCCTTTGTCTATTGTGCCTAAGGGATCCTATAAAGGTAACTTTCAAATTTAGGCTGCTTCTGTTAGGCAGGGTACTGTCATAGTGCTCTGCCCTATCTTGAGAGGACAGACTCAGTTGGGCCCCTTATGTCTGACTCTGCTAGGCAGTACAACTGACTTGGTGCCTTGTACTATTTCTTCCCAGTCTTTACCAATCACTTTCCTTAGGACAGCAAAGAAAGTAGCAATTTCAGCCTCCCTGAGGATGCAGCTATTTTTCCCCCTTTGAATAATGTACAAGCATGAGGTGAATGTTGAGAAAGGCATGTTCAGCTGCTCCCTGCCACCTGATAGTCCTAGCAGTGCATGAGCAATTGCTTTACATCAAGACTTATTTCCATGGACAGCGTCAGTACAGCAGGCTCCCAGGAAAACTATGTATTTAATGCAGAACATTTCTGATGGCAAAATAATATCCCATGGCAGAAGGTGATGCAATTCTATTGACAGCTAGAGGTAGGGTTCCCAGAAGCACTGCAGACTGAGATAATATTTTATTCTCCTATTACCTCTCTACTGCTCACCCCCTCCCCCCACCCCCTCCTTCTTCTTTATGTTTGGCAATGGGTGTCCTTATGTAAGTGTTACTCTGCCATGGATGGCAACTCACATGGCCAGCTTGGCCTTTTCTTGGGCTAGGAATCTTGGCAGTAAATGTGAAGTCAAAACTTCACATCCTGATCATGCTGGAGCACAGCAGCCATTAAAACAAAAGTCATGATCAGCAGCCAGTAACTCTGTGAAGGAAGGAAGCAAGAGAGGAAGAGAGATGGAAGATGTTTATTATGTGGTGAACAAAGCTAAGGACCACCTATACCTTGAGTAAGCACAGGAGGATGTGGGACTGCTGGGCTGCATTGGCTTTGTGAGGAGGCTGCCTACAGAGAAGGTATCGGCATGGGAGTACATGGGACAGCATCTCTTGCCAGAAAGATATAGCTTTGGTGAGGATGTTTGGGCTTGGACTGGTTCAGCTCCCACTGCTGCTTCAGGCTTCCACAGAGCAAGCAGAGATTAAAGCTCTGGTCCTTTGCCTTTGAGTAGTAATACCACTGCACAGTAGCCTAATGTGGGACATGGAGAGTCCTGGGTTTTGCTAGACAGTAATGCAAAATCAGCTCATGGTTTGGAAGCTAGGCAAGTGTTTAAAATTTGAGTTAATGACAGTAGGTGACTTGGAGGATCAGTCATAGGAGCCTGGGACTTGATATTTAAGGACAATTCTGACTACCTAATCACATGTCTGCTTTTCAGAGCACTAATTCTCTAAACATATTCCCAGTGCACCTGCTCAGTGCACTCCCCTTTGCTTTGCCATGGCCTTCTCCATTATGGCTCCCACTGATGCACCATAAGAATGTGAAAAACTCTTTTTTCCTTTGTTGGGACTGTAACCTAGATTGTTCCTCACATTTTCTTTGTAGAATGTACTCCCTTCTCATGCCTGCTCTGACCTTTTATCTGATTTTGGGGGTACTTCTCTCGTCCTTTGCATTCATTCTTTCTAACTTTCATTTTTAAGCTACAGTCTTTCTCTTTTTCCTACTTGTCCCTGCACCTCAGGGAAACAGAATTGCAAGTATAGTATTTCTAGATGAGTATCTAGTAATATCAAATTTCTGGATGAATAATTGAAATCTATATACAAGAACAGAAATATATAATCGATTAGTTGGTTTGTTTGGGGTTTTTTGCATTGACTCCACCAGCTCCTGACAACTACAGCTGCTTTCCCTGCCTTTGCTAAGGAGATATCAGTCACACAGCAGTTGCCAGTGGTGACACCGCTGTCTAACACCCGCTCTGCAATACAGTACCAATGGAGCAAACAGAGCTCATTTCTTTACACTCGGTAAGGATTGAGCTCTGGGAGCAGAACACAGTGTGATGCAACTACCAACAGCCTGAGAGGAGGATGTGCATTGGTGGGGTGAAGCAAAATAAGCATGGGGAAGAGAGGGCAGCAGCCCTCTCTGAGGTACCACCTCAGGATGCCTTGTATGTTGTCAGCTGCTGAAGTGCACCTCTCCCTCCCTGGTAAAGGCAAAGGGCCTTATTGCTCCTTAGACAGGCAACAGACCTTGCAGTGAGGTTTGGACCTGTCTCTTTTCCAGAGTTCCTGTTTGCACATTGGCATTGGCTTATTTTTTCCAACCTGTGGGATAAGCACATACATCATCCCAGCCTTCCATAGGACACATGACTTGGACATGCCTGCTCACCAACCACTCAAAGCATTGCTGATGCATGCCAGTGGGGCAGTGCAGGGAGCCACACACCATCCAAATGTGGGGTACTTGCCCTACAAGTAAGGGGACTTCAGTCTTTATTGCTGCCCAGCGGCTACTCCGCACCCTGGTGTTTTGCTCAGTCGGTCAAAAGAACAGCCAGCAAACAGGGACTCCTTGCAGGACTTTAAATGAACCACAGGAGACCATTCATACTTGTGAATAGCTATACTTTGCCTAAATCTGAAGAAACAAAAGTACAAATTTGTTTCTTTCCCACTGAAACAGTAACTTGCACTCTTTAAAGAGGTGATTAATCCCTGGGGAAACGGGATCTTTAGGGCTTCAGTTTGTCATCACTGTAAAGGGCCAAGCCACATCCCTTCCTGAGATGTTTTCTGTGATTCTTGGAGAGTGCAGAAGGAAAGGAGGAGATAACAATACAGAAAATAAAAATCAAAAAGTCTGAATGATTTTCAGGATGTTAGGGGAAAGTTGGAGCTTGTGGCAGGGAGAATTAGACTATAGTTGTCACAAGTAATTGCTAGTGATCTTCTTTGGTTCCCCATAGCTGCCACACTATCCTCCTCTGCTCATCCTACCCTTACAGGCTTGGGATCCATTTGTAGCCAGGGCTGCTTCTCCTCAGCCACCTGTGCTCTCTAAGGTGCACTGTATTTTCATCCCCATCCTAAATCATCTCCCAGGGAGAATGGGCTCAGGCTTTCTCACAACTGGAAATACCAATTGCTAGTGGAAGACAGACATACCAGGAGAGCAGTCTAGTCTTAACTTGCTATCACACTATAGGAATTTCTGTCAGTGCAAGAAGTGCTTCAAAATATCTCAATTTAAACTTATCCACTGGACTATTTTTAGTTCTTAGGACTCAAGAGCTTCTCCATGTACGGTAGGGGAAGGGAGGGAAGAATGGGTGGGGAAATTTCCTCCCTGCTTTATATGGGCCTTGCTGCCTGTGCAGAGTCATCAGAGTTATTACATTCCATATCAGAAAAGGAAATCCTTCTTGTTTAAAGCGGATGTACAGCAGCATCACTTGACAAGATAGGATGCTTATAAATAAGTGGCCTATTCATTGGAGGGTCATACAGATTACCTCTTCTAAGAGTGACTGCAGTCACATTTCTCTGCAGAGAGGGTGAGTGTAGCCAGACATCTATAAGCCTGTTACAATCAGTATAGACCTCAGGAGCTGTGAACAAGATAAAAGTACCTGCATGGCATTTTGAACTTCCTGCACCACATTTTCTATTTGGCTTTCAATTTCAACAGTTGTGACTCTAATGATAACAGTTACCTGGTTGTTAGGCTAGTTTACTGGTTTTGCTATTCATTGCAGTCCAGAAGACCACATGGTTTGGGATAGTAGTCAATTGTCCCCATCCTACCTCCTTTAAAGTAGAATAGAAAAGCATTCTGCTCAGACCAGAAGATGAAAATTAATTGCCTGAACTATTGATTTTACAGGAAGTCTGTTCCTAGCAGTATGAAGCAATGCTGAATAACCCTTGGCCCTTGCTACTCAGTGAGCAGCTAGCCACTAGGAAAATTAGGTCGACAGCCTCCATGGTTGAATCGTAGATGGAAACTCTGATTTCACTTTGGCACACATTAAACTGGAAGTTCCCTCCACTTGGGAAATCAATTTACATACACTGGTGTATGCAGTCTAGTTGTATGCCTTTGCTTAAGAATATGCAACTTAATAAGCAACATTCAGTTTGGAATTCTCTGCAGCCTGGAAGGCATATATTAAAGAAGACTACAGTGAAATCAACACTGCATCTGGAGCCCTCTTCTTCCAGGTTTAGGCTTTAATACGGCATTTGACCTTATGTTTTCAGTTTATATTCTTCTATTGAAAGCACAGAGGTGATATTTTCAGGTTGATGTACTAACTGGACAGGAGACAGAGATTATAAGCTATTGTTGTCTGTCTTGGCTAGTGTGGATGAATTTCTCCTCTTTTCTTGAGCCATCTCAGAAATTGTCACAAGTAGTTGGCTAACTTTCTTAGGTATTTTCACCAAATACTTCCAGTATCGTTCCTTCAGGCATCTTTCATGTGCAGCATTTCAATACAAGTGCTGTGGGTTGCAGCACTGGAAATAAGACTGATGGAGCTCTGCTCTGCTTCACCTTTGTACCTCACTGCTACCCTGCTACCCTGCTGCTTGAGAGACATGGATTTAGCTGAACATGTATTAGCTCAAGATAAATCTAGCAGGATAAAATATTCTCTGAGAGGGAAAAGATCTTTAGTAATTGAGGGAGTATCCTTTGGAGGAGAGCTGTATGTGATTCCTGAAATTAAAATGTATATACTATTTTAGCCTAATATTTCCACTATATTAGATATAATTTTTAAACTCTTGGTTTACTCAGATATTAATGCCCTATGTTATTATTGTGAATGTAGGGACTCTGAGTCTGGGTCACAGTTCCTCAGATATTGTCAGAGGACATTCATCATCCTGCTCCCGGTGAAACATTGTCAGCAGTTCTCTTCTATGCTTACACTTCCTTGGTCCTTGCAGAGCTGCGGCTAGTGATTTTTCAGAATATGCCACCACACACATTAAGTTAACACAAACTGTCCTTGCACTTGTACTTCTGGAATGGCTTAAGATGTGTAAGGCTCACAGGAAACAATGTGCTTGAGCCAAAATGTTGCCAGTAATTCAGTTCTCAAGGTGATTAGAGCAATAATCATACTGAAACAGCTACAGATATAAACCCATAGACTGTGTTAGCCAAATCGATAGTTTCTGGGTTCCAGGATTTGAGGGCTGAGTTGAAAGAAATTGTAATGCAAACAGGCAATGGGAACCCCTCTCCCTGTCCAATGCTCAGTTCTGAAAGTGATATGGGACTTACTGACAAGGTTTGGACAAGTCTGCTCAGAGACAGCACTGAAACGAGACAAAGTAATAGCAATGGAGGAGGAAGAGGCATAAAAGGGTGAGCCATAAAAGGACTTTGACAAGGGGTAATTAAAAAACAGAGTCATTGCTCAACAAAAGTGAGAGAAAATTATAGCTAGGAAAGAGAAAACTGTCAACCTGACAAGTAATCGTTTTCAGTTTCACTTAAATCCACCATAGGAAGGGAGATCAGTTTGTTGTGAAATCCATAAAGCTTCACTGCCATCAATGTAGCCACCGCTCACGTTCACCAAGAATCCAGCCCTTTGTATAACAGAAAAAGGAGCGGGAACAGAGGCGAGGAAAATCAGCACATCTTGATCCGCTGGCTATGCTGAAAGGACAGCGCTGAATCATATTCTCTGTAGAGGTGACATGTAAGGAATTAGGAAAAGCTGTATCAAAATGGCCCTCAGTCCTTGATAAATACCCTGGAGTAATGGGAAAGGTCTCAGGGAGAGACCAAGACTAGCACCCTTCTTAGAGACACAGGCTCTGGGGATAAGAAAACAAAATAAACGTTCAGCTTCAGTTAGGTGGATGAAGTAGTTCGTTTAAGCACACCTTGTGGGAAATAGAATTATCAGTAAAAAATACATGGAGTAATAAAAAATGGAAAAAGAGATAGTCTTTGACCTGATCAGTAGGATAAAACTTTATGGATAAAGAAATAAGGTGGACACAGGATATGTTGGCTTCTGTAAGAGACCTGATACAGTTCCACATGACTTTTCCAACGAGAGAAATATGGATGAGATAGGACTACTGTAAGGTGACTGCACAATTGGCTAAGAATAGAATAGAAAACATAACTATTAATGGCTCATGATGTCAGATTAGCTAACTGGCTAAGTTGGTAGTAGTGTTTCACTGGGCTTCTGAATCTAACAGGACTACCTCTATATTTTCACCCATGGAGTATTAGACACTAACATATGTCAATCAAATGTCCTCTCCACCTCAATGTTATATGACTGACGAGGAGACAGATGATTAAAAATCCCAACCCTCCTCTCTTCTGTCAGTGGATCGTGTCCTCTGGCTGCATCTAGACAGAACAGGCAGTATGTGCTGTGGAGCACCCCACAGCCCTGAAACTACTACTACTACTCAGAACTGGGACCTGTCTGGGACACCTTGCAGCTTTTCTCTGCTCTTTCTTCCCACAGCAACACAGGTGTGTGGGGGACATGGGGGAGGGAGGTGGTTTACATGGATTGAGGAGATCAAAAGTGTTCCCAGGCACACCACTATTATCTTCCTATCTGCTTTTTCAACTGCAAATTCCTGCCAGTGAAGCTTTTAAAATGTTTTTGTTTCTCTGGAGTGTATTGTACCTAGCAAACAGTAGCAAGGAAATAGCAATAATATCATTTTTTAATGGATGGCCTGAAGATTCAGCAGAGATTGCTGTGAATTAATCAGTAGACATGGAAGATACACAGTTGTCTCTTGATAGGCTGGATTTTTAAATGTAGTAAGATCTTGACTGGTTGCAGAAAAGGACTAAAATCAATTTGATAACAAGAATATATGGCAAGTGCTATAGGATTAATCAAGTCCACAGACACAGATGGTGAGCATACGCTTGCCTGTATTGCTAGAGAGTGGATGCTGGAATCACTGAAGGACAAAGAGAAGATGAATCAGTGATATCCTGCTGTCAGATGTCAAGCAATTTTGTGAGCAGCAGAATTAACAGATCCTGGTGTCCTTTTAATTTATGTCTTGTATTTGATATCTTATTCTCTCATGTCTAGTAAAGAGCAAATCTGTTTGATGTCTCTCACATGCAAAATGGGAACTCATAATCTCTCTGTTGTGTGTATTCCTCAGGTGCTTAATTAAGAGTATACTCAGGCTTCCTGCTTCCTACAGTGGGGTCCAGCCACCTATTTGCATGTAAAGTTGTAGGAGTTTTGTATCCTTGTGACTTCAGACTCTCAAAATTAGTAAATGTGCTCAAAAGCTATTAGCATGAAACAGGTGAGATCAAAAGACATGCAGCATGACTGCACAAACCTTTCTTAGGAAATCTGCGAAAGGCAGATTCACTACTGCATTCAACAGGTGCTGGCCTGGCAAGAGCGAGCTCTCCTTTGGCAGTCTCACTCCAGAGGACTATGTAGGGAATATCAAGGGCCTCACTGGAGCTGTCAGCACAGGAAAGCTGGCAGTGTGTGCTATCTTCTGCACTGAGGACACATTTCCATCCATCTCAGGAGGAAAGGCAAACTCTCACTCTGCTGGGGAGATTTTTTTGAGCGAACAAACTATCCAAGTATCCAGCAGGATACCATGAGCCTAATACACTGCAGCCACACACAGCAATGTCTATGCACCCCCTCTGCCAAGCAGTATGGAAGCAGAATGGCTAAGAGTGGTCAAAAATCTACAAAATGACTAGGCATGTTTTTCTCTCATGGGCTGCTGATTCATGTGTAGAGAATATGGACTGCTGTTTTTCTAAAACCAGAGACTGTAGCTACCTAAACTGGAGCTGAAGCCATATCTACGTTTGATGTTATGCAGAGATTGATGGAACTGTGCAAATAGCCGAGAATGAGAAACACATTTTCTGTCCCAAGAGTTTTACCACTTCTTTCAAGTAAAAGAATGTACACTCTTTTGCTTTACTCTTTGCAATTTGAATATGGGTTGAATCTTGAAAGGTTGCAGCTTTCAACAGGGAAATACTTAGAAGCCAAATATAATATATCCAAATCTTATTTTGAAAGGACTCCAGGTTTGAAAAGCATGAGATGTTTATAGCCTCTAAAGACTTACTGAGATATTTGCAGTGTTAGCCATGGAAAAATGACCTTGTCTAACATAAATAGCGGGAAGAACAAAATTCTAGCTGAAGCCACATGAAAAAATAGTAGTCAAATAGTATGTCACCACAAAGGAACAGGCTCTTTATTTCTGAAATTAGCAGTGTGCTTGTTTTCTGTAGTAATGGTTTTTCTAGAATTTGGTCTTTAGTAATAAAATTTACCATTGTTTGTTTCCTAGTGAACACAAAACAGTGGCTGACATTGTGTAAGCCAGCTTGTTCAGTAGTTTTCCTGAGCATACTTTAAAATGTTTTAATAGGGCCTGATCTTGAAAAGATTTTATACTTTTTACACTCCTCTTTACTGTAATTACTAATGTAATTTATGTCACTTCAGAGAAACTTAGTTAAATTAAGTTCATTGGAAAATCTTTGTAGGCTTTGCTTAATAGAATTTCTCCTTTTGTGGATTATTCCAACAGAATTTAGTGCAGACAAGAACTAAGTTGTTTAAAAGTTAGCAAAAAGTTTTCTACAGAAATGATCCACTTCACCAGCAGAAATTATCCTTCTGCTTACTCTTTTATCTATTCCATTTGAATGTTCTCAATAATGTTTTCTGGTACTGCAGAGCTGTGTTTTCATTTCCAATTGCATACTATACATATCAGATTCTGCAAGGTTTTCCCAGAGACTGTATCCCTGTATCTGTAGATACTCATTGGAGAAGAAGAGACTGCAACACTTTCATTGCTCTTGCTGTAGGAACCTCTGTATGAGGCACGACAGGTCTCTCTTACAACAATGTTGTCTGTGCAATCTGCCTTCTTGACATGCAGCAATGGCTAGTGGATTTCAGGAGGCATGGTCAAACCTCTTTTTGAGACTAACACTGGAGATGGTCTGCTTGAGTCTGGGGCTATAGTGTGGCTAGGGCTAGGAACTGCTGGGAGGGAGAATCATAGAATCACAGGCTGGTTTGGGTTGGAAGAGACCTCAAAGACCACCTAGTTCCAACCCCTGCCATGGACAGGGACACCACTAGCCCTGGTTGTCCAAAGTCCCATCCAACCTGGCCTTGAACACTTACAGGGATCCAAGAGCATCCACAATCACAGGGGAGCATCTCTTGGCCACAGCTCTGGGGTCCTCTCACAGGAGCTATTGCTTGTGTACTGAAAGAGTCAGTAAGACGAGACGTAGACAAAGTGTGAGGAGATACTGAGCAGTCCACAGCTGCAGAGATTTGTAGATTCCAAGCACCCCCTGCTCCTTTCCACTCTGTCCACCTCAGTCCTCACTATCAGCATCTCATCTTTCAACATCTCTCAGCCTCCAGTGCTGGAGATCTGAACGGTGCTCCCAAACACCACTCCTTGGCCTCCGAACACTGTCACCCTCCCTGGGCATAGCCACTCTCTTCAGTGGTGTAGGCATCAGCCTCTACTATTTGAATTCAACTAAACCATTTTGCTGCAGTCCTGGTACTCAACAGAAACCTGCATCATGGACTGTTTCTCCTCAGACATCGAAGGAAATTGATAAAAACAGGAAAAGAAAGTCTTTCCTCTTTCTTCTGTTTATCTGGAGCTGGGGTGCTCTCTGAGAGTTTCAGACAAGTGAGGCTGCTTTCCTCCTGTGTGGGTTTCTCTGCCTGTCTGTGCTGGATATTAGCACTATGTTAGTCTCATTTCTTTGATGGTCTTTTTAGCACAAACATGATGGGCATCAAGTCATTAGAAACACTTAACTGAAGCTTGCGGCTTTCTAACCTGAAAATTGCACCACAGAAGCAGTGAGAGCATGTATTTCCTTACTTTGAAATAAAAAAGAGTAGTTTCTTCTCACAGTGAGTACAGGGTGGAGGAAAGAAGGAGGGTGCTTAAGTGCCAGGTGACAATGTCCATCACACTGCTCAGTGATGAAGCTAAGAAGACAAAAATAGACAAAGTGACCTCATGGCTTTCAGCAGCAATGCCTATGAAACAAAAGAGAGGCTTTAAAAGGCTTGTGGAGCTGATAGCAAAGGGCTTGGACACCTCAGAGTTTTGGTTCTGCTCCAGCAGGGAACTGCTTTGCTTCTCTCTCATTGCCTCTCCCTCTGTTTATGGGGAGTTGTGAATTAAACGGGCTTTGTGACATGCCCAGCTCTCCAGGCCTGGACTCTGCCTTATCAAGCTTGGATCAGCCTTATGCAGGTACAGATGTCCTCTTCTCCTCTTCTCTCTTCTCTTTTTTTCTCTTCTCTTCTCTTCTCTTCTCTTCTCTTCTCTTCTCTTCTCTTCTCTTCTCTTCTCTTCTTCTCTTCTTCTTCTTCTTCTTCTTCCTCTTCTCTCTCTCTTCTCTCTTCTTCTCCTCTTTCCATTTTCTTCTCCTCTCCTTCTATTCTTTTGCTTATTCTGATTGCACTCAGAATAAGCAAGTATTCTTGCTTATTCAAGAAGTTAGTTATCTCAGGAACACTCCTCTTTCTTTGTTTTCTTAAACTGTTGTGGGAGATTGTAACTTGAATAGCATTATCATTATTCTGTTTGGGGGACTGGTATAATAAGTCATGTGCTTTAGCCTTTGATGAGGAGGTTAGTAGGGAGAAGAGGAAGATGAGCACCAGGTCCCAGAGGGCCTTACTTGCCAGCTGCTTCAGAGCACAGGGCAGTTCAGAGCAAATTCCTAGGGGAGTTGTACATAGATGCTAATGCTGTGCCAGGGCCAACTGTTGGTGAAGGTAGAGCCAAGACTGTCTACTGTTGTATTTTCTCTGGTAGTATTTGCTAGCCCAGACCCTAGAGTTGAGTGTTTTCATGGTACTCTGCTCCCAGAAGGAGCTGCACACTCACTTTGAATGGTGTAGCTCCCTAGCTGTTTGGTCCTGATGCCTGAAATTCTCCTGTGAGTCTCATGGTCAGAAGTGAGATCCTGAGAGTTCCAAGCAGCTTCCATCCTCTCCTGAGCTAACTCCATCCCCCAGCACTTCCTGCAGCTCTCTCACACAGGATCACAAGGTTGGAAAAGACCTTTAAGATCATCAAGTCCAACCTCTCCTCACCCCTCTTATCCTCTCCTCTCTCCCCCTCTCCTCTCTCCCTTCAGAAGGGCATAATTTTGTACCTCTTTCTTGAGAATGTTAGGGCTGGACAAGGTTCAACACAGTCTTTTGACACATCATTAGACAGTGGATGGATATTTTATCTGTATATCATGCTGGGAAAAAAGACAATGGGAGTAAGGAAAAGGATGAAATGATAGAAATCAGAAATTAGTCTATGGGTTAGGTATGTGAGGCTTTTCCTGTGCAAGGTTAGCACTGATTTCTGTCCTTTGACTGCCGATTCAAGGCATGTCTATACCTTCCTTAGGGCAGTTAAGTTGGGGTTTACTATTTAATCTTCCTCACACCCTGCCTTCCCAGCACACAAGGCAGAGAACACAGTGTTCCTCCCTGGGGCTTTACTGACTGCTGGGCTGGCAGAGCAGGTGGAAAATGGTTATCCCACACTTCCATGCCAGTGTCCCAACAGGTGTCGGCTTTTCCAAGCAAGCCTGTCTAAGTGGATTCTTTCTGGCGTGGCTGATCAGTTGTGAGGGGTCTAGGATTCTTGCTCAGGAGCAAATGCTCTTCTGCTGGGCATGAGATACAGGCAAGGGACTACAGCGAGGCTGGAAACATGCATCCTGCTGTTGCAGGGCTGCTACAGAGAGCAGCACACAGCCCTACACACACTGCTGCTGCTGCAACGTGCTCTAACTGTAGCTGGCACTGCAGAGTCCAGAGTAGGAGCAGCCTGGGTCTGCCCCCAGAGCACCTCTTCCGTTGCACACGTGCATGGGTGCTAACAGTAGCAGTGTCTACTTCCCAAACTTTCAGTGCCAGAGAGATTACTTGCTCCTGGGAATCCTATATACAGTAGGAAGGTCTACAAAAAGCAGGGCTCCACTCTCAGGTTGATAATTACATGGTAAAAATTCCCAGGAGTGAGTACACTGTAAAAACACCGTGACACCCCTGACTCCTGGCTACATGCTGCAAAAATAGGAAAGCCCAGGTCTGACCAGGAAACAGAGACCAGCTGTCAAAGTGGGGGGAGTTCCTTGTGTTTGCAGGGAAAGAGAAAACTGCATCTAGGTTTCTATTACCAGTTCCTAAAGACGCTATTGGCAAAGGTAGGAAAGCAAATGAAAGGCAGGGCATGACAACATTTCCTTGCATGGGCACCAGAGGAGCTATAGCAGCCTTATGCCGAGCTCTGAGCTTGCCTCTTCTTGTCTCTTGCAGAGCTCCATCGCCACGAGAGCATTCAAGAGAAGAACGTGAAAGAAGCCAAAACCAAGTGTAGAACCATTGCATCCCTGCTGACAGATGCACCCAACCCCCACTCCAAGGGGGTGCTGATGTTCAAGAAGCGCAGGCAAAGGGCTAAGAAGTATACATTGGTAAGCTTTGGGAGTGTCGACGAAGACCGCTCCTACGAGGAGGAAGACGGAATTTTTCCAACTAGTGAGTCTGAATTTGATGAGGAAGGCTTCTCTGATGCCAGAAGCCTAACTAATCACTCAGACTGGGACAACACTTACCTGGACATTGAAAAGTCCAAGCCTGACTCTGAACAGAAGGAAGAGAAGCAAAAAGGTTTGAGTGAAGCCTCAGGTAAAGGAGCACGATTATTTGAGCAGCAGAGGGAACGGGCTGGGAAGTACACAGTTGAGAAAGTCCCAACGCAAAAGAGCCCTCATCTTGCCCCAGCTGCCCAGCAAGGCACGGTGAACAGAGGAGATATGCCTGTGCCACAGAAGGCAGACAGTGTGCCCCTCAGCATCCACTTGGAAGGTGTGCAAGTACCCAGCAAGCAGCCGGTAACCCTCCCCACACAGCTCCTGGCTCCCCCTAGTCCCACTTTCTTTCCACCTCCCCCAAGCACCCCTGACCCCTTCTCTACAAGCTCAACAAGCATGTTCAACAGGTCTGCACGGCCCTTTACTCCTGGCCTTTCTGGCCAACGCTCAGCAACATCCTCTGTCATCTTCAGGCCGTCTGCACCCAAAAAACCCAGTGAAAGTCTGAGTGGGCAAAGCACGGTGGTTCCTCCTTTCTCACCTCTGCCTTCAGAAACACCTGCCAATGCACCAGCACCGATGCACCGTGCTCCAGTGAGTTCCTCCACATCTCTGTATATTCCTGCACCAGGAAGGCCAATGCCACCACCAGAGTCACAGCCAAGTGGAGGAGGAAGTGGTCCAGAGACTAAGCCTTCTGCCAACACTGCCCGGACATCCTCCACTTCTATCTTTCTGTCAGCTCCATCTAAGCCAGGAGGGGAGGTGGCCCCTGCAGCATCACAGCCACGAGTCCCTGGAACAGCCTCTTCCTCTTTGTATATTAGTCCAGCACCATCACAGCACACAGTAAGCAATTCCCCTGTGCCAAAGCAGCCTTCTCCTGCTGTCTCACCAGCAATGCCACGGCCTCCTTCTGAGCCCCTAACCTCCAGGGAGCAGAGGATTGCCGTGCCGGCTCCTCGCACAGGCATCCTGCAGGAGGCTCGCCGGCGGGGCAACAAGAAACCCATGTTCAGTAAGATTGAGGAGAAGAAGAAGAATTCACCCAACCCTGAGCTCCTATCTCTGGTGCAGAACCTGGATGAGAAGCCAAAAGGTGACCACCCTGGGGCAGGCTTTGAGTCTGGGCCTGAGGAGGACTTCCTCAGCCTGGGTGCTGAGGCCTGCAACTTCATGCAGTCCTCTGGCCGCAAGTTCAAGACCCCACCTCCAGTGGCTCCTAAGCCTCAGCAGCAAGATGCTGGACTGGTAAATGGGGCCCAGGACATGCCTCAGCTAAAAGGCAAGGGGGCAGAGCTCTTTGCCAAGCGCCAGAGCCGCATGGACAAATTTGTGGTGGAGGCAACACCGAAGCCAGAGTCCAAGCCCAGGACCCCCTCTCCTTCCCCTTCTCTACCTTCATCTTGGAAATATTCCCCTAACATACGGGCTCCCCCTCCAATAGCTTACAACCCAATGCATTCCCCTTTCTATCCCCTGGCAGCCACCAAATCTCAGGCTAACAAAGCAGAGAGCAAAGTGAAAAAGGCACCTGGCCAGAAATCAGGGATCAAGGTCATTGATTTAATGCGCCACCAGCCCTATCAATTAAAGTCAGCCATGTTCTGTTTCGGGGATCCCCCAAGCCCCAGCATTCAAGAGTCTTCTGGTCAGCCAGCCCCACAGGCTGGTTCGTCCTTCTCAGCAGCCAAGCCGGCCTCCATGAAAACAGCCAAGACTCAGGAGATTCGTCGCTTCTCTACTCCAGCTCCCATGCCAGCCTCAAGCAGCCTGGCACCCACCGTGCTTATGCCTCGCTCAGCCACCACGTTGGATGAGCCAGTGTGGAGAACAGAAATGGCCTACTCTGCTCCCGCTACACCAGCACCCTTCCAGGTGGAGCTCAGCCAGTCCCCTAAACCGTACCAGAGCTCCCCAGAGCCTGGGCAGGCAGGCCAGGGGCCTTCTTCAAACCCAGCCTCAGCCTCTCGGTTTCAGGTGGCCAGGCCCAAATTCTCAGCAGCAAGAACGGGGATGCAGGCCAATGTGTGGAGGCCAAGCTTTGGCCACCACTGAGGCAGGTACTCCTCCCATCCCATCCGTGGCCCCGCAGAGATAGCATTTGTTTTGTCTTTTATGTCAGCTCAGTACATTGGGATGAGTGACACAAAAATGAAGAAAAGAGAAAAAAAATATATATACTCCCCTTCTGCACCACCCTCTCCCTCAGCCTCCCCTTGGTCCCAGACGGGCAGCTTCATAGTAAGGCTTAGTGGCTGTGGCTACAGCATGAGGAAGAATATGGAGGTTCTTGTGTGGTACACAGAGACTGGAAACTTGCACACAGCAGCAAAACCCACCTCTAGAGGGGGTGAATGGCAGGGGTTGTCCCACCTGAGGCCGGATAGGTGGTTGTGGTTTTCCCTTCCCAAAGGCTTTGGAGTCACCTCTCAATAGAGGGAGTCTGGGGGGAAACAGCTTTCCAGGAACAAAGGGTCAGAGGTGGGATTATAGTACAGAAGCCTGGCTTCCCCATTAGACTGCTTTTCTCTGAGCCTGTCTGTACACAACACATTGGTGTGTGCACACACACATGCACACAGAAACACTCAGCAGTGAGTGAAAGTAGACGTAGGGCTTCACCCTGGAGACTTCTCTCAGATTCCTCCCTGGAGGGGCCTGGGAAAGGAGGTGAGAAAGCAAAGTGAGCAGGGGTGTTTGCACATGCATGTGTGGGCAGTGTGCCCTGCGCAGGAGGGTGGCCACATGTGCCCATTCTTCTAGTCACCAGAACTGGATATAAAAAGGAGAGTCATCCTAGCTGGTGCTAGACATGGCTATCAGGTCCAGGAGCAGTTTTCCAAAGAGGGGCAGTGAATGGACTTCGTGGGGCTACCACAAGCTGGAGGAAAGGCAGAAGTAAGTATCAATTTTTGAGGATACAAAAAGTTAAGCTCAGGCAGTGGGTGGTTGATGCAAGGAAGACCCTGCAACATTAGTCCCACTGGAACAGGATACAGATACTGTAAGTACAAAGGAGGATTGTGTGTGAGAAGGTACAGCTGGCTTTAAAAGGAGGCAGGACTGAATATGCATTTGCACATCATCTTTTTGTTTTGGACAGAAGTGACTGGATTGGAAATGGGTCATGACATAAAACTTGCTGAAAACTCCGTGATGAGCTTGGAAATGAAGCTCCTTTCAGACGCTCTCAGTAAGGAGTGTGTGGAAGTGGAGGACAGGGAAAGAGAAAATTGCTAGTAGAAGTTCATATTAAATGATTTAAGTACCCTTGGGTCTATTTGGTAAGAACTGAAGTGCTCTGAGAGTCCCAGAGAGTCTGCACTCACACACATATACAGAGTCTGCTGGTGATGCTGGGGAAACAGGATTGGTTATTTCTTGAATGACCTAGGCTAGATCTTAATTCCTACACTAAAGGCATAGAAGAAAGCATTCCCTTTCCCAAGGAAGAATCCAAGATATTAATAAGAACTGTGCACAAATGTTCATGCCATTTGTGCTCTGTTTTTTACACACCACTGCCCTTTGCTTTCTGCTTTTGCTCTCCCTTTCGCAGCAGCCACCTTTACAGTGTGATCCATAAGTACTCCAAGAAAGTACTGCTCCTGAAGCACTATCTCCCAAACACAGCAGATGCTCCAGCTGCAAGGAAGGGGCTTGCCACTGCTTTCCATGCAGGGGTTGCCCAATATTTTGCTAGATCCTCAGGACTGATTACTGGAAGCAGGATGAGGGAGGGTCTCACAGCCCTGGCTGAGACATGTCTTCAAGCAGAAGCCGTACGCTGACTGGACTGAGCACAAACTTTGGATGTACAAAAGTGTAGATTGTGGGGAGAAAAAAAAGAGTGCAAATGGGGCTGATGCCAAGTCTGTAAGCAGTGCAGCTAGTTTGGTTTTCCACTAAGAACAAGCCAATCTTCCTCTGTGCAGCTGGAGCTTACGATGTTTAGCTTTTTTTCACAAAAGCTGGGAACTCTACCTCTTCTTGTAGGCTCTGAAGTGCTTCTCTACAAGCAGCTGGAGATTTTGCATGTGTGCTCTCCCATGAAGGAAGAGAGGGCTGGAGAACCTTGCTAGCAGCTCTAGTCCCAGACAAGCTTGGATGGGAAAGAATGAGAGAAAAGGAAAAGTAATATACAATCCTGACTTTGAATCCCTCATGCTTTGTCTGGGGTTGTTCTGCAGACCTGTGTTTGCAGTGCACATTCCTGGGGACTCTGAAACATATGATGAATATACTGAGGAGGGAGGAGAACAGCACTTAGACCTCACTTGGCAGACTATCTGCCATGGGAGAGGATGGAAAACCTTTGGGATTGCCTTGAGTTAATGAGCTAAGGGATGGCTGCACCTGGTTGCATGACATAGGAGCAGCAGACCTGAACTGATGAGGTGATTCTGTGTGATCCTGGAAAGCCCCAGAGGGGAGGTCTTACAGTAAGTTGTCGCCACGGTTAATTCAGATCTCCAGAACCAATATAGCTTTGGTGAAGGAGAGCAGCCATGGGCAATTGCTTTCTCACTTACCCTGTGCTGAATTGCATTCCCAGCATTTCTGGAAAAAAAAATCCTGTATGCTATAGTAAGCTGAATTTCTGTGGTTCTCCTGAAATATGGAATGAGTCTTCTTCTATTTTTCTAGAAAAGCTGTGGGAAGGAACTAAAGAACTAGTAGTGCTCCAAAAGCTTTGTCTCTATTCTCCTTCTGGGAGTGCTGCCTGTCACCAGCTAGTGGTTTTAGCCACTAGCCTTAGGCAGACAAGCTGGCCTAAATTGAAAGCATCACTGAACTCAGGTGTAGAGAGGGGTTGTGTGGACCAGAGAAAGGGTGCTCAAGATAATTCTGCAGTGAAAGTCTGAATCTTACTCCAGCATCCCTTTCCCTCAGGTGTCTAAAGATCTGAGGCTCTGAGGGCCTCAGTATCATGGGAAATTAATTTTGCCACTGGAAAAAAAATAGACATCTGGCCTTAGAATGTAAGGGAGATGGCATGTGGTTAGTAAGTATTTCAGTAGTCCCACTGGGAGACACTTCAGGCCAAGGAGTGATTGTGAAGCGCTGTTGAATGTTAGATGTCAGGAACCAACTGGAATAGCTGCATTTGGCCATCATTTCTGATAATATAATGGGCAAGAGATGGAAAAAAAAAAGTCATTTTGGAGAGTAACTATTAAACGTCAGAGCAAGGAAAAGAACCAGGAGGCTGGGGATTCTGCATTTCACTTCTAACATCATTGGTTCAAGGCTATGTTTAGAACCAAAGACAAAGTAGTTTGATGGATCTCAGCCCCTCCCAATCTTTTGTGGGTCCTATGCTGAAACAGGACTTAATCTACAGAAGCAGAGGATGAGGCCTACGATGCTTGTAGCCTATCACAAATAAGGGCTATAGCTGCAAGTAGTATGAGATGCCCTTGCTAAGCTATAGGGAAGAAACCTGCACTACTGCTGGCTTCAAGCAGCTCTGCTAGTGTCTGCTCATGAAAATATTGCGGCTGAACTGTTAGAAACGTCACAGGTGAGGTTATGAGGAATACTTTGGAACCATATAAGTTTGTCTTGAGACTCTCCAAATCTTTATTTCCTCAGCTGTTGAACAAGCACAGACATAAACAGTTGTTTGACAAGTTTTAGCTCCTACCTGCTAAGTTATAAGCTGCAATGGTAGGCCAAACCCTGGTGTTTGTTAAGCATTTGAAGATGTCTTCATGGGCTCTGATTTAAAACCACCACACATCCCTCCTCTCTAGCATGCTGCAGGTTACACATTGCAGCTAGGGCAAATCTGGGGATTTATTTTTGCTTCCGTAGTATCAGTCCTTTCCCTCTGAATATATGGGAAAATTCGCCAGAGGTATCCTTGCCAGAGATCCTGTAGCAGCTAAGAGGAAGAATCTTGGAAGAGATGTGTGATGGAAGAGACTGGTGTGACGAGGAGTCACTGGTCGTTAGATATGAGCACAGTGTCCAGCATTGTCCCTCAGAAAGAACATGTTCCCTTTCTGCTATAATATCCAGCAGACTTCCTTCCTAGAAGAGACTCGTCAGTGGTCTGAGAATGGGAGCCCAGCACCAGTGGTCTGTCTGGTTGAAGACATGACCCCAGAAGAACAGAGTTGGCATCTTTGTTTATAGAAATACTTTTGTCAATTTTCTGTTTTGTCTTTTTTTTTTTCCTTCCAATTTCCAGTCACATTCTATTGTTTGTGCAGAAGAATAAACTTGTGATATGCACTTTACCTGCGGCATTTTGTCACCTTCACTCAGCACCTGGAAAGAACTGCTATGGGTACAGCACATGCAGTTAGCACTACCAACAAATTAAGGAAAAGAAAATAGAAGGTTTCCAAAAAAGGATAGGATGTCTCAGAAATAAAAATATCTAAGTTAGACCTAACCCCCGTTTAAAAAGTTGTATGCAAGCAAAAACTTAACTGAGATCCAAAACTTTGGTACTACAGGCTATAAAATGCTCACTTACTGACAGGGTGAAGAAATCTATGGGCCAGTCCCAGGTGGCCTGCCTCAACCCTGCCCCTCAGCCTGTTCTAACCCAAATCCTGCCTTCTGCTTGTAAATCTGGTATCAAAGAAGTTTTTCAGCTCTGGTAAATTCAAATATAAACTCACACTAAACAATTTAACTTATTCTTAACATTAACCAAGGGTTCAGAAAATCAAATATATCCCATGTTATCCTCAGACTCCAAGCCTAATCCTAACTCTAACCCTAACCCCGACCCAATTCCTGTTGAAATCTACTCTATTTTTGGGTCCTGAGAGGTTCACTGTGCCCAGTTTATGACAAGCATTAGCAGGTCACCTTTCCAAGAACACAGGAATTGCTGTCACTCACAAACAGCCATTCTTGAGCACTGCAGGAGACACTAGTGTCAGTGGTAGGATTAGACTGCAGAGTCTGGACACTTATCCAGGTACAATTTTGTAGATGTTATTCAGATCAATTACAAGGAGGGGTCTCTTATGCACTGGTCTGGATGTGGGTCTTGGGACTATCTAGCGTGTTTCTCACTGATTTGCTGACAGAAGATGCATAAAGGGGCATCAATGTTTGCTGATGCCAGACATGAGCTTCTGTCCAACTAGAACAGCTCCCAAAGAAATAAGTCTACAGAGGCACAGGCTCTAGATTAGGACTGCGTCTTGTTTTTCTTAATAAAGCTGACAGTAGGATTATGAGCTATTCCAGATGGTTTGACACATTGCAGGTCAGTTGCTGTGTCCAGGGCTCTGATTAAATTCCCAGTTAACCTCTACAACCTTCTCAAGTGAAAGTCATTTCTTCTCACAGCAGATTATGTTAGAAGGAGACAGACTTGCAAAGGTGGAACAGGAGACTGCCTTGAGGTTACTGGCCCAAAGCAAAGCCAAAGGATTACTGAACAGCTATGCAGTAGGCTAGGGATTACCTTGGACTTCAGTGTGGTACTCAGAAGGTAGTTTAAAAAGCAGAAATAGTAAGGGGTCTAGTGGAAATATCTACCCCCAAACAATCATACACGATGGAAGAAGTGTCCAGCAAAGAGCACAGCAGGGCAAGTATGTGGTATGTAGGAAGAATAAGGGTATTCCCAGGCAGCTCAGACTTATCGCTTCAGCGGCCACTAGATGCTGCCACTGTTCTTCTCTGAGTTACCTGGGGTTTTGACATTTGCCTGATGTGATGCTAAATCTGGAGGGCTTAAAATCTTAGGAAATCCATTCTTCCTAATCTCTCCTCTTTTGGAGTTCACATATGGTGTTGCTCAGTCCCACATACCAGAGGCGAAGGCTAGCCTCATACCATGGAGTTTTGGCGTCGAGAGCCTTGCTGCAGTGTGGAGGGGATTCCTGGGTGGCAGTGTGTGAGGCACACAGGCAAACAGGCTGCCCAGCAAGTAACACACCATGGGCATGCCAGATATTTCAATACATACTCCAGCCCTCTGATCAAATCCTACATATTCTTTCCCAGTCCTATTCTCATGCTGCATTAAGCTCACTTAATGACAGGAGTGAGACCAGCATTAACTGTTTCTTCTACTGTGGTACAAACTGCTGACAAGTCTTCCTGATGTCTGTGTAAAACAGATTAATGTGGTCACAGTGTGATGCAGACAGTTCCTTGCATGATTAAAAACTCCTCCCTGAAGTGCTGAAATGTCCTACAGACAGCCCATGTACTATCCTGCTGACCTAAGTAGAAACTCCAGGTACTCAAAACACTGAATTTAGCCACTAAACCATGCCACACTCCAGGTAGATTCCCACCCCTCTTCCAACCTGAAACTAAACAAAGGTTGTAACGATTTAAAACCTTGAGCATTGAGTAGCATTGAGTGGGTAAGATAATAGTAAGAGCTCTACATAACTTCTTGTCTACATTGACTTCATTGTATTACTTATGTCAGAGAGAGAAAATTTGGATAATATTCCCAGTGGAAAAAGTCACTGAGCTGCTGAATGTGACACTATGTCAGGGCACAAGTGAAGTCTCTGCCAGACCCACCATTGACATTTCTAGACTAGTGAACCAAACAATTCCATCTCTCATGAGAAACTGTGCACAGATAGGAGAAAGGAACAAGATTTAGTTCTCAGCCTGGTAACTGAAAAGGGAGACATGTCATTCTATTTGAAGGCAGAGTAGGAGGTGAGAATCTCAGTTAAAGATGTGCCTTGGTGCATACATGTCAGATGCAAGACTGTTTTACCCAAATCACCCTATAAATCCTGGTGCCATACTAATAGGATAAACCCTTTCTCACATTCCTTGTGGGTTCAAGGCTCAGGCTCTGCAGTACATTCCAGCTGCACTCAGTTCTATGTCTCATCTAGTGTATGTAGATATGCACATGCAGATGAAATAACCTCTGAAGGATCAGGGTGGCAAGGACAGAATGGGACTTCACATAACACTGAGCAAGGGCTGCAGATCATCTTTCAAAGTGGAGGTGGCCAAGGTCTCTTCAGAATTTGAGCCTCACAACAGCCACAGGCACAATAACACTGAAAAACCTGGACAAGAGGCTCATTTAAACCTTGGATTTTGCTACTGGAATTTCTGAGGAGTCCAATGATTGGCCTAGGAACCTAAATACTACCCACCAGCTTCTAGGGAATATAGAATTCTCATTTCAGCTTCCAGATACTGTTTCTGAGCCCAGGGTAGAGATCCTGCCCTGTATTCTCTACTCCTAGCTCACTTCCCTTCCATATGCCTGCTCAACCTGTCTCATTTCCAGCTCCTCATGACACTGCCTACTTCCCACGAGATCTTGACTTGGTGTACAAATGTTTTGTTCCTATCAGACCGCAGTTCCCATCAGTCCTTGAAGCTGGCCTTCAAGGTCCTTGGCCTTGCTTGCCTCTCGCCCTTTAGGCTGGGAACTCATAGAGGAGTCTTGTCTCTTGGAGTTGGCTGACCCTGAACTGCTGACAGTGCCTTGTTCCCGGTCCTAACTGCTGGACATACCTGCCCATACCCTGATTGAGACCTTCAGATACCATATTAGACATGCCTTTTCTTTATCTTCTTGCTATTGCTTTCCCCTAGTCTCTCTAGTGTTATAAGAGCACTGACATTCCTTTCCTGCTCACCTCCAGTTACCAGCTAGCCATCGGGGATTGTTCTCTTCAAGCTTGCTCAGTTCCTCTCTCCCTGCAGCTGCCTGCAGGAGCCGCAGGTTATGTTCGTGGCAGGGAAGATCAACCACATACTTCCCTGCTATATCATCTTTTGGTGCTACACCATGCCTCAAAATCCAGCAGGTTTCCATATGATACCCATCTGGCACACATGGTTCCCCTCAGGTGTAATTTGTGCTTGGGAAGGCACAGGAGATAACTGGAGAAATAAAACATCAGCTATAAATTGGTCTGAAAACAGCTGCTGGAAGCAAGTAGAGAGAAGACAGAGGTTAGCATTACTCTAGTGACTGTAAGAAGGTGCCATATAGTGAGAGTTGCACTTCTCAGTTTCTCACCCCATAACATAAATCACATCCATTTCTTAGATTATTATCAAAATGGCAGTAGAAACTTCTTAAAATTTAGAGGTATCTGTACCTCATGCCTTTGGGAAAGGAGAGGCAAAGGGCTGCTGAGTTTTAGCAATATAGCAGCATCTTATGTCTGTTCTCACAACACCCCCTCCTAAATGGCATCACCTCATGACAGGCTATAGCTCCCTTGATAAGTAGGGTTTATATTGCAAGGTAATAGAATAGAATAGAGGGGCAGCATCTCAAAGAGCACAACTGAACTTTATAGCAGGCACTGGGCACCATGGGCAAAAGCCAGCACGATGCTAAACCAGGCCAAGAGAAACAAATAAGAGACCTGCTCCTCTGCAGGCCACCTGCATTTGTGAAGAGTAAGTGTGAAGGGTGGACAGATGGTCAGTTGTGATAGTAGTATCTGACACCCTCCAGCTTTGTGCAGATGTAACTGCCTTCACAGGCATGAAGCTCTGCGACGGTGCCCAAAGCAGACAGTGGGTGTTTACAGTTCAGTTGTGCTGCCCCCTACACCTGTTTTACACTGGCACAGCTCTGGGGAGTCACTCCTTCACACTGGTATGGGAGCGGGAGGCACAATTTGGGCCACGCAGCCCCCACAGATCATCCTGGTGTATCTGCTGAGCTCAGTGAAGGACAAAGCACTCTATTGGATAGTGGAAACCTTACAGCATGGTGTTACAGTAGCCATGAATGAGGGAGAAGAGCTGTGCTATGTGCACACACAAGAAAGAGAAAAATGGGAAACTGCCCTGACTCCAAGCAGGGGATAAAGGCTGATTATTGCCCATAGGTATGTTGCAGCACTCTTATACAGGATCTTCAAAAATGTGCTGGGTGTTAATACTTCGTGCTTTCAAACCACTTGTCACACTGAAGTTACATATGCATTTGGTGCAAGCAAAACCAACTCTGCAAAATCTAGGGAAAAAGGAAAGTGACTGTCTCCTGATGTTCCTACATATCAACTTCACTTGCAATTCTCTTTGCAGGTAATTTCCTACTACAACTACAGCTGCATTCTGGGGTTTATTTTCCCCCCACTAGACACCTGGTTTATTCAGTGGACAACTTGATTTTGACCCAATGTGTAACAGGAAGACAAGGTTTTCTGCAGGATTTCTGCTTTACATAAAAACTTCACACAGAAAGGTATGGGCAATCCAGTAAGATGAGACACACTCCCTTCATCCTAGAACCAGGACCCAAGAGGGTATGGGGGGAAAAACCCAAAGAAAGTCACCTCAAACTAACAGATGTGAAAGGATGGGAGTCATTTAGTAGGGGCCATGGGGAGTCAGCTGTACAAAGCTGTACCAAATGTAGGCAATTAACCTCATTTCTGTCATGAATCAGGAAATTAGTTTCCTTGCTATGTGATTCTGCTGGGTTTCCCATACACGTTACACAGCTACTTCCTACAACTCTGTGTAGACTTTGTGGTTCTACTACTACTCCTTGCTTCATGCATACAATTATTTTTCTTCTGTGCTTTCTGGTGTGTTATTTGAATGCCTTGTCATTTTATGAGTTATGATGAGAGCCTAGAGAACACTGGGTTGAACGATGGAGTGAGGAAGGGGCAGGAGGAGGGTGTAAAACACAGCAGGACCCCAGAAGGTTTTTGAGGTATTACTGACAAACAGGATATTGGTAAGGTTTTATAAATTGCATTAAAATGCAATAGGAGGAGGAAGGGGAATAGCACGTTGATTTGAACACAGGAAGAAGTGAGGTACCTATGGAGTGCCTGGTCTTCTCCAGAACTGAAGCAGAAGGCCTAGGGAGCAAGATTTTCCTTTCCTCTCTCCTTGGGGCCAGCAGCGGTGCTATCTGAGACTCTGCCCTCTGGGCCATTGGCTATTAATAACTACAGGATGCCTGTGTGAGCAGCTTTCAAGAGTCAAATTCACAGCACTTCGCATCAGCACTTTGTGCTGGGCAGAGCTTGCCTGCGTCCAGGCACCCTGGGTGAGTGGGGCTGCTGGACAAGGCTCCCCAGCAGCACCCAGAGACGGGCTGGGAGGAAGCAGGTCACTGCTGAGCTCTGGGCAGGCGCGTGAGCTGGTCTGAGCCTGGCACTGCAAGCCTGAGGTGAGTTGACTGAGCAGCAAAATAGCTTAGAGCAGGTGCTGGAGAGGGTAAAGACTGGTTTGGTTTGCAGCAAAACCAATGAAATGACTGCTGCAAAAACAGTGCAGAAAAAGAGGAAGAAATTGAACGAAGGATAGAGCTTAGGGGAGAAAAGGATAATTGTGGCCCTGGCTTTATGTACAGGAAGGATAGTGGGAAGGATGGGGACTGAGGCTGCTCCAGCCTCCCCACAGTGGGGTGGCTTAAAGAGCAGTAGTCCCAGTGCTCCTGTCAATAGTGACAGACTGCTGTCCCTTTCCTTATGCTAGACCAATTGCATGCAGCAGGTTTTCCATCTTTGCAGTCCTGTTGGATTAGTAAAGGAGGACAGCAGAATGGGATGAACTTGCCCTCGCTGCTCCTTGGGAAAGGGTATGCTAGAGGAGCATGGTTCCTCACCAGGGCCAGCCCTTTCTGCCTTGCCCCAGGGAGTCCACGTTTGGGCCATACAGATGATTTCCCTGTGTTTTGCCAGTCTTATGAGCCATCAGATGGGCCATAACCCCCCTGCCTCCTGGCAGCACTGCCCATTTCCTGTCAAGCAGGGCCTGCTTCTTTTATATAGCCAAGCAGATGTCTGTCTGCTCGAGGAGAATGTGCAGTGTGTGCTTTATGGTTGCACCTGCTCACGCTTGCTTTGGGAATACACCAGGATGGAGTCTTTTATGATGTGAACTATGTAGGCAGCATCTCAGTAAAAAGAAAAGCTTGGAAATCTGAAAAAAAAACCAATCCAAGAGAGTATCTGCTAATGTGATTGCAGTTGGTTTGCTGTGGCTGGGCTTGTTTTAGCACTTATCATCACCTCATCACATGAAAACCATGTTGCAAAAGGAGCAACAGTGGAATGCAACTGCAAAATACATATGAGACAAAAATGTCTTGATCACAACAAAGGCAGTGTACAAACTCCTGGAGCCAGATAGCTGCTTATTAGTTTTGAAGTATAGTTAATTTTGAAATATAGTCTTCAGTTGTGAAATTTTAAGCAACTAAAGTGCAAAGAAGCACACGAACAAAGGTGGGTAGTTATTGTCCAATACTGCTGAAGCCAACAAGTCTTTGCTATTATTTTAATTTGTATTGTATTGTATTGTATTGTATTGTATTGTATTAGGTGAGGATCTGTTCCCCTACATGCTGTTGTTTGGGCATGGACAGCTGAAGTGTAAGCATGTCATTTGCCCTACTAACATTTTGTATGATAACCCCCAAGAAGGACTCTGAAAAGCTGCCTGAAGTTGAACTGCTGAGACTTCTCTTGACTTTTCCTGACTTTGCAGTACAGATCTCTCATCCTATCTGGGGACAGAGATCACAGAATCACAGAATGTTAGGAGTTGGAAAGGACCTTGAAAAATCATCTAGTCCAACCCCCCTGACAGAGCAGGATCACCTTGAGTAGGTCACAAGGAATGTGTCCAGGTGGATTTTGAATGTCTCCAAAGAAGGAGACTCCACAACCTCTCTGGACAGCCTGTTCCAGGGCTCTGTCACCCTCACAGTGGAGAACACTGCAGCAGAAGAAATCTCCCTCTTCCCCTCCTCCCCTCTCCAGGATGATACGCAATAAGATCAATACATAAGATACTGGTACAAGTGACTTCAAACAACTTGAGTGACAAACTTTTCCTTTAATAAGCTTGCCTATGCCTCCTCCCTCCAGCCCTCCTGTAATAAAACAGCAGCAGTCATAACAAACAGAAGTACTTTGGGTTTTGGTTTGTTTCCTTTTTTTATTATCTCCCCAGAACTTGCAGTCTAGTGGTTTTAGAATCCTATTCTGATTCTAATAGGGCTATCTAAATATCTAAACCAAACCTGTACGTTATTCAATACACTCCCAAATAACTCAAGGACAGACTCAAAATCTTTATATGAAAATATGCATTGATGATATATATGAATGATAAATGCATGGTATTATGGTATGATAGAGCAAATTTTCAAACTGGCATTCTGTTACTGCAGCCCACAGTGATAACAGAGTACCACCGTGGCACAAACACGGGTGCTGGGAGATGACCATGTTGCAATTAAAATGCCTGTTTTGGATGCCAGTGCTGTATGGCACCTTAGAAATGCTTCTGCTGCGATCTGCTTCCATATTTTGTGTCACAATGCTGTCTCCAGAAAACAGCACAATGGTCTGCTGATGATATACTGTATGGGATGGTACCATTCAATACCCTCTTCATGTGGGATACAAAAGAACCCGCATGTGAAATGAAGGCTGTGTATCTCTTAACTGTCGTTGGCAACTAAAAGAGAAGCAAGAAATACCTTTCCAGTGTTTCATTCTCCATTTCCTTGTGTGTTTAGAGCAAAGCAAAGAACCCTTTGTGGGAATGCCCCTTGCAGGGACTCCTGCTCCTGTTAAAAGGAAAAAGCCCACTAAACTCATTGGGAAGCTGACACATGAAGGTAAGATATGCAAAACCGCACACATGAGAATTGTTTGCATTTCAACCTGACTTTCAGCCTTTAAAATTTCACACCCAGTCTGACTGATCTCCCAGAGCAAAACATGCAGTGAACATACTGGGAGGCAGAGTCACAAATTCTACTCAGTCTTCAACCACATCACATTTTCTGTTCAGAAGCATTGCACACGCGTATTCAGGTCAAACGTTGACCTAGATTACACTTTATAAACCCATATTCTCCTGCAGCGTTGATTTGGGTGCATACCAGTGTGAATGGAAAGAGAACATGATCTTTGACAGGTATCAATATTGCAGTCCCCAGTTATATTCTATGTTGTTCTCTCTCTTATAATCTTAATATCTAATTTGCTTTTCCTCTATATGAAATAATTGCTTTGATTCCAGCACTCATTACTTGAAAAAGTCAAAGTCTTTTAGGTGGTGTAATACAGCATGAATAATATAACTTAGGACACTTTTCTTTTACAGGATTCCTGTGTATTTTGTATACTTTTAATTATCTGTCCTCTTATGTTTTCTTTACTTTTGACAGCAGGGAGTAGGCTTTTAGAGGTTCTGAAAAGTAAAAATTCAGTGCTGTCCCTTTATCCAGCCCTCAAAAAGGGTTGTAGAAACTTCTTTGCTAGAGTACAGATATATATTTTTCTGTTTGTCCCTAATCCTTTATTAAAGTAAACAAGTAAGTAAAAATCAAATTTTCAGTTAAAGAGCATTTCCTCTTGTGCTATGAAATAGTACTCTATGCAATTGGCTTGCTAAAGAAAAAGGTGAGAGAGAATGTCTGATAAAATTAATAGGCTTATACCAATTTTATAGTATCTAAGGATGGAGATTCATTCTCTCTTGCAAATGAGATGTAGAGATAGAGAAGTGGTCTTCACCTTTTTTAATACAGAAAAAAAAAAAGCCAAGGTAAAGTTGCTTGTTTCTGAACAAAAAGCTTTAATTGCATTTCTGCAAGATTTTTACACTGAAAATATCTGAATGCTTTGCTTTGGTGGAGAATTGGTGGCACCAAATTAAATGGAAAAAAGGCTAATCAAGTAACCAGTGTAGTAAGACTTGCAGGGAACTTCAAGTACGTTTCCCTTTAAAAATTCTCATTGAAACAAACAAGCAAAAAAGATACAGCAACACTGAGTCTCGCCGTGGTTTCAGGATAATGTTCAAACCAAAGCATGCCAGAGTTGTCTTTACTTCTTATTTGTTCAGCCCAGTCTGAAGAGCTGACTGCCACTCCTCTATTTCCAGAGAGGAGGTGAGTGTAGAGCAGTAACCGGACCAGGGAGCGATGTGTCTTGAGGCAGTACTAAGGAATTCTGCTGCACTGACTGAGGTGATTCAGATGCGGGAAACATGCATCTAGCTCCTCCCTTATGCAACTCTTCTCTGTGCAGATTTGCCTTGGCTGCAATCCAGAGCGAATGCCACCGATTCATAGGCAGTGTCATCAATGCAAAGACGTAGTGCATGTTTTTTACAAATTTTACTTCCTAAAAACTCTTTTAGAAGACAGTTTGGCTGCTCTGAAGTCACTACGAATGCTGGAAAGCAGACTTGGACCGGAGCGCTCCCTAAAGCATCCCGTTTTATATGTTTTGTAGTCATGCCACAAGAGGTGTCCAAGCTGAACTTGGGGAAGAAGATCAGCATCCCCAGAGATGTGATGCTAGAAGAGCTTTCCCTCCTTACTAACAAAGGATCCAAGATGTTCAAATTACGCCAGCTGAGGGTGGAGAAGTTCATTTATGAGAATAACCCTGACGCCTTCACCGACAATTCTGTGGTAGGTTGGAGATTAAAACTAAAAAACTCTCCACACACCCAGGGAAGACAGGAATAGCGTATGCCCAAGCTCTCCTTTGGCTGCATGTGTATGGGCTGGGGGATCTACTGGCAAAGTAGTGCATAAAAAGCCAAACATTGTATAAACACAGAACTTCCATTTCCTTCCACAGCAACATTAGTTTTCTTTGACAAATCTATTGAATTATAGATGCAAAAGCATGAGAAAATTCAGTACTGAGTGAAGAGTGAGGGCTCTGTGTTTGGCACGTGTTTAGAGTTGCACAGGGCAAGACTAATTGCTTTAATACCCACACCATTTCTTCTTTTTGAAAGGAAACTATCCATTTGGGTCTGACTTGAGTTCCAGTAGGTACATTTCTATTTTTAGCCTAGGGAACACTTTTATGCTTCCTGTTGGGCAGAGTCCTCTGTTCATTTCTGCAAGAAGTTCCATAAATGAAAATTCAGACAGAAATCTCTAACTTGGCAATGCAGTATCTTCAGTTTAGTTGCTAGAAGCTCTGTTTGTTTTCTTCTAAAGGATTTACCTATCAGATAGGGTATAGAAGTTATTTTTTTCTCCCTTTTCCATGAGTTAGCACTGTTATTTAATCTTTGAGCTTCTTTCTATAGATAGCTGCCTGGTGTAAAATCTTCTGAAGATACTTAAACTTTTACAAATGAAACACTCTTCTTGCATGATTGTCAGCAGTTCAGGAAAACAAACAGAAAATGTTTCACGTTCACATGTGTTTTGATGAAACATCTCCTCTTTTGATGTTCTTTACAATTTATTTGGTGGAATTTTATCCTTTTAAGGCATCTATTTTCTCGCCCAAGGAAACTTGAGCAAAATAATAAAAATCAAGCTGAAGAAAATGTTCTACCAAACAAAAACATGCTATTTTTTAGGCCTCCAATGTTTTCAAAAGCAGCAATAAGTAAATCTTTGTAATTCTCTTCTAAAAATGACAATTTGGGAAGCAGGATGTGGAAAGATGCCTGAAAAAAAAAGTCATTAAAATTGCAACAGTAGGTCAGATTACAGATCAGGGGTGACAGACCAAAGCATATCTGGTGCTATTAGACTTTGGGGAGTTTCTTCATCTCTTTGTGATTTTAGGTAGTTAATCTCTTCAGTGAGTTATCTCCTAGAAAGGATGTGAGAATGAATGGTGTGTTGAACTTGGGACTCTTTGGTTGAAACTCCTAGAGAAATGGAAGCTGTTTTTATAAATGCTCAGCAGTCTCAAAGCTCCTAAAACATACAAGGGACGAGTTCATGTCAGAATCTGCTGCAGTGACAAGGAGTGAGGAAATAATGTGATGGAAAAAAAGGCTGAATTCCAAACTTAAAAAATTTGAGGGTGTCGCTTAAGGATGCCCAATCAGAGAACTACAAAGCAAGTGAGTTGTGACAAACTGACTCAAAACTGGACATACACAGTATCCCTCCAAGACTGACACTACAAAGGCTGATGACCAATCCTGTCTTTTCTGTTGGTTGTTTTTCCTACTTTGTTTTATTTAATCCGTGCCTGAGATTCACTTCATGTCCTTTCTGTAGGAAATCTCTCCCTTTATTCTGTAAGAACACCCCTGCCCACCTGCTCTTTGAGAAAGACTGTAAGATGCTGTGCTGTGGAGAGATATATTTGGGTGTTAGATAAGACTTTAACAGGACTGGCACCTTCATGGCTTTGCTATTTGAGAACAATGGCATGGTGTCCAAACAGTAGCTGGCCTCTGCTTTAAAACCCTCCATGATTCACTTTCAGAGCTATCTTTCCTCCACATTTGTGGTAGAGTTAATAAATCTCCATCAGTCAGTGCAGGAAGACTTTGGTCTACCCTAGAGCCCTTTCTCTGGACCAGCTTAGCAGGATCCCAAACATAATTGTTACCATTTGCTGGCTGCCTGGTGTGCTCTGTGCAAGGATTCTGCTAGGCTGCATCCCCTGTCTCCACGGATAACTATTCTCATCACTACAGCCAGCATGAATTAGCACCTTTGTTGGCAGGAAGAGAAGAAAAGCTGAGCAATTGCAGGAACTAAACCACCCTCTTGGAGAGCTGTTTGCTCTTGGGCAGGTAAAGGCAACAGATCTGTGACCTCACTGTTCTCTTCCAAACCATCAGGACAGTGCCTAACCTTACTACCAAATAACCTTCATCAGAATCCCTTCTGACTGCAGTATTTGCTTAGCTTTCTGTTCTCCCCCCCCAAAAACAAAAAAAAAAGTTTTAACAGCAAGGTAATGTAATACAAAAAACACAGAAAGAGAAAAGTTATTAAAAATAAATCCAAACCATATAAGGGGTCCCAGAATAGCCTGTGCTGTAGCTATAAACCTTCCACACAAGGGAAGAGATCTCAGCAATCACGTCATTGATCCACCCTCCTGCTTTTCTCCTCCTCCTTCCACTCCACTCAAACCACCACATTGGACATTCAGATCACTCTCCTTACTTTCAGAGGAGAAGAGATATATATAGAGAGAGAGTGTGTGTGTGCAAACATCAAACAGCTCCTTGAAAAGGTGAGAACCTGCCACTCAACCATTGTTGCAGCTCCACCAATTGAGTTACAGGCAATTGGCAGCTAAACTGAGTCAAAAGGACTCAGCATTCCCAACATGAGCACAATGAAATGCACTACCTACTGTACAGCTGTTTTCAATACTGTGACCCTCCTCTCTTGCAAATATACAATACAAGGCAATGTTTATAAGGAGAGCTGAGTTTGACACTTTTAGGACACAATTTTTGCTGCACTTCAGGTCAAGACGCCTCTTCAGATAAGTGAAGCCACCAAATGTGAAATAAAGTACAGTAAGTGAAAAAGAGATAGAGTTGGATTCCTGTTCTTCTGGATACTGTCAGGAGTTAACCTGTATTCCTTCTGCTGCTGAATAAGAACTTAGGGGAGTCAGCAGAGGTGGCAGGAAGACAATGGAAGTGGTTATAACACCAAACGTGGTGCTTCACAGCTGAGAGAGAGAGCTTATATGTTAAATAGCCAGACATGATACAGTGTGTGAGTGAAGGAAAGCATAAGGACAGGGGAACACACATGTTATCATGCAGCTACATGGTTTAAGCACACATGTGCACTGATGTACATATACAATCACTGGAAATAGGGTTAAAGGGAACATGTCAGGAAGAGCATTCTTTCTAGGAAGTCTGTTCTCCAGGGAATATTAAACCTCTGGAACAAATTGAGATATGAGAGAATCTTGGGTTATGACCCAAGTGGAGCCAGCCAGCTGAGATGTAACTTTTCTAACAAAATGAGCCTTGCTCTACTGAAGTTGGATTGCTGCAGAAGACCTAGAGGTTCTAACAACACCCAAAGCTGTATAAAAGTGAAGTCTGATGCCTTCTTACTCAAGCAGTGATTGGCATGGAAACAGCAGAAGACGACAGGAAGAGCTTTTCTTTACTACAGCAGTTTGTTGGAGTACTGTGAGAAAACACTGGACCAAAATTCTGAAACTCCATTTCTTTCATCCACAAATAAAATGTGGCAAGGATTGTATAGAATATGCAAATAAGATACAAATAATTTGGGGTAATATTACATTAAAAATCTTCTTATTTAGATGGGTAAACTCAGGCATAGAGACAAGAAATAATTTGCCTAAGATTAAACAAGTCAGAAGTAGATCTGGAAATAGAAAATGAGTTCAACTGACTGAACTATGCCTCTTGGGGGAACACGTTTACAAAAAAAAATAGCTTAAGATACTTTAACAGCTGAGGTTACTTTTTATTTTCACCCTTCTTTTTTTAAAGTGAATCATAGGTTTAACTCTATGCAACTCCAAATTAAGGACCAAGGCACATACTTCCATAAAAACAGGAGAGAGCCTATGAGACTCTCCAAGTGAATTTTAAATGTCTCCCACCATTAAGGAGCATTTGAGTGTCTGCCACTGAGAATACGTGGTCAGAGTAACTTCAGAAGTGTTACTAACCACATAGGCATTAAACCTTTGGGAAGCTCTTTATCAGTGAGGTGGAAATAGAAACACATTTGGTGGCCTCAATCATTCTTTTTAGGGCACAGCAAGGAGCTGACGGGAAGCACACGGTGTCTCCTGCTGGGGACTGCCTGCAGTGACGTCAGGGCCTTGAGATACTTGGAGATCTCAGCTCCATTAGTTGGATCACCTTTCATTATCTATTTTTCATGAGGCAGATGCAGTAGCTCTAGAGAATACAGAATTCACCCATCTAGGCACTCAGCCTGCCAGATCAGGCTCTTGCTAGCACTAAGGACTTCAAAGACATGAGCCCAATTTGTTCAGCTAACCCAGGGGACTACACATCACATGAACTTGCCATGATTCTTCTCTTGTTAGAGTGGACTTAGGATGCCTAGGGACTGATAACATCCACTATCTCCAGTAACACATAGAGAGGGCAGACCCACCACAGGGGGACTGTAAGATCTGCCCTCAGAGCCAACAGGAGGTTATCAGGCTTCCCAGCTGACACTCCTGGGCTCCTCTCCTGGAACTTTCACAACAGGGTCAATTAGCCCTAACTGAGAGGTCAGTTTTGGGATGTGAAGATGCATATACATAAAAGCTCCCTGCCATTGTATCAACGATCCAAGACATGCATTTCCCTCAAATGTAAGGCTCTAATTATCCTGACTAGAAGTATAGTCTAAGTACTGAAGAAAAAACTGCACCTACTCAGCTTTAACTACAGCGAGACTCCTGCTTGAGGCTGCCATTCCTGAGCTCCGGGCTCAGGGAATGAGGTGGTTTGAATCCACTGAGGTTGAATATTTCAAAAAGATTAATTTTCTTTTGCCTTCTGTTATAGAAAAAGAAAATTCCCCTATTAATTTGAGCTAAGACAATCTATTGCGGTGGCCAAAATGAAAGACAATTAGACCAGGATATTGCACAGAAAAATGGTTCTTTCCTATGTGAATGGAGATGTCTGCTGAACATTGGAGGTTCTCCTATCAGGTCCACGAAGAATCATGAGCCAATTTGAGACCAATCAAACTAATTTAATTTGCAGCTGAAGATTTAGGTGTGCCTTTCCTTGTGTTTCAGAGAAACTTCATTCCTGCTTGGTGAAAATACTGCATTTAAAATAACACCAGGTGGCAAGGATAGCCCTTCCTGGTCACATCAAATGCTACTGTGCACAAAATCAAACCTGTCCTTTTTGCTACAGCTCATGTTATGATGATGGTTTGTGACATTTTTTTTGTTTGCTTTTTTGGCAAGAGAGTGTATGTAAGTAACCAGAGGAATCAAGGAATAAGCATTTAATTCTCAGGAAGGGCATGTGGCATGGGTGAAACTTGCAAGGAAAACAGATGCCAATCTGGCTTTGAAATTACTGAGCAAATCAGCAGGAGCATTAACCTTGCATACATATTGACAATTTGAGAGTAACCTCACTCTGACCCCAAGCCCTCAAAAAACCCTTATTTCAGTTTGCCTTTCTAAAGCTACATAGCTCCCATGCATAATTGAACAGATTGCCCTGCTAGCTCCTGTGTACAGCTTCATGCTCACAATCCTCACCCTTCTCAGTGCTTCCTGACATTCAGGGGAACATATCTCCCCTGTTCCTAAAAAGGGAATTCCCTACAGCTAGGAGAAGGACAGACAGTCCCTAAAGGCCCCGGGGGCACCAGCTCTGCCACTCCAGCCTGCAGCTGGCTGCCTGCCTGGGTTGCAGCCTGGTGACCTGCTGTGAAACCCTGGGTGCTGTTGCTGGAGACAGAGGGAGCAGAGGGTTAGATAATTCTGCCTTGAGCCTTGTGGGGTTTTCACTTCTCATCTATTTTTAGCTGACCGAACAGCTGGCCTTGGAAGCCTGTTTACAGCCTGGAAAGCTTCTTTTTGCTAAACTCTTCTAGGTGTAAGAGCCCTGAGAAAGCCTTAACCCTTTGAGAACCTGCTCTGAGGTTGGCACTCATCTCCCACTGAGTGCCTGAGCTGCATATATACAAGCCGAATTGCAGCATGAGGAACCACAGATTCATGTGGCTTCAGTTGTACTTGTTGTATCTTTGCATGTCTACAGTCAATCCCCTACTCCAACAGGAAAGACCATATGTGATACACAGCGTAGGTTACTTCTATTATAGAGCTTGTGTGTACTGCAACACACAAGAGATAATTTTTTATATCTGATAGGAGTCAAGCTTTGATCTCACTTATGACCAATAAATAAAAAACATTTCCAAACATATATATCAATTCTGTTACACACAAGTATTTATTTAAATAACTGCGTGCAAAGACAGGACGTTATGCTGGCATGAGTCTGTAAATTCTGTATGGGCTGTTTGCTCTTTCACTGTACTGCTGGGATTGTGCCTTCTAGCCTGGACTAGGAAGAACGGACAGATCAACTTGATTTTACTGATGGATACAGCTTGCTTGGTTGCTTGCCTTGTTGATGGTTAGATTTGGTTCATTAATGTATATACAACACAGTACTCTTCTTTGTTGCCATTTTCTTCTTGTGGTCTCCAGAAAATCTTTCATGTTTTCCCAGGCTGCTATTTCTTCAGTCTTTCTTAATGTGTAAATATCCCTCCCCATGCAGACCTTTGTATATATGTGGAAAACAGACATGCAGGCTTTTATGTTGTCACAGGTATCCTGCCGTTCTGATGCCCTGTGACACGTAGCTCCCACACTGTAATCAAGCTGACTTTGATGGTCTACTTAACCTAAACATGAAAACACTTCCTATTTCTTGTCCAGCTTGCTATCCTACAGGTTAGCCAATATATCTCTATCTGGACTTTTACCTGCTCTGTCAAAAGCTGTATTTCCTACTGATCACTGTTGGGGAAAAGACACACATGCCTCTCTCCTCATTCTGATCAGACAAAATGACTACGAGGTGTCCATTATAAGGTGTGCTTCCATTGCCCTTGCTGCTGTTCTACAACTGCTCCTGTATTAAATTTAGAGAATAACTCACGTGAAGTTCTGATGCTCATTTTTAACTGAGACACAAAAGTGGTCAGATCCCAGGGACGCAGGATGTCACGCTCTGGGATCCTGTCAATGTGAATGGACTGTGTCCTGTAACAGGGATTCCTACTCTCTCTTCTCCTGCCCTAGGATCACTTTCAGAAGTTCATCCCACCAGGAGGGCATTACGGAGAAGATGCTCATGGTTATGCGCACGGGCGGATGGTAGGAGGAGTGACAGCTGGGCAGCATGGGTCCAGTAAGCAGCAGCACTCTGCTGTTCCTCATAGGCCTGGAAGCAAAGGAGGCCCTGGGGACAGTGAAGGGCAATCAGCTGGAAGTGGTGGAGAAGGAGGTGATGGTACTGAGAAAGGCAAGTATATCTCTTTGAGAACAAGAAACAGCTCAAGCTTGTTTCAACCTTACTCTTTGGGACAAATAAATGAATTTGACTGAAACACAAATTCTTCCAAACTAAACTTCATCGCAAAGTCCACAAAAGTTGAACTGCTGTTAGCTTGATAGTTTTGTTTGCATGCTTCTGTGTTGCTCAATTATAGGCAAGAAGCAGAAGTATGTTCCTTGGCTGGACCAAAGAAATTATGGGAAACTTAATGACAGAGTTCCTAACATTGATACAGCAGTATGCCATTATGGCATACCCTTCCTTTCAAGGGTTTAACACTGACCACTTACTAGTATTAGCTCTTTAGCTCAGTAGTCTGACTTAACACATCAGTTTTGAATACCTCAGACCTGATTTCAAATCAAAGTTTTCACATACATAAACAGCAGGTTTTGGATAATCTTCAGAAAGGAACAGAAATATTTTTATGTTATCTGCTAATCATCACTGGTCTACTGAAACAGTATCTTAATGAGTAAAATAATTTTAAATTTATTTTAGTCCTTGCTTAATTTTATCCTGTTTGGTTTGGACAGAAATCTCTAGAACCAAATCCCTTGTATGAAAATCAGCGGGTGAAATTTTACAACAAAAAGCAAATTTGCTTGGGTACCAGGAACCGCTGTCATAGGTGAACAAATGACTGCCTTGTAAAATCCAGTTTTTTTCATTTACATTCTGGAACAGTGTCCATTTTATATCAAAATCACCTTTTACATTTTGGACATGCCTGTGAAAAACAAATCTGTGTAGAGTCTCTCTCTTCTACCAGATTTTCCTCCACTGTTTTCCTATGTCTGTGTGCAGGGAGAAGAACGATTAACCCATTTACTTTTACTTCAGAGATGGGTCCAAACTGTTTTTCTTTTTCAACCCTAGCAATCCATTTACTTCTAAACAACTTAGTTTAAATCCTTTACACAGAAAGAGGGAGAGTAGTTGTTTTTTTGGTTTTTTTTATGAAAGTGAGATTCTTGTCTGCAATTCTCTGAAACCAGGAAAGCCCAGGTATTGGCAAGGTTTGAAGAAAGCAAGTAAGACAAAGAAAGAAGGTGTGAGAAAGAAGAAAGTTCATTCTTTGCTACTTACTGCTTAAGGATTTATGCTTTCTACGCACACTACCACACCCTGAAAGCACCAGAATATTTAACTCTATTAACCTATTATTGCCATCGGCTCTAATGAAGCTAAGAAGCTCAGGAGTTTTAAGGTTTATGAGGGACGAGAATCTTAAACCTTAAAAGTGTGCTACATATCAGTACAAACCAGTGCATTTATTGACAAGGTGGTATTACATACAACTGGAAGGAAAAAGAAAAGCTTCACCAAATGAAAAGTAGCAGTCCAATTTCTGGGAATCAAGTATCTGACTTAACAGCAAAGTTCAGTTTTGTCAGACAGGATTTTAACTTCCAGAGAGACAACCCATTGTGTTTTCAAACTGCTTTTAGTCATCTTGAAGTGTCTGAGCCAGACTTGTCTCTAATATGCTGGCTCAGGAGGAGGAAAATATGAATGTCTGCTCATGTAATCACAAAGAACACACTAACTTATAAAAGTACTGAGACAAGGGAGATGGTAACTTTAAAATATTAAAGAACAGACTACTGAGGAAGACATTAGTAAAGATGTCTGTGGGTTGCCAAGACCCTGAAATACAATCGTTAAACATTTTTGGTCAGTTAGAGCCAACTTCAAATTTTGAGCCTAGTTTTAGAGTTTACAGCCAGGGCTCAGTTGCATCTGATGAAGATGAGGTTTATGTGGAGTGGTTATGTCTGCTTTGATCAGACAGAGAAGAGAGAAGTAAATTATCAAATTAGATAGCATTTTGCCTTATAAAAAGCTTCCCTGAGATAGTGAAAGAGATGTTGGGATAAGAACATTTGGGTTCCTGGGGTAAGATGTTTCTATTTGAGTGGCCAAAGAGAAGAATGAAAAACCAGCTTTTAAATATAAGCTATAATGCAAATTCTTGGATGAGTGGTTCTTAGACTGTGGTACAGTTGCCTTTGTGGATAAGGATGTGACTGACATCTCACAGTCTTTTTAAAGAGTAACCTCACCAAACATCTTGGGCTTGAACAAGAGAGCTACAGAATCTGTAAACAAAGCTGGTGTCTCAATTTCAGTAGCAGAATACAGAAAATCAATGTATTTCATATGTAATCTAATGAGAGTGTTTTACCTTCCTCTGTTCACAGACGTAAAGTCAGGAGGCAAAAAAATCACTGTATTTAAAACATACATCTCCCCTGGGAACGAGCAATGGGTATCAGCCCTGAGGATAAAAGTCAGTTCACCATTGACTTACTGTCATATAGTCCTAAAGCTGATTTCCCCCATTACAAGTCTTTTAACCGGTAAGTTTTCTTGGGTATTCAATTGAGTTTATTTTGTGCAAGAAAACTTGATCACCCTGGGCACATCACCACTGTTTTGTGGAATGTAAGTAAGTTTTAGTTGCATGTCATTTTGCTTAGCACAGCCTCCTATAGGCAACAGGCCTACAAACAGGAGATATACTAAGAGCTAAAGACTTTTAATTCAGTTTATAGACTGAAAACTTATGCAGCTGCTAAGAGGACTTTAATTCTATTTTCAATTCTTTCTCACTCCATTTGACCAAGGAGATTTAGGGTGCCACTCTGTATTACTGCAGCCATTTAAAGTTCTGGAATTCAGGAAAGATATGATCAGAAGCAATATACTTCACAGTACTTCAGATAACAATCAGGATCTTCCTGCTGCTTCTGATAAGTACTGAAAGTTTTAGAAATATTTCTAGGGTAGCAACAATTTCCTGTTAGCAATTTTCTGATTCTATATAATTTTGCCACCTACTTCCATAGGACATCAGTACTCAGGACAAACCCAAATCCCACTCATTTCTGCAGTAACGCTGCCTCTGCCTCCTACATGTACAGGGTACCAACAGGTGGGGAAGGTGTATGGCTTGGTGGAGATTGATGCAACAAGGGTGAAGAAAGTGCAAAGAAGCAGGATGTATGTTTCAATTTTTTTTTAGTACATAAGCAATGGATACTTATATGTACTTGGGAAGGATTTGTTGGCTAGTCAACTGCAACAGTGATAAAATTTACAATCTAGATAACTCTGATCCTTTATTTTCTAAATCCTATTGTTTACCTATGTTCTGTTCACTAACTCTATGTATTCCCCCATGCCAGGACTGCCATGCCTTATGGGGGTTATGAGAAAGCAGCCAAACGGATGACCTTCAAAGTGCCTCAGTTTGATATTTGCCCTTTGCTTCCAGAATCTCTCATGATATATAATCAAAATTTCAGCAACAGACCCTCCTTCAACAGAACCCCAATACCCTGGATGCCTTCAGGAGACTCCGAGTACCATGCTGAGATCAATGTGCCAATGAGTGGTGAAACAGAAGAGCTGTAGATCCCCACAGCCAAAGCCTTTTTTGTTCTCAGCCCCTTCTATTTGCAAGTAAGGAGCTGAGAAGTGCAACTCTAGCCCTGTCAGCCCTTCCTTTCTTTTGCTCTTAGCCCAGACAAGTTCCTAGCAGGTTCTAAACTTACCTTCATGGTGGTGTCAATCTATATAAGAAGCATTTTGAAGGAAAGGAGCTTTTTATTCATCAAGGCATAAAAGGGCAAAACTAGGAAGCGTTCTTCTGTTTAGCAATGCTAAATGCTGCCTGTCTGCTCCATAATAAATCCATTTTGTCATATCTTAAGAAGTAATAAAACAACAAGAGGAAAAAAGCTTTTGTTTTCTCTTTTAAAAACACTGCTGAATCCATTTGGGGATTAGCAATAACAGAATCTGATCTCACAACTAGACCATTAGCATGGGAAGAAAGATTGGGGACTGATGGGGATGATCGTAAGACAGGTATACAGCAAGGTGGCTTGGATAAATACTACAAAACTGTGATGAATGCTGACTTTGGGCAGTGATGATACAGGTAATCATAACTGCATCAGAGACAAAAAGGCAAGTCATCCTGGCAGTGTAACAGCCAGATTAGAGAATTTCACTGTCACCTAAGATTACCCAATTCTCCAGAGTATAAACTAGGTGATAGCTTAGTTAGGTTGTGGGTTTTTTTCTCACAGAGAGCCCAAGAAGGCAATGGGTCATGACAGAACAGAGGTACACTTATATGACATAACTTGCCAATAATAACAGAGCAAGAAAGAAAAAAATGAACTACAACAGAAATAATTTGACACCTGTGATGCTGCATTACTTATTCAAATACACAGATCAAAGTCTATTCTATTTCTTGTAACAGCTTTATTAACGCCACGCATATAAGGAGGCAGGCAGGCAAGCAGGCACTATGGAAAACAATAAAGAACTTTATTTTTCTATGTTAAATACCTTCTGTTTCATGAACATTTGCACTCTCACATATAACACACAGGACTGCTGTTTCAATATCATACCCTAGCTCAGCCTGCATGGAGACTGGTTTGCAATTGTCTATCCTGGCGCCTTCTTCATTTCCTCTTATAAAGAGGGCTAAGCAACTTATTTACACGGACAGCTTCCACTGCAGTACTTTTACTTACGACTTTATCCTCCTTGTCTAGAAATCACTGCAACCATATATTTGATTTTTATTCTGTTTGGATAGTTAGCAGGTTGGCTTTATGAGTTGAAAACAAATCAATAGAAAAAACTCATTTCTTTGGATAAAATGGATCCAGAAATTAGTTGAAAATACATTTCCCACATTGATTTTCTTTTTTAATGCCTACTATAAATACATGCAAATTTCATGGGTGAAAGATATTTACATGGGAAATTCTGACATATTATTAAACTAATATTTTATTCCATATTTGATCTCTGTCTGGAGATAAGGTTGCTGTGGGTTTTCCAACAGTGTTAATCAATCTTTTCAATTACATTGTAGTTAAGGGATTTATTTTCCAGTTCGAAAAGTATTCTATAGATTACAAGAATCCCGGGTACAAAGAGAATGCCAGAGGAAGTTTCATCAAAAACTACAACACTACACAAAGCACTTTTCCACCATATATGTCATTTATTACCTCCCCTTCTCTAATACAGATTTAATACTCCTGCAATCCAGAATTACATTATTTATAAAGTGAAATAAATGATGCTTTTGTGGTAAATGTGTCAGAAGCAGGAGAAACAAGGCAGTTTGGTACTTGACAGTCATGGTTTATTTACAGTAGCAGGTATTCCAAATCATGGGCCACTTAGAGATGTCAAATTGCAGGGGAGGCTGGCTGCCCTGAGGAGGGGTGAGTACACAAGCCCCCCACATCTGGGGGCAAAGCTGAGTGCTGGTGACAGGGTCCGTCAATCAGTGAGGGGATGAATCATGCACAGGGGCCATCCAACTAGCCTTGTCAGGAGCAAAGTGAGACAGGGCTGGACACGAGCTACTCTGTGGGTCCCAAGTCCATCGAGGAGACAGGCTAGCTACAGCATGGGTCTCAGCTGCACCCGGGAGACTGGAGTGCAGGCCAGCTACCCTACAACATAGCTCAGACAAGGGCCCCAGGCCCAAGGCTGAGCTTAAATGCAGTTTCTGGGCCATAATGGGACAAAGGTCCTAGGTGAGGCTGTTCAGGGCAACTAAGGGCTGTCGGTACATACAACACAATGATACCAAAATTTGGGGAATTCCAGTATAATCACAATAATAATTTGAGTTCTACTGGAGAATAAAAATAAAACAAAAAAACCCCTAAATAAAATAGGTCCTTTAACACTGAGGGAAAAGTAAGAAATACTGTGCAGAAATAGCACAGTGCTCTCTGGTGGTGGTTTCAATGTTCCCGTGTAGAAAGAAGGCAGCAATATCCAGCAAGAAGGTCAAAGGAATGGGTATATATCCAAAATTCTCTCTGGTTCATAGCCTACTGTTTGACAAGAGCTTTTGTCTGTGTGGCCCATCATCCCAAACCCAAAATGGGGATAAAAAGTTGCAATGTGCTTGAAATCAGTGTTGTATAATTTCAAATTATGAACAATATTGCTATAATTCATACTTGTAAACCAAGAGGTTCCTTAAGTTTTGGTAGATCTGCTTAAAGAGGCATATAGCTCTTCTTTTGCCAGTACACTTTCAATTTCAAATCCTGTCAAGCAGGATTTATGTGCTTTTGTTTCTAGTACAAAAAGGGAAATACAGCACTACGTTTTGTAGAACAATTCAAACAACTATTGTCCTGATGTTTACATAGCTTAAAACACAGTTTAGTCATTATTGAAAGTAATGTTAAAAGTGAGAAAAATTTTTAATCCAAATTCTGTCTCAAAAATAATTAATTTCAGTGAGGCTTGCAGCTACTGTAATCAGGGCAAAAGTTTGTTCAAAATGATCAAATATTTAAGAAGCAGCAAGTAACTGTTCCTGCACTTTGTTTTCCTTGGGCTATGATGTAGACTCAGGGGAATCACTTATGTCAGATAACTACCTATATTTGGAATAAGAGAACTTTGTAAGATTTAATTACACTGGATTCCCCCCATATACTAGGAGCTATAGAATAGGAACTCAGTCATCTGCTTTTAAGCAGGATCACCATGGTTCAAGATAAGAAAGAACTAAGAAATTACTGAGCCCATTCTCTTGTGAGGATGTACTGGATATTAAGCTTACTCCATGAAACAGCAGCCAAAAATCACTGAATCACTAGGTTGGAAAAGACCTTTGAGATCGAGTCCAACCATACTAAACCCATTTAATAGAGAGGGCTGGCCCATGAAAAACAGAATGGATAGAATTTTGTGACATCCAGCTATTTCAGCCAGAATACAAAGTTCTTACATTTTTAGTCATTTACAGGAATATTATTTGACCATATCCAAGATTTGAAATCTCTCTAATATAAAGCACTTTGTATGATAAAGAATCTAAGACATATGGAAAATTCATAAAAAATAGTGCCCATGATTTAATGTAAAAGAAAGGTGCTTAATAGATCTCAGCAATGCTACCCATAAATATGGATTTGGATGTCTTAAAATCTTGTCTGAATTTACAGCTGATGGCACAAATATGTGGCAAATAGTAGCACAGTTGGTACGCTTCTGTGTTGCACAGAAAATCTCCCATTTGACTCCAATGTATCCCCTAATCAAAGGGTTTGCATCTCATGATTGTCTCATGTGAGCAGCTCACCATTAATGATAATGAGGTTATAAATCATACAACTAACATCTGGGAATTACATTTGATGTTGTTATTGACAGAGCATTTAGAGGAGATGGCTCTGTCATTAGGCTTAGTGACTCTCTAAAATAAAATTTGGAACAGTTTCAGGCTGTTACTAGAACATGGGCTTTATCTTGTTTTACAATTCTTAAAAATCATACTGTGAAGACGTCAAATGAACTCACTTTTCTTACACAAGACAGCAGGCACCAGACAGCCAACAGCCTGAATACGATTGTTGTGTTGTGGAGCAAAGAGGTCTGCATGTGGCTATCTGGCCATGGGAAACGCTGGCTTGGGCACAAGTCTTGAACATTCACTGTACAGAGGGTTTTTTTCTGCCAAGCCTGTCTGCAAGTGTATGTCCTCTTCCACAGAAGACTCCCATAGGTGATCCCATCTGGCAAACGCCCCACTTCCAAAGAAATGCCCAATGGCAAAACTAGCTGCTCTTAGCACTTCTCTGGCAATTTATAGGGTACACTGCTGCCCATCAGCAGCATGTCTGCTCATTTCTCTTGAATATTAGAAAAGCTTGCAAACCAGCCTGCTGGCTTACAGCACATTAATGTATTTATATGCAATCTCATCTGTGCCTAAATCCTCAAATTGCTGGTTACAAACTAGTTTAGACAAGTTGTCTCTTCTGTCTTGGAGATGTGCATGACCAGGACCACAGATAATCAAGCAGAATTTGCAGACATACACAGAAGAGATTGCACACATTTTGTGGAACTTTTGTGAACTGCTGAGTGTGTGGGATTTGAGACACTATTAATTATACTCATGTACTAGTAAAAGTCTCTTCAGCTAATGTAATTAATTAGCAGTGCCTTGATGCTGCACCTCTTGCTCTCTATGTATTTAACACACAGTGTCATCTCTCTGATTATCATCTCTCTGCTTGCAGTACAGTTTACCTGATGCTTTAATGAGTGCAGGTACTTACTCATATATAGTGCTAATTAACACATGCAGTCCACTGAAGAGAACTACACAAACCACTCTGAAGCACTGCTCTTAAATGCAACCTAAACTCCAGTCAGCTTAATAAAAAAACCTCAAATATAAACTCTCTCTTTAATATTAAATTATACTTTTTAGAAACATTATTTATATAAAAACTTTAACGCACATTTTCCAACTTTGCTGAAGAAATCCTGCAGGCACTTCTTTTGTTTTGTTTTGACCTTTATCAGTTAAAAACCCCACAAAATGTATTGTGCAATGAATTTTAATTTTAAAAGTGCATTTTTCATTTAAAGACAATTCTAACTGATGTACTTCCAGGGAGAAGTACACCAGGGACCACTGCCTTTTAAGAAGTAGGAAAAAGTTACAGCTATAGGTCTAACCAGAGTTACAATGAACATTTGCCTTTCAAAAATCCATAGTGAACAAACAAATGCATAAATAAAGCAAGATTGATTTATGGTTGCAAGTTCTTCTAGTGCCAAACCAAACTAGTTATTCTTCTTTGTTCTTCTAATAACGCTAATTTTTGGGAAATTTGTACAGGGAAGGCATAACCATACTATGCAGGCTGACAAAGGTCTCAACTATTCCCAGGCTCAGACATGAGCCAAGGGCAGCACCACTATTTTACTCCAGGTCCCTGCATTTGTAGCTGAGGAGAAAAAACATATTAAGGCACTAACAGCAGTGAAAAAGGCTACCCACTACACAGTGCTTTACTTGTGCTCCAAAACATCCCTCTACACAAAAGGGTAAATAAGGACTCTGCAGACTTCCCCTTCTTACTGGGGGAAGATCCTGCTTTAAGCAACAATCTCATTATACATCATTCACTGCAGGGAAAACAAAGTGGCCCCTGGAAGGAGAAACAAACAAACGAGAAACTTTCTGCTGGCCAGCCTTAGGACAACCTATGGGCCTTATCACACAGGACCTCCCCTGCTCACAGATGCTATACAAATTCAATTACACTGAAGAGTGCTTTAGTCAAACTCTACAGTGCCTGGCTTAGATGAATAATTACCTCCATATTCTATTATAAAAACAGACATGCTTTAATAGGCCTAAAGCTAGAATGGATTCAGGGCTTCATTATATCTGCTATCTCTAAATGTTTCTCTTCATTATCTTTGGTCCCTAAGAGAGGCTCAAGGCCTTCCTTATTTATTCTCTCTCCCAACATGATTGGCTTGATTCCTAAAGCAAAAGACTGAACCGGGATGGGAAGTTACAGTGAGTAAACAAGCATTTTACCAAACGCACAAAGTTGGGGTTTTTAAAATTGTTTTAAATTTTTAAATTATTTTAGTGGTGTTAGAAATGCCATAGTAACAGCAGTGGCACAAACAGCATTGCAGACTTGGTTCTACTACTCTGTGCCTCTGGTATACCACTGACAGTATACCTGAATTATCAAAAGCTAGTCATTCTGGCATACAAAAATCTATCTTTTAGATACAGAACATTATGCATCAACTCAATCATATATAAAAATGGGCCTCAAAAACTGGTTAAAAAAACTTCCTCCACAACTTACAGAGCAGGTGGCACTCCTCTAAGAACTGTTACAGAAGACATCTCTCAGATCTTACACTGAAATACAAGGGCAGAAAAGAAGGTGTATCAGCCCTCATGCCTTCACATTTCCGTTTGACTAATTAATTACAGTGTTTATCCAGGGTGCTAGCACTGAGATACCAACTGCTCATGGAAATGGCAGTCCTCCCAGTCACCTTGATACTGAACTAACATGAAAGGACCCATCCATTTCAGTGGGCTTGAAATGCATTTCTTGGATATCAGCGAAAATACCTCTATGCCAGAGTTAATATTAACATCCTCTGCTCTGGTGACAGTAAAACCACATAGTCCAACATTCAGCTGATGCATTCAGGGAGTTTGAGCTTAATATTAATTTTACACATTGTCAAGTATTCAGAAGATCATAATACAAATTTGTGGGAGATCTTATTGAAGTTTTTTCAGACTCTGAAATGGTCTAATTGACACCTTAATTACTTGGGACAGATGATGTTGAAGGTGGGATGTTCCAGCTCTAACCAGTGAGGAAACCCAGCTCTGATGTGGAATACAAGTCAGTTTTTGCTGGATGTGAATGTGTTGTGAAACTTTGGCTCCAGTCACATCCCACAGCTATCACAGCCCATACTTTGCAATTGTTAGAGATTAAACACACTCTGCAAAGCTCACCTATTTCTTTTATGGCAAGAAGCGGCATTCCTGTGCAGGCAGCTCCATCAAGCAAACCCTGCCGCATCAGCTTAAGCCCCTGAACCGCACTAGGCTGCCCCGGGTGAAACTAGCCTCGTCGCTGTGGGCTGAGCCTCCTTCAACTCCAGACCGGGCCGGGGCCGCAAGAGCGGGGCTTCACCCGGCGCTGAACCGGCCTGCAAACACCGACCTCTGAGCGCCGCCAGCTCGGCGAGGAAGGCGGTTTACCGGGGCTGAGTTAGCCCCGCATACCCCTGAGGTTACTCCTAGCTACTCCCCGGCTTCGGGCCGAGTCTGAGGACAGCTCTGCGAGCTGCCTCCCAACGAGGGGCCTTAAGCACTCTGGAGACTTCTTGCCCATTCTGGGACGGGGCACGAGCTTAAGCCCCATGACCTCCGAAGCGACCCAAGGCAGAGAAGGGCTGCCCTGAGCTGCGGTTAGGAGAAGCAGCGGTGGAAAACACCAGCCACAGTGGACTCTACCGGACTGAATGGGACCAGCTCCCTCGGACCTCTCGCGAGAAGCAGCGCCCCACGGCGCGGCCCGCGGCTCTCGCGAGAAGATGGCGCCTCTCGCGAGAGGCGAGTGCCGCGGCTCCCCGTAGCTATAGCAGCAGGGGATGAGGGCGGGTGAGGGGATGTTGTGTGCCGCGGCGGGACCTGGTGCCGGCAGGTAGGTTCTTGCCGTCCCGTTGCTGGTCTTTCCTGGGCTCTTACTCTGGCTGTCCGGAGCTGTACTAGCCCTCGCGGCGCCGGCCGGTCAGCGGGGTTGGGACTCCAGTGGCGGGACGGGAGGCGTAGCTCCCTTCAGCGTCACGGGCGGGCTGGGTGAGCGGCTGGGGCAGTTCGTACCGTGGTGTGAGCAGCGGCCGGGTCCCTGCGGGGCGCGGCGGGAACACCAGATCCAGTGCTCTCGGGTGCGCTTGGGTTTCCTTCCCTCCTGTCCCGTCACCTGATGGAAAAGCCCTATGCGTTAGCTGGCTGCGCGGTGCGTGCGTCGAGAGACCCGCGGGTGACTCTCAACTCCGTGAAGTGGCGGGGCCCCGCACGGCCTGGCCGCTGCTGGTGGCGGGGCGGCCGGCCCGCGCCTGGACAGGCTGCGGTCAGCAAGGTTGGCGTGCCGGGGCTCCCGGCGCTTGACCTCCGGCGTAGGGGCCCCCGCTGCCTACCGGCGGCTGGTCAGCTTTGGCGGAGGGAGGGAGTAGCGGTCATGGAAAGGATCTGGTGGCTAAAAAGGTCTTTTGTCAGCCGGAATCTTTGGAGCTGGTATCGCTGTCGTGTTGGTTAGTAACTCAGGCACGACCAACAGCCATTACGCTTGCATAGAAGCTGTTGGTTAAGAAGCCGCCGCTCAGTTACACTGTTGTATTTACTATGTCGGGCCAAGGTAGGCAAAAGCATGTGCAGAAACGCTTTGCTTTTCCAAGATCTGATTTCACTTGAAACCCCTGATACAGCAGGAAGGTTATGAGCGAAGGATTTGTGAAGGTTACAGCCCTAAATAAAACCCATAACAATGTACACCTGCCTTCCAAAAGCTGCGGACACAATGGCTTTCTGGTGTTGGGCTGAGTGAAGTTGCTGTGAGGATTGTAGTTGCTGGTCGTCTGTGTGAAAAAGAATGCAAAGAGCTTTTCCGATTTCAGAACAAATTCTGAGTGTTAGAATCATGGAAAAATATGCATGTGAAATGGGGGGGTGGGGGGAAATAATTGTGTCATTTCTCACGCAGTTTGAAAGGAAGAAGTGTGTATGAAAACAAACCTCTCTGAGCTTGTGCTGCTCTTCAGGCTTGAAAAAAAATTCTATGACTGAAAGGGTTTGTGCTGCAGCATACTTGATATTGAATAGCAGTTTTGGAAAACAATAGTAGCGATAGCAGCATGGATAGTCTTGTGTTTGTTTCCAGAGGGAAAAAAAGTAGTGCTGTGCTGAGAACTAAACTGAGGCAGTAATGCATAACTTGAACGTGACAGCTTTTAAAAATAATTACCAAAAATAGATTATGGCCAAAAAAAATTTGAACGAGTCTGTTGAAATCTGTTCTCATTTAGGGATTGGTAGAAATAAGGATAACTTCACTAGGCAGGAGACTCATTAAGTTCTATTCCAACATCTTATTGAGCGTAGCTAATCAAGCTGCATATCATTCTGACTGAAGTAAATGGGAGCATAGGAGCCTTTACTCCCCTCCACCCCACCTGGGAAGCCTTTTGGCACAGTGTCCTGAGGATGGGGTGAGAGGGAAGAGTGTGTCTGATTTGTCCAGTGCAGACAAACTTACAGTTATCCCAGAGAATTTAGAAATATTCTTTCTTTACGCTAGTGACAGCTGTAAAAGCATTTCAGCTCATTCTTTCAGTCATTGCAGGTAAAAAATGTGTCAGTTCTTCTCTCTGTTCTGGGTTAACAATCTATTTTGAGACTGCAGTCACGAGTTCATTAAAAAGGATAACAGGAATTTAAATAAATCCTTCTTTATCCAGTCCTGGTGATGTTATTAGGCATTAAGCCTTCTTATGCGAATTTTCATGGAGACTACATGGAGGAGAAAGTGTGTTTATTTCCCAGTTTGTGGAGCTTCCAAATCCGTGTTACCTTGAATAGTGGCAGTGCTTTTAGGTATCACATTATTGTAGTTATAGTAGGTTCTCGTCCAGGCTAATCAGAATTTAGCTTCTGCTGTGTTTGAGTGCTCTGTAAGCATAACTTTGGAAAGAATAGCTGTGGCTGTCCTGAATAACTTTTGGTGTACTATGCAAAATGCATGAGGTGATTCAAAAAGGAAACTGAGGTAGGAGGATGAAAGAATAATTAAAAAGTCACAGCTATTCTTTCTAAAAAATTTTGCTTACCTTACTCTTCAGAACCAATAAACACATGTCTTCTACAGGTGCCCACAGGCATGTTTATTATAACTTATTAGTCTTTTCACTTTTCTCATGTGACCTTCTGAAATTTAAATCTCTTGCACATCCTTCAGTTTCCTAACGCTTACTCAAACAGTTTATTTTTAATTTCTTCTCTGAAATACTCCTTGCCTTTATCTGAACTTTGCCTTTAAATTTATTTCTTTTCAGTCACCATTCCAAAGGTATTGTGTATTTCTGTCACTGGAGGTCATTCCCTAGCACAGATGTATATGCTGTGTTTGATGGCAGAGAGGACCAGCAAGAAATGTGATTACTGACCGTCCAGGAATTTTGATGGTCTTGCATGGATCTCGCTATAGTTTCTCTTAACTGCAGCCTAGTCTTTAAGATTTTGCGTTCGTCTGTAGGCAGTCCCCTTCCCTAGGCTTGTGCCCCGTGTGTGAGATCTCATTGAGGAACTGTCTCCTAGCTGCAGCTTTCTAAGGCGAGTGACAAAATATGTAGGTATCGCGTCTCTTGACATGCAGTTTATTCCTTCTTTTCTCTCCATTGTGTCACTTGATGCATGGGGTTTTCTGTTCTGTGACCTGAAAAAATTAAAAGGTTTGGGTAGATCTCACCAGCCATTGTCTACACAGGACTAGTGTTTGGCTCCACGAGGGTATCACTTGGCGATGCTACACTGACTTTATGGCAGTAGACTACATGCCAGGCCAGTCATTCAGCTTGCTGAACTTATGTGCAGTTGTTCAGTTGGGAAGTTAACCTGTTGTGGCTTTTAAAAGGGAGGAAAAACTTCAGTGTCTTAACCACACTGCACTAAAAAATGAGGAACCTGCAAGGGAGGCAGGAGACTGTTAAGTTATTTTTTCCACAAGATTTGTGAGCTGTGTGTATTCTGCTGTAGTCTTGAATGTTAGAAGTAATGTTTCATGTTCCCAGTGTGTAAAACTTCTGGTTTATCTTGTTGTCTGGTATCCTAAATATGTGAAGTAAAGGCGATCTTCAAGGTGCTATATTAAAATTGGTGTCTCTAATCACTTCTGTAGAAGTTACTGCTTGGTAAAATGAAGACCTGTGGTACCTGCTGAGTGTTTGATGTGAATGTTGACGAACTATTAAGAAACTAGAAGAGGTTGGACTTCTGGTTTTGAGGCTTAAAACCAGTTTTGTTCTAATTATGAAAGCGTGTGCAAAGTTGTGTATTCTTATGGACTAATCTATACATTTTCTGCCTAAATCTATGAAGAAGTATTGTAAAAAAATGATTTCTCTAATATCATTCATAGCAACTTGTAAGCTAACCTGTTTCTGAATTAAACCCATCTGCAGGAAATACAGTTCTTGAGTGTTGCTGCCACAATTGTTTGTTTAAACATTGTAACTACAAATATGTGATAACACAGATATTAAATTTTGTATTCCTCTTATAGAGCACCGAGACCATTTTCTTCAAAACTTTCGGCCTCATGAAATGCATCTTTGAGCAAGATATCCAAAGCAATCTTTAAGGTGCACTGTGAAATCTCAGTGTGAAAACTTGCACATTGGTGTCTCTTCTTTCTTGTCTTCTTTCTTTAGTAATAAAAAACCTGAAAGCTTTGTGCTGGTACGGAGGTAATTATAATCGGGTATCTGAGAGGCAGAAGTAATCTTTATCCACGGAATGATGTGCTGTGCTGGTGGTGGTGTATTTTTCACCGTTTCCCACACTTTCCCTAGGTCTTGGTGTGGGGATGGTGCCTAAGGAGGAAGAGATTACTTCTCTCTCTGTTCAATTTTTTGTTTTCAGCAATGGAAATTGTAATGGTGCATCTTGAGTTTGATGGGAATTGGACTGAGCCTGACAAATGAATTTGTGAAAGCCAGAGCTGCCAGATGATAATAGCTTGCCTTCATTACTGACTAGTTTAGATTTGAACCAATGACCTAGAGGTGAAAAGCTCAGCATTGCATTACCAATCCTCTGATCTATCCATATGTTCTCTTGTTTAAAATCCCTGTAGTCCTCTTAAACAGAACACGCGGTAACTACTGAGCATCATTTACACTTGTAAATACTAGAACAGTGTCCATTCCAATTGCTGGCTGTGCATGTGAGGACACTGAAGTTAAATATAGCTACAATTTCTTACACTCTCCAGTCTCTCATTAGAAACTGCGTACAGACCCAGCCATATGGCAAGACCCAGCATTACCTTAAAACCATTAACAAAGAACCTATTGCCACTGTTAACAGGAAAATGATTCTGTAGCTCCAAGTAGCATGCTAGGAGTTATTAATAACCAGCAGGCTGCTGCTAAGAAAATGAACTTAAATGAAGTATCATTAGGAGCTGAGTCAACCCACCAACACTTCTGCATGTTGCATCCAGGTTTCTATTTATCTATGGAAGTCTTTTCAGAGTATATTATCATTATTGCAGGGCTACTTCATACGTTCTTCATTGAGTATCTCCATTGTGCTCAATGCTGTAAAAAGCATAATGGAAAATTATTTCCATAGATTTAATAAAACAGATTCAAGAAACTATTTGAAATATGCAGATAATGCATAATCCAATTTCCCAATTCACTCTGAAATAAGATGTTTCTAGGCAACCTACTTAATGGGAGGAGGTCAAGAAATAAATACTTGTCCAAGTAATTCTCAGTTTGTAAGGCTATTAAAACAAGTTGCTGCCTGCAGGTTGTAGTTTCTGTGAGATGCAGAAATAATAAAGTTTACATTTGGATGTACTTGGATTGGTTTTTTATCTCCTTATCCCTTCTTTTCCAATACTTAATCCCATTCTCCTCCATAACAAGGGACAGTGCTGTGAATAGTCTGTATTTATTGACCTGATGACAAATGAGAGGTGAATTTTCCTACTTCCTCCTCACTAAAAGTGCAAATTGGTTCTTTTTCCTCTTCCTGACTATCAGTTTTCATGTGGTCTACAGGAATATGAATGACTTCTGAGATCTCTATTTTTTGATTGTGTTTTTTCCAAATTGTTGGAAATTGGCCAACCAATTAAAAAAATTGTTGGAAGAAAACTGATTTTGATCAGATGCTTCTGTGGGCAATAAAAATTATTTGCTGCTTAGTTACTAATGCAGTTAGGCTTATGAGCATGCTGTCTGATGTATCCTTGGTCACATTTTTGTTTTCTTCTGCTTTTTCAGCTAGAGCATCCCACTTAGAGAAGCATCTTCCTTCTTTTTTTTTTTTTTTTTTAAATAGCATTTCTGGTATACAGGATGTGATCTGTATCTCTTTTGTCATTTTTTTCCCACTCCTTTGATTGCACTGCACTCATTTCCCAGGGTTTCTGTCATTAAAAGCAAAATGTCTGAATCCTTGGGGGTTTTTCTCTTTGAGTTCGTTGGGGTTTTTTGTAGTTGTTGTTGTTGGGTTTTTTTGGGTTTTTGGTTTTTGTTTTAGGATTGCAGAAATCAAGTCTTTAAAACTCAAATTGTGAAAGTTTTCTTCTTTCTGAACATATTTCCAAGCCTGAAATGATACAGATAAGACTTCACTAAATTGTGGTTGGCTGCGAAAGTCTGACAGGACGTGGACCCTGGTGATCTTTTTTGCTTACTTATTTTGCATTAGGCCCTGGCTTGTTACACTCTGCCATTATTGATTTGGTCAAGCTTGCAGTGCTTCAATTTGAAGGCCAGAAGCCTGGCTTTTGGAATTACTTTACCCTGTCATCTTACCCAGCTCTGAAAATTCAGAGTTAAAACTCAGCTGTTTCTCATACTGTTTAAATCAGAATGTGGGTTTATTGTAGACATCTATTTTTAAAATGCAATCAAGCTCACAAAATGGTATAAACACTTCTTTGCACAAAGGTAGTTTTTTATGGGTATATCCATTGCAAATAATCAGTAAGTAGTTGCTGGTTCAAAGGTTAATAATGCTAAAGGCAGTAGGTAGGATTATCTGTAATACATAGTGATCATGTATTAGTGTCTTGTTTAGAATTACTTTTTATGGCTCAGTTTGGCTCGCCAAAATTCATACAGAAGTACACAGTATAGAGTGTGTGTGTATGTGGGGAACAGTTTTTGATGAGAACCCTGTGGGAAATCTAGCTTTTAAAAAATTTTTTTTAAAACTTTATTTCTTTCTTTGATTTTTTTTCTTTCCCTTCTCCTATCTGTGTTAAACTTGTTTTGGCATTTTACACTCTAAAGACCAGCTAGATTGTTCTTTTCTAATACCTGGTAAAATGTAAATCAGTATTTGTAGTAGATAATGTTTGGTGCATGTAATTCTTATGTTTGGGGTTTTTTAAAAGTTATGTGATTTTATTACATTTTGACTTTTCAAAATAATGAATGGACTAAAAATATGTAAGAGTGATTCAGACGTGGGAGACTGTTTGAAGAGGAGGATTTTTCTGTAAGCATTTCCACAAAATGTTAAAATAAATGTATTCTGGGAAACAGTTAATCAGTAAAGTGTATCACAAAGCAGAGGATAGCAAAAGACTTTCAGATCCTCTAGCTGGCATTCTCAGTAGAATGAACGTATAAATGGATCAATAAAAAACAGCTAATCCATCTCATGAGCTGTAACATGACATGAAAACAGGTTAATGTACTCTCTACATCTATGTGTTATTCAAGAAAATAGGTCATAGGGGAGAAAGGAAGGGAAAATTAAATATTTTTTTTAAAGTGTTGATTATATAATCTGCCTGTTCCCTAAAACTCTTCCATTCTATGTATCTGAGGCATGCTAAAAAATAGGTAGCACAACTTCATAAAACTTGTGAGTAGTAACTGCAGTATCCTCTCTGATGTCTGTTACAGACAACGTTGCACATGACAAATATGTGCAGTACTCACATTGTAATAGGTGACATCTGGGGAGTTCATGTAAATACTTTTTGAAGTATGTTAAAAAAAGGCATTGCCAACAAAAACTTTAGAACCCTTTGATTATGGATGCTTGATAGATTTTAAATAGAGATTTATTTGTTTTTCTCAAAGAGAACCAGGAAAAAGAGTGCAGCAGTGTGAGCTTGGGAATGCTGCAGGATAAACATTAGTTTTCACTGAAAGTGCTGTTTTTAAGGTGTTCCAAATTTGTTTAAATTCTTGAAGCTAGAAAAATGCCAGGCATTTTTCAGGGAAGCTTTTAGAAATGTCATTTTAGACATTTCTTAAATGCATTGTTTCAAGAGAGGATGGGCACAGAGAGGATGTAACTTTACTGTTGGCAAAAAGGAATTTATATGATCTTCTTTTAGATAGTTGGGTGTAAGGCTGTAGATTTGATGTGGAAACAGCTGTCTTTTGAGAAGAAATGTATTTTCTTAAAGAGCTCTTTTTGGGAGAGATAGAAAGGTACTTTAGTAATGTATTTCTTCAATCAGTCCATTTACTATTAAAGATTATAGCAGTATAATTATCACATAAACTGAACTATTTACCACTTCTCCATTATGTTTTTCTCTGTTGCTTGTGATGGGTTGTACTCTGCCTGTTTGATATAACAGCTGCAGTCTGTAAAGGTACCTGGACATTGCCACTGTATTCAGTTCTTGGTCTGGTAGGAACCAGCGGTGTCCACAGACAGAAAATACCTGATAGTCTTCCCAGGATTATTCTGCAAAGGAATATGTGAGATTTTGGGGGAGAAAAGGTGAAAAATGCATTATTGTTACAGTGACATGTACAACTGATCTGCTTAATTCTGCTGTGAGAAAATAGTACTTCAAGTATCAGTTACAAGATCATTTGGCTTTTTTCCTCTGATAAGGAATATATGTATTGTTTGTACAGGAGTTAGGATTGATATGTCATTTGCCAATCAGTTTTAACCTTTGAGATACTTTATCTCATGTAAACGTAGGAAATAAAAATAAGTAAAATTGTTTGAACAGGAGTTCAAAGCCTGAAATAAGATTTCTAATTAATCCTGAACTCTTTAAACACTGTTGGTTGTCTCTTAATTTGGATTTTCCCAACAGAAAACATTAAATACTAACTTCTTTTAGTATCACTTTACTTAAAATTTAACTGTCTCTGGCAGGTCTGAAAATGGTTGTGTTAGCTGTAGGGCTTCTTTCCTCTTGTCCCTACCACCCTGCTTTATTTGGATGTCATTGATGAAAAAAGTGCAACAATATTCCAGGTTGCTCATGGGCTTCCCTTCCTTGCCATAGAGTCATAGAATGGTTAGGGCTGGAAGGGACCTTAAAGATCATCAATTTCCAATTCCAACCCCCCTGCCATGGGCAGAAATTCATATTTTCATATTTTCTCATTCCAGTTTGTATGGCATTTGAGTAATGACATGAGCACTGAATGCTGGGGCCCATACTGTTATCCAGAGATGTGAATGAATTATGATATTCCTTTGTCTGTAATTGTGAATGGCCTTGAATATTAATAACACTCAGATTTTGATACTTAATGCAACAATGGAAATACACCTTTTGAGGTGAACTGTGAGAATTTTCAGTGACAATTCCTTGTTTTCTGTTCTAAATTTTCACCATTTCTGTATGATGCCAGTCTGTTGAACTGATACAGGAGTGCTAGTGGGTCTCTGTTTTATGTAGGACCTAACTGTCTTCATTTGTCTAGTAGTACTAATGTCCCCATTTGACTAGTGACAATCACTTGTAAATAAGCAGTAGGAACATTCATCAGGAATTATGTGAGGTATGTTAGGAATTTATGGACACAAATTAAAAGGAGATGTTTCAGCTGGTTATAAGGAAGACTTCCCCCTGCCCCCCCCCCCCCCATTAGGACTTTCATACATTTCAGTGAAAGGCTGTGCAGTCTCCATCCTTAGAGGATTTCAAGACCAAACTGTATAAAGCCTGGCCAATCTGATCTGACCTCTTAGTCTTGCTTTCAGCATGGTGCTAGACTAGAGACATCCTCTGGGGTTCTTCCTAGCCTCAGTTATCCTGTGATTCTGCTTTATTTGTTGATCACACACTGCTGGTTCAGCAGTGTTGTTCTTGTCTGTATGAGGTGTTCATTTGTAAATTCCTTCAGTATGAATGGCCTCATGTGAGACTGCAGATTTAGAGGGACCAGCTCAGGAAGAAAAGGCGTGCAGAGAAATTGCTGTCCAACTGTCCTGGGAAGTGGCTGAGGCCATGGGCAGATTAACTCCTGCTTTGAAGCATGCTTCTGTGAAGATTTAGTACAGGTCCAGCCATTTTCCTGAAGGAATTTAAGCAAAATATGAAATCCTATGTTCTAAAGCTTAGGAAATTATGGAGGAACTTCACTAAGCAAACATTGATTTTTGTAGAAGAAGTAGAGGATTCTGACACATTGGACATAATATTCAGAACCAATTCTACTTGTTCATTTTCTCAGAATTAAACATGAGACAAAACTTCAGATTTTACTAGATGATGGCTATTAAGTAGGAGGTCACCAAGGCACTGTGTGATGTGCCTGTTGCTGAGTTTATTGCTTCAGCTAAATTTCTCTTTCTCTTGTGGATTTTTTTGGTTTGTGGTTGGTTTGGTTTTTGGGTTTTTTTTTGTTACTGATCATAAATGAAGACAGAAAGAGGCTAAAAATAAATTTTGTTTAATTGCAATCAGCTGTTAAGCAGACTGAACTGCATAAATGTTTTTAAAAGAATAACACTGTCAGTTACTTTTCAGTCTTTAAAAAGAAAGGACGCATTTAGATTGAAAAATAATTCTTTTAAGGAGATTTTTTTTTTCAAGACTGTATAAAAGTCTTTTTGTCTTCAGAGTTATGTTGTGAGAGAGGCAAAATCATACAACCTATAATAATTTATGCCTCCGTTCGTATAGTTTCATGTGGAGGTCAGTACCTACTTACAGTGGGAAGGTAGAAATCTTCCTTCTCTCTTTTCTTGATGAAACTGGTCCTATACTTAATTGAGGTCAGTTTTGTTTTAAATACCCATTTTACATTTCTGTGTTATCCTTTGAAGTATTTGATCTTTCTCCAACACCATTTTCATTTATGTATTTTAAGGAGAGCTCCAGGTTCAGAGCCTGATTGCCACAGCAGAGCTGCTGGTGCTGCATAGTGGTGTGGTGTTCTGTTCTGTTCTGCGTGGCTGCTCCAGTTTGCCAAATTACTTTGATATGACGCAGGTGCTTTCCAATGTGAATACTGAAGTGACATCCAGCTGCTTGTTTTGGACCGCACACAGTTGGTAACAACTGAGAAACAGTTCAAGAAATAGCTTCTCCCTCACTTGCCCCCACAATCATCTCATATCTATCCTCCCCCATGATGACTGTAGGCAATAAATAGAATTTTAGCACATAAATTAATGTTTGAGTTTCCCTTCCTCTGCCCATTCCCATTGTTTAGGAGTGTAATCGTGCAGTTTTAATTCTGCCAACATTCTTTGATCTTAAAAAAAATCCGATGAAAACCAAACCCCAAAACAAAAATCCCTCCAGCTACTGAATGGAAAGTGGGATGAAATGAAATGGTCTGCCACTGCCCATGCCACACCCCCCCTTTTTTTTTTTTTAATGAGTATTAAGCAGTTTAGTTAGTGTGGGTTTTTAAACTTGTTTATTGTCCCTTTGCATGATGGGAAGAAGCTACTTACCTAAGGAATTTCTGTTGACTGATAATACTATCACAGTAATGAGAAGTAGTGGTGATGATTTTGAGTCAGCTCTGGTCTGCTTTAAAGAGGTTGTGGAAAACCTCTGGATCCTCAGGAGGGTGATAAACCCTCAGACCCTTTAATGAAAGCCAGGAATTTACCTTATCAGTAGGTGCCCTATCTCAGGATAGCATGAAGGCTCTCTGTCAATAGTTCTGTCTTTCATAGTGCTTAATCCTTCACCTCAGAAGCTTTTTACTTCCTCAGAAGGAAAAGAAATAGTAGCACAATATAGTCATTGAACATGAAGTATGTTTGCAATAGTAGCTGTTATATAGCACTTTCCATTACTCTAGAGAGGATTTATTTTCTGTCAATACACTTCTGGAAAACCATCCTTTGTGATTTTTCCAATCAGCTTTCACAGAGGATTTTATTATTGATCTTGTAGCACTACACATACCAGTCTAGACAAAGATAATTGCTTGAATTCTGGCTTTTGAAACGTGGACATTTGTAGCTTTCTCTATTAGTAGGAACTTCATGAAGAAGCTAATGGTCAAACAGGTATATGCATCAATATTTTTTTGCTTCTGTCTGGGCTTTACAAAATGACATACCTACAAAGTTTAATTACTTAATAGTTCCTTCAAGCTTTCAGCACTTTTTGCAGGCTACAATTATCCAAATGACTTTAAAGAAAGAAAACTATATTCTTCTGCCTCCATAACGTTCACTTAAGTGTCTTGATTTCTGAATTTGGTGGCAGAGGGTAAAGCATGTGTATTTGTTTGCCTATCATCTGCATGTTCTTTGGGAAATGCAATGCCAAATCCAACGCTTCCTCTAAACTTACTTGGAATTAGTGTTGCAACTTGTTTATCATTTTGCCCTATTGGCAGATTGAGAACTTTGAAACCACGGTTTTGAAAACTGGAAGTTGGAATAAGAGAACTGTGTCACTGCCAAAAATCCATTTGACATTTTTATGAAGAAATTTATCTACTGGAGGAAGATAAATTCCTACATATTTGTGTAGTTTCAAGGAAAAATGGCTTTGGAGATTCTTTAGCCATTAAGGAGTTTTTTTCCTGTGTTGTGCTAGGATTTTACTGTTACCACACTAGGAGTATATTGGTACTGTGGAAATTATTTGGAATTTATAATAGGATGATGTAGAGCAGTATTTGTCATCTTTCTAATGATGTCTGTTCTACTGCTTCCACAACTAGAGCAACCTCTCCATTGCAGAAAAAAGTTTCTCCCAGGAGAGACTATCTGTGACCTCAGTGGCTGTTGCTACCTCAGGCAGCAACCCAGGATTGGAAATACAGACTTTTATACAGCTGGAATCAGTCCTGTTTTCTTACGCTGTTTAAACATGAGTCTTTCGAGGCTTTTATTCCCATTGAATTGAAGTAACAGTATAATATTGTGAAATAAGGATTAATCACTTGTTATAGAGACTTCTATTGCAGTCCCTATGTTCCCTTCCTAATTATCTATTTTTCCTGTCTTCTTTTGCTGTATCTTTTGTGGTTCTACCTTAATATTTCAAAGATTTGGTGGCAGGAATTATGTATGAGATTCAAGCTTTAGAAGCACAATGGATTTATGCATATAATACTTGTTAATTCTACGTGTCCCAGGAAGATCTCAGTGAAGTCAGTGTACAGAACCACGTGGTGTGCAGTTCTTGATACACACACATTTTTAGCACCTTTATCCTAAGTGCTTGACTGCAGCTTTGCTCGTTGTGGGGGCGGTTAGTCCTTGCTGTGAGTATATTTGTGTTCAATGTTCCCATTGTGCTCTATGCAATTGCACAGCTTTCCAGGCCGCTTGTGGAAGGTGTTTTTAGTGAAACAGTATGTTGTCTAACTTCCTCTGTCTTTGCCCTGGCTCTAGATTAATTCTCACTGTGCCAGATTAAGCAGGGATAACAAACATCTGTGTCTGCAGAAGTAGCAATGTTGGCAGAAGTTCTGTGCCCTCAGTAAAATATAAGCAGGTTTTAAAATAGAGCTATAGACACGATCTAATTTGTTTAAACTTTGCTGTTTCAAAGTAACCAATTCTTAAGTTGCAGAACTGTTGACCCATCAAAGGGGAAGTAAATGTAAAGGAGACCAGGCTAAGTTTATTGGTAAATACTGAAGAAATAATGTCTTTAGGTTTAGCTTATCCATTCAAATAGTTACTGGGGGCGGGGGGGGGGGGAGGGATGATGATAATATGGAAGAGGTGGCAGTACTTAAAATTTTAGAGAGATTGAGAACTGGTCCATGATAGTGTTGGTTTCTGTTGGGGATATCATCCTCCATCCCCACCTTCTTTGTCAAATTGTATGTAGCTGTTAGCTAGGCTTAAATGTGTTGGAGTCAGGGTTTGCTGCTTTAGATTGCACCACTCCCTCACTGGTTGTGATGGATGCCCAGAAACATGGCTTCCTCTGACAAGCGTGGGGCTGAGGGTTTATTTCTTGTCTTTGCTATGTTAGCAGGCAGCATTCCTTTTGAAATGCCAAATTCATCTAGGTGAACTCAGTTCTCAGCATGTTTTAAACTTTTTTTTTTTAAACCAGAATTCTCTTTTGAGTCTTCCAGTGCAGATATTTCAAGAAATTTACTTTGTGTGGTATCATAAATAGCCAAAATGGATGGGCACAGAGGCTTGGCTTGTTGGAGGACGTTAGCTATTCCAGCACTGGCACATCCAGAGCTCAGTGAGAAGAGGAACCAGATCTTGAGCTGTCTGTCTTCATACAGAAATAGTTCTAAAATCTGTTAACTTCTTCCTTAGGAGCGGTGCTGCGGGTGGAAGTTCTTGGAGAATCTAAGTACACATAATGAAACTACATTACTATGAATTGGTACCAGTTAGCAAATGAGTTTGCTAATGTAACTTGTGTGCATATCATAAAATCATGGAATAGTTAGGGTTGGAAGGGACCTTTAAAGGACATCTAGTCCACTCACCCCTGCAACGAGCAGGGACATGTTCAACTAGATCAGGTTGCTCAGAGCCCTGTCCAGCCTGACCTTGAATGTTTCCAGGGATGGGGTATCTACCACCTCTCTGGGCAACCTGTTCTAGTGTTTTGCCACCCTTGTTGCAAGGTCCCTTTAATCAGTGGTAATTATTTCTGGTTACGGACCCTGACCATATAGAGAGGATGCAATTGAAGTTGTAGCTACAACTAAGCCTAGACAAATACTGTGAATATGAAGTGTAGTAAGTATTCAAATTCTGCTAGAGAATTGTTAAACTAAATGTGTATTTGGATAGAATTCCAGTGTGATTGTGAATAGAGCATAGAAGCTAATCATGTAGCAAATATTGAACTAGATATGAGAGAGCTCTTTCTTATTTCCAAGTTTAAAGGTAATATTAGGAGCTTGCATCAATGTAATTTTTTGCATTGATAGAAATAGCTGTGACATGTGAAGCAGCAGTGCAAATCACGTCTGCAGGGTATGCCTCTACCAGGTTTTTGAGCTCTGAGTTGAAATGTTTATGTGTGGAAACTGTAGTAATTAATCTACTTCATGTAAAAGAAAATCAAACACAGTTGTTGTTTAGTATCTCTTTTGAAATATACCGACTGCCAGCCTGCTTGAAATTGGCCAGTAAAATGCTATCAAGTAGTGATTGATTAGTATTAGTGTTCAATATTGCTAAGAGGATTAGAAAAAAAAAAAACCCCAAACAGTAACCTTTGTAACATTGTTACTACTTTCCAAAACATTAATCTTTTTTAGTGTGTCTATAGCAAAAAGCAAACAAACACAACACTTCCCACCACCCCACCCAAATCCCGCCAGTTGAAGCCCAAATACTTGTAAATTACTTTGCCCCATAAGAAAAAATGTGATGAGCTGTAAATTAGTGACTGAGCAGTTGCAAGGTAAATTTGCTGCTGTTAGCATATTGTCTGAGCTTTTCCCTTGAGTATATATGAGTTAATTCACTAGTGGTTTATACTAACTTGTTTTGATTCTCAGAGTAATTGGACTAGAAGTGCATTATTCAGTTAATGTAGTTCAGCTGGTGGTCAGTATCTTATTAAGTCATGATAAATAAGTGCTTTAGCTGCCTCTCCTGTAGTGGACAAAGCAGAGTATGTCTGAAACGGTGCTTTTTTCTTAAAAAAATTATTGTACTGTTGACTACATAAAGTCAGATACTCCCCAAAAGCTAAGTATTAATTTACCATCTTGACCTACACAAGTAGTATTTTCATTCTTTTTCATCTAATGTTAAAATCGTTAGATTTTGCTCTATTATAAGGTATTGTAATGAAATTATACAATGTGTCAGATGAATTTTTGATAATCTTGTGTGAGCTAATTAATTTTAAAGATACTTTGCATCCTAACTATCCATTTTTATTAATTTACAATTGTATTACAGTAACCTACTTCTTCTGGTCTTTTAGTATTTATGACATGATGAAATCTTTCAATAAAGGGAAGGGTTTGAAAGCTGTGAGTATGCTTATTAGTGTATGCAGAAGATAACATAGTTTTCAGATTTGTGTAGTAATTGTTTAATTTTTGTGAAAAGGAAATATACAATTTGAGTGCCTGGTGAGTACAATACACTTAAACAAACATTAGTTATCTGGCAGAAATTAGCAGAACTGCACTAGAGCTGCTGGTGTCTTTAAACTGCTTTTCTCCCTGTTCTTTGTTGCCATTTTAAAATACTGACATCAAACATTTACATCTTAAACTGCCACGTATGCATGTACTATAGTAAGAGTCTATTATTATGTAGTTTAATTTTGGGCAATGACAGCAAGTAACTAACATTGCTAAATGCAGCCGTGCAACAATGTAGGAGTGTACAAAAGGGTCGCTGGTTTTGTGCACTGCAGCCTGGGAGCAAATACACCACAAGAGCCAGAGGATCTGCAGGATCATCTGTGTCAGGCTTAATCCTGCTTTTTATGGCCAATCCCTTATTCAGTATATGTGCATGAGTATGTGAACAAAGGATGTGCACACAGACCCACCCCCCCATCCAACCCATCTCTATCTGCCTAGCTAGGTGTACAGAGACACATTTCATAATTGACACAGAAGCGACGCTAATATGCTGCAAATGATCTGCTAATTGGCCTTCCCTAGCTGGTGTGTGATTGCAAGTCTGGATTGCAGAGCTCCAGTCCTGTTTGTGTTACTGCCTTATTGTAGATCTCCTCTGTACTGATGGGGACCCCGTTTAGAAGCACACCCTCCTCTCTAGGCCTTGTCTTGACCTTTCTGGGAGGGCTGAACTGGAACACTGCTGCCAACTGAGCTGCTCTCGCCCCTCGGTGCTTCCAGCTGCCAATGTCTTTGTGGCTCAGTACTGTGGGGGTTTTGATAGGCAGCACAATTTTATACAGTGTACTTGAAGTAAGTACTATGAAAATGCAAAACATTGGCAGAAGAGGAGTATAAGTGAGCAGCAGTTAGCACAAGAAGGAAATGAAAAGCACAGAGGATGTACAAGATGGATGGAAAATGTGAAACAAGGCTTTTTCATACTTTTAGTACTCCAGCAGGTTATTAGTCTGGATCTGATGAAATTCGACCTTTGACATGTTAAAGAAAACTAAAAAAGTGACCAAAGCTATCTTGGTGCCACTAGCTGCTCTTTGAGATAGAAGCTGGAAGGCTTCAAAATGAAAAGGAGATATGGAGGGAAAGGAGCCAGGAAATTATAGACTATTCTAATCTTCCACATTTTGAACAAATTCTTGCACAAAGTATAAGCCTCTGGGAGACAAGAAGAACATGAGTCACAACTGCTGCAAATTTAGGAAGAGTAAATAGTTATGCTGGTTTAATTTTCTTCTGTAATATGACAGTAAGGCCTGTGAATTGACAGAAAAGTGTGAATGTTAATGTTTTCGTGTTAGTGAGTTCTTTGGCACTGTTTCATGCAATAATCTTACAAACAAGTGAAGAAACGTGGCCTGAAACTATTGTGGAGTAGGAGCAAGACTTGTAGGATGGCTCTGCCTAGTGGGTGGTTATTAATGATTGTCTGACAAAATGAAATGGTTGTATTGAATGTGGATCTGCCACGGTCTGTTGGGTCTGTGCTCATTCTGCTTCACTTCAGTCTTTTCGTTAATGACCTTGATGATAGACTAGAGAGTGTACTTATAAAATTGAGTCACTAAAAATGCCCCCAAAACTTGGAGGGAATGTTTAAGAGTAGAAAATTGTTTTGTTAAAATGGAGAAAATCATAGGAGATAAGTAGGGTCAGATTGAAGTTCCACACTTAACAGAAATAATGAAATATCCAAGTATTTCAGGGTAGGGGATAAGTAATTAGGTGACAATTCTCCAGAATTTCTGATGTTGTAAAAGGTTACAATTTTGGGGTTTTTTTTTTAATCTGTGGATAAGATGTCAGTTGAAGTATTGCATCTAGTTAGGGCAAATGCTCTAAGAAGATACAGCTCAGCTAACAGAGGCTGGAAGAAGAGTAATCAAATAATTTGAGGTCTAGAATATAGGGTCTAATAAGAAAGACTGAAATAATTTGAACTGGTGAGGGCAGCGAGCATGTCAGCCCCAAAAATTGAACTAGAAGGTGTCCTTTTCTCTGTGTGTAGGTAGTAGGCTATTTCAAGAATGTAGGAAGTTGTAAAGCCTGTCAAGGAGAGGGAGGGCTAGACAAGTGATCTTAAATTGTTGCAAAAAATGCAGATTAGGAATCAGGAACAAAAGACCAATTCCTGAGATAATTGACTGTTGTTTCTCATAAGGCATTTTCTTTATTTAGCTGTATTTTGAATGATAACTTTATGTAAAACTGATTAGCAGTACACATAGACTTTTTTGAATGTCACTGATTAAAAAATGAACACTTTGTACATGGAGACAATTAACCCTGAGACAGTATCTACTATACAAAATGATGATGCAACCAGCCTCTGTACTGCTGATCCTTCAACTTCTGATGTCCCCTAACTCAGTGGTCTTCATCTTGTTTTTGTTGGTACCTAAATACTAGGTATATCATGTATTTCAGTTCCCTTTTCCTACATTATGCCCTTGACAAGTCTGTCAATAGTCAACTTTTATTTCTTTCTCATTTTCATAATAACTTCAGTTGTCAGTCCAGCATTTTGGGGACTCAACATATTATTATCATAAGAAAACAAGGAGTGTACTGTAGGTAATTGTTTTGTTTATAAAATCTTTCTCAATTTCCATTGTGTATTTCTGCACTGAGAAATGAGTGCAGCCTCAGTTACTTAGGACTGTAACATGTTGTTAGCATACTTTGAGTCCCTATTTGCATTGTTATACTGTAGAACACAGGTCTTTAATCATCACAGTTGGAAATTACCTTGCTTAGCAATTTTGGTTTCTATTTTCTCAAAGAGAAATAAGTGATTGCATGAGTCAAAGCCAACAGCCAGTGTACGGTGTAGCCAGCCAAACCGGAATTGTGTGTCTGAGAGTGGAATTTGTCACTGCTTCAAGCGCTTTTTAATGGGGCTTTTTGTTTAACTAAAGGTGAAGGAAATTCCACCATTTCAGTATTCCTCCTTTTTATAGTTTATTGTGAGCTACTTCAAACTTACAATTTTTGACTTTTTTATTTATAAAAATTATTTAATTATTATTACTTTGCCATTTTCAGATGTGTATGTGAGGAAGCCTAGAGTTCTGACAGCTGGATGAGAGGTGGTGAGCAGCCTTTAAGTGCAGGACAGAGATCTGTTGTGGAACCTTTAGGGGCACAACATCCTTCAGGGAAACGTTCTGGAGCTTTTAAGAGGTGGAGGTTTTGGGTTGGTTTGGGTTTTTTTGGTTTTTTTTTTTTTCAAATCACAGAAAGGATCAGAGTGATTTGAAAGATATGTTTGTTACTGGCTCGGATATGAGGGGATGATGTGAACTCTCCTCCCTTCTGCTAGATCACTGGTTGCTCCTATCCCACTAATTTGCTGCTTCATCCGTCAGTCAATTTGGGCTAAATTCTGTATATTCTTATGTCTTTCCTTCATTGCTTACCTTGCTTTTGTAGCTGAATGGTTGTGTTTGTATTATCTGCAAGGGAATTTATTGTTGATGTTGATTATTTTAGTGTTCATCACTCGTTTTCAAATTTCCAAGGAAATACATCACGGAATCCCAGAATGGTAGGGATTGGAAAGGACCTCTGGAGATCATCTAGTCCAAATCCCCTGTGCTAAGGTAGGATCATGTAGAGCAGACTGCACAGGATCAGGTCCAGGTGGGTTTTGAATATCTCCAGGGAAGGAGACTCCACAACCTCTCTGGGCAGCCTATTCCAGGACTCTGTCACACTCCGAAGGTTTTCCTCATGTTCTGATGGAACTTCTTGTGTTTCAGTTTGTGCCCATTGCCCCTGGCCTCTGGCACCACTGAAAAGAGTCTTGACATAGAAACCTGCCTTTAAATACAAGAATTTCAACCTGAGTGAAAACTCAGTGTATTTTTTTAAAAACAATTTTTGCTAGCTGTTTATTTTCAACATGTTAGTCATTAACATGACACTGACCAGTAGCTGCTTCTTGCTTACACCAAATTTAAAAGAAATAGTAGTAACAGTCACAGCATTTTACCAGCCAGTGCTCGTACTGGTGCAGTAGGCAGTATTCCCCTTACAGAATAGGACCAAGACACAGTGAGTTCAAGGGCCATGTTTCATGTGTAAAAATGTATTCATGTGAAGGCTGGGTTGGATGGGGCCTCAAGCAGCCTGGTCTAGCGAGAGGTGTCCCTAGGGGGGTTGAAACTTGATGATCTTTGAGGTCCTTTCCAACCCCAACCATTCTATGATTCTATGATCCACCCTTTAGATACTTACGTGTTGATGAGATCTGCTCTCAGCCTTGTCTTCTCCAGCCTAAACAGACACAGTTCTCTCAGCCTTTCCTCATAAGAGAGATGCTCTGGTCACCTAAGGTAGGAGAACTCAAAGGTTTTTGGTTGTTAAGGTTCTGGTCATACTGAAATGGTATTCTTTTTAACCAACAGAAACAGAAATACTTTTTCATTTGGGTTTTTTTTGCATTGAAAATGTAAATCTAGCTGTATGAATCTAGCAGGTGATACAGATATTTGGAATAAATAGGAGGACGCTTACTGTAGTGAAATGCAAAGTCATAGAGTTTATTGCTGATGAACACTCAGTGGTAAGATGATCTTTGAAAAATGTGCCAAAAATGCTAAGTTTCTGAGAGAACGCCAATAGCGTGTGCCACTGGAATTGGAAGGATGAGATTATTATGTAGGAGGAATGTATAATAAAGATGCACCGTAGTACAGAAGTTGCAAGATGTTGCAACCTCATCAACCAGCTCCAAGCAGTACCGATGCTTCTGGTTATACAAGGCAAAAACAGCATTTGGTGCAATTCAAATGATCTAGTTGAGAATGTCTGGGGTTTGTGATGCTGCTGAGCTGAGTACTGAGCTTGTGCCAGTTCTCCAGCTTAGCTGTTTGTCCCCTGCAGAGCTGGGTAGCAATGGCCTCTGCAGCAGCAGAGGGCTGTTGGTCAGCGTGTAATGTACTGTTGTATTTTACCTGGTTTTGAAGGCTATAGGCAGATCAGAAAACACATGGCATTGGGTTTTTTTCTTAGAGATGGAATTTGGATGCCTTAATTTGTTTTTTTACAGAACTGGCTTACTGTTAGCTCTACTTGAAAAATCTTGAAAAGTACTCACCTGTCTTACTGTTTGTGGTGCATCATGTTGCACTTTCTGTGCTTGTCTTAATCCCTAACTTACTTTTGACCAAGAAAATTTATTTTTCCCTTGCTTTATTCTGTAAAGGAAGGATGTCTGTCACCATAGAATGCTGTTAGGCTGTTGGGTGTCTTCTTAGAGTACCTAGTACTTGTCTGTCTCCTTTGTAAAATTACAATATTAAGATATGTAATAGAAGCTTTATTTATAAGTGTGATTTAGTGTGGTGCTATAAAGACTCTGTTAGCATAATTACAGTCCAAACTTGCAATTCAGTGATGTCTCAAGTCCAAAGTTTGAGTAGTAGGTTTCAGTTCTGAAGGAAGTAGAGGAAGATTCATTCTTAGCACAGTACCAGTCACTGATACATTTCCAAAATGTGATGTGGCTCATCCTTATTGTAAGATCATTGTTGTTTGAAATAGATCTAAGTCACTGATGTGTAAAATGAGGGCTAGCAAGTCAGCCCTGTGTAAAGTTTGAGTTCCTAGTTCTTCCTGCTTTCTTGAGCATAGGCTGCCAGTGCTGAACTGTACAACTCTGTGTGTCTGAACCTGGACTATGAGACAGATACACCCACCTTCATTGTAAAGTGGAGTTTGAACTGTGTCCTTTCAACAAAAGTTAATGAAGTTTCGATTATGTTAGGAACTTTGTAGCTAAGCCCTTCTAAATGACACTGAATTTATTTAGGCTACTGAGATTTAGAAACAAGTGGTCTTTACATAAAATAAGGTTTAGAAGTTATTTTTGTTGTGATTTCACTATGCAAAATAGGACTAATCTGTAATTTGAATTAAGTCTTGAATATTTAAGGTTGTTTGTGGATAGCTATGTTGGATGATAATATGTGTAAATACGTTGGTTTAATTTCATAGTTGGTTCTAGGAGAAGGCAACAGGAAGGCAGCACAATAGTCTGGATAAGCAATAGCGCTGCAAACATGCTACAGACAATAGTCGTTCTGTCAGCTGTGAAAGCTTACTTCCAGGCTCCAACTGAAGCTGCTGAGCCCTTGATGTAAGTAAGGGTGGGAGCTCAGTGATCAGCAGGGCGCCAAACTGGGTAGGTAACAAGCAGTTGAGAGACTTTTTTGTTTAATTTTGGTTTTAATGTGACACTTCAAAATTTTTTACAAATATTTTTTTATTGAAGTATAGAGTGTATTTGAGTGTACTTAAATTCCAATAACTAAGATAATCTGTTCTAAATATACTTTAAAATAAAATCTCACTGCTCATTTGACACTGATATTTTAGCAGATGAGATGCTGAATTGAAACTAACCCTAACAAATGGACAAGCTAGCTTTTGACAATAAGTGTATTTTAATTGCAGCATAGCTGTAATTATTTTAATTGTTCCACACTGTTTCTCAGTTTAGAATAAAAGATGAAAAAGCAAGAAACTTTAGGCTATTGCAGCTTTAAAAGATAGAGAGCTGAGATGATGAGAGCCCCTAGTTCTGAAAGTCATTAGCACCATGCTTATCATCAATATAAATTTATTTCAGATTACTCTAAACCTTTTTTTTAAAAAGTACTTTCACTTTTTTAAAAAGTGTCTTTTACAGTGTCTTCTCTATTACCAAAGCAAGAGGCAATTATTTGGCTATGAGGCTATAGTATATAGTGTTAAAGCATAACTCAGCCTGTCCGTATATGCAAACCAGAATGCTGTGTCTCATCTTCTGCTCTGAATCCTGCACTTCTAGAAGCTGTTTTTGATGAGTGCTGGTATAACTGAGGTGGAACCCATGTATAGAAAAAAATATAAAGGGGAACTCTCACAGAATCAAATCATTGTTTGGAAATACCTGTAGAAGTAAAACCTTTATGATATTAGCTGGACAGTGAGTGATGCTTTCTTCTATTAAGATTTAATCTTTGATGTCTAGAAGTAAGAGCTATACAGCATAGATGAGAATTGGGAAGTATTTTTGTCGATACCTTATAGATGAGGAATTGGCCCAGACAGAAATGAATTGCTTTGTGTGAAGTTGACCTGAAAGTTGGAGGACATGGCAGTTCAGAGCAGTGACTTCGTGTTACCAGTAGTGAATGAAATAAAAATGCCTTCATAGCTGCATCTTGAAAATTCCCAGCAACACCCTGGAGATTTAAGTGAGGCTGATGTATCTCTGTGATTTGGTATATGGCAATGCAATGTTTTCTGTATTGATTAGAGATAAACAGGAAAGATGACACTGTATAAAAACTACTGTTTCTGTTCAAATCTGCTTCTTGAATAGGAAATTTTAGTGTTTGTAGCTTCCATTTAGTTCTTGTCTTCCACATGTAATGTTGTTTGCCCAGCCAAGTAGAAACGGTGCAGATACTGATTTAAAGGTGTCTAGTCCTCCTGCACATTTCCTCAGTAGAGCAGATCACTGAGCAGGATAAGAAGACAATTGATATTGGTTAGGGTAGTGATACTGGTTTGATTTGTCCCATTGACAGTTCGTGTGGGTCTCGTTTACTAGGTGTTGATGGTACAAACTAAACAGCTATCAGTTTTGTGCCATATTAAATTGGTTGGCTCTTTCTGGCAGAAATGCAGTACCTAACATCAAAGTAGTTGTTTTTTTCCTCCATCTCGTTCTGTATGTGCCCCTGAGGATGGGCAAGTTTCCCTTCACCCATGCCCAAACTGGCACTGTGTTTTTGGAGTGAGAGGAAAGGTGTAGCCTTAAGGATTGCTGTCGTTTGGATTTGTGGGGGAAAACGTGTCAGGGAGGTACATCCTGCTGCGGCCGCGGCCCTTCGTAAAGAAAGAAGGGTCTGCAGTACGCTGGCCGCGCACCATCCCCATGCCGGCTGTGGAGCTGGCGGCCTCGCCGCTCCGGCCCCGCCGCTGCCCCTTTAAGGCCCGACCTGCCCGGGGATCAGGTGCGCGGCCGGAGCGATGACGTCATGCTGCCGGAGGCGGGGCCCGGGCTGGCTCCCGCTACCGCTCCCGCGCTGCCCGCGCCGCGGGAAAGAGCAGCGGCGGCTGCGCACGTGTGTGCGGGCGGCGGCGCTGCCCGGGCGGGCCCGGCCCGCGGGTGAGTGTGTCGGGGCCCTCGCCGCCGCGTCGAGAGGGGCCGGTGCGTGGCGGGAGCGGGCGGGACGGGGAGCGGCGGGTGGGCAAGGCGTGTGAAATGCGGCCGGTGCTGGTCCCGGGGGGGTGTGTGTGTGTGTGTGTGTTTTTCGGTGCGGGCCCGTTGCAGCAGGTGCCGGTTTATTTGGCGTGGTGCTGGTGGCTGTCTAAACAAATGAAAGGCTTTCTTCCTCAGCAGACTACACTGGAAAAATGCGCGGCGTGTAGGGTGTTTTATCATTTGCCAACGTTCTCTAGCTTTTTAGTGAAGGCATGTGTAATTTGTTATTTACTGGTTTAAATTGTTGCTGAGGTAGCGGATGTGTACCAGATCCCGCTTTGTTTCTGTTTCTCATACTGATGAATTGTACTGTGTAGCCACTGTCCTTGGAGAAGGTGCTATGTTTGACGTAACTCATGATAGTTGGGTAAATCAAGGCAGTTTAAAACGCTAGAGTTTGAAGTGTGAGAAGGATGTCAGGTGTCTTAAGCTGCGTTCCCTCCCTTGTCACTGGGAAGATTATAAAGCCCACCTGTATGGGGAAGAGGAATGACCAGTTAGGTGGGAATGGGCAAGCCCAAAGGGAATAACAGCACCTAAATCTTCATATCCACACAAATTGCATTTGCAAGTTCTGATGAAGAAAGGCAAAGTGTTGATGACAGCTTTAGCTGTGGAGGTTTTTTTATTGTTGGTTGATTTTGCTGGTTTTGGGTTTTTTTTATACAGGTGGAGGAGACACTGAAACCTTTCTTTGAACATTTCTTTAATCTCCATGATAAGTAGACTTTTATTTGTAGGTCTTATTTCTGGCCTAATGTATTTGATTTTCACTAGATAATTGAAAATTGGCAGAAATAAATAATGGAAAAAAATCTCCCTATTTGAGGGACTTAGCACATGAAGATGCAGTTACTTGGTAAGGGACCTCCATCATTTTCTGTGTATCAGAAGGACGTGGCAAAGTAAAGCAGACTTTACAGGCTTGACTCTTGATTATGGGAAGGTATCTCTGGTATTCTTCTGCTAAAAATCTGGGCTAATATATCCCTTTGATGTCATGAATGGGAAAGGCCTATCTCTATCACATCTACTTTCTGCTTTAGATTCCAAAGCAGATTTAGTCTCTAATCTACAGAGCAGTATTCTGGAGTAACTCCTCATTAGTATAAAGAAAAATACTTTCGTGTATAGCCTTATGTACTTGTTATGATATGTGCTAATTTTAGCTTTGAATATATACCTTTGAATCTATTTTTCTGCAGGTTGCTTTCATCTGTTGCCTTGATAGTGTTTCAGTCTAATCAGTATGCAACAGATAATGTTGTTACTGTCTAAATTTAGCTGCTGATGTTCATAGTCTACTCGGTATTCTGTACTGGGCATCCTGCATGGAGACATGAGCCACAATGGCCTTTGTCCTGCAATCTGTATTGTCCCAGTTGACTTATATTAGCAGTGGGCTTTTTTTGAGGGAGTGAAGTATATTAATCTAATGTGGTTTAATACCAATTGAGTCTTTAGGTATATTAATGTATACTTGTGTTATGTGTGCCGCACACTTGGGTGTGAGGAACCTCTTAAGTGAATGGCACATTGCTATGGTGTTTAATTATTACTATTTTTTTATGTACTTGCATAGAGAGCACCTGTGTTCTGTCAGAAGCAGATTTGTAATCCAGTGGGGTGATGCAGCTTTAGGATGCCAGGCTGGTTGAAGAAGTAAGTAATCCACGACATAGTAGGATTAGGCTGCAGGGTGAAATCTGGTCAATTACTTTTCTACCTAAAAATCTCTTCAAATGCTAAGTATATTTTTTCATTACAGCACTTACTACTGTGATGGACATGACTTTCCATAGATTTTTGACAAGTGGCTCATTGTGTATCCTCTTGAAATCATTGGCTTTTTTCCCATCCTCCGTTGTTGATGTTTTAGCACCTTAAGCCAATTTAATTTCTCTGGCTGTGAAACAAACAATAACCCTCATGTGTAATTGTATATACTGTTGGAAAATATCACTGGGTTTTAAGCATCTGCAGCAGCTTTTGTAGGTGCATGCAGTTCTAATGAAATGATTAGAAAACATAGTAAGGTGGAAAGTAAGAAAACTTAAGAAATGCTGTTTACCTCCTTTCTTCTTTCTATTGGCATATTTCCATAGAAGATTTACTTACTGTAATTTGCAATTCATAATTGTCTTAAAGTATTGATATCTGCCCCTTTGGTGATAGGGGTGATTCCTGGTATCACCTGTGTCATTGACTTTTGTTTTCAACTCTTCAGTGTCATGGTATGGATTTAAATGCTTTTGGGAGTTCTGTGCATGTCAGTCTGCCAAGGTTCAGTCATAGGACAACGACTAAAAATAAGACACAACAGAAAATAATTAGTGCAGGAAACTTAAAATGTTGTAAGATAAAGTTTTATGAGTCTCATTACGTTCTCATAACTGGCTTTGTGATCTTGTTTTTTCTGTTGTTAAATTAAGTGATACACAAGTAAATTAATAAAGCCAAGAAACTAGAATATCAAAGGGGCAAGTGAACATAGGTAGGGAGAACTTTCTTGTGAACTTAATTTTAATTTGGTTTCACAGTGATGTAAGTTAGTTTAAAAATGAATCTTCCATCTCCAATGCATGCTTTTTTTGTGTGTGTGTCAGGTGAAAGCCTGAGAAGCATTGGTTTCATTTGCTTCATCTGCACACGTCAATCTTGCGTAATCTTCTTTCTCAAGACTTTCGTGCAAATCTTTTGTCAAGGACCACAGCATTACTAAGATCCTGATGTATCAAGATTTACAGGTTGGGTGTCATAATTTAGGGTCATAAAATTATGTAAGCTCTTGACAACACTGGGAAAAGTGGATGATGCCATGTGTGTGCTTTGTGTAGGAAAAGTTATTTTCTGATTCCTAATTTAGTCAAACTGTAAATTAATTCCTGAATGTCTCAGGGTCATATTTAAACCACAGAAAAATACTTTTCCTACAGGGAGACAAATTTTGTGCTGTGTCTTTTAGGACCTAAAGCAGTGTGTGTGTCCCACCTGCCCCGGTGATGGGAGGCTTGTCTGTAGCATTGGACATGCCATGGCATCGTACTCTTTCAAATAATATGCTTGTGCTTTGACCAAGAAATTTAATTTAGTGCTTTTTGATTAGCAGGCATCTGTAGTCTGGTGTGTTACTTGTCTATGAGGATACCTTTTACCATGCCCATATACAGAGGTGAAAGTCCCCAAAAGCAAGATGGATTAACTGTGGTGTACTGTGTGCTTTTTGCAGTCAATGGGAATAAGTAATGCAATAGAATTGGTTTTGTTACATTGGTTTGGTTTTAGGAATGTAGTAGCAACAAGGAATAGAGTTATTTGTTGTATTTGTGGAGGGACCTCTTTGGTAGAGTGGTATTTTGGTTCCTTATTTGTGTTTGGTAACTACTAAACCCTGTCTGTTTTGTAGACTTCCAGACCTCACAGTGCTACAGGTAAAACTAGTTTGATAACTACCAAAGCAACAGTGTGTTTGGTTATTCTTTGGAAACATTCAGAAATTGTAAAAAAAGGGTTTTGCTTATTTTGTAAGTTAGAAGCTACTTGAATAGCTCTAGGTAACCTAATCTTACTGAAAGAATAGCTCAGATGTTAGGGGACAAGGTGGTATTGATTTTTATCAGTTTTCATTATATGGGTCCATTTGCCTTTAAGGCTGTGCCCACCCTGTCTAAGTGAGGCATGCTGCCGTACTTCCCCCCACCTTGACAGTGTTAGAACACTTGCCTTGCCGCCTGGAGAACCTCAGCTGAGTACAGTGTGTGTGTTTGCTTAGTATGTTTGAACGCATTGCCCTGATGTTTGTTAGACTGTTGTTAGATTTTTTGTTGGCTTTTTTCCCTCCTCTTGAAAAATGCACTGCTGATGTGGGAACACAAGCTTCTCTGCCTCAAACCGCCCTCTCTGCCCTCCTCCCAAAAAATTGTTGATGGTCACTGCTTTGTATCCACTTAACAGCATTAACATTTGACCTCAGAGGTTTCCAATGAAGGGGGCAAACATGTTTTCAGACTACTTAGAAGTCCAAGGAATGCGCACTGCAAACTAAAAACCACTGTCCTAGAAGAATGCACTTAAAGAGGCTAGAAAAGATTAAGCAGGAGTTTTAATTTGCAGCAGTTGTTTTGAACTGATTCATCTTGGAGTGCAGCATGACATTAACCTGACCCGGTTTCACTGTGGCTGCTTCAGGAAGGGGCTGGGTGGGTTGCTGGGTCTCGGCTGGGTGCTCTTGCTCTCTCCTTGCTCAGCCAAGTGGCGTGTCAGCTCTTGGTTGAAGTGGCTCGTGCAGTCGGCTTGCAGTTCAATGCAATACTCGGAAGCAGTGGGAGCATGAGGCTAGGGAAAGTAAATAGACTGACACAGTCTGACGTTTCCCACAGTTAAATGAAACCACACCTTTAGTCCGTGTTACGTATTGTAACCTGTGTGTCTGACTGCAGGTGGAGGGGCAGCTTTCTGATCTTGATAAGGGAATCTAACTTCAGGACACAGTTCAGTGGCATTGCTTACCAGGCCTGCTTTTCTGATTCAAGAGTGAACTACCTGCTGGAAAAAACCGATTCTGTGTCCAGTGATAGTTGGGTTTTCCTTGCTTACTAGCCTATACTAGCTCATTTCACAGACTGCCCAGTGTTTGCGTAAGGGGAGTAGAAGGGTATGTGAGGATCAACCCTGATAACAGCTGTCAGGCTGGCAAAACTGCATCGTAAAACTTGCTGTCAGTTGCCTGTGCAATGAATTAATGCATCTGCATGGTGTCTTGGCTTTGGTGGCAAAGCTCAGAACAAGCTGCTGTAACTACTGTTTCTCTGCTCCCGTACCCTTTGTAGTTTGCTGGTCTGTGTTAAAACTGCTTCCTGCAGGAATGCTGTATTTTGAATAGCTGAAGTTATAAAAATAGCCCCCTTCAAGCTTTTGTTTTCTGATTATTTTTAATCCAGATTGCTTTCATGATGCCATTTGTGTTGCGGTATGAACACAGGCTGCCATCTATAGAACAGAGCACCAGGTGAGAACAGGAGCATGTAATCTGTGAAAGATGGGCAGGAACTTCAGCAACCAGCTGCTTTGTTGAAGGCAGTCAAGAAACTACATTTTCACTACGTAATGCATGGTCCTTCCATGTAGACAAACTTATGGTATTTACACTAAATGTGCTGACATTTACAGCTCTATATAAGTAGGAGGGCTGTGGTGGAAAATTATTTGAAGGTGAAGGGAAAAGCTAGCATAGCCTTTGCTGGGTAGGAAGCTACATGATCTGCAGCAGCAGAAGGAAGCTGAAATCATATGACTCTGCAGACATTGGGAAAAGAACTGTTTTCAGTATTGAAAGAATGGTTATCGCAGCTCTCTGTCATCTATACTTTGTTTCTTCCATTTTTTTAGCTTATGCTGTTGTCATTTTCTTAGACAATCTCTTTATCTTGCCAACCGTGAACGTATGCTGTAGGCGTACGTGCTTCTAATAGATAGGGTCGTCTGCAACTACATTTGTGTTGTAGATTGCTCATCTCTGAACCAAAGCAGAAAAGCAAGGAAAGCAGAGCGCGAGATCCCTGGCTTGTTTCTGTTTCTTTATCTTGCCTCGTTTTCCTGCCTCATCGCAGTCTGAGGCGGCTATGTGGATGGCTGTTTAATTGCTAGCATTGCGATCTGGTCCTAGTAGCCCTGGGGCTGCGGTACTTGACCAGAGCTGTTTGAGTTGCAGCACTGCCCTAACCTAGGGGAAATGGTAGAATAGTGGAAGCTAGTTTTTGTTGTTCTTCCTACTCTGTGCAGAAACATGGTAATTGCTCTGAATTCTTTCTTAGTTTGGTGCCAGTGAGTCAGATGCTCAGCTGGTGGGTTTGGCAAAGCTCTCTTTTGTAAGCAGTGGTGTTGTGCTTTGGCTGGGTAGTGTTCCCTTGCTTCTGTTTGGGGCATGGAGCCCACTTGCTGTCTGAACTGTTTGACTGTCAGCAGCAGGGAGTGAACTTCTTTTCTGTCAGATGCAGTGGGGTTTGTTCTAGTAGTCAAACACTTACATGCTCTTTGGTGTCTTGAGATTTTAAAAAGTTTTAATTTTAGGTGTGGTGGAAGCAGCACTGATCTTACTTTAAAGAGAGCTTCTAGAAATAACATTCATGCTCTCTTCATGCACTAAAGTATTGAAGAACGGAATATCGTTCACACAGGTAGTTAGGTTAGTCTCCACTGTCCATATGCTGAGTGACTGTGTAAAATGATGTCAAAGCAGGTATTTGATCCATGCCTCCAGCAGTTACTGGAGTGTTTGTGGTCAAATTTTACATTGTAGCAAAAGGCTGCCAAAGAGTTCTGAAATGATGGAAACTGAAGCTGAAGCAAGTTGGAATTTGTAAACATCAGCACTACAAAACTCTTGTCATTGCTGATTTAGGCAGTCTTGCTGTTTTGTGAGTGTTGGCCCATACCTCCTGTGCAAGGAAATCATTGCAGTCCAGAGAGCAACTATGTGGTCTTTGTGTCTGAGGAGGAAAGGCAAATGCTTTGTCCCTTGGAATGAGGACGAGGAAGGGAGTTTAGAGTCTAGTGTTTTCTCTGCAAGGGTGCTTGCCAACCTCAGGTCATTGAGCCGTGGACATAATGCCCTCAAACAAATGGTCTTGCTAAGTCTTGCTTGGTAAGACTTGTATGGATATTTGAAAGGAAACCTGTGGAGCCAAGTAATGGCACAAGACACTTTGAAATCTTGGTCATTCTTTCTATATGATAAAAATGAAGGATTGGCATATTGGTTTTTTTCCTGGGAAAGATCTGTGTTGGTGTTGCAAACCGTACTTTTAAGTGGCTTGGCTTCCTTGCAGCCAACAGTTTGAGTGTGCTACGGAGCAGGTTTTGAGCCCAGAGTGGTTTCTGAATATTTGTACTGGTTTTTGTTCACAGTTATACCAGTATTAGTACACTCTAGAAGATTTATTTTATTTGAAATTTGCACAGGCACTTTAGATTTATGTAGAAACATCATGTGGGTAAGTGCCTTTGCTATATTTTTTTCCCCTCCTTGTTCGAGGTCATCAAAATTATCGTTATGGAAGGACATAGTTAAAACTTGGCTCGGCCCCTTCTGTCCTCGATTGTTCTTAAGGCAAACTGATTTAATTGTACTCAAACTGTTTCCTTTTTGCATTGTTTGTTTCTATTAGGTAAATGGTCCTAGTGGGGATAGTATCTTCAATACCTTGTATGGTCCAAAGTGTTGTTATATTTTCATCTGATTCTGCTTATTAGCATTATTTTGTACTAGGACAGAAGACAATGGTGTATGTTGTGTTTTTGTAACGTAACTGTAGTTTCCTTTAAAGTGATTTTGGTCTTGGATATACAGTAACTCTCGCCTGTGCTATGGACGAGACCATGACGATTAGAGGAACAAATGGATGCTGAATGTGGATAGCACCAGTGTCTCAGAGCTGTGCTGGGAATAGTCATCTATTAAAACTGCCTCTGAGCTTATGGGATGCTTTGGGGGTAAGAAGCTGTTTTTCTGAACGAGCTTTTTTAATAGCTTGATCAGTATCACTGGCTTTGAAGCACAGGGGATGGTTCCAGGAATTGTCCTGTGACAATTGTTCTTTAAAAAAATGCTTTTAAATTTGCATTGCAACAACTGGGCTTTAAACCAAGGGATCAAAAGTGAAGCCATCTCTTTTGCAAATTTCTGCTAAATGGCTATATGTGGTTCCTGGTTATCAACCCCTCCTAGGAGTAAAACTCCTTCATGTTCAACTAAACAGCTTGCAGGAACCTCCCCAGCTCTGGTCGCACGAGGGGAGCGCTGCCTTGCACAAGCAGGCTGATGCTGTAAAACGAAGTCATCCCTTACAGCCCTATCTCCCCCACCTCTGCCCCCAGTCCGGTCTCTATTTATAAAAGGCTTGGGAAAACCTTCCTCCCTCTTGCCTGGCCCTGTTTCCGAAGGGAATTGTTGGTAAGCCGGGCTGGGCCTCTGGCCTTATCTCTGTTATCAGAGCTGTCTGCGTGGTAGGTGGCAGCGGGGGCAATGCTTTTCAAACGAGACTTTCCTGTGCTGAGGGAGGCCCTTGTTTTTTTGTTTTAACAGCTTCCTATTGTTTGAAACAGCAGGTTGTCCCCTCCCACGCTATTCCAGCTCTTTCCTCCTCCCTTAAATATTTTTTCCATGCAAGTATTACTTGGAGCAGTTACTCTAGCAGCAGGTCCTGTGAGTTTTCCCAACGTGCTCTGATCTTTAGCTTTTGTTGCAATACTACTGTGGAGTTCACACAATAGAAAGCGCTCCTGAAGGTAGGTCTTTCTGATTTTTGTAAAATGCACTGTTTTAATTCAGTGCCCCTATTGCTGTGGCATGACTCTTTTTGACTGAATCTGAGCTGTAACAGGAATTCTCCCATATATATGATACTGAAAGGTAGAAAATACTGCTTTTCAGCATGTTTTGTCTTTGTTTCTAAGGTGCAAAGAAAGAGTATCACTTTGGTTAGTTTGCTTTTCAATATTCTAGTCCTTCTAATGCTGTTTCTTAAATGTATGTGTCTGCTGTCTGTGTGAAAGATACTTCTTTAAGCTGTAAGCTGCCTCTCGTCTAACTTACTGTAGCTGCTTCTGACTAATAGTATCTGTGATAAATTAGTGTATGAAGCCAGTCAGAATCTCCTCACAGTAATGCTTGTCACAGCTGGAAGGGTTGTTGGTAGTGCATTTCCCATCCTTGTTACTTTACAGTGCAACTGTTACCTAGCCAGAAGCTCTTGGAACTATTTTGACAATTTAGGTGCAGTTTTGCCCTCCCTTTAGTTGTTGAGTTCTGTGTTAGAAAGTTGATAATGAAATGAAGTATTAAATATGTGTAGAGCATCTTTATTATTATTTTAATATGTTGATTTGTTAATGTCAAGTTGCTTTGGCTGGTTTCCCAATCCCTGCCTTCTGTGAAGTGTCTTGTTTCCATAATAAATAGCAATTATTCCGTGAATTTTGGAAGTCTACCACTGCTATTCCATACACTTCTTGCTGCTTCAGCTTAGCATGAAGTACATCTTTGTTTAAATTTTTAGGTTTGAAAGGACTGCAAAATATTTCCATACATTTGGTGATACTAAGCAGAGGTTTTAATTCCAAAAAATGGTAAATCCAGCTTGCCACTGAGGGGGTGGAATCAGTTTAATAAACACATTCTGCCTGTTCAAATACATTCCACATTTTGTTTTTAAAGGAGTAACTTTGTAATCTTGTGTGTTTTCAGCTGCCTAAGATACTGTGTGTTTGAGCTGTCTGTCCAGGCAGGGATCACTTCTTCAACACCTGAAAGAGGAAGACCTGCTCTCTTTGCCTTGGCCAGAACTTCTTGATGAGTTGATTTAGCTCACTGAGCCAGTTGGAAATAAAGCAAACCCCTCTCCTCTTCCTGTCCCCCCTAAAAGTGCTGATTTTGTGAGCTGGATTGGTTCCTGTGAGTCAGAGAGGTGTTAACTGACTGTGTGAAGTGCTGAGGTGCATAGAGCAGGGTGCCCTCTGCTCTGACATCACCTGTTTCTGAGGAGGTGAGTCTCCTTGTTCTAGTACATTGTACTTGGTGGGACTTAGGGAAGCCTGATAAATGGAGAAGCATTGTGGTGGGCATACAGGGGTTTAAGTGTGTTTTTAAATTGCTCATTTATAACTTAGTTATGGAGGTTACAGTCAGTAATCTCAGAATTCTGGGTGTCTTAAAAACTCAGACTGATTCCGGCTTAGAGAGTTCCCTGTCTAAGGCTGGAGAAATATGACAAACAGCCAGAGGAGCGAAGGAAGCAGATTGTGGTGGCTGTCACGGTGAACAATGGTTTTGGCACACCTGCTGCCCCACTGCTGAGCTTCTCTGTGCTTGGCAGGAAAGGAGTGATTTGGAGAATAACCAGATAGTTTTGTAGATGTTTTTGGTATGTTTTCATCTTCTCTGAGGGAGAGAAAACAGAAAACAGAAGCACTCGCTTCATAGCGTAACAAATGACTGGTGAACGCTGGCACCATCAACTTTTGGATTTAATAATGCTCTTACAAACTGGAAAGTCAATCTTATGCTAGACCTGAGGTCCCTTAGAAGAAAATACAGGGAGACTGATGTACCACAGGGAGGGGGAGTACTGGGATATAGTGAAAGCAATGTGGTCATACTCCCATTCTGAATAGTTATAAACATACCTGTATTCTTTTATTCAAGAAAAAGAGTTCTTCTAGTAGTGAAGCAGTAAAATGAAGTGAGCTGGAACAAATGCATTTGTAGGAAGGTTTCACAGTACAACAGAATTTTTGAATCCACCAAGAGCCAAATGATGTTAATCAGTTTCTGTTTCTCACAGGAGTTGTCATGGCTGTAAGTTGTGAGATAAGATTACCTCCTCCAAAGAATAGTGTATCACAACCATGTCATTTCATCCATTTTCCAGTTTGAGTCTTTTCAGATTCTGATGTTTTGGATCATAGGAAGCGTTTCAAATTGTGGATTTTCATACATATTAATGTATCAAGTTTTCTCTTTCTCATATGCTAGATCCCAGAAGAGGATGTGTGTTACAATTGCTATCATAGTTGTTGAGTACTTGGGTTACCAGCGTATACTGGAGTTAGAGAACTTGAGACTTTGAATAAATGAGAATGCTAAAATCTAGAAAAACTTTTTTAGTCTGGCAGAGAAAAATCTAATGCTATATGCTTTGGCTCAAGTTCAGAACATTTTAGCCTCAGATGGGGTGACTTGTCCCAACTGACCAGAAATGTAAGATTTTTTCCAGGTCAGCTGCTTGGTCGCACGTGTGCAGATACACACATGTATGATTTATTAATCACAGAGGAAGGATGCACAGACTCTTAATCTGGATAGAATATTCTTATTTTTTCCTGTTTCCTTTACAGGTGTGTATAAGGAAGTGTTACAAGTTGTAATGCCGGTTAAGCAACAGATAATAATAATAACAGTGCATTTGAATGTTTTCTTCTAGTAATTTTGTCACTGGTTTCTCAACAAAGCATTTATTGTGGTGTAATGAGGTGACTGAAAATGCTATCATGGTGTGGTAATCCTTCTTGATAAGGATAGCTTTTACAGATGTTGGTTCCTAGATGTCAAGTGATCATTCCTTGAAGGCTGGTTATTAAGGGATGGGACTTTTAAACAGGGCAGTGTTTGGGGCTAGTCCTTTTATTGTATTGCTGGTGTTCTGCTTCTCTTTCTGCACCAAGTTGCTCATCTTCCACAGCCCCTCCTCTGTCAGATGCAAGAGTTATGTCCCTTTAGCAGCTTTTTGTCTTGCCTCGTATTGTCTAGAGAGTTCTGAGGAAAACAAGTTACACTGCACAGTGTTATCAATACTCAGACACAAGCCTGGAGCAATATCAACAGGTCTTGTTCTAAGAGCATTTGGCAAGAGGAGGTGTGGGTGGTGTGTGGCGTGTGACGCTGCTGTGCAACTGGAAGGTGAAGGCTCTGTCCTGTTCCCAGCTCCAGGTGCTGGTGTGGGGGTGACTGTAATCTGGGCTGGGGACTGTGGGAACAAGCAAGCCTCATAGACTGTCTTGGATTGCCATGACAGAATAAGGAATCCCTCACAGGTTTGAGGTGGATGTGTCCAACCCTTTTCCTGTCATGAGGTCCCAAAAGACAGAGGATTTTAATGCATAAAATGCTGAATTGGATTTAAAGAAGTACTAGAAATTTTGTTGTTCTAAAAGAGAAAAATTCAAAGACCTAGGGAAAACAAAATGGAAATAAGCTTGTTTGCAACTTTGTTGTTGCCCACTCTCCTTTCCAGCTGGTCCATCACTGAGTGGCCCCAAATGTCTATCAAATTTTGTGCCATGTCTAACCAGCCATGCCTTGCAGCTCCTGGAGCCCTTTCCTTAGAGAATCCTTGTGTGTCCCCCTTCAAGGTGGACAGGGCAGGATAGGGCTGTACCCTTGCTCTGAAGGGTGCTAGATGGCATAACTGTACTCTTACAGGATCATGTGTGTTTACAAGCAAGAAACCAAGAACATAAATGATACCATCCTGAGACACAATTTCATCCCCATCCATTCTGAGCAATGGAGCTGCAGAACCCCCAGAGCTGCTGTTGTCTCTTGCCTGAGACCCTTCCCCAAAACTTCTCTGTGCTCCACCCCGGCCCTGTTTCCTGAGGCAAGCTGCTTGAAGGGATGAGACATCAGTTTAGGCTGGGTACTTTATAGGAGGGGAAAAAAAGATGAACTGAGTACACAGAGTATAACATACCAGTTTAGGCTGCTGCACTGTCTAAATTTCATGTATTCTAGGCTGAATTAAGCCAGAAACTGAGTAATCCTTTGTGCTTAACCTTGCAGCACTCCTGGAAGTCACTGTTGAAAAGGTATATGGCTTCTGCAAGACCCATGTTGTCTTTAGTTTTGCAAGTGGTTTTGGCTGTTGGTGCAGGATCAGATTTGGGAGAGTAGCAGAAGTAGCTGCTTGTTTTTCAGTACAGCTCAGACCCACAGCAGCACTGAAGCAGTTGAAACAGTGCTGAAAGAAATAACTAAATCTCTGAAGTACGCTCTTCTATTTACAGTCTGGGCTGAAATCCTATTGTCTGAAGTTGAGCAAGGCTGTGGTTTTCTCTAGCTACTCTTTCAGTGTTGATCTTGGTGCCTTTAACATTTCTTGTTGGCTGTGTGCTTTGCTGTCAGACCAGGCCTTATTTTTGTATAGGGGGCGTGTGTACATACCCTCAAACTTGCTCTTTTTGATTCTGTTTTAAAACAAGAACAAAACGTTTCAGAATTCTGTTTTAATTTCATATTTAACAGGTTTCTACCAGCTGCAAAGAGAGGAACTCCTGTAAACTACCTATTTGTGTTCTTTTTCTGCCAGTGAGCAACCTGCAAATAATGTGGAAAGGCTCCTTTGATGGCATATACCTCCTCTCAAGTGCTTCCTGTTGTTGTGGTGTTTTTTGTTTGGAGCTTCTGGTGCCACTCAGTAGTGTCATTTCATCACCAGGCAGAGAAAAAATAAAGCAGTTGACATCATTCTTCTTTTTTCTTACCCCAACACCCAACTGGTCTGTTCAGCTTGTATTATACAGCATTTGCACAGCTTCTGCTTCTGTGACCCATTAGGACAGAGCCTGCTTGTACTCAACAAGAGTCTCTTTCATGCTTTGTGGATCTCTCCAGGCCACAGCAGGACACTAAATAATCCCTTTTGCATTTGGTGGTTTCACAGTACTTTTCTGGTGAAGATGAAATAACCTTTCTGAATGAAAACAATAACATTATCTCCAGAAGCCTGGTTTTGATACAAGGTAATTGTATCATTGTCTCTATGCTTTGTAGAATGAGCAGCAGTCTTTTTCCCAGTAGATCCCAAGACTTTAAGATACTAAAATCTGTAAGGAAGGAATTCTGTAAGTTTTTTAAATCAGTATGGAAGTAGTTCCTTATGATGGCATCTGGTAAGACTTATATAAGCCGTCACTTTGAATCATAGTTAGAAATACTAATTCAGACTTTGAATTCAAAGAGGCTAGAATTTTGTGAAAGTTTATATGCAAATCTTATGGCTTCACCTTTCAGTGCTAACTGAAAGTGAAAGATCTGTATTTCAGAAGACTTGTTTGTAGGATACAATCTGCTTTGCACACATGAAACTTCCATCTGTGTATACTAAGTGTATTCTGTAATGTTTCAGTTTCTGAAATGTATTTCTGACAAATATACTGTATACAAAGGTACCTTTTGCCTGTTTTAGCTATCTCCTCCAAATTTCACATCGTGAAATAGCTTGAACTGGATCTGAAGCCTTTTTTTTTTTTTTTTTTTTTCCCAACTGCTTGATAGAAAAGTATCAGGGTTTTTTTTGTTCTCCAAAATACTTATTCTGGTACATCTTTCAGAATGAATTATACCAAAATGATTTAAGCAGAGTAATTTGTCTATTTGTAAGGGGCTTCTCATTGAAAGTAAAATCTCAGGTAACGAAGTAGGTGCATGTCCTGTTTGTACAAGGGCTCCTTTCCTGTCTTGGCAGAAATCATTACTTGATCTTTCCTGTATTTGATGTGTTGCTGCATGTTCAGAACTGTTGTGCATTGTTGTCGTCATCCTCCTCTTTAAAATTCAGAGCCTTGCAAAATGGCCACTTGTTTATGAGACTGTATGATGGATTAAGGCTGCAGCTGGGGAGAGGCTCAGTGTGTCCAGAGCAGTCAGTTTAGCCAGCAATGGCCCCGTTGGCCTGTTCTGATCTGGGGGGCAGAACCCACAGGAAGCCATGGGACCGTGTTGTGAATGCTTTACTTGCTAGTGGGAGACAGGAGCATCATGTACAAGTTTGGGATGTAAAGTTCTGTGTTTTGGTCATGTCTATTTGCTTTCTAATTTAAAAAAATGGGGGTGGGGAGGGTGGGGAACAGGAAACCTCATCAGCTTGCAGAGAGTTTTTCCTCTGAAGTATCCCCCTATACATTGATGAGATGTTTTCTTCTGCTGATTGTACAAGATGGTTTCTTCTCCTGGTTGTATAAAAATCAAGAGAAATCAGGCTGTGAGTCGTACTCCCCCTGCTCATCGATTCCAGCTTGTTGGTGGGGTGTAGGGTATCATGGTATCTTCTGTCCATTCCCCTTTGCCCCCCAGCTTGTTTGTTTTACTCCTCCGACATGCTATTGACTGATGTTGAATGCAGGATGTTTTGATTTGGTAAGCTTTTTCTTGTGGTATGTGCAAGTGTTTGCCCTACTGAGGTTATGAAGATTTCAGTGGATTTTGTGGGAAAATGCTTCTGTATACAAAGCCAAATGAAGGAAAAATGAGTGTTCCTGTTCTTGTTAGTTATGCTTATTCTTCTCAAACTCAGTAGTAATAATCTTAAACCCAAGCTGATATTAAGTGCTTATGCATTTGTGTGCTCACTCGTGATTCTGCTAAATGTTATTTATAGATATGCAGCACAGATGACTGCTTTAAAAAAAAAAGGAATAATCACCATGGTGTGGACGCTGGGACATGGCTTTTTATTTTTATGTAGAAGTATTACTCTATATAATGTTTGGCGGTGCAGCAGCACTCCTTCTGCTTGTCAGTTCTAGCAAGGCAGGAAAGAATGATGTAAGCACTTAATACTGGGACCTAGCACTGGCACCTTAAACTGCTGCTCCCTGTTTCTTTACTCTCTCTGTCTATGCTTTGTTAGCACAGGTTCTCCTATGCTGCTTTAGTTTTATACCTTGGTGTGTTTTTAGTCTGGCAAGAACACAAGTGTTACAAGCCATCTTGATATGTTGTAATGATGGTATAGATAAAACAGTGGATTGATAGCTTGAAGCTATAACTAGTATTTTAATACCAAATACTATCCTGACCTAAGAGAAAAGGAGGGAGGAAGGGAGTAAATGCTTCTGTGGTACTATCGAATATATTGTCTGGCCCTACCTGTTGATCATGAGGGAGGTAGCAGTTGTGTCTGCCCACCTTTTGTGGAGGTTTTCATCAGCCAGTGGTATCAAAAAATCCCTTATGTGCCTGTGTTGAGGAAACTGATTTCTGCTGTGGGTGTCATTGTTCCCCTTGAGCAGCACCTGAAGAGAACACTTCATTGCAGTCTTTCACTTTGAGATGCCTAACACATCACTGGAAAGAACTATTTTTTCCAGCCAAAGGCTGTCCATCTGTTTGGTTGAAGTCCGTTGCTACTCAAGGTGTTGCTGTCTTCACTTATTCTGCTTTGTCTTTCCTTTGAAAGTGAAGAACTAACGGTGCTGGAGTACTTCTGTTCGCTTGTTTTCCTTGTAAAATCCATTTCTTGCCCATGGTTTTTATTCTGTGTGGCTGTGTGTTGTTTCAAAGTCAAGGTATAATGAAGTGAAATGATCTGTGGTGCTGTTATGTGAACAGCATATGCTTTGGGAGTTGATTGCTACTGACTTAGGCTTTAAGGAAGGAAAGGGGTGTGAAGATTGACAGGAGAACCCATAGCTATAACAAGATAGCTGTTACAGCAGAGGAAGGATTTTTCTGTTCAGCAGTGAAAGGTCAGGAAAAAACATGGCAGCAGGATTTTAGGATTTAAAAAGTTGTCAGTCATTAAACTTTATGTTGCTGAATAGTACTGACTACTTCTGAAGGCTTCTAGGAACTCTTTAGTCATTGCTGGGCTGGCATTTGTAATCCAAAGTAGAAACCTTCTATTTTCTTGGTCAGTCGTATTATGGGGAGATGAGATTATTTTCTTGTGACTAAGGTGCCATAGTAAAAAGGGCGTTGGAATCTTGTTGCAGTAGCTTATGGCTGTAAAATACAGGGTTTTGCAATAAAAATGTTTGTTTATATCTGGAGATGGATCATCTTGAAGCTCCCCTTTGGAAAGCCAAGGTGAAAATTTGGAGAGGGACTAAGTGGCAGCAGGAGGCTGGCTGAGTGTTTGCTAGGTTCAAACCAGAGCCTTCCATTTCACCGTATGGTTGACAGCTGCCCTGTTCCTTTTTATCATGATTTTCTGTGTTACAAAGGATGGATTGGTGGTGTTTAGCTGGTTTTGAGTGCCTGCATAACACTTGAAGCTGCTGTTTTCCCTGTTTCTCTGAACTCCACAGGTTTCATATGGAGTGAGATGAAAAGGTGGTTTCACCCCAGCCCTTCTCCTTGTGAAATGTCCAGCATCAAGCCTAGGGGCAGGTAGGGTGTTTTTTAAATACCAGCTTGGGAGAATAAATGTAGATTTCATGTAGAAAATGACAAAAAGTTTTAGGATGAGCGCTTTGGAAAGCCAGGGGTGTTACTGTCCTGTACAGCAGTCTTAGAGCTGTGCAGCTGTGGAAGGAAGATCTGAATGAAGTGCAGATCATTTTGGTGGCAGACCTTCATTTTAGATATAAATATATAAAATTCCTCTTCAACTGTCAGAGAAAAGTTGTTGAAATAACAGATCCTTTGGGCTGTGTAGCAGGAAGGGGGTAGCTGCTTCCGAAGGATTTTTGAAGTAGGACACAATGCTGTGGGCTCATCTGCCTCCATTCCCTCCGTAACCTCCACAGCAAATGCACGTGGTGAAAGTACCGTGATGCATGAGATCAGTGGTTATTAATACCATGCTTTTGATAGGAGTAAAAGTTTTATCTGGGGAGTGAAGTGTGTTTTGGCAATAAGCCTCACAAAGTAAATAACGTGGCCTTTGCGACTCTAGTTCTGACCTCATCTCTCTCATTGTTTGTCTTTGAACACAAGCCCTCTATTAGTTGATTATCCCATGTTGTGCTCTTACAAATTGCAGTCTCTAAGAAAAGATGCTTTCCTCCAGGAATTCTAGATCAGTTTGTAAGTTAAGTTGTTTTCAGTCAGAAAAGGCTGAATGTAATATGCTGGCTTTCAATATTTGGAGCTGTGCACTTGGCTTTTTTATCCGTTATTGTAATTTGTCTTTTGCTGTATTAGAGCTCATTACTGGGTGGGTTTTAATAGCTCTTCAGATTGAGAGCCAACTGTGTACTCTTGAGTCCTCTTAACTGCTTTATGACACTGATACCCTGCTCTCTTGGTAGTTGTGAGGGAGCAGTGTCATACTTTCCACTATTTTAAATGAAAGTCTTCATGGTTTTAAGTTAGCACACAAGACAGGTGTTTATCAGTTGCTGCCATATCTTCAGGCAGGACTGCAGAAATGACCACAAAGATGCAGTAAAGAAGGACCTGAAGGCAGCTGGGGAGAGGCAGAGAGGATCCCCTTGAGCTTGAGTAGTTAGAAATTTCTAGCTCTCCACCATCACTGAACCTTCTGCAGTTCATAGCCAATAGCCTTCTCTTTGTTTTTTTGGTAGGGTTTTTATTTTCTTCTGAGATGCTCTTTAAATAGATTTGGCTGACTGTCAGGCTTAAAATCAAATGATTCAGATTAGGTAAGCGTTCACAAGTTTTCATTACGCTGTTTTAAGATACAATCACTATAGTTTCATAAAACCCACTAGCATTTTGGATGAAGAAATTGGAGAACTGCTTGCTGCAAAGAGTATCTTCATGCAGTATAAAGCTATACCTGACCTCAGCAGCATGAAGAGCCTTCCTTTGGGGTGTTTCTGCAGAGCACAATCTCTCCGGTACATCCCTTGTTGTTCTGAGCAGCTAAAAGGGACATTATGTGGATTAGGTTTTGTTTTTCCTGGTTTATTTGTTAATTTGAGAAGTTGGTATAAGAACATACTCTTTCTTCATTAAAAAACTTGTTTAGCTTTCTCCCTCCAGTCACTGTAGCAGCAGTAAGCTGTTTGCTCAGAAATGCTCACTTTGCCACTTCAGGGAGCTGTATTCTGAAGAGGCAATCTGGCCCATCAGTATCCTGACCTACAGTTTCTTCTCATGTTTGGCAGGCTGTACAAATACAGTGGTAGTGACCAAAAATAGTCGAGGATGTGTGGTACCTTAGTTTGCTCACTGTTCTGTCTAGTCCCTTCAGTTTTGGTTTCCATTATCTTGTAGTGCTCTCTCAGAAATGGCCTTCATGGTCTTCACTAACAACTTTTAGCCTCACATTTGGATAATTACTTTTGTCGGGTAAGTGGAAATGCTTCTCTGGTGTCTGAAAGACCACTTATCACAACCTTAGCAAACTCTGAGTACGGTTTCTATTGTAGCTGTGGGGAGTTAGCCTAAGGTCTGTGATAGTCACTGCTTTGTTGTTACTTTATGACACTTCATGGACTAGGAATTGTGCAATAGCAGAAAGAAAAATGAGGAAATTGAGTCTGCGTCCGTCATGGGAATCAGCGGTGCTGTCAGGTACTGACAGTTCCTGGCTCCTTCCAGTAGGCACAAGTAGCATAGAGCTGGGTAATTAAATCATCTCTTTAAGAGGAAGACTGACCGATGGGCGTGAGCTTGACAGCAAAAGCATCACAGGCTTTTTTTTCCCTACTATTTCTCCCAGTGTAGTGATCAAGACTGAGGAAAATGCATGCATTTTTTTCTGTTGTCCTATTTGCACTATCAAAAAATTATTGGAATGGATGGAAAGAACTACAGCTTTTTGTAGTTACCTGTCGTCAAGGTGTGCAAAGAAATATGGCCAATATTTCTAGCTAGCTAAGAATATCGAAGAGGAGACATCCTCAAGAGGAGGAAGTCACTCCCTCTGGGTTGTGCAGCATTTGACTTCTGTCAGGGATGTTAACCTTTAGGATCACTGCTCTGTTAATTTAGAGCCATCTAGGTGAAAACTTTCACTAAAATCTATTGTCTTGGACAATTCTTTCTTTTTTATTATTAAAAATGTTTAAGGGATTTAAAAGCCATTTCTCATCTGGTTTAGTCTTTCAGAGCTGTTGTGGTATGTGAAAGGACAATTTGACTTCAACAACATTAATCTCCTAAAGTCAAAAAAGGATCTTGGGGTGTGTGTGTGTGGTAGTGTTTGTGTCTCTTCTAAAAAACACCATACATTCATGCATTTGAAACATGTACTTTGTTCTGTGTTTTGAAAGTGTATTCAGAAATAGAAGTAATGAAAAACAAAATCTGTGCCTCTTATTTAACTGTGATAAATACTTAATTGGTGGTTTCAGCCATACCAAGTGTTAAATGGAAGCAACTCCTTTCCTAAATGTTTTAGTTCAGCCACGTCCCTGGGATGATTCATCAAGCAATAACCTAAAGTGTTTGAGGAGACATAAGACTGCAGTAAGAGAGGAGTGTTAAAGTTGTGTGTATCGTGTATTCCATCCTGTCCCATGTGTGTTCCCCCTTAAAATGAACACTGGTAGTGGGATGTCACCAGAGGAGAACAGGTGCAACCTGAGATGTTCCGTTTCTGTGTGATTGGCAGAAGTGAACATGAGAACTGAACTCCTCAGTGCTGTCCAAAAGACAGATTCAAGTTTCTTCAGATCAGAAGTGCATGCTGAACTGTGGCCAGCTTTGTTCTGGGGTTGCATTGCTGGAGATGCAGTGGGAGTGGTGCCCCATGCCCTTCTCTTGTGTGTTGATCCTGTCTGTGCAGCTGGGAGCCCTTCTGCCTTCCCCAAGAAAGCTGCTGCCAAACAGCATGAATTCAGGGGAAGGTCTGGAATGTTGGATTTGCTTCTTTTTTTTTTCTTTTTAAATGGTATACTCTTTATACATATATTTTAGGTATTGCTTACTCTTCAACATTTATATAGCATTGTTATAAGGCTGTCCAATTTTTCTCTGTCTGTGTGTATTAGCTTTTTTTAATCATGCTAGCTATGTTATTCTTGTGCCTTGTTCCAGTGAATAGTGTTCTTAAGATAAACAAGATTCAAGTACCTTAAAAGCTTCTAGACTTTCTGCCTCAGATTGTTATGTCTCTTAAGAAGTTTTGAGTAAAGAACCAAGAGCATCACTTAGGCTTTTGCATCTGGCATTCCTCCTGTTTTGGTCGTATTTCTGTATTAGTAAAGTTTCCAGCAATGAGAATCCTGTATCTTTTCTCTAGAAACAGTTTTCTTGAGTCTGATAATACCTCTTTCTCTTACACTGGGCTCAGTTTTCTAGAGTCATGCCAAGATGCCACTGGGACATATGGTAGCTACAGCTTTTGAACCTGTTTTGGTTTTTTGTTTTGTTTTGTTTTGGGGGATTTTGATAGGTGTGGTTTTTTCTTTGTGGGTTTTTTGTTTGTTTTTTGTTCTTTAAGACAAAAGTTATGTGAAGTTGCAGTTGTTACCTGATGCTGAAGTGCTACAGATGGATGGGAAACTAAATCATCAGTTCAATTTCTTTGTGCCTGTAAAAAAAGCTTTTGGCTTGTATGTGTTCTTAATAGGGAACAGTCTTTCTCAAAAACTTATTTAACCAGAAACATATGAAAATGTTTTCTTCTCACTTAACTGTGTAATTCTCTGACACTTGTGGCATATGACATCAAAGTTTTACTGTGATGTCATTTCAGAAAGTGAATCTTGCTGCTGCTTCAGTTCCGTGGTTGGGACCGCTTACAAGCTAACACAGCATCGGGGAGAAGTCGCATGTTCAGAGAACACTTAGAGCTGCTGAGTCTTGCACAGCAGTAGCTGCCTTCTTCCCTTACACATCACTACTGTTTTCTTAGCAACTGGATGTTGGGAGGTTAAAGTATGGGAAAGTTAGCTTTCTTCCTACTGATGGCTTGTGAGTGATGGCAGAAACAAAACAGGGTATTTTAATAATGATGGATGTTTTTTACAGCAATTCTTCTTTCCTGCTTTTTGTTACCATTTTTATGGTAGAGCAGTAGCTAAGTGGATCTGTAAATAATCCATATGAATGGTGTCTTAAATATATTTCAGATTCTTCAGGGTTCCATTTTATAGCTATTATTTAGCTTTTACATAACTTTTTTGAAGGTTGGCAAGGTGTAAAAGTGCAATTTATCCCCTGAAATATGGGTTTGTTGTAACTTGGTGGTTACCAGCTTAAGTGTGTTCTGCTTGTTCTTAGCTCTGCAAAGGCCATATAGCCAAATGAGTAAGCTGAACTCCCTGTGATCACAGCGAACGTGTGGCAAGGAATCAGTTCTGCTAAGCTTGTGCAAATGCTGCATAGGTAGTAAGCTTGCATGGTTACTGCAAGAGTCCTGGCCAGCTTGCAGAAGAGTCGGTGCAAGGACAGGCAAAGTACAAAGTTTCTAATCTGATTCTGGTTCCAGGACAATAAAGATCAATAGAAAAAATGTATGAAGTTTGTCCTAACTGAGACAGCTTGGTTCAAGTACTTGAAATTTTGTAGCTTATTTTTGAGAGCAGAAACTTGTGAACTTGAAGCCCACTGGATAGGTGTTGCTCACAGCTGTGCATTTTGGGCATGTTTTTGGATTGTATCCCTTAACCTTTCCTAGGTACTGTGGAAAGGAGAGTACAGAGTGATTGGCTTGGGATTTTGTGAGTTAGCACGGAGCCTGCTCACCTCAGCTCATTCCGTGCAGCCCTCTGCTCTGTCTCTGTGGCACAGGCTTAGCCACTGCACCTATTGCAATGGCACTGGTTTACAGCGATCCTTGCATTGTTGCTTGAAGCTGAATTACCTCACGCATTATGGCTGGCTCACAGCTCATTAAGGGATTGAGCAAAGAAAGGGGGCTGAGGCTGGAATTGCTTTGAAATTAATCCTGCATACGTTCAGTGCTCAGGAATGTTGTGTGACGGGCATGGCAGTGGTAAGGCTTGCAAGCACATCTGAAAACTCTGCATGGCACCCTGACAACCAAGAAGAATGTGCATCTGTGTCTAGATATGTGCCTGCCTCACAGCAATGCTGACGCTTCGTTATTTGTAGAATGAGTTTAGGAGAAGTACAAACAAAATATTACGAGAAGGGAACAGGTTAGGTGAATTGGTTACAGCAACATATGTTGAGGAAGTTCTTTGTGTTTTGACAGGAGATGAATTTATAATTGGGTGGAAGGCAAAAAAATGTGCCTTTACTGATATCTAGGGTGTCTTTGTAAGGATTATTCTCTTAGTTAATTTGGTGATGTGCAAACTCTACAAGTGTCTATTTTTTTAGTGGCTTTGTGCTGGAATTACTACGTCAGTACATTGTGGACTAGAGTTATCTTCTTTGTACCAGCCATAATAGGTACGTTGAGTTGTTACTATGTGCATAAAAAATGGGATAATGCTAAATGTCATTGGGAATGCCTCTGGAAAAATGTTATTCCATAAAATATTATTCTGTGAAGTAAATACAGATGGTTACACTGTTAAGAACCTCAAAAACGGTTTTGACATGAATCTTGTAGGAAATGTTTCAAGGAATTTCTTAGATCAAATTATTTTCTATGTTTCCTGTGAGGGGAAGAAGTGAGCTCATGGTAAAAGAGCAGTTTCTATTTGATTGATTCTTCTGGCTTATTTAAAAACATCAGGTATCTTTTGGAAGGCATTCTATATCCCATGTATCTAGTTTAAGTAGCGTGTTATAGAGACACATGTAGTTTCTGATTAAGAAAATTTGGAGACTGTTTTGTTCTGGAAGAGAGATGTGGGCTGCTGAGCCAGGGGAAGCCTTGTGCCTTCCAAGTTCAGTGCTAAATTATAGAATCATAAATCCCAGTTCTAGGGTGGCCGACATGCTTCCACATATTCAGAGTCATAAATCTTTGTACTACTGTTTGAATGATTAAGATTTGAAGAAATTTAACACCCTATAGAATATGTGTGGAAACTGCCATGGAGTTCGCATGAATGTTGGTTTTTGTTTTAAATCTAACTTCCTCCTTTACCCAAAGTACTCCAGCTCTCTTGCTCTTGCATACTTTTCTCAGTATTCTTTGTTCCTTTCCATGTTATTTTACTTTCTGGGTGGAGGGAGGTTTGTATTTTTTGCTTTGTCTCAGAAGATTCAGTGTATTGTGGGAGGTGAGGCAACACTGATCTTGGCAGAACACCACAAAACCAAGCAAGTAATTAAATGACGCAAGCCTTTGATTATTTTTCTCTCTCAAGCTTTCTGGCACAGCTGGGCATTCCGATCGCAAAAGGAGGATCAGGAGAAGAAACTTCTAAAGATCCTACGCAGATTCAGGAAAACTGTATCAGAGACTTTTTGCTACTTTAAAGCTCATCGCTCTCAAAAGTCCTGGAGTTGCATCTTTTTCTCCTGTGAGGATAATGTCTCTTTCATCACACTTGATAAATGTAACTGAAAGGGAGCTGCCAAGGTTTCATTTTGGTTTTGGTTTCTCCGCTCCCTTACTAATTGGATTTTCCCCATCTTCTGTAGGAGGATTAAAAAAGGATTAGAGAAGCTGGGGTTTTGGTAGTGTGGGTTTTTCTACACTTGATCCCGGGACCTACTTGGTTTGCCATTTGTTCCCTGAAGTCACTGCCTGTTTGGAAAAGGGAAAAAGCACTCTAACAGATGAACTTGCATGACCATGGATTCCTTCCCTTTGCAAACTTTGTGGCTGCTTGTAAAAGAGGTTTTTGCATACAAAAGCATCAAATGAAGAAGAGCATCCTGGACTGGATCTAAAAGAAGCAAACTGCCTGTGTCCTGATTAAACTATAATTTAAAGAGGGTTGGATATTGTACCAGTTTTGAATTTTGGTGAAAGAAAGGAAAGGTCTGAACAAATCGAACTCTGTTTCAGCTTAAACCAGTATACTCTACAGCTGAAACTGGAAGATGTCTTGGAAAAGAAATTACTTCTCTGTGGGTCGGGGGAATGTACAGGGCATGTTTACTCCACGAAATACAACCTCAATAGCACCCAGTAAGGGTCTCAGCAATGAACCAGGACAGAACAGTTGCTTCCTGAATAGCGCGCTACAGGTAAGTGCACGGAATAAAAAATGTTTCTGACTTTGTCCTTTGCCTATTGTAGCATTTTGTAGGCTTGACTGCACAACAAATACAGGCAGGCTTGACTACAAAATTGTTAGTGGGCCTAGACAGAATAAAGCTACACTTGGATTTGCAGCTTAGTTGAGTTACAGAACAGCTTTTTTAATTTTTCAGGTTTTCCTGGTGAAATCGACAGCACTCACCTGGTCATCACTTAATCTAAATCTATTGTTTGTGTAAACATGTGATATGTCAACCAAAGTTGAAAATCTGTGTTGAAAATGTATTTTAAAATCCTAGAATATTGCATAGCTCACAGTATGTCTGCTTCTTAAATTATAGTGTTGCTGGAACAATCAAGTTCAAGGTTTTATAATAGCTATGCAAGAATCTTATGTAGTCCATTTTTTTCCTGACTGCTGATTTATAGCTTAGTTTAGATGATTGAGCCTTTACATCTCCCTTTTTTTTGGTTTGTTTGGTTTTTTTTTTTTAAATTTAGAAGGAAATCATTGTAGTGCAGTGGTATGGCTGCTGTAATGGTATTATCACCGTTTAGATGTTTTGAATGTCTGACATTTGAGATTCAGTCCTGTGGCTGCAGGATTTAAAACCTTCTCCCCACATCGGTTTCCATTCCTTCATGCAACTTGTCAGTGCAGCACAGATTGTGTCACTGCTTTATTTTTTCCATGGGCATGATTACATTCTCAACTAACTTCAGGCTTCAGGATGCTGTCCCCCTATGCAGATAACACAGATTGAAACACCAGTGACCCTTAATAGGCTTAATCCACCGTGAAATACAGGACTAGGTACAAAGAGAACTAATAATAATAGGAAGTGGAGTTTCCAGTGATGTACTGTAATAATTGCTTTTGTTAAGTTACAAGGTATAATTGCCGTCTGCCTCCTAATACTGAGTTGCTGAACCAAGGTCAGACCTGGCTAAAGCCTAGTACCAGCTGCATGCCATGCATGAAAATGAAAGTGTATGACCTGGCATTTAATCTTCTATGTAAACCATTTTCTTCTTAAGCTCAAGAGAGATAAGATACAAAAATAAGTACAATCAAAACGTAATTAAAAATTAAAGCAAGATAGTAATTATTAAATAAAAGATACGCTTCTATATTTTTAATCTTGAATTTTTTTAACATTCAGTGTTAGTCTGAGAGGCTCTTGAATGTTTATTGCTCCTTACTCTTAAGTATTTCTATAAACATTTGAGATAAACTCCAAAGGCAATTACATTGAAAAATTGGACTTGTTCCGAAGTGTATTATTTTTTTGTCCTTTTGTGAAGTATGCAATAGTTCTTCAGGAATGTTGTGTGTAATCGGATAGTTCCAAGGCTTATGTTGCTTCCCAGGACTTTTAAGTATAGGGAGAGTTTGAGTATAAACATAACCATGACAATTCTGAAATTTTGGGAAACTTTACAGGTGAAATATTCAATAAACATGTTTTAAAATATGATTTTTAGGTAACATTTGTGTGCTGTTGTTTGTGTTCTGTCTGGAAACACTTCTTGAAACCAGCACAATTCAGAGTGCTAAACTTTTTCTAGCAGTTTACTCTGTACAGGTGAATCAGAAATCAGAAGTTTGGTCCCTCTGTGTATGCTGGCAAAGCATTTTGCCGTTCAGATGCTGCCCTGGACCTTGCTGTTCTGCCTGGAATCTGGCAGGATGCTATTTAGGTCAGGGCTTGTTTCACTGCAAGCTTCTGCCTCCTGAAAGGCTGGTGGTTCTAAGACTTACAGGTCAGTCCAGTTATTGTTAGTTGAAGCTGAAATAGAGGCAGTGCTGACCAGATTTACGTATAGATCTGACTGAAGCATCTGAGAGATCAATATTGTTGCTATTTTACAGATAGAAATTTAGATAACTGCCCAACACTGCATAGATTTAGCGGTGAAACTTAAGAATAAAGCTTGGTGCTGTTACAGCAAGTGTTGCCTCTTGCTGTTGCCAGCAGAACATATAAAAGCCTGTTTGCTGTTACATGTTGTGACCGTACCTGATACTGCTGCCATATCAGTCCTCAGAGAAAAGTGTAGCTACCCACAAAGGCTAGGGTAAGAAATCTTTCAGCAGTCATGGCATGTGAATATACTGCCTAATGATAATATTGGGCATAACAGCTTTTAGAAATTTATAATTTTGACTTGCAAGAAGCTGTTAACATGTATGCTGTTGGCATTCAGTTTTTACAGTGTTTGGGCATCCTTCTTGGAACAGGGAGGCTGCTGGGAGGTGGAGGAGGGCTGAGGTTTGGCCCTGGGGTTGGTGGGCTGCCCAGCAGCTGGCTCTGGTGCCAGCATGATGGAACAGTCAGGGCAAGTGCTGTTTAAGCTGGCACTGCCTCACAGATGAAGAAGTGTGTTTTTCTTAGGCTAAAAGCATGTGGCAAGAAATCCAGAGAGACTTCCTACTGAAAATAAATGTATGTGAATGTTACAGCTAAGGAGGAAAACCAAAAATGTCGACTTGCAATTGGGTAAATGGCATCCTGCTTTAAAAGTAGTGTTTTGGCTGATGTTAGTGTACTTCTGGGACTATTTAGCACATGCAACTTTAATCAGAGCGTTATGCAGAATTTTGTTATGTATTCATAAAATGCCTGTGCCCCTTCTGTGTTTCAGGTTCTGTGGCACCTGGACATTTTTCGCCGCAGTTTCCGGCAAATCACAACGCACAAATGTATGGGTGATTCTTGCATCTTCTGTGCTCTTAAGGTAAAAGCAGCAAATAAATGAAAAACAGTTTAAAAATAAAACCCCTGAAATATTTCAGATGCGTAATCAAACTTGCATCCAGAAATCTGAGAGTAAAGGTAAATCTGATAAACACTGGCTCTAGACATCCCTAGTGCTGTTTTTAAAAGATGTTCAAGCCAATAAATGGTGAAGATATTGTAGGTAAATTTTCATATATGTGTAATCTTACCAATGAAGTGTAGGTCTTTGTGAGCCTTCATGTTGTTTGAAATATTAGTTCAGCCAGTAAAGCATCAGTTTCCTTTGTTTTTTCTAATTTATCATTTGCTTTATAAATATCATGCTGTATACAGATAGTATGTTCTTCAGAAGTTACCTTTCCTTTGGAGCTACTTTAAATGTCAGTACAGAGAAGGCCTGCTGCTCAAAACTGTTGATTATGTAAGACTAAAAGGTAAATATTGGTGTCTGTGTTAAATGTGTCAGCTCTTTGTGGTCTCTCCAAATCTGTTTATAGATGTAAATACAGTAGCTGACTGATGTATATGCTGCCTGGTCAGGAAGATGTAGATGCTAGTTACAATTGCAATTGCTGTTATGTACTTGTGCAATCCTGCATCTCCGTTTGTCTATACCCCTTAATTTTTAGCGTTTCTGGGTTTTTATGCCTTCCTTTTCAAGTTTTGCTACCTCAAATCCATGTCTCCCTCTAAATTTCTGGGAGAAATGGATGTGATGCAAGCACAATGTAAGTACCAGCTTTAATCTTGCTGAGTACTGATTGGTTATATTTTTCTTTCTGAAATTCAGAGTGAGGCATTTTAAGAAATGGGTTGTAAATCCAACTAAACATATAAATTAATTGTGGGAGAAATTGTGTCATAAGTTCTATGTGCAGTAATGAAAGGACAGACACCATGTCTTACAAATAAGGCAAAATAGAGAGTGCAGGGTTTAAATTGGGATCATCTGAAGTTCACAGGCAATAGCTGTCTTGTTGCTTTATAGGTGCTCAGGTAGAGACAGGCTTGAAATGAGTGATCCAGTGAGTTTTTTGAGTGTTATTGAGGGGTTTTTCATTACAAAAGAACAGCAAAGAGGACACTACTAAGGCATGAAAGAAGAGAATAGTTTCCTCCTGAAGGGAAATTTGTCTCAAGGAATGCCTGTTGAAAGGATGAAACAAGATGACATTTACAGCAGTAACATCAAGAGAGGATATAACAGTGGGTTAGGAGTAAGGTAGCACATGCAAAGTGAAAAATACAGATATCCAGACAAAGAAAATATGGACTATTAAATATATTCCTTTCCCCATAGGGAAGTGGCAAGATTTAGCATGATCTGGTTTGAGTTCATTAAGTTCAGTGGGATAAGTAATTTGAAGCTAATTCTTGCCAAGTGTTTCTTTATATTCTTTGGTAGTTGAGGACAGAAAGAAAATTATTTAGGGAGTTATCTTGAACTTAGGCTTTTGCTGTTTTGGGGTTTAACCTAACAGGGAGACAGAACAAGGAAATACCTGGAGGTCAGACAGATTCTGACATTTGAATGAAGGTAGACTAGACTTTGAGGTAGAGTTCTGAGGCTTTAATATAAAGATAATAGTTAAAATTTTGTTTTCTGAATGAGAGTACTGAAAGAGAGGAAGGTGGTGGGTGAGAAGATATAGGAAAAGGGAGAGGATGGACCTTCATGGAACCGGTATTAAAAGTAGAACTCTGGAAAAAGATGTACCTGTACTAGCAGTACCAGTATGAGAGGGGAAAGCACTACAGTAAAACTGGAAGACATCAGGAACTCTGGAATGTACGTATTAAAAGCAGACATCGGTTAGAAGAGTGTTTAGTTTTGTTGATAAAATCCTTGCTTTTGATGTCTTGCTGAAGTGTTCAGCATGTTTTTATAAACTTGGAAGTGACAGGTAGAGTGGCAGAATTCACAAATCATATGCTTTTTTTTAAAATTAAGCAGCCTTTGAAAAAAAAAATGCTGCTCTCAGATATCTGCAAGGATTTTTTTTGCTTCATATCTGAAGTTCTTACCAATGCCAGGGTTAGCCAGAAAGCGTAACAACTCTTATTTTCCAGCAAAGCTATAACATTGCACTAAGTCCTCTACTACTTCTGCAAAGTTTAGAACCCTTCATCTGCTTGTGTGCAGAATTCCTGTAGCTCACAAAACTCACTCTATAATTAAAAACTCTCAAGAAATGCATAAACAAGTAAGGGATTATCTGGACAAGTATTTCTGAACATGGGAAGTAACTAATACTTGACAAAGTAAATAAATGAATTCCACCTGATATTAATCCAAACCAAAATGTTAGTGTGTTCTTTATCTGCCCTCCATGGGAAATTTCAGCATATTCTACCCAGGCTTATACCAGAACCTTCAGAAAGTTTATGGACATCTATTATAAAACAAGAGAAAAGGTGTATTGAAGTCTGTGGATGTTGTAGAGCTGCTTTACTTCTGGTTCCCTTTCTTTCATAAAGCAACTCACAGTTGTATGTTTTTCTCTGGGTGATACTGTGACAAGATTCCACTTTTTCAAAATTTGTGTAAAATGTTGATGTGTGTACATAAATATTTTACAACAGCATAAAAATAGGGGAAATTTTTCAAAGGTGAGTAATAGTTTCACTTAAATTCAAGTGAAACTGGGAATGCAAATCTCCCTTCCTCCCCCAAACACCAGAAGTAGGTTGAATTGCTTACATGCAACTGAATAGCCAGAGACACTAAATGATAAAGGTATCCACACAGGATAGCCCCAAAATGTGGAGATGGTCACATTCATCTTCATAAACTTGTTAAACAGGCAGTAGAAGGGGCAAGGGGAATAAGGCTGTTAAGGTTTTTTCTTGTTCTTTGCTGCCCTCTGGATAATTTTTTTTTGGACTTCTGCTGTCTTTTACTTTTCCCCTCCGCGCCCCCCCCCGCCCCCCCTTCCCCCTTCTGTAAAAGACTATCTGGCACATTCTGGGTGTAAACCTGTATAAGACAAATGGGCTAATGTGCTTAATGTGCACCTAGCACAGCAAGCATCACTAAGAGCACGTTGTGTGTCCTGGTGCAGCAGGATCAGCCCTTTCCTTCTGTGCTTATCTGTTACCCAGCCCTCCTGTCTGCTCTGGAAGCCTTTAACTGCTGTCCTGCCAGGATAATGCTAGCTTAGCCTCCAGGCCTTTGACATCCTCTTTCTCTTGAATCTTGCCTTAGGCTTTGCTAAAATGAGGGAGAAGATGTTTCTGGATCCAGTGGGAACACAAGAATTTGGAGCTCTCTATACCATGCGAAAATCTCCCATTAGGGTCTGGGGAGAGGTAATTAGCCTTGCATGCTGTTAGGTGGATCTGCCCAAGACACCTGTCCAGACCAAACAGGCTGGAGGCAGGACATGTTTACTGTTCTCAACAGCATGCTGGCATGTTCAGATTCCTGTGCCTGGCCTGGGAGAGGGGTAACACTTGGAGGGAGGAGTCTATGTCCTGTTCCCCCTTCCACACCAGGGTCCCCCTTCCCAGGATACCTGCTACCTCCTGTGTTGTGCAGAGAGGGTTCATGCTCTTCCCCTACTTTGAACTATTGCTCTGAAAGCAACATTCTCTTCCTGTTGACTTCAGAGGAAGATCATCTTCACTAAGCTAAATTTAGCCCTTTGAATAACACTAAAGAAGTTATATTTTTTTCCACACTTTCTTGGCTTGCTTCAGCTGTTCTTGGGGATTCTGATGTCATGCACAGTAATTACTGTAAATGCTCAGCTAGCTCTATAAATATTATTTGTAGTTTTAAATCACTTATTTTATAAAATGAAGAATCACAGGGCAGTGATGTCATACCTCATTTTATTTTTGTACCACCTTGAAGATACTGCACAAATTCTTGAAGTGATTCTAAAACTTGCCATGCTACCTGGCTATGTTTACGTGGCTATGAAGTGAACCTTAGGTTATTTTGAAGGAACCTTGGATCAACAGCTATGAAAAGACAAGGGAGAGCTGCAGACTCTGTGCTGGAATCCTAAACACTGCTCCTTAGCATGTGGCATTATTTAAGTGGAGTTTTTTCAGTACACAAGCTGTCCTTACTGCTATGTGGTTTGCCTGCTGTAACAGTGGAACAGATTTTTGATTTATTATTACCATCGAAGTCTACTGTGTTCTGTTTTATTTTCCTTTTTCTAGAGCATGACTTTGCTTTGGTGTTTGTTTATCACAGCTGGAAGAGTGCAGGAAGGGGGAAATCCGTCCACTGTACTGAGCATGCCACAGAGTTTGTTCTCCTTCCAGGGATTGTACTGGGAGCTCCATAGTGCCAGAATACAGGACAGAGCGTTTTTTGTAGTTTGCAGAGAAGAATGCTCTATTGATTGATAAATTCCAGTAGGGCTGGTCTTTTCTGTAATTTACTCATGTGCAACAAAAGCAGGAAGAATGTGAATTTTCTGTGCAGAAATGATGTTTTCTAAGATGAAGACCAAGAACAATAGGGTATTCAAATGCTTTAAAGAAGTGGGATGCCTGTAGTTGGTTGTTCTGATTAGCCACTTAAATGAATTGGAGGGATTTCTTATGAAGAATTAATTACATAGTTGAAACAGTAATAGGTTAGTTGCAAAGATTTCATTCTCTTATTTTATGCCTTTTTTTTTTTTCCCAAACCAGAATAGTATTTCAGGGTAAAACAGTAGTAAAAATACATAAAGTAATTACTTTTATTGTTTAAACTCTTTTCAGTTGGCACTTGCAGTTAACTGCCTGACAAACCAGCAGCAAGTAGTTTCCCCGAGTTGTTAAACTGATAATTGAAGCTTCCAAATAACATCTGCCTCTTTTGATCTTGATCAAGCAGTTAATAAACTGTCACCTACTTGATGTAGACACTGTTATTTGGATTTCTTTCCCTGACACCGTTCTAAAAGAGTATGTGAACAGTATATTTTTATTTGATTTTGTTGGAAGCTAGGAGTGCCTGACTTTACAGTCCAAGTAAAAATGGAGGAGGGACTGTAGAAGTAAGGAATAATGGAAATCTAGGTTAGTATCAGTCTTGGAGGTTTGGAAAGACATTCAAAGACACAAAACCAATTAGAGCTAGAAATATTTGAACCCTTGAAGGCAAATATAAAAAGTGGAAATGTGGGGAAGAAATGTGACCTAGTGGGAACACTGTGGGTGGGGGCTGCTGTGGCTGCATGGTAGAAAAGTAATTTTAGCAGCCAGAATTTTTAATGAAACAGCTTGCTGTACTGGGTAAGAAGCTGCAGTAGAAGAGCGTGATGTTCTGGATGAGAGGTTAGGTACTGTAGATGGGGGAAAAAAAAAAGTCCACTGAATGGAATGGGATAAGAAGACATGCTATTGAAACAGAAAGGAAGCTTAAAACCAACCATCCAAAGGTCACAATTGAGTGGCAACACAGCAAAAATAGCTTTGTGTTGAGTAATGAGAAAAGGATGAGGATTGGCCACGTTAATATTTGTAGCTTTTTCTAAAAGGCAGAAACTATTAATATAGGGAGTACTTAAGCATTTGTGCGTGTGTGCTCTGTTCTTTGAAGAAGTACCACGCTGCTAGAGCTTCAGCCATATCCCCCATCCAGAAGGAACTTTTGCACAATGCTGGTGGAGAATAGTTAGATCTCAGAAAGCTGCCAAGGACAGACCTCAAATGTACAATGCAGGACACTGATCTGATTCAGTAGCCTGTTGCCTGTTGTCTTCAGCCATCAGTTTATTCTTACGCCAGCCTGCTTCTACATGCTTGATTAAAAAGTCACGTGTGTGTGTGTATCAAGTCTGGGGTTTGTTTCATCAGTATGTTTAGATACACAGTGCAGATGTCACCTTACCCCAAATACACTTCTTTTCTAGGGAGAAAAGTGCTCCAAATTATCTCAGTGTTTGGAAACCATCTTGTAAACTATGAGGGGATTCATGGATATTTCAGCTTCCAAATCTTAAAATTTAAAGGAACTCTAAAATGTCAGTCACATGGAGAAATTATCTTTATTCTCTAATCAAATGAGGAACAACTCATTTTATGATTATACATGTGAATTTCAGCATTTTGAAGTAGCCAGGTTTTCACTTGAATAGTTGTATGATGAAGTTCCTTAGCTCACACATTGGGTTGTTTTCCTTTGAAGCTTTAGAAAGTGTACATTGGTCCCCACACTTCTCAAACTGGAGCAGATTATTTTAGGAGATGTCTGGCTCTGCAAGGCTTTTTGACATGTCAGGAGCCCAGACCTGTTGTAGAAAAGATACGAAGCTTCTAGTTACAAAACTAGGAAAAAGCCATCTGAATGGCAAGAAGCCAAGTGAGGCCCTGCAGTAGATTGCATGGGATGGTTAGGGAATTTCCAGTTCTTGGATGCCTCTGAGAGCAAGCTGGTGAAAGATGTAATTGTAGTTGATCTTGACTTAACTACTTGATGGGACTAGATGGACTCTGCCAATTTATTCCTTTTAAAGAATGCTTGTGCTTGCTAATTCTGTGCTTTGCTACTCTTTCCAGACTTGAAGATATATAGGGAATGGGATATGGAGGGAAATGGGCTGCTTTAGACATCAGGAATGCAGTGTAAGCAGAAGGCATACTTTCTATGTGAAGAATCCCTTGCTCTCTGTTTTAGCTCATGGATTTACCAACATGCCAAGAATAGATCATCAGTGTGAAAACCAAAGTACCGCTGCTAATTCAATATAAGTAATCAGATTTTATGTTAATGTATGTTTTGGGGTGGGTGTTTAGGTTGTTTTTTTGTTCTGCATCATTTATTTACTGAAAATTGGTAAAATAACAGACTTCCCTTGTCTATGAAGCTTTTAGCAGTGTCTTCATACTGTTGCTGCTGCTAGGGATGCTCTCATTTGTGTTAGAATGTAGCCACTGAGAGAGATCATCAGTGTGGTGAATACACTAAGAGGGTTTTACACTGTCTTCAAATTGAGAAGTTTTGAAAGAACAAAGTTTGAATGCTTCATATGTAAAGTTCTCATTAAGTTTCAGAAGCACTTGGAGAAAACGTGTAATGAAAGCTTCTGGGCAGAATCACCAGGACTTTCCTGGTCTGGGCCCAGCTGGCTTTTAGACCTGTATATGGAAGAAGTATGCTAGTGATTACCAGTATCACTCAAGGGCAAGACCTGAAATTTAAAGAGAGATTTGACTTGGATAACTTAGTGATGCAACTGCAGGAAATGCCACACCTGTCCAAGGCTGAGAGACAAGAAAGACCTGTTCTGAAGCTAAGCAAAGAACCTATCTCAAAAAACAAGAGGAAACAATCCAACCCTTCTGTCCATCCCCACCCAGTAACCCCAAAACTCCCACCACAAAAACACTAAAAAAACCCCAACCTAAACCAAAATTTCACATCCCCACCCCTCATGTTCAAATTCTTTTTCCTGACTCCATTTGAGGTGCTTTTTGGACTTCCTACAGGCACTGTGTGATGACATGATAATATTTGATCTTTGTTAGATTACAAAGCAAAATTGCTCTATTTATTGGTTTTAAGACTCATGCACACACCCCACTAAATAAGACTACCACTGTGTGCTATGTCACTACAAATTTTAGGAAGTATTTTTCTATATAATATTGGGATCTTTTACACATCAAATTTATCTATTAAAATTATTCACACATTTCTTTGGTGTTACCAAATTATTTCTGTTCTGTGGCAACAAATTTCACATTTTTCTGCTCTTTTAACTGGTAGGTATGTTATGGGTAGAAGTAAATGATACTATTTCTGTAAAGATGGGAATTTAAAATAGAAGCCTTGGTTTGCTTTCTTGCTTTTGCCTAGTTTAGAGCCTTCATTGATTCTCTCCTCCCTGTCAAGAGTATAGAGCCATTTCAGAGCTCTCATTGAAGTAAACTGGGTTCTGTCCATCAGCTCCCCGCAGAGATGTTGTGTGCTAGTTGCTAGGCAAGTGCCACAGTTTCCAGATCTATGAAGTGAGATTGACGATAACCAGACTAAACACATTCCTAAAGCGCAGCTATTAATATTTTCAAGTGCTCTTAAATTATTTAATGTAAAGAGCTGAATCAGGATGGAATTATGTTTTGCTGCTCTTTTTTTGAGGTCCACTAAAATGGGAAAATTTACTAATGAAACATACTTTGTTATCAGAGTAACAAATGGGAATCCAGGTTCTTAAGTGCAGACAGTGTCATTCTTTCTGTTTTTATATATGCATATATGAAAGGTAACTGGGGGGGGTATTGTCTGCACTGTGTGAAGTTTGAGACTTATTGCCTCACAGCTTCTTACCACTTTCCTCGTTATTATTTGATATTCTAATAAAGGCAGTATTAGAAGAGCTACAGGCTTCAGCAGAGTGGGCTCTCACCCATGAATGAGCACCATAAGGACTACAGAAATGAAAATAGCCATAGAGAGATGAGCATTTTACATCTGTGTTAGATAATACGTCAGCACTATAAATGGTTCCATTCCTATGGCCAGAAATGGCAGGGTGCAGAGGTTGGTTTGCTGGCTGTGCAGTGGCAGCTGGGTTCAGCCTCCTCAGAGCAGCTGAGGGAGTACAATATTGCAGGCCTTCTCGCAGTTCAGCGCTGTTTCCTGATAAGTAGCAAATAAAAATAGCTAGAGGAGAGAAAGATTTGGAGCACTTATTTCCAATTAATATATATCCTAAGTATGCTAGGGAGTAGCTTTCTGTAATTAAGGGAGAAAGGGATTTGTGAATCAACATCCCTATAGATTCTCAGCATAGATTTGAAAGAAAACCAAACTGTCAAACCAGCTTGAGGCTGGCTTTCTCCTTGTTTGGCTAAATTTAGCAGGTAGAAAAGCAAAGTGGTGGGCAACTAAAGATGATCCTCCCCCCATTCCCCAATAAGAACGGAGGTTTTCTGCAGTCTTTGGGGAAATAGAGAAGAAAATTTTACAGGAAAAGACAAGCAGAATTTTGAGCTTGACACTGATGAAGATGGCTGCTTGTCATATGAAATGAGGTAGAAAGAGAAAAGTAGTGATGGACACAGAGTGATCTTGTAGAAAATAAGCACTAGAATTTTTACTTAAACTGGGCATCTTGCATACAATGGAAGTTAAATATCTTTTCAAAAGATCTTTTGGGTATCTGCCACACGCACACACAAAATAAAAGTGGATTTTTAATTAGGTTGGGAATATGCATTCGACTTCCATGCATCTAGGCCACACTTTAAAAGATAATTCATGTGTCTGTAGAACTACTTGTCCTGAGTTCCAGTTACAAAAATGCAGGTTCATGGCAAGAAGTGAACAGCTCACCATAGGAACTCGTGTTGGTGTCATGCCTTTTCCCTCCTGCATGCTGACACAAAAGTAACCTAATTCTTGGACTTACTGGGAAGGGAAATTCTCTAGAGTGCCAGCAGCAGGTCGTGGCTGTTTAAGGGCTGAGGCTTCTGGAAAGAGTTCCCGTAAGAGAGAAGTTGGCAGGGGGAGATAGGAATAAAAAGCAAAGACATTCTGTTGTCCATTGTATTTGAGATCGCCAAGGGGGACTGGCACTGAGGGAAGCTACCTCAAAGCTCCACACCCTCCCTAGGATATGTTAAAGGAAGGGAACAGACAGATATGATTTCAAAGGAGGAACACCTAGGATTTTCTCTTGTGCAATACAAATATCTTTTTTACTTGGTCAGAGTGAGTTAAAGGTCTGTTATTTGTTTTCAGAGACCTTGAGAAATGTTTTGGAAGTACAGTACCTAAACTACCTTTTGTTTTTTCTTACTAGGGTATCTTCAACCAGTTCCAGTGTAGCAGTGAGAAGGTCCTGCCTTCTGATGCCCTGCGCACTGCTCTTGCGAAGACATTTCAGGATGAGCAGCGCTTCCAGCTGGGCATCATGGATGATGCTGCTGAATGTTTTGTGAGTGTAACTGGAAGATGGTTTAAGAGGCCTATATGCAAAACCCCACTATACAATCTTTTCCCCTCCCCAAATTCCAACAGACCTTGCATAAAAATGCTGGAAAAGTCGGTAGAGAGATAAACAAGCTTGAACTGATTCACTGGTGGACCAGTATATGGTTTGAGTCACCACTAAGGATATTTTGAAATGGAAACATCAGTGTTGCCCATTTTTACAGTTAGTTCTGCATATCAGGACTTGCAGTCTCAGGTGTGTCTTGGATATGACACAAGGTTTACTGATCTGCAATCAATTTATGGTAAACTCTTTCTTGGCTTCCATTATGTGAAGATTTTTATTCTTACCCACATTTTCTTCTTTTCCTTCGTCAGGTTCCTAAATTTCTCTAACTTAATTAGGAGGCATTTTTGTCTTGCTGACTGTTGGCTGCTCCCCTTTTTGGAAATGGTGTCTGTAGGTTGGCCCAAGTATAGTGTTTTTTTAAATCCTACTTGGTGAAGGCTTCAGAGAGACCTTACTCTGGCCCTCCAGTGCCTGAAAGGGGCCGGTAACTATCTAATTTGACACTTAGGCAGTAAAAGATCATAGAAATTGGATAAATGTATATAGCTAGTGTAGTCCTTGGAAATAAATGGACTGCTAATGGGCTCATGATAACACAAGGTATCCTGTGTCTGTAGAATATTAATATAAAAAAATAGTATAGTTTAATGAGCTCACTTTATTGGTAGGATCTAGTTCCATTTTAAACCTCAACGTGAAATAAGTTGTATCATCTTACACAGAAGCCCCTGTGAGCACAGTTGTGGCAAATTGTTCAAGTGCTGGACTGCATGCAACAGAGTTTTGTATGTAGAAGAACACGGAAACTTTTTGATTTAGTTTCTTCCTTGAGAAAGCTAATTAGAAACATAGAATATCCTGAATTGGAAGGGACCCATAAGGATCATCAAGTCCAAATCAGAACAGCCCATCTAATACTGCCCTGGGAGTCCCCACAAGTTTGTTAGGTTAACCATACTGGCAACAAGGACCGTTAAAGTGGATACAAGCTCCCTTTTGAGGTTAAGCTTTAAGGCAGAACCAATTCCATAGTCTATCACTTAGTTAACCTTTTCAGCCCTAAAGGCAGAGGTTTAATTAAAAGGGCAAAAGAGCTTAGATTCTAAAGTTCAAGGGAAATTGTACAAGGTCAGAGCTGTTTTGCCTAATAATTAAACTTGATTTGCTTATTGCAGGCCTATAAACCAACCAGGCAGCTCATAGTGATAGTGATAAGTGTGCTACTGGAAGAAGCATCAGTAGACTTCTGGCACCCCCAGATTAGTGTTGGCAACATTAAGTGGGAGGAGAGGAGGTCTTAGGGCAAGAACTGCTGAGAACTGGAAAACCAAGTGGAGTTGTCTGAAATAAAAGCACTCAACATTTTATAGATATTCTTTAATGCAAAATTTAGCCTGCCTCTTCATTTTATAGTTCTCCCCCTTTTTATAGAATGCAGATTATTTGACATATTTCAAAACCCTTGCAGAATATAGGAATTCATTTGAGTTACTTTGTGTGGATGAGAAGTTAGTGGCAACCCAGTGATTTTAAAACTGCAGAGCTCCTTTTGCCTGTTACATTTGGTCAGATCTGTTGATGCATAAGAAATGGATAGAATAGTCAGTGGCACAATCTTCAGCTGTAAATAAAATAATGGCTACTGGACATAGGGAAGTGGTAGCCATTCTCTTTCATGTTAAAGGAATGCCAACTTCTTTGTTGTCAAAGCAACTTTCAAAAATTTGTAGGAGTCTTCTGTAAGTAAGACTTATAACATTATTGCATCTGACATCTTTGTGATTTATATTTTAACTTTTATCTACATTTGAAATGATGTAATGCTTTTTTGCGTTTTCTTCTCTATTTTGGTAGGAAAACCTGTTAATGCGAATTCACTTCCACATTGCAGATGAAACAAAGGAAGATATTTGCACTGCACCACATTGTGTTTCCCATCAGAAGTTTGCAATGACCTTGTTTGAACAGGTGAGGTAATGATACATGCTTTATACAAATCACCAGTTCTCAGGTTTCATGTTTTCATTCCCAAGACATAAATTGCCATGGTAAAAAAGATACAAGCAGAAGTGTTGCTGTGGAAAGACCTGTTTAATCTTGTCAATGTATTACATTTTCTTTCTCTTTAGTGTGTTTGTACCAGCTGTGGTGCCACCTCTGACCCGTTACCTTTCATCCAGATGGTGCATTATATTTCCACAACTTCACTCTGGTGAGTTGAGATCTTTATAGAAAAGAGAACTGCTCTATTTTTATCCTGGTGTTGCTGTTTGATCTTTACCTTCATGAAATTACATGTCCAAAACATGTTTTGTTCAAAGTTGGTGGAGCTTTGATAACTATGATAAAGAACATGATGATTTAGTGGAGCAGAAGATACTGATTTAGGCATGGATCAGTGTGTTTACTTGTTTATGATTCTGAATTGGACAATTGTAGTGGCAAGGACTCGTGTATATGCGAGTAGGTGAGTTAAGCAGCAAGATGAGAAAAATAAAAAATAATTATATTGGAAAGACCTTTGCACAATTACTCCATCCTCTTCAAAGCAAGGCTAACTTCAAAACTGCTTTGGGTTTTGAGAACGTTGAAGGACTTGGGTTGCCTGTTTCAACACAACCATTTGGTGTGGGTTTTTTTTTCTTCCCCTTGTATCCTGTCAGAATTTTCCCTCCTGCCTTTTCTGTCTCTTTTCCTTTCTTTGTTCACTTCTGCAAAGATTCTGGCTTATGTTCAGCTTCTCTCTGAGTTTTCTGTGATGGTGTTCCTCAGCCATTCAGTGCCCAGCCAGCACTGCTGCATTCAGTGTGTGCTGTTGCAAGGGTTAGTATTTTCCTTTATTGAATTCCATGAGGTTCTTGTCAGCTCGCTCCACCAACCTGTTCAGATCTTTCTGGATGACAGGGCTCCTGTTCTGTATATTGACTGTTCCGTCTGGTTTCGTGTCATCTGAAAACTTGATGTGGATGTACTGTGATTCAACATCCAGGTTGTTAATGTTAAATAGCATCGGCCTCAGTATTAACACCTGAGGAACACATCTCTTAACTGAGTATTGGTTATGTTTTGATCCTCTAAGCCTAAATGTCCAGCTAGTTTGTTGTCCACGTTGTATTCTACAATGTGCAGTCCACACCTCCCAGTCTGGCCACAAGAACACTGTAAATGATTTTGAAACCTTGCGGGAGATGAAATGATACTTGTTGCTCTCTCCTCCTCAACAGAGCCCATCATTTAATGATAGGAGATGATAAAGAGTCAGGCATAGTTTGCTCTTGCTAAATCCATGCTTGCTGCTCTCGCTCACCTTCTTGTCCTTCATCTACATGGAGATGATTTCCAAGGGGGTTTGGTCTGTCATTGCCCCAGGTACTGGAACAAGACTGACAATCCTCAAATTGTCTTCCCTGGATGGATATAGCTCTTGCATCTTCTAGTTATTGGGGAATGCCAGAAGAGAGAAGTCTCTTATTCTTTTAGTAGCTGGCTGCTCAGTTAAATGCTGCTTAAAACTGATCAAGGCAGGAGCCTGTCACTTGTTTCTGTCTTGAAATTTTGATTGGGATGAAAAAATTCTCATTGTTTCTCATCCTGAACATGAGACATGTAGTTATAGAGCCTGCAAAAATTGTCTTGAAAACTGCTAGCTGCTTTTCTCATGCTGATCCTTGTTCAAAGCTACCGCTTTACTAGAGTATTAAGACTATTGTAGAGTATTCTCTCTTGTGTCTGTTACCTCCTGCTCCATTGATCTGTAGGTTTTTTCAGGTTACCAGACAATGTGTATTAGAATATTATTTAATAGGAAAAGAGGAAAAGAACTATGTAAATTATATTCAATATTTTATATTAAATATCTTAAGTCATTAATCATTTAAAAACACCGATATACTGATATATTCATTTACCTCTTAAAATATTTTAGGTTTGAACAGGCTCTGAATACTAGTATTCTTTTGTACTTACTGTCTATCATCTATATTCCAGCTGGAATATTAATTGGAAATTAGCTGCATACTATCCGATTATTTTTTTCTGTCTATCATTTTACTAAGGATGTGCTTTATTGTGCTACTTCACTAGGGTTGTGGTTACTGAAGGGAAGCATTTTGAAGCAAATATTTTGTTTTTAAATCAAGTGTGTATCAAAATGCTAAAGCTTGATTTTAAGATGTAAATTTTAAGCCAAACTAGAAACTCTTTCTATTTCTAGTTTTACTTTTTTGCTTTATGCAGTATTATGGTGGAAGGTGTAGTAATTCACACTTATGTGATTTTTCTGTACTACAGTAATAAACATTAAAAGCTTTGTGTTTCGTAAGGTTCTCTTATGAAAAGTTAAATGTAGCATATACTTAATGGGGGGTTGTTTCTTTTATTTTGTTATTAAACTTTTCCATGCTTTCTCTATACTGAAGCAATCAAGCTATTTGCATGCTGGAGAGACGAGAGAAACCGACTCCAGATATGTTTGGAGAGCTGCTACAGAATGCCAGCACTATGGGAGACCTGCGAAACTGTCCGGTTGGTATCCTTAGTTTTCCTTCAGGGGATGGAGATGGAGAGGACAGAAGAGGCTTAGTAGATTGCACTAATGTGTAATCATGTAACTCATGAGCCTTTTCAAGGTTTAGCTCATCATTGTGATAAAAAGGATAGGTGAGAGGATGTGAGTTCAGTGACTTTCAGATATTCAGTTAATGAAGGGAGAACTACTGATACTGAGTGCTTCTCAGACAGACACAAGTAGTAAGAACAGGAGTAGACATAGTGTTTGGTTGGAAACCAAAAGTGAGTGTCTTCAGAGTTAGAAACCACAGAAGAAATAAACCCCAAAAACCAAGGAGGAGGAATAAGTTGGCAATGCTTACATTTTTCCCAAGGAATGGCCACAGGATCCATTCCTGTTCAAACCAGTGTATACTGCTAGAAGTGCCTATTGTGTGTATACTGTTCAGCTTCACTGAGAGTTGGTGAGGCCTCCAACGCTAGCATAATCTGAAGCTGCAATCAGGCTGCTCTCATTCTATGATGAAAATCCTGAGATATTACCTAAAATAATGGAAACGACAAAGAATTTGTAGATTGTATCTTTTTATAGGAGATTTCTGTATGTTGACAGTGGTTTTGATCAGCTAGGCTTTTTAGAACAACATTCCCTCAGTCCTTCCTGTTTCTCTCATGATTATTTATCGAGGGTAGCATGCTTCATCTTTAATGGGAAAGTAAGTACTTATTTCTTGTAAAATCTTTTCAGCAGTACCATGCTACGGAACAGATAGCAGAACTGTTCTACCACAACTGTGTGAACAAGATCAGTTGTTTTCCCTAGATAAGCTTCCATTCAACTTCATTGCTACCTTTCAATTGGAATAAATAGAACTATTGACCAAACTGCTGTACCTGCAGCATGCAGCCAAAATCTTGGTCAGAGGAAAACAGAAAAGTACTAGTGCTTTCCACCACCAGAGAGTATCCTGAGAGTGAAGGGCTTGTAGGCTACACAGTAGATCCACAAGAGCTAAGCTGAAGGCAGGAAATCATAACAGAAAGCTTGAAGGAGGATTGGTGCTTTTCTGAGAGGGATTTGCTGTTCCTGTTACGGGAGATATTGACCAGAAAGCGTGGGCTATAGTTGCAAGTGATGACTGGTGTTTCACCACATAAACCCAGTTGCTGCATATGACCAGTTGATAGCTAGAGGCTGCTATTCTTTAAAATGTTCTGTTCTGCTGTGCAGTGAAAGTCTGACAAAATTCAGCTGAATGAAGTACATGCATCAGTTGGGCAAGAAAAATATTTTTTTCATGTGATTTTTCTTTTTAATCATAAGGATTTCATTTCTAAAGCAAGTGTTTGATATCGTATTCTATCTTTTAATTTGCATATGTCCAGATCCAGGTATTCATGTAAGTATGCAAGAAGTTTTCTTATCATCATTTTTTACATATTGATTGATAGGGCAGGAAACAACTGCATAATGGCTGCTTCATGTAATGCCACTGTTAGATGCCTCATGATTCCTCAGTGAAGCAGTACAAGCTTAAACAGAAGTGGCTTGTGTGCCTGTTCCCTGGAGAACCCCACTTTCAGTAGCTGATAACTCTGAAACATTCACTTTTAGTCTTCATTAGAACTTTTTTTTTGTAATAGTGGCAAATAACAGCTTTGTCAAAGTAAAATAAATATATTTTTGTTTAGAAGGTTCATATTCATAACCAAAGTATGGGAACCTTAATAAAGACTTTTCTGTACAGGGGTAAGTGCTGTTAAGTTGTGAAATTACTTGGATGAAAATGCTTATTCTGTGCTTTCTGCCCCTTTCTTTTTCTACTTGGGAAGTTTTTAGTGAGGCATAGCTAAGGGTTCTACAAGGCAAGCTTTTTATCGGGATGCAGTATTCCTCCTGTCTTGCAGAAAATGCTGATGTCATCTTTACTTCAGCTAGTTAACAATTTGAGAGTAGGATAGGTTTGTTGTGAGGTAGTCCATAGGAATGTTTATACTTTGAATCACCCTTGCAAAATATGTGTGAATATAGTCATGTTAATATTGAAACCTCATAGCTACTTTAAATATTACAGTCCTCTACCTGTAAAATAATTTGTCATATTTGCCTTGTTGTTGAGAAATTTTTTTATTAATACTTCATTTTTGTTTCCAGTGGATAATTGGGACTGACATTCTGGTTAATTTTTCAGATTGCTGCAGGGAAGAGACACTTTATGATCTCTTCCCTGGCTGTAATGTCAGAAATTATATCCAATTGTGAAACTGGTCTCTGTACAGATGAGTAACTATTCTCAGTATGATTTTTTTGTTAGTTTCTGGAATCTCGCAGAGGTACCTTTTGTGATTTGCCACAAGGGATGAGTGAGTGTTGCAAAGGGGTTTTGTCATACTTGTCATGTCATCTTGTCTGTCTCCACCTGATCCTTCTTCTCCCTTCCCTCCCAAAAGTTAACGCAGGGTTTACTAAAATTACAGTGGTAATCTCCTAATTCAGATGGTGAGCTTCTTTCACGATTTAAAGATGCCCACAGTTCCTAAAGATGGTGGATTGGAAGAACCACTGAGGAATGTCTTAGCTTCACAAGCAAGCTTATCTCTGTGAAGCACTCTGGCTAGTGAGTAAGGGGAGACTGGCCAGTCAGTAAGCACTGATAGTTACTTAAAATGTTAAAAAAAAAAAAGAAAAAAGAAAAGAGGGGGAAGGGAAGTAAGCAATGAAGAACTGCTGTGGGTTAGTAAAACACCTCATTCTCCTGATCTTCCAGTTGCTGATCTCCAAGGTGAGATGCTTGAGGTACCTTGTAGAAAAAACATCCAATTCTAACAGCCAAGTAGCACCTTGGAAGTTTTTCTGATGCTGTCATATCAAGGATCAGTCTATGTAAATATAATTTTTAATTGGAAGTTCTGATTAAAAGATAGCAAGCTTTCCCTACAATTCCAAAGAATGTTTTTGGAATCTTTCATGTATTCGTGGTTATGTGGGGCTTTTTTAAATAAGCCTGCTTTTGTGCTATGCCTTTTAATCATTATCAGTATTATGAAGAAGAATTGGCAGTGTTTACCTTTAAAGGCTGCAAATACCAGATAGATGAAGAAAGTTACTATGACATAAGAAGGTTGTATCTGGATACTGAGCATGTGAGATCTTCTCTGTTTCACCACCATCTCTTTGGAAGCTGTACTTTTGAAACTGGTTAGTGCCTTGCCCTAACATTACAATAAGAGAAGGATTATATTCAATGTTTTGTTCTATTTAAATTCTTAGAGTAACTGTGGGGAGAAGATCCGTATTCGTCGTGTGCTGATGAACTCTCCACAGATCATCACCATTGGCTTGGTTTGGGACTCAGACCACTCTGATCTGGCTGAGGATGTGATTCACAGCCTGGGCACTTGCCTTAAACTGGGAGATGTGAGTTTTTTTGTATTTTGATACTGCCTTTCTCATGGTACCCTAAAGTTACCATCTTTACCTTTTAGTATTTGTAACTAGAGGAATAGAGGGCAGATCCAAGCCCCTGCCTGACCTGTTTCTGAATGCTTCCCAAGACCTGTGAAACTACTAGTAGGATTACGTATTCTCTAATTTCTGAAATGAATGCAAATGAAAAAGTACTCTGGAAAACAAAGCTTGTCTGAATCAAAAAATATTTTCAAGTGCAAGGATATTTTGTGTTGGTGGTTGTGCTGCTTCTATGAGAATACATATGTACTGTTTTATTTTGAAGAACAGAAGTATACTTCTATTTCTTCTGAAGACAAAATGTAGCTTGGGTTGTTTTTGTTTTATGTAGTGTTTTTAAATCCTCTCTCAAGTCTGTAGTTGTAACACGTAAGTTATTTATAACTGAGCAGTCTCTGAGAGATGGTGGCTGGCACTCTGTGATTGAATGACAGATTAGATTAAGTAGTGTTTGGGATCCAGAGGTTGGTCCCCTCTAGGATTTACTCATTCTATGGAAACTGATGCTTTAGAGCTGAATTATTAGTATACCAAACTGTAGCTGTGTCTTAGAGTAGCATTGAGGTATTACATCAGAAGGAAGAGAAGAAAGTATACACATCAATAAAAAAAAATAATGCCTTGAGCAGTGCATCCTGGACCAAAGTTAGTGTAAGTTAATGGAAATAGTGTTGTGAAACACTAGTCCTTGCATAGAGAAGCAGCAGTACACTAAAAAATGAATCCTGTGTATTTTAAAATAAAACATTTTAAATAGTAAGCAGGTTATTTTCTGTGTGCTGAATTCTTTTGAACTACTGTCCTCAGTTCCTCTTTTATGTGGTGTTGGCATAAATTTGACTTTGCTTAAGTCACAGTAAGTGTCAGCTGTTCACTGTCAGAACTGCTTCGTTCATACAAAGCAAAGAGGAATATGTTTTAAACAGTATTTGATATAATCAGTAAGCATGACACAGAATACAAATTTTCAGAATAGAGTCACACTTCAAATTCCAAAAAGGTGTTACTTCATTCCAGTAAATACCTTCCTTACGGTACAGCCACAGTCTCCAAGACTGACTCAATTCTTGAACATCTGGTGACTTAATAGGAATGTGTTTCTGGTCTGTGTCACTGGATTTGCTAAACATTGGTTAATTTCTCAAGTATTTATTGCTTTATTTTCTCTATCTCTCAAAGTATAAACCTGACAACTCTTTATATGGTACTTTGAAGTCTTGAAGACAAAGCAGTAAGTAAAATTCTGGGCATTTTATTAACTTCTTTCATTTTTTACCTCCCTTCTTGAAGCTCTTCTTCAGAGTAACTGATGACAAAGCAAAACTCTCAGAGCTCTATTTGGTGGGAATGATCTGTTACTATGGAAAACACTATTCTACCTTCTTCTTCCAAACTAAAATCCGGAAGTGGATGTACTTCGATGACGCTCATGTCAAAGAGGTGAGAAAATAATGTTTAGAAAAATAATTTGTTTGAAATTTGTTAGCTACTTTTGTGTAGATCCATACTGTTTTCTACAGATTGAGAAATTTTGACTGTTTTTCCAGTCAGAATACATAACTCTGATGCTTCTTGGTCTAAGCAAAGTAAAATATTCTCAAAAACGCACACCGTAAATCTCTGCAGCCTTCTTAGTTCTGTTCTGTTAGCTGCCAGTTGCTGTTATGCTGTTGCTTGAAAACCTATCACTTGCTTGTGTGCACAGCTAACATACATCTCTTTCCCTTGCTGATGAGCAATATAACTATTTAGTGCCTGCTTTTTGTGTTCTTTGTTGCAGTATCTAGATGCCAGTCTTCCTAGTTGTTGCTGCCAACAACAAATTTTGTGCTGCTTTTGTTAGTGCTTTTCTCCCTTTTCACCAAGCACGAGGTCCTTGACATTAAAGATACCAGTGCTGGGATCTTGGCACACTTTTACTTGCATCCTGTTAGTTTGTTTGGCCTGATTTCGCACCACTCTCCTCTTTGTTCCTTCTAGGCATGGAAACATAGAGATGAGAGAGGAAAATATTTCTCCTGTAGTCACACCAAGCACAGCCTCAAAGGGAAAACTCTAATGCTCACATTTGTTCACAGTCATATTTCTCTGCACTAAAGCTTGGCTAAGATAGGAACTGTGGTGCTTAATTAGAATACTCATATATGGAGCAAGTGGAGTGAGTTAAACCTGTATTAGTACATGGGGAAGACTTTTGAGATTAATATAGTTATATGAGTTATTGCCTGGCCTGTCAAATTGCTTGCAGAGGTAACACTTTCCACTGACGTTCTGTAACACCAGAAATATTCACACACCAAAGTGGTTAACTTTGACTTGGATTTGTTGTCAATGTCTTTTGCTATTCATTTTGTTTATGCAGATGGATGGATGGATGGAGAAATTTTTGTTAACAAATTCTTTTTTTCTTATGCAAAGTTAGAACATTTCAGAGGATTAAAAACTTGGGGGGGTGGAATCTAAATGGAAAGATTATTTTTTGTAGTTGTATTTTTAGCAGGAATTTGAATTTGTTTAGCCATAAGGTGGTGAATACTTTGACTTCAGTTCACTTGGTTCCAGGGTGTTTGAAGGGTGTGTTCTTGATCAGCTGGTGTCACAAGTGGTACCTTTTTTCTCAGATAAGTGGATCTCAGAACAGGGATGGAAATGCCAAATTAAAGATATGGTATACTTTCAGTTATATTTTAAAATTATATCCCTTTTTGATGTGTTTTCCAACATATGACCAGCAGAATTTTTTTGTTGAGGCCAGTTCAGTGTTGGATATAGGAGTTACAGGATGTCAGTGGAAAATCAAACTGAAAGAAATCCAAGGGAAAAAAGAGCTTATAGAAAAGGATGATAGACAACTGTTCTTGTGCATTTTTTTGTTGTTGATCCAGATTGGTCCAAAATGGAAAGATGTTGTGACAAAGTGTATTAAGGGTCATTATCAGCCTTTGCTGCTGCTGTATGCTGATCCGAGAGGAACTCCAGTGTCAACACAAGACTTGCCCCCACAAGTTGATTTACAGCAATACAGCAGGACTTGCTATGATAGCGAAGACTCCGGTAAGCTGTCCGGACTGTGTGCCTCGTATCTTTATGCTGTAATGCTGCATGTGAAAAATTTTTCATCTCTTTTGGGTGTATTTTTGTTAGCAGGGTTCCTTATTGCTTATCAAAGCTGATCTAGAATTCTGAAGAGGGCTTCCAGTGTACAGGGTAGTACTCTTTTTTCCAAAAAGAAATAAATTGAAACAAGCTCCATAATGTTAAGGACCTATTGTGGCATGGACAGAGAGAGAAACACTAATTGATGACTTCAGTGACTCAGTTCATAAATCCATCTGCAGTTTTAACAGGAAGGGAATGGTATCAGAGATGCACAAACACATAAAAATAAAGGAAGCTGCAGAATTAAACTCAGGAGGCGATCTGCGGAAAAGAAACCTTAAGGAAACATCATGAGTGAGTCCTTTGCTAGGATGGTGAAAGAATGTGAGGGGAAAGATTAAAAAGTGGGACAGAATCAGTGCAGCTTATTTCAACCTTTGCCTTGTCTGCTACTCAGATAAAGCAGTGCAAGATACATAAACTGACTTGTGGGCAACTGAAGGGGATTGGCAAAGGCTTATGTCCTTAGATCATGTTTACTTCTTAATTTGTCATAGTCTGTTTTGCATCAAAAAATACCCACAGCTATAGGTTTGTAGCACCTAACATCATGGTGGCCTTCAGCATATTACTACCTGAATTCTTTGTATTAATGGTTGTCCATTAAATTAGATATATACAAATAAGGTGCCTGAGAGGTTAGAACTTAGTCTGCTTAAGATGTTAGTAGTGGTCTGAACAGGCTGTCAGTTTACTGAAGTTCTAGGTACTTTTGGACATCTAGTCACAGTATTGGTGGATGAGGCCTCATTTAAAGAGGAATAGACAAATTCTAAGAAAGATAAGTGATTGCAGTCCAGATAGGGTGAAAATAAAAAATGGATCTAAGTTTATATTTGTAATGGCTTTGCAAAAGAAGATTGTTTCCTTTTTTGGGTATTTGCAGAGAATATCCTGAATTAGATACAATTGTGTAAATTGCCAAGAACAGCAAGGTGAGACTAAACCCAGAAATAGGACGTTTCTTCCAGAATTTTAACTTACTTATACAGCTGTAATTCCAAGAATATTTTATGGCTTTCCTGGCCCATAGCTAACTTTCTGCTTCCTGGTCAATGAATTTGTAGAGAACATCTGCTGTCTCCTTATGTGTTGACAGTCTACCAGTAATGACATAAATTTCTATCTCCTGTTAAGATAACTACAAATAAAAACACTGTTAAGATGACCTTCGCTTCTTACTTGACAAAATGCCTTGCAATTTATAAACCCAGACTTCCCCTTTTTTTTGGAATAGGAAGATAGAAGAGGGAAAGGAGGCCCTTTGGTGCTATGTAGCAGTTGTGAGAACTTCTACAGGTTTTTCTATGCACTTTAGACTTGCCTTGCTGTTCTACTACTTGATTTCCAGGAAATATGTAGATAACCCTTCTGCTCATTGTCTCTACAGTATTTAATATTAATGTATTTCAAAATTACTTCATGATGCTGAATACAAAAATAAATATATATAAAGGTGTTTCCTTGCTGATAAAATTCAGAAGGCTATAGTGAGTAACCTTCTCTTTCATTTCAAATATTTGGTGAGTCCTCAAGTCTTACTCCTGTAGTCTGTGGTGTGCAACATTGATACCAAGTTCGTGAGAGAGTTCTTGAGAAACTATGGGTTGAATTCCCAGGAGAAATCATACCATACATGTTTTCCTGTCAAATAGAAGGGAAATGTGTTCTAACATTGTTTTTATACTTAACCGTTTTCTACGATAGTATACTTTTTTCAGAATGGCCTTTTTGTCTCTCACCAAGTGTAACTATAACTTCTTGATTCCTCAGTGTCATCAGATATCCACTGCTCGTTATTCAGAAATCAGTAGAAATTTCTTTCTGTATGTCTTTACGCCAATAAGATTTTTAACTAGCACAGAGGTGGGAGGAAGTTGCTGGTTTCAGCAGTTGTTTGGTGTCCTGAAGTAGAACATCAGCTACAGGACTTGTTGTCACTGAAAACATGCAGTGCCCTCAGGCTGAGTGTTTGTGATTAAGCATAATTATTAGTTAATTTCTTTTTTCTTCATTAATTTGTCTGCTGAGGAACAAGTATGAAATTAATACCCTATATATTCAGAAGTGTATACACTGCATAAAATGGCCAACAGTCTTCAAACCGTCAGATTTTTAATTTTAGGTATTGAAGGTTGACTTTCTCCTCCCTTAATGAGTTCAGCAATTATTGAAGTTTAATCATGGTGTTTCATCCTTTTTAGTATCCTACTTGTGCAGTGGACCCACTGCTAGTTTCTTGAGAAGGAGCAGGTTACTTTCCTTGGGATAATATAATTTCAGTATGAAGTTTTACTAGATAAGCTTTTGATTTGTAAGTGAAACATGTTAATTATTATAACTTGTGATGCTCTTGTTACCTTATTAATATTTTGTACTTGATTAATTTTTTAACTTTGACTTCCCCTGAAGCAGTGTATTTTGTATTTTAGTGATACTTGACACTGTCAAAATTTAATAAAGACTCATTTCAGTGTGGTACTAGTGTGTACTTTCAGTCCAGCAGATGTAGTTTAATTTTGCACAGTAAAAGAATTTGATATATTCAGTTATCAGAGAGAAAGAAATTAAGGTTTGCAGAAAGAATAACACTCCCCCTTCCAAAGGGGAGAACCTTTCCCATAAACTCTGGCATCCTAGAAACTGATTTTACGTGTTTGGTACTCTGTTTTTCTGTTAAATTTTGTTCTGTTCCTGTTTTCTTTTTTTTAGCCTCTTTTGCCTTTTATATATAGTAGCCAAAAACGATTGAAATTTGACATTGCTTCCTTCCCTAGGGAGAGAACCTTCCATCTCAAGTGATACCAGGACAGATTCCTCTACAGACAGCTATGCCTATAAACAGGCACACCATGAGTCTGTGGTCAGTCACTTCTCCTCTGACTCTCAGGGGACGGTAATCTACAATGTGGAGAATGATGCAGCTTCACAGAGCAGCAGGGACACAGGTAGCAGATACCACTATGTATCTTTGTGATCATTGTCTTTAAACATGACTACACTGGATTTCAGTGACAACTATATATACAATCTTAACAGAATAGTGAACACACTTTAGTATCCTAAATGTTTTTGGTTTGTAATTGGCATTCAGGAACAATAAACATAAGTTTAAATGTCTTGTTGACTTTTGTAATTAGCCAGACAAACATTCACAGGCATGTTTTCTGTTATCCACGGTCCCACCTGCCCTCTTTGTTTGTAAGTTGGAGTCTGTTGTACAGTGCCATTCTATGGTTTGGCAACTGTTGTGCATGCTACTTACTCATCTATGGGCAGTTACTTACTTTCAGGAGTTTTAGCTGTCTAGGAAAGGCGCTTTCTTCACCAGAAATTCCCATACTTGACCACTAAGGACTTGCTATGTAAGAGGGTGTTGCTAGTATTTACTGTACCAGGGAGGACCATAAGAAAATTTCCTGCCTGTGCCATGGAAGCACGTTAAATGGGAATCTGCAATGAGAAGACAGTGTGTTCCTTTGGGCAGCTGAACAGTCTGTGTGAACACTCTTTAAGTTGAAAAGAGGCTAACTGGAAGTTTTATGGCTTAGATCTGCTCTATAATTCATACTCAGTGACCCTAGTCAGCCTGTTTCTCCATACAGTGCTAACTTGTAATGTTACTTCTGAAAAAGTAGTGCAGAAGTTAAGGTTGGACTTCTCAAGCATCACAAATATGATCTGCTAAGTCTGTTTGAGAAGTTACTTTATTGTCCCTTTTAATAGCCTTTCCAAGAAGAGAGGTGTTTGTTGCAACATAATGTCAACAGCTATCATACTACTTTGTCCTTTTAGTATTATGACTATATATACATGTTTGCTTTATTTGAAACAATCATGGTACAAATATTTTTTCACATCAAAATACAGAAAACATGTTTCGAGTTGGTGTCCTTCAGTACTCTCATTCTTCATTAGAGGTCCAAGTAACTAATACATGGTTTTAGGTTAGCCCAACAGTATTCTTAATGTTTTAGCAGATATGTTACACTGGAGGTTCCAGTCATAGTTCTAGGTAGAGTTTGAGAAAGAAGAGAAAGCTGGAGCAGAATTTGATGAGGAAACAAAATTTATGTCGATCTTCAGAGTACAAAGGTGCCGAAATTGAAGATGTTAGTGGAAAGTTGTTTATATAGTCTGCAAAAGTGGTACAGAATTTATTGGATTAGGTTCCTCCCTGCAAAAGTTGTTACGCAGAAGTTAACAGAAAAAGGGAGGGTAGGGGAATGGTTGCAGACATCTAATCATGAAGTTCAGCATGTAACCTTTTGTTCTGTCATTTTTAGTGATTTTCTCCTTTTATTTTTCTTTATTCTCCTACTAATTCTATCCTATGTTATTCCCTTCAGCTTAGCCCATCTCACCACCTAAATTCAGTTGTCCTCATCTTCCCCAGTTCAGCCTTAGCTGTATAGTCAGTCTGTCCCCTTAGCTAGCCACTTGTCTGGGCATTTCCCCTCTTTTTTTACCTACCCAAAACTTTTCCAAAAAGCCGGTCTGCCAACTCATACGACTGCTCAGTCATCTAATGCTGATCCGTGGGGCTATAAAGAAGCCATCCACATTGACCTCTCGTTCTGGGCAAGAGCAGGATTCTTCATTTAGTGGCCATTTACCCACTACTCCAATCCAGAAAATTATGGACCCCATCCCACATCGTCCTGCAGGGAAGGACCACCATTGGGTTGTATGACCTCAGGCACCCAGGTACTTCGAATGGGGCATGAAGGGTGGCTGCATAAGCCCTCTCTTGCTTCTACCAACCTGTGCTGCTGAGAAAAATGTGCGTATTCTGTCTGCCCTATTTGTGTAACTGAGCTTATAGTCGGAGGGAGTAAGGGGCTTTCTGTCTTAACTTGTTTGATTTCATAATCTAACATATTCTTAAACACATGCACAGCCCTTGTAAAAACAGACTTTTCCTTTGAGTGTCACTGTTTGCTTATGAAGCCATCCCACCTCTGGAGGTATTTAAGCGATACATTCAGCAAGAGACACCCTTTAAGCATGTTATTGGGCACTTGGACAGAAATCCTGGCTTGTTATTTTAGTGACTTCTTTAAAAAAAATGTGTGCTATACTAATATTCCTGGGATTGTAATTCCTATATTTGTGGATTATGTTAGGCTCAATCTTTAATTTAGAGGGTCCAGGTAAAAACAACAAAGATTCTGTCCTGCAAGTTTTGATTCTTGGTATCTCCTCTATGGCAATTAAATGTCCAGGGACAACAGGACAAAGTTTGCTGTTTGAGACGAGGATAAAATATTTATGCAAAGCTAGTCAGCCTTCATTCTGCAAGGCAAAGTTGGCCTCTAATTAGTCTGTACAGACCCTAAGCTAGCTCAAGCAACACAAAATATCTTTAAATAGTTTGTTACAGTACCTGAAAGGTGCTAATCAAGCATTCCCTATAAGGTTGAAAGAACTTTGGGGAAAAGCTGTTTAACTGGAGAAGTTATACACTCTGAAGTTGAAACATAAGCCCTCTCTATCTTGAGGGGAGCCGTGGCAAGGTTTTGGATAATACTGTTCCTTCAGTCACTGTGACTGTCCATGCTGTGATGGGGGGAAAAAAATAAATTCTCCCAAAGCACTGACTTAATGCTGAGTCACCTAAATGCTGCACATCCTCATCTTTGCTGCCAATATTTCTCTTTTACTTCCTTAATTTCTTTTCTTTTATCTTGTTTCTAAAGAATTTGACTACAAAATCACACTGCACTATGCAAATGAATAGCAATGTGAGTCTTGTGTAGCTTTCTTTTTGTTGTTTGGATTCCTTCCTACTCATTTGTTGTAGTATTTTTGTAGTGGTTGTAGTTGAAGTGAATTATTTTTTCAACTGTTGAAGTTACAATTTTATGTGTAAAATCTGCTTTAAATGTTGTTGAAGGCCTAGAACAGCCAGCTATTTAGTCTGGGGGCTGTTAGTCCACTACTGGGTAGTAGGGATTTTAATTTCCTATCATTCTGTGCAAGGATAAAGTTGGTGAAATAAAAGCTAGAGAAAAGTCTTTGTAGCTTATTTATAAATTCCCTTCTTATCCTGCATCTCTGCTTGGGACTGCTCACGTGAGTAAAGCCATGCGTGTGTTTGTGCTTGCAGGTTTAGGACTGTTGAATGTGTGAGAACCATAAAACAAGGAAAAGGCAATACAGACAACTTGTGATGTTGAATACTTCACATTTGAATATTGAATGTTGAATAATTCACATTTGATATGAAGAAATGGAGAGAAAATTGTGTGCAAGAGAAAATACTGCACACACGTGAGCGATAGTAAGGGAATGTTGTCATTTGTCAGCTGATCCATGTTGATGGTTTGTGTGTATGCTGTTAGCTTGTGGCAGATGTGAATTAGCTGGCTTAGCCCTTGAGAGCCACTTGAGGCTTCTTCACTGTAGACTAAGCAAACCCATATTACTTAGTATGTGCTACAGGCAAAGAGAGTGAAGATGGATAGTTAGTGCAGAGCAGCTGATGAAGTACGGTAATTTATTATTACATGGTAACTTGTACGTGTGTTTGAGTCTTCATACAACAGAGTAATGTCAAGCAAGCTGTCTTCAGGAGTTTTGTGTTCATGGCCACTCAAACTGAAAAATTTGCAGGCAGCAAGAAAGGGATGTCCTTAGACAAAGCAGAACCAACTTCTTCCTCTCCCTGTGGATGAGCTATGTTTAACCAGTCTCTGGAAGGGTTGTTTTGCTCTTCTGTGACCTTACTTTTGGATACAAAAACTTACCCAGATCTGCCAGTTAGTGTTGGAGCATCCTAAGGAGCAGGAGAGCCCTGCTGCTCTTAGTGTACAGCACACTTGGTCCAAAGGCTCTTGTCATCTCTACTGTGTTCTTCTGTCCTTCAAGGGCACCTGACTGACAGTGAGTGCAATCAGAGGCATGTTTCCAAAAAGAGCTCACTGTCAGAACGCAAGAGGAGTTCTAGCCGATCTCGACGAAAAGGAGACGAGGCTCAGTCATCAGGATACCATAGTGAAGGCAAGAGATGTTATTTTATTTTAAATAATGATGTGTCTTTCTGCATGTTTTAAAAATCCTTAGTGTGTAGATGTTTCTTCCTTTGTTTTATTCATCTTTGTTTGTATTCTGTCCTGTCTCTGCTGTTTGCGGGCTTTTTTGTTATTGTGGTGGTATGTTGGGGTTTTTTTGGGGGTGTGTGGAGACAGGGGGGTGTTGGGCTTTTTTTGTTTCGGTTTTTTTTTTTTTTACTTTTCAAAGTCTGCTTGGAGATTCCAGAAGTAAGGCTACTAGTTTAATATGAAGTTATTTTTGTGACTTTTACTGTCCCTCTAAACTGCAGGAGAAACCTTGAAGGAGAAACAAGCCCCCAGAACTGCCCCCAAACCATCCAGCAGCACCAGCAGGCTGAGGGAATTTAAAGAGACAGTGAGCAATATGATCCACAGCAGACCACAGCAGATTTCTCAAACCATCCAGAATTCTCCTCGTGGAGGGAGTAGTGTGGATCAGGCAGAAGCACGACCATCAAAAAGCCTGTCTTCACACTCTCGAGACTGGGAAGTGGAGAGTACCAGTAGCGAGTCTAAATCCAGTTCATCTAGCAAGTACCGGCCAACATGGAGACCCAAAAGAGAGTCTTTGAATATAGACAGCATCTTCAGTAAAGACAAGAGGAAGCATTGTGGCTACACTCAGCTTAGCCCGTTCTCTGAAGAGGCAGGTAAGAGTTTGAAAAGAAAGATTTATTTCAAAATGTGTAGAACTTGGAATTCTCCACTATATATCTTTGTTTAAATGAGGAAAGTGAAATTTTGATGTGACATTTAGGTCAGTGGTGAGTCATGTCCTTCAAGGCTGTTTTCTGCGTGGTTATTCATGTTGCTTGTGTGATCCTTCTGTTTGCTTCGTGTGCTGAATTTCATACATAAGGAAAATAGTAAGAGAAATGTTACCATCTGCCCTGCTTAAATGGACACAGGACTAGACTACCAAGTACCTGGAGGTTTGTCCCTTGGAATGACCTTTTTTATTGGTCTGTTTTTTAACTGTGGCTCATTGTGGTATTTTTGCATAAAGGCTCAGACTATTGTGTGGCAAGCATTTTGTGTATCAGTGCTGGGTTGTGGTGAGGATAAGAGCCTGGCAGGCAGTGATGATTTGTATTGGGCTGCTGTACATCGTAGCAGCTATGCAGCTTGCACCTAGATACTTTATGTTCAGCTTTTCTGGTTTGGAAGGTAATAAAAACTGTAAAAGGTGTGGAGAGCAGATGTCTACCAGTTTCTGCGTTTTATGCTGTTACACTACTTGTATTGTTGTACTCCTGTTCTGGAGTGCTTAAAGGACAGTGTGCAGATGAGAAGGAAGAGGTTTGTGTGACTAGCAGTAGAGTTGTAGTTAGTGAGGATGCTGTTGCTGACCAACTAGAAGGAGCTAATGGTTGAAAATAATTTGAAGCATAAAAATATGTGTAGGGAGGAAGTGAGAACACAGCTGTAGGGAAGGAACCAAGAGAAGCAAACATGAGGCAAGTGGGAAGATAGTGAAATCAGTAAGGAAGAGTTAAAAAGTAAACATTTCTGTCCTCTATGAACTAATGTTACATAAAACTCATCAAATTGTAAGTGGCAAAATAAACAATGTAAAAAGTGCAGTAGGTGGAAGTAGATATAACAGAGTACAAAAAGAAATATAAACTGGCAATACAGTTGGCTATACACTGAAATGGTCTAGTACAAATACAAATTGTTATGGAGAGGAAGGGTTTTCTTTCTGGATTTGATTGTTACCTGGGGAGGAGTATGACAAGTTATACTAAAGCAGAGAGATGAAATAATACAATTTTGAATAGATTATTATTTAATATTACTAGAAATGCTATAAAATTATTGGCTTGGGTTATTTTCTGCTTAATTTTACTAGTTTTACACTAAATTAAAGGCACTGTTTCTGGTTTAAGCAATGCTGAGAAGGTAAAATGTATAGATGATTTGCTGCTATTGAAACCTGGATCATCTACCAAGCTATGTATTTCTCCTCTTGACAGGTAAAGAGCTAATTGAGAATGAAGTGAAGGAACATACTGTTCAAGAAACAAGGTCAAGCCAGTCAAATGTCAGGTACAAACGTAGTGTGCTAGGCCGGGGCACCCAGCATCATATGGTGGATCAACATCCTCATCTAATACAGAGGATGGAGTCTGGCTATGAAAGCAGTGAACGTAACAGCAACAGCCCAGTTAGTCTGGACATGCCATTGTCTGAAAGCTCGAGCACCCACAGGTAGATACATTTTAACAAACTTCAGTTTTGGAGTGATCAAAGTCTCATTTATTTATTTATTTGTTTATTCATCTTTAGTGGTTACATAATGGTTTAGAATGGTTCTTGAAAAGTTCAAAATGGCACTCCTAGCTTGTAATACTTTTTTTGTGGAATAGTGGGAAAATGGAAGGTAAATAAGAATCTGAGTGAATGTAGTTCTTTGTCAGCATATTGATAGCTTAGTTCTAGTAGGAAGGAAAAGAAACAGGATTCACTTGAATGAAAAATAGTTGTGCCTATAGTCCGTGATTCAAAAACTCCACAGAACTATCAAACTTTACTTGTCCTTTTAACAGGTCATAGACCTTTTTATTTCAGGTCTGTATAGAAGTCTTCTATAGAAATATTTGATATTTTTGGTTTGAGACATTCACTGAAGTCTTGCACAACACTTGCAATATTTATATGCAAAAATAAATAGGCAGCACAATGTGTTTCTTTTGGCTTGGAAAGCTTCAGGGTAATCACAAACTGAGAGTGTTTACTTCCAGAGTAGTAGATTTTTCAGCCATGAGAATCTGTTGAGAACAGCTATCAGAGCTGTTTTAATGTGCAGTGCATACTCTTACAGAAGAGAATTATTGTCCTCCCCTGTTTCTCCCAAGATCATCTTCTGGTACACCTTTTTAAATGAAATTAAATGGAAGTGAATATTGGTGATGATTAAAAGAAGACCAAAAAAAGTAAGATATAATTTCCCATGGGGATTAGTAAAATTACAAATTGTAATTGCTTTCTTCTTGGAGGGACGTTCATATGAAGCGAGCAGGTGGATTGGTTCCTGCCTGGCGTAACATCCCAAAATCTCACAGTAGCAGCATCTTGGAAGTGGAGTCTACTTCATCAGTTGGGAGCTGGGCAAACAACCCACACACCATTGGAAATGGTAAGATATGCTTCCTCATTAGCAGTGGTTTTGCCAGGTAAAGTGTTTTTTACTTTTTGGATATTTATCTTCACAGTGAAGAAAGGGAAAGGAAACATAGAGGAACCTAACACAGTTTTACAAGATGTAACTTAATGAGGTTTTCCAAAAAGGGTTACCAAAAAATTTCTTGAAATATTTCTTTTATCATGTTGCTCTGGTAGCTTTTTTGAGTGTTGACTTAACCAGTGAAGTAATTTATCCTTTTCTTTCCCATAACTCAGTGATCTGCCATCTGTGGAAAATATCTTCACAGGGATAACTTGTACTAACTTAGAAGGATTGACAAGTCCTGAAAAGAAGCTCGTAATGCAAGACAAAATTGTCAGAAATGAGAATGAATGTTTATAAGATGCTTGGGCTAAGTCTGAGATTTTCTGCACATTTTTTCCTATTTTTTCATACTGAGCAAATACTTTATTCCAGAAAATGTCTGGTCAAGGGAGAGATACTTTTTGAATATAGGTCAAACTTGAAGCGAGAATGATGACCAACTGATTTCTGCTGTGTTGACTAGGATATTGATATGCTTTATTTTCCTCCCATTTTCATCTACTTATGCAGTTAGTTGAAAAGCATCTCAGTTGGAATCCATTTTATTTAATAAAGCTAATGATGTGGTTAATTTGACATGGAATTTACGAATGATAAGCACATTAAGAAGCCTCAAGATTTCAGTATAAGCTTAGGGTTATCTCTTGCAGTGATTCTCTCTGTTCCATTTGCTGTTTCTTGGGTCAGTGAATCCAGGGAATGATGGGTTGGGTTGCAAAGGAGCTTGAAGCAATACTGCAGCATTTCTGCCAGTCACTGACACAGAGAAAGCAACTGGAAATCAAATTATTTGGGTAGGATTTTAAAGCAGAATTTAACAAAGCAAAATTTGTGGTCTGAAATTCTGCTGTCTTTGGTCAGTCTGTTACTTTCTAATGTTAATTGTATTCTCTGCTAATATTTCTTTGCCTTTTAAGGGACAGTTTAAAAGTTTTCACTATAAAAACATATTTCTTTGTGATTGTTTTTGGGTTTTGGGTTGTTGGTTTTGTTTTTTTTTGGAAGGTGGGGAGATGTTTGTCCCTTTAAAGAGTGAGCTGGATGAACTGCAAGAGGAGGTGGCAAGGAGAGCACGTGAACAAGAGCTACGCAGAAAAAGAGAAAAGGAAATGGAGGCAGCAATGGGCTTTAATCCCCGTCCCAGCAGGTTCATGGATCTAGATGAACTGCAGAATCAGGGTAACTTTTTGAATGCAGTATGCTTTGCAAGATTGTAATGCTGAAGTTTTTTGAACCTTATTTCCTATTGTGTGTGTCTCTTTCTCTCTCTCCATTACAATTTTCCACTTCAGTTAAAGGCCATCAATTTCAGACCTGTAGAATGCAAAAAGAAAAAAAGGTTGTTTTCTCCTGAGAAGGAATTTAGTCAAAATACCAAACACCAAGTAATACATAAGTATTCTTAATATATCTGCACCTTTCAATTTTTATGTGGTGATAAAAAACACTACTAGTATTGATATCTAGATTTACTTAAAAGGCTTCAACCAGTGTCTTGCAATGAGCAGGGCTGTTTGTACCTTTCAGGTGTCTCAGGTTCACCTGCAGCACAGCTTGACCATTTGTGCCATTGTTCTGTTTCTGGTAGCATCACTGCCCTAAGCAGTTCTGCTTGTTTCTTCCCATGTATTTTACAGTCTTTTCTCCCTGCCCTTCTGTGCAGCCACAGCACAGAAGTATGAGCAGGTACTGTGGTAGACTTAAGCTGTATTTAATATTGAAAATCTGAGCTGGGTTTAGCTTGCATATATTTTCCAAGGAAAAAGAACTGGAAGCAGCAAGTCAGCCAAATACTAGGTTAGAATGTCTTTTCCATGACTCATGTTTCTGACAGGGAATGGCAATAGAGAAGGTGTAATTAGAAGGATGGAGCTGCAGCAGAAGGAACTTGGTGACAGGATTCACATGTAGTAACTTTGTTTTAACCTTCAATCTCTGTCAGCCAGTAAGGGGAGTCAGAAGGTGGGATGAAGTGCACTGATAAAGCAAAAGCAAAACCTGATAAAACATGTAGTTTGCTGCTACAGGACAGAGAGGAAGAAGAGGGACACCCCGTGGCATTGTCAGCTCTGGGTACGATACAGCCAGTGCTCTGCAGCCATTCCAATGATTCCAGCTGCCAAGATGTCACTGTACTAATGGCAGCTGAAAAATCTGATCTTGAGGTGAATGTCTGACACAGGGGATGTTTCTATAATTTGTGCTATCAGTGAGCTGTGGTTATCCTTTATAGTCCTGCTGTGGCCTGGTGGAAAAATTCTCATGTGCCAGAGTACTAGACTTTTTTTTTTAAATTAGTATTAGTGGTTAGTGTTTACTTTTGTAACATAAAAATTGAAAAGTAAACCTCTGTTATCTTCTCTGCTTCTCCAGCCCAAAAGAAAAGAGCATATTCTCCCAGATATCACCACACTTTGATCTCTTGTATTAGTCAGTAGAAACAAAAATTGCTTAGCTTTCCCTTGTTCAAAAGAAAGTAAACTAGAATAATGCTTAATCAAAAAAGACCAGTAGAACATTTAAGGAGTTTACAGGCATTGACTTAAGACCAGAGGAAGCTTTTGTTTATACCTTTTAAGCCTTTCCCCACCCCAAAGATGTAATAGCTTAACATTAACAGACTGCCTGACTGCCTGGAAGGCTTGCTTGTACAAAGAACTGTGGAACACATGTGACTCATTTTCCCTCAAGTAAAATGCTAAATTCATGCAAAGAAAGCTAACTTTAGTGTACTGGCCTTGATTACAAAAATGAAGTAGCCTTGATTTTGAAACTGAATGTGCTGCTTGATTAACTCACTGCTCTAACAACTCTCACTTTTCTCTGCAGTACTTCTTACGAGCTCTTTGCTTTTCTGGTATAAGAGAGGTTGTGTTTGTATCTGTGCACAATGATGTTGGGGAGCAGACCAGGCTGTAGCATATGCTGCGCAAGTTGAGAAAGCACTCACAGAATCCTACGTCCAGGGATCATTGAGTCCAACCCCCCTGCCAAAGCAGGTTCCTTAGGAAAGATCATAACTTACTGTTGGCTGATAAAGATACTCAACCATGTTCTTGACCACAATGACAAAGACATTCCATTAAAAAAACCCACCCCTATGAAAATGAAGCATCAGGGTTTTTTTTGTTTTCCACAGCCTCATTTGAATGTATACATTTCAGTGCATAACTTGTGACTCCAGATTGTTTGGGCGTTTCCTGCTCTCTGGAGGAAATGATGGATGGGGTATGCTGATGCCAGAATATGGTGTTTCATCTTTCTCTTGTGTCCAAGGATGATGTATCCTTCCCTTAGCCAACATTTCTCTAAATTGCTGGAAAAAACGCTTGACAGTTGTCCCTTTTTTCTTGGCTTCTTTACACTTGTGTTTTTCCTTCTAAAGCTGCAAGACAAAGTTTTCATATCCGTATGTCTCTTTCAGTCACTGAGTTGTATGCACTGAACACGCATTTGTAGGATTATTTTGTTCAGGCATATACTTCAGCCTGAGTTTTGTTCCCCAGACATGACAGTTGTTTCATTTTGGGTTGTTTTGTGTGGAAGTAATTGGATGGCCAAAGAGACAGATGACTTTTGGCAGGGAACTTAAGATAGCATACAAGGAAAGTCCTGATCTGCTAGATTTCTTTTACTGATACTTTTGCGTCAGATTTAATTCTAAATTTAGATTAATTCCTACTTGACAGAAGTCATCTGAACCAACTGCATACGTCCAGACCATCTTTTGGACTGATTTAGACTTTTAAAAGTAATCTAATCAGCCAGTACAACTCTTTTGAAGTAAATACAGCTTGTAGAAAAAAATCAGTTTTGTATTGTTTTCCTATATGCATGTCAAGCATCAGGGTGTCCAAGGTGAACTTCTGCTTAGGGGAGGTTAGGTGATGCAGTCTGGGATACGCGCAGCCTCTGCAAGACTCCGTCTATGGAAGAATTTGGCAGTCACGAATGGGAGGAGGGTAAGTGAGGGTTCTGCACTGAACAAAACCCAAATGAAGGGTGCTGCCCGTTGCAGGGAGGAGTGATGGCTTTGAGAAGTCGATGCAGGAAGCAGACTCAATCTTTGAAGAGTCGCTGAATCAAGAGCAGAAGGGAGATTGTGCTGCAGCTTTGGTGCTCTGTAACGAAGCTATATGTAAGTAACTCTAACCGCCTGAGCTATTGCGCTTTTGACGGTTTACTAATATTGTAGAAAAAAATCTGAAACATCAAATCGTGTTGAATGGCCAGGTAGAAATATGGGGATACAGCTGGCCTGTAGGAACGTGCAGGGAGACAGAACCTTATTTCCCAGCATTCCCCTTTCGAGTTTTAGTCCTATTCCTCTTCATCTGTGTTTTTCATGTTTGCACCCATTTTTGTTCTCTCCAGCGTTGTGGCAGTAACAGTACTGGGGTGCCGATGTGCCCTTTTTGGTGCTAAATGTTGTATTTCAGCAAGCACCTGGTAGGTGGCTCCTTCTGCCACTTGGTCCTCAATTATTTTTCCCAATCTGCAGACCAAATTACAAAGGGCATTAAACTCCCCTGTTTCTTGTGGAGGGTGTAGCAATAGGAAGCAAACAGTAGCTCACTCTGGAGACTTCTGGATTAACAGAAATGAGCTATGCTGTACCTGATTTCCATGAAGAAAAAAAAACCCATTAGGACATAGACGGGCTTAAATGCATTGTGACCTTTGAGAATGTGTGCTATGTGATTTCATTTTATTTTCGGTCTTTTCTCCATTATGACTGGCTGGCTGTCTCACTCCATGCTCCTCTCTGTCTGTATAGAATGGCTGCAGGCAGAGTGGGTAGCTCCTGTGCATTTGCATTTAGCAGTTGGCTCTGACGGACTGCGGAGCAAGGGACACAGCATCTGGCTGTGTGAGAGTTCTCTTAGCTTCCGTTCCAGCAAGGTATATGCTGAAGCTCAAATCCCAGCTGGGTATTCCCTCACGTAAAGGGAGTCCCAGGTATGGAGGATACAGAGCAAGTGAGGGTAGATGACAGGATGCACCAATGTGGTAGGGTTGGAAAGAGCCTGTGTGAAGGGGATGAGAAATTGGGCTAAAACATGGATAATTTTTTTTTTTTTTACTTTATTTTGGTTTAGTTTCAATTACTGTTTGACACCTTGCTAAGCTGAATGTGCATTAATGGAAACAGTAGCATCCTTGTGAATTCTTTTGTGGCAGTATTTGCATGGTCCATGTTTTATGTTTGTGCTGCATCTTTTTCTTTTTTCTTTCAATTTTATTCCTTTTTTCTGTTTGTTTTCTGCTATGTTTTCTTTTGCATTTTAGCTAAACTAAGACTTGCCATGCATGATGCCAGCGCTAGCACTCACAGCAGAGCCCTAGTCGATAAGAAGCTGCAAATCAGTATCCGAAAAGCCCGGAGCCTCCAGGATCGTATGCAGCACCAACAGCCATCGCAGCCGCTGCCGCCGCCAACCTGCCACCCACCACAGGGCGGCACCGTGGCCCAGTCTACAAGGTAGTCCCAAGTGTATCACCTAGACCCAGATCTGAGCTGCATCTGTGAGCAGTGCAGTCTGGAAAGAAATAGCAAACTATATTTATCTATATATTCATTCCCCTGGATAGTCCAAATCATACAGTGTTACTCCTTTACTACTTTAGGCTAAATCCTTTTGTGAGATGGTCAAGTATCCTCCTTTTCTTCCCCCCACCCCTCCATCTTTATAGAATAGTTCAACGTGCATGTGTTTAAAATGTGGTCTGTGACAGAATTGTAGCAGTCAGTGGCTGGCAACATCGATATTTTATGCACCAAGGGGAAGAATGCAAGAGACAATAAGCTGGCTAAAAAGGGGGTGGTTCAGATGAAATGTGCAACTACTTACAATCAGCAACAGTTTTGGGACTCAGTAAAAGTGTGTCCTACAGGAAAGATCTTGCTGTTACTGCTTTTATGTTGGGAGCAGCAACCAGCTTGTTCTAGTGCTCAGTGATTTGAAGAGTGTCAAGTACATTTATCTTTTCTTTCTGGTTAACTTCTGTAGTAGTGCACTGGTACAACTCTTGGACCCAGATCCTGATCCTGTCACCTTGACTACTTTCCCTGATGCTATATCATTCTTCATTTTCTTTCTGTGCATCCCAGCATCCTGTAGCCTGGCTTAGCAGCCTCTTCAGTGTCTCTTCATGATTCTTTCTTTCATACTGACTTCAGCATAATTAACTCTGCTGTAACTGATCCTTTCTTCCTACCCTCTTTAGCATGCAGCTTGATCTTTCTTTCTTCCCATGCCATTCCCTCCTAGTACTAGACCATCCCTATTGAATTTCTAGGCTGTTTCTTGAACTTACTTTTCTTCCCTCTCTCCTTGCTTACATGTTGTATTATTAGAAGTTTAGATGAAATATCAGACGAGAATACTCTTTCTTTTTTATTTTTGAAAATGCCACATACAGCTATACACTAAAACTCAGTTAATTTGCACACTTGCCAGGCTATAGTTCATAATGTTCTTTTCTTTTCCTGCAGTAGCTGAATTATATGTAATGAGGGCTGATCTCTTTGTCAATCAGGGGTCCGTTATATCCTCTTTTACAGGAGAAATGCAGAGCCCCAATTATGCATTTTGGCAGATTCTAAGACTATGAAAGAAAGGGACATCCTAAACCAATTTTGTTAATGCTGAACTTGCACACTGCTGCTCTGTGAAAAGAACATTACTTTTGCAAAAACTTGTATCTAACCAAATGTTAATATGGCAGCTAATGAAAAGAAATCTATTCATGGCCAGAGTTCTGTACTCTTGCTTTCACATAAATAATATTGTAGAGAGTGCAAAGTTTGCCATTACTCACAGACAAGGTCATTCTGTTCACAAAGCAACTAGGTCTTCATAATAACTTTCATTCTATGCAACTCAAGAGGGAAACAAAGCCATGATGTTGCAGTTTCCTTAAGTTCTCTGTAGCCTGTTGTTTTCTCACAGGCAGGTGGACTTGGTACTGTTTTTTCTGTCTGCATATTAAATTGCTAACTAAATGCAGAAAAATTCCAAGGACATCTATGACCAAAGGATGTAACTGCCTTGCATTGGTACATAAAAGAACAGAAGTGTCCTTAGAATACAAACTATTTTAAAAAAAATAAAATTCAAGGTAAATATCTAACACGTGTTAGAGAAGTATCTCAAAGATTAGATTAAAATTATGATAGAGATTTCAACCTTTTCCCAAGTCATTCTTCATGAAGCTGCCTGGAGAGAGGGGACCTTACTGAAATACTGTCAGTTCATGTTCAGGTCGCGAACATGTTCAAAGTATTTTCAAAAATATCTAACATGCTAATGTTGGAAATCGTTGTTTTGTTTTATGTAAATGCTATTTTTTTATTTTTACAGTTATCCCTACCCACAAGCTCAGTCTGCTGGTTAAAGTGACTAGGGTGCTGTAAATGAATGCTTTATATAGAGCCTAATTGTAGCAAAATAATCTTAAAAATATGATATGGGTTCAGTAGATCAGTTATAGTAGGAGTTCAAGATGAGAAGCAAAGAACCAACATGTATGTCTCTACTGAATTAATGCAAAGGCTTCATCAGAAAACAGTTAGCAGAGAAAAGCATGTTGAGGTATATGTCACCTCGTGCAAGTTGTGCACCCTAGGGATAAATGTAAGCAATGACTACTGCTAATCATTTACCCTTCTGTGTGTTTTAGTGAACAGACTGGCCCGCTCCAAGTACTGCTGAGCCAGGAGTTACCACTGGAACCCAACAAAGAAGTGGAATTTGGGTCCAGTTCTTTCTTCCACCCACCTGCTTCCTGCCATGAATTGCACTCATCATTATATCCAGAGTCTTCCTCCTTGCCCCCTTCCGAAAGCAATCCATGCAACAGGATCTCTCCAAACTTCCAGTCTGCTTCTGCTGATTTTCATGACCAAGTTCCCTCTTTTCCCTATAGGCAAGGGTTGGCAGAGAGATCTGCAAGAACTGAGAGTGATGCCCACCGTAGTGTGGAATTCGCTGACACCACAGCCACAGGGCCAAAAGACTATAGGGAATGCTGCAGTAGCAGCAAGTTAGAAGAGGTCCATAACATAATGCCTATTCTCACACCTCAGTACAAATCCAAGGCTAACACAGTAACCTCTGGGTCTTTGCCTACACTGTTTCCCTGTCCACATCCACCACAAGCAGCATCTCCTGAAAAGGACAGCCAACACAGTCCTTGTTCCAAACTTGCAAGCTCTCCAGTGCGGCCCAGCATTGATCACATAGGGGGCTGTCATGCAGTGACCCCTGCAACTTCATCCCCTACCCAGCAGTGCTCCTTGGATCCCTTGCAGAACACAAATAAGTACTCCAGAGCAAACAGCCATGAGATTTTATTCCCCTCACAGGATGAATATGGCACAGCAGGAGGTTGCAGATCTGAGGCTTTTAGTACAAAGGGACATGTTCGCTCCTTGGCAGAGCAGTTTCAGAAAATGCATGCAGTCTCCCAGAGAAAAGGTACTCATGAAAAAGGCTGGATTGCTGCAGTGTGTCAGGATGAGAAGTCTCCAAAATTAACACACAAACCTTTCATCAATCCTTCATCTTCTGGTTACAGACAGCTGATTCATCAAAAACAAGAGAACAAAAACCAGTCTTCTGAAAAATTACACTCAACTGTGGATATTAGGGATGGGGTAGTTTCTTTGGAGGGTTTTAGTGCCCAACATGTTGCTTCTAAGAGTATTGGTTCTCACGGTGAAGAGCTGTGTAGAAGAGGTGGACAGAATGTAGCAGACCCTGCACCCTACCTGGAAAGGCACTGTCATGATGGAGGAATGAAACAGGTGGATGATGGAGCTACTAGTAGCATGGTTGCCTCTATGCCTGTGGACTGTTGGGTGGATAATGTTACTAGGTATTACAGTTCTCAGAAGGCTAATAAGAATACTGAATGGCTTCCTGTACCTGGGAGGAGTCCACCCCTTTCTGATCAGAGAGCAGTTGGAGATGACTTGAGCAGGATCCCAGTACATCTGCATCCACAGTGGAATCAAGACACAGAACAGGAGCTCTCAGAACTGGAAGCCCTCTATCAGACTAGTCTGCAGGCATCTCAGGCCACTAGGCCCTTTTTGGGAAGACAGGACAGTGCTAGGTATCCATTTGACCAATCAGGTAAGAATGATGCAGCTGTTTTTCTTGGTTGACCTGCTATGTACTCCAATATAGGTGAAGGTACGTTTTCCAGTCAATTTAGTTAAACGGGCGTGAATTGGCGCACAGATGCAGAAGGATTCAGGCTGTGGACTCTGAAAACATTCTGACTATGTAGGTAGAGCAGCAGTGTGGTAGCACTGCCTGGGGAGGCTGTGGAGTAGCTGTTGATCTTGGCAAACAGAGAGCAGTATCTGTTAGTAACATAGGAATCAACTGATTCCTCTTTTAAAGAGGGAGCTAGCTGCTTAGGTCAGGCTGCTGAATTTTGCTGTTTGAGTGTCCTATATCGCTGCTGGAATTTATAGAATTGTTTCTATGCCTGAAGTTAATGTTCTCCACACTTGTGAATTTTAACTGATTGTGTTGTATTTGAGGATTTAGCCTGTACCTGATTGAGGGGAATAACTTAAAAGTGTTGCCAGATCTATGAGAGTTGAACTTGTATTTGCTAAGGACTACTGCTTTAAGTTCTCAAAAATTACTTGTGAAAGCAGCACTTGGGGGCACATGATCTGCACTAAAATCCTTGAGACCTTGTGAATTATTTGGTGCCAAAAGCAAAGGAAGAGGTTCTGTTGCTGTTGGTGAGAACATCCAGCTGTTGCTGGAGACTTTCAATTAGAGTCTGATGACAGCAGGCTGGTTCCACTTAAGCTGATCTAATCTCCTGCCTGAGATAGGGCAGCACTGATTCTCTGCATAGCGCAACTGAAGCAAATTTCTTTATGATCCATGTCATAGCATTAGAACTATGAATTTCTGGTCTAATACAAAGCAGCCTGAAACTCGGTGAGTACCAAGAGAGATTATGTGTATGTGATAAATATTTCGATATGTACAGCAGAGAGGTTTTCCCCTGCCTGGACCCATGGCAGTGGAGCCTCCATCATTCCTGACAAATCAAGCCTGGCTGTGACCAGAGTTAATACTGCAGTAAACCCTTGAACAGGTTTTTGTTTGACAGCTTGGATTTTCTAGGAAATTCTCATCTTGCACTCTGCTGGCAGACCAGACAACACATCTGAAGGTGGCCATTTCCTGTTTGTCCTTTGGTTTTCTTTCAGAGTTAGGCAAGATCTGACCTCACAACCTTGCAGACACTCTCTTGCATGGTCTTGAATCACAAGGTCTTATGTGTTCCTACATAACATACTGATTTTTGGAAGTTCTTTCTGGAAATCTAACAGGATACAGCCCAATTGCTTTAGTGTTAGCTGGAACTTTAGAGTTCTGTCATCAAGTGCCTTGTTTCTTAGGCTGACACTTTTCTTGCCTGTTTTCCCACTACATATGGGAGATGTGAGATAAGATACTCTTGTAAAGTGAGTATCTATTTATCTTGTGTTTGAGATCTTTACTTCTGGTTCGCTGTGACGTTCAGATGTTTCTTCTCAAGTTCTGCAAATTCTACATAAATCCAAAAAGTGTGAAAGTGTGCATCTACTGTGGTGAAAAATCACCTGTGGTGAAAAATCACCTGAGTGGGTCTAGGACACCTCTTTCTCACTTGTAGCTTGGATTAGTTACTCATTTATAAATGCAGTTTAAGCTTTCTACCTTGTATCAGCTGGTTTTGTCAGACCTTTCCATTGAGAATCACGGTGAAGATGCCTCTGTTTCATTACTGGAGCTTTACAACAGAGAATAACAGATCCTCCAAATGTCACCTCAGTGCAGAAAATGTGTTGCTATCAGCACATCGACTTTCTTCATTTATAGAGAGATTCCCTGTGACTATTTTCTTCAGGCCACTGTTCTGCCTGTCTATTCCATTAGAAATTGTAGGATTATAAAGGTTGGTGGGGATGACACTGAAATGAAGTAACTGTAGCAAACCTAGTTAAAAATAACACTTAATATTTAACCAGCACAGTAGATGGCTGACAAACTGGCATTGGGTGAGAACAAGCAGGTGAATGTGTGGGGAACATAAAGCTTTTTTTATCCCAAGTTAACTTTAGGTAACTTGTTCCTGGTAGTTGATTTCCAGACCCTTTACGTCCTTTGAACTATCTCACCTCTGTATAAAGTATCAGTGTTGTAGTTTAATGACTTATCTCTTAAATAGTTCAATTAACTGCTGCACAGCAGCCTGCAAACAGGCAAGTGAAGCAGACATGAGTATGCTGATAAACTGTCTCCCCTTAAAATGTTGGGATTTAGCTTATGTATTAATGATCAGAGGATATTTGGTGACTTCTCCTGTGTGTCTAGTCAGTCTGTCTTTGCCAGAATCAGATGTAAGATAGTCAGAAATGTACCACACTGTGCATTCAGGTGTTGAATTTACCAGAGCATTTTGATTCCCAGTCTCTGCGAACCTGAACGTGAGGACGCTGCATGCTGTGGCTGGCATGGGTCTCTCGAAAACCCCAACAGCAGAGATCGAGCGCAGTCTGTGTGGATCCACTGTCTCTTCTGTCTCCAAGGTAACATTTTTTACTTGAGATGTCCTAGAGAAGGAAGGGCTTGGCCAGTGCAGGTGAAAGAATTTATAGTAGGTGACGTGGAATATAAAATGAAAACAGTACTGGGGTCACTGATAGTAATGTTAGAGAGAATTTTAAGTGTGGTCTAGCTCAAGATCAATTAGCTAAAAAGTTAGTGACTCATGCTATGTGCAGTTTGCACATAAATTTTCTAAATTCTGTCCTGAGGAATGTATACCTGGAAACTTTAAGATCTAGTCTCTTTGAGCATGCTGACATGAACTGCCTTGCACCACAACTTAGGATAACTTCTACTTAATATCATCATTTGCAGGGGTGCAGACCTCTCTTTTTAACCATGTCACCACATATTTTGAAAGGAAGCAGATGATTTGTATCTACCACAGTTGGTAGTTTGTGACCTCAGAGTATATATACTACTTCCCTACTCATTAAAGGGATCTTAAGGGTCTTGCTTATATAGAAAAGAGGAAAAGAAAAAAAGGAATAAACGTATTCCTTGCTAATGTAAGATAAACAAGCTTCCAGGGCTCATCAGATAATCCTAGATGGGGTTTTTTTTTCGGTTTCAAAAATGCTGTGGTACTTTATTAGAAGATGTCTGTCCATTGCAGCCATGATTATCTCCACAGGGACAGCTATGCCTGTAGCAGCAGTCAGTCCTTCAAGTAGATTCATCCCAGTAGAGACTTTGTCCTGGCTTTAGATATTTATAAAAGAATGAATCTCACTTAGACAAATCAATCAGTGTATATTTACTAAAGAAAGAAAGGATTTAAGGAATACTGTTTTTAATCTCCAGATTCGTTTGCTTTAAGTTTTCAAGGTAGTGCATGCATTACTTTTTCCAAAAAAGAAAAGGTTATGGAGTTTCAATGAAGTAAAGTCTGCTAGATTTATATTGATCTTTTCCCTATAATTATTATACAAAATTGTTATTATAGAGAGTCTTTTCTGAAATGTGTGATGCTGTCTGCAGGTCACGTATACCAGAGGACATAGCAGGGAACCAGAAGAGGAGGAAATGTACAGTGCAGAGAATTTCCGTCGCATTGCTCGCAGTCTCAGTGGGACAGTCATCTCAAACAGAGAAGAGACCTTGGTCTCTTCTCACAGCTTTGTAAGTAGAATGCTGTGCAGCTTTCCAGAGAGCCATCATATGTGTTTAGGGTTGCTCCTTTCTCTGTCTGCATTTAGTAGTTAACAAACAAGACAGCAGACACCTGAACAGCAAGCTGTGTTGAAAGTTTGTCTTTAAGAATTTTTGTTCTCTTTCTGGAAGAAGAATGATCTTTTATTTAAGAAAGCTATCTTCTTCAGGAGTCATTGCAGTGCCTGTTGTAACTGGTAAGAATGTGACTTAATACTTAGCAGTGTACAAAGACATCCACTGTATTGTTTGGGGTTTTTTTTTCCAGTTGACATAAAGTATTTGCGAGAAAGCTTCCAATATACGTATGATTTTAAACAGACACCACTAGCTGTGAAAGATTAAACCATGTAGTGTTTTCACAGAGTAAAAGTAAGTGTAAAGGGGAGACCATTCAAAATAGTTACATACAGGAAGTAACTAAAAATAGGGAGATTGTTGGGTTTGGGGTTTTTTGGGTAACAGATTATTGTTGGCGTTCTGCAACATAGCCAGATATAATGTGAAGATCTGACTTGGATTGAAATTTTTGTCAACTCTGCATAAGTTTTTTGATTTGAAACTAGCTGCATAATAAGCGTGGAAGAGCCTTGGTTGCAAAATCAGTTATGTAGACAGGTTGGTCTGATTCTATTTTTCCTTCTGTGTACCATAATCTAAGAATATGTCACCTGAATGTTTTCTCCTCAGTGTGTTTTAGTTGATGGCTTTAACACATACCTGGAGGTGCTGGGTGAAGCCATTAAAAATCTCATGCTGTCCAACACCCTCCTCTGCTGAAGGTTTTATTCACACAACAGAAACAGCCCATAGGATGGCTGGCTGTCACCACTCAAGTTAGTCACTGGGCTCAAATCTCATGGTTTGTTTTCATGTTATTTAGCCATCCCTGCTTTGGGGTTGATACCCCCTAATAGAGGGAAGTGTTACATCACTGGGGAATACTTCAACCGCAACATATATACGTGGTCATAGTCTGAAGTCAGAGCTTTCAGTAGAGCCTGATAGAAAATACGAAGGAAGGATCAGCAGTACCTTTCTTTATTTCATGGTTTGTGTAGTGTGGCAGTTCCAGTGCTGACTGGCCTGCTGTTGTTCTGTGGATTCAGTTTATGAACTGAACCTCCACAAGTGGTTATTGGGTTTTTTGGCTTTTTCTCCTGGTATATTTTCCAGGCAAATACCCTCCTAAGTAGCCCGCCACTGCCTTGCTGGATCGATGTAGTTTTATGGGGTTTTTTTCACATACCAATGCATGTTTTTGTTCCAGTGAGTCATCCCTTTCCTTGAATCAACACCATCTTTGCTTGATTCAACCCAACGCAGTGTTTACTCAGCATTTTATGTTCTTTTCTTCTCCTTTGTCATTTTATAAAAGGAAGCACCAAATACGAGGAGAATGCCAGTGGACACCAGCCACCGTTCTTCCAGCTCCACTTCCCTTCCTTTCCCCCATGATCCTTCTGTGTTTCCCTTTGATCCCCAGCACAACCCAAACCAGGTGCAACACCTACCCCATGATGTACAGATGCCCAGCATGGTGGGCAAGGCACGTAGACCATCAGGTAATCACAGGATTTTCAGTCCTCCTTCATGATCAGAAATACTGCTGAAATAAAAACTCTTCAGATCTGGTCTTTCATAATGATGTTTCACCATCTGCCTGAATCCTTTCAGAAATCTGGAAGGGCAAATCATATTCTTTCACATTTGAGTCATTCTTTAAGTGGACATAACTAAAAGGGATTATCTTTGTATGAAGTCATGTTTCAAAATATCATGTTCACATTTTCGTGAGGTATTTTCTTCAGTGTAACAGTTATGTTAACACCCACCACCTTCTTGTTACTTATGAGAGTACTTCCACAAGCTACTTGTTCCAGCAAATCACACGTGTAATTGTGCAAATAGAAATAACTAATTCCTGCATGAGACTTGTTTTCCCTGTGACAGTCATGAAAACCATTTTAATTTACCAGCCTTGATATATTTTGTTGGGCTCTTCCTTGACACAAGGGCTATTAAAGAAATATGAAGTCTGTGGCAGCAGTTGTGGTAGGATAAGGAGGAAACATGGTGAGGAAAGTGAATGCTAGAAGGGGTGACAACTAGCTTTTATTCAGAACTGCATGTTAACCAATAACTGGATATACTAGTGATTTATTTTTTCTTCTGTCATCTGTTGGGCACAGATGAAAGTTCTGAGAGGATAAACCAAAAAATATAACTAAGCAATTTACTTTTTTTTCCCCCTTCCCAGGAGATCAAACGAACATCATCCAGAAACTTTTGGTTGTGCCTGACAGGGGTGAAGCTTTCCAAGGTGAAGACTACCCAGGTGTGGCACTGAGCTATGGGAGTCTTCCTTGTGCACCCAAAGGCACCCTCTCCCAGGGGCAAAAACCTCTTGTTAATCCACATTTAGGAGGTGGAGCATCAAGTGTCTCTGGCCATTGGCTGAACATGAGCTACGCTGCCAGGCAAACAGCCACGTTACCAGATAAACGAACAGCGCTCTGGGGGAAACATGCTGGTCAGTCAGGCAAGGGTTTACAGGAAGGCTTCCTCCAGCAGCCTTCGCAACATCAAACAGGTGGATCTTACGCCACTGGTTGCGGGCTACCAGCCAGCACAGGCTACAGCACTTTAAGAATACCACATGAGCCTTCTTGGGATCCCGGTGCCTCTCAAGGTTGTCCCGTGCCCCCTTCTTGCGTTAAGGCCCCAGGTCCAAGGAGAGTTGATATGCCCCCAGAAGAAGACTGGCGACAGAACACCTATACTTCTCAGCCTGGCAGAAGGCGAATGCTGCCAATGCATGTGGTGGATGGGACTTTTTCTTCTGCTTCAGAGGCACACAGAAATATGCTGACTCGAGCAGCAGCAGCTACTGGCACCATGCGAAATAATGGCTGGTGAGATTCCGTCTACTCCATGTGCCCTGATAAACTGCTCTGTGAACAGTCTTTTGCAGGTTGCCAGAGTGTGAATTACATGGAGACAGCGCACTCTTTCAATCAGTATCTGTGCCAGGTTTGTCTTAAAATGTAGCTATACAGTATGTGGAAACTAATTGCACTGTATTTCGTTTCTGACACTACTGAACTGCTGTCTGGATGGGGAATCTTGGTTATTGTCCTGGCCTCTCCTAGCGAAAGAGTGCTACAGGAATGGTAAGCTTCAGGGGCATTGGTTTACGGGTAAGTTCAGAAGTATGCACGTTTTGAAGGAAGATGGACACTTAGCAAAAGGACATTTTTAAGGACTCTTTCATGATATGTAGCTTGGGTAAATTCTCCACATTAAAAACCCAATCCTTTTGTTTTCCTCTCCTTCCTCTTCCCTGTTCCTTCCTAGGGGAAAAAACCTCACCCACCTTCCAGGTTCCAGTAAATCTGCACTTGGCAGGCTGACAGGTAGTAAAGCACATCCAGTTTTCAGAGTGCTGAGATCTCGGGCAGAGATCACAACTGTAGATGCTGCTGAGGAAGTGGTGGGGAGACCTTGTTCATCAGTAAACCATAATATTCCCCCACTTCCTTAAGGCAAACTAACAATGCTTCAAACAGAAAAGACTGTTAATGCTGCACGCTTAATTACACCAATGTAAACACAGAGTAAGTTTAACTATTTTAGTGTCAAACATACTTGCTTTTGTAAGTATTTTTCAAATAAATCTATGAAAATAGTTCTATTTACCTGTCTGTGTATGAGCTTTATTTGCTATTTGGCTTTGCTCATTCATTGGCCTGAAAATGCTGATTTATACACTAACAAACACAAGTGAGTTGTTTATACTGGTTCATTAATAACATTTATGTAATAAATACTTAGTTTGATTGGAGGAAACGTGTGATTTTTGTCCCTGGATTTGATGTGTTTCATCACTACTCTGTGCTTAACTTTCCCCTCGTAACGGACAGTAATTAACAGTGTCCTTTGAAAAGTATTTTCAGGCTTCCTTGCTGGAGGCAAGCTGAAGAATCTGTGCCAAGACAGTATTGTATGCAGGTAGGAGTCTTACACAAAGTCACGGGAAATGACTGATGTAGTGAGAAGTATCACTGAAGAGTTTGCACTCCCGTTCTTGCACATGCTTTCCGGTGTGGTGGAGGGTGCTGTTACCTGCTTGTCCTTAGAGTGGGAGCTGAGCTGCAACTCGTGGTTCTCGCCCAAGCAGTGGAAGGTCCGGGCTGCCCTCTAGTGCTCGGTACTCCTTGGTCGCCCGCTCTCCTGGTGCGTGGCGCCAGGTGAGGCTCTTCCGCCTCTTTTCATGTTTTGCACCTCAGCGGTTGATGGGATTTCGTCAGTGTTTGCTGTGAAGCCTGAGATTGTGTCTCGTTCATTGTAATAAATGTCACTTCTCAGTTTCTTGTTTCTAAATGATGTCTGTTATTGTTACAGTCTCACGTAACTCCGTCATGCTCACCCGTGTTTTACGTTAGGGATTATGTTGCTCGCTTCTTTGCACTCAAGTGCCCCTCTAGCTGTGATAACCAGAGCAAAGTGTTCTCTTCTTCCACCCTTCCTCTCCAGAAAATGGATTTTTTCACATAATGGTTTTGTCAGTTTAATAACATGAAACTTTCTACATTACTATTTTAAAAATTAATTTCCTAAATATAAAACAATATTTAGAAACAACTCTTTGATGAAACTTTCCCACCAGCTACAAAGTTGTTAGTCTCCCTGGATGTGTGTACGTGCCATGTCATAAGCAACTGCCAAGTTTCTAGCCATGGAAATGACGATTTTCAGAACAAAACAATGCTATTGGAGTAAAGGGACTCTGGACAGAAGCAGCCCTTGTTTGTTTTCAGCTTTTTTGTTCCCTTCAGAAATTGAAGAAAGTTACAGTATCCCCAGAATGCAAATGAGGATGCGGATCAGTGCTTGACACTTTGCTTGACTGCAGCTCTAAAGAAGATTTGGGTTGCAGAGTTGATGCTGAAGTTGTCTTTAACTCTGTTATCTAAAAAAAAAAAATCTGCCAAAATAAAGTACAAAGTCACCTCTTCAAGCATCAATATGGAGTATGAAATATTTGCAAATAAAATGTGTATGCTTAGGTTTAGTTTTATTTGTTTATTTAAATCCTAGCTATGGGGAAGGAAGAAGTACGCTTCAACAAACCTCTGCAGAATAATCCTGGGTTGATGCAGCTTGTTTTAATCATCGGTGGTATCCAGTGTTATAAAGGTAACTGTTGTTTTATCATAGTTCCCTCTACCAGGTTTCAAAACTGATTTGTAAATGAGCTGTGTATATCAGTTACTATGACATTTAACTCAGCCAGGGGCCTGAAAAGGAAGAGTTGGGGCATAACCTCTGAAACATCTCTGTGCCAGCTAGCATGCTAGTGTAGCGGACTGGAAGCAAATGGAAGTAGATTCAGCAGCGTTTAACATGGGAGGAAATGTGAAGCTGGAAAAATAATTTATCTGTAGCTTCTGCCTGCAAATCTTAGTGGGGTAAGTTAGTATCTACCTTGTAAATTATGTGACTAACTGCTAACTTGTCTCTTTGATAGTTACTGGATGCTTAAACCCTAGAAAAATCAATTATGTGTAAGTGTAATAGCTCATTAAAGTTCACTGTTGCCTATAAGAAGGGTGAGGAGGGAGCTTCCACAAGGAATTCAGCTAATTTGGAACAGTCATCTTAGAGTTTATAGAGTTTATAAGCTTTGATGGCTTTGATATAACATAATCAGGGCTTGCTTTCACTAGTTACAGAGTAGGTTAGTGGATGGAATTAAGTGAAATGCATCCCATAAACACTCAAATTTACTTTTAAAAATAATTTCAGTTCTCAAAACAAAAGTCTTATTCCCTGTATTTGTTTGATCTCTGATGGTGTTTGTAATAACCTGTTTAGACCCAGCTCTGTTAGGGGGCAAATAAGAGCAGTAATAGAGGAACATGCTGTTCTAGCAGGCACACATTTGTGTAAATAGAATTCTTGCGTATATGGAAAAGGAACAACCTAGCATGGTTCTTCCTCTTGAAGGCAGCAGACTTTGAGCACACTTTTTATGGAAATCCTTGTCAGATCTGCTGAGCAGCAGATCTGTTGAATAGAGCATGTGCTGGAGTGTCCAGCACCAGCAAGCTCACCCGAATGCACTCCGCTTTAGAGAAGTGAGCTACAAAAGTGCAAGGTAAGGGTCTTGCTTAAGCAAGGGCTGCTGCACCCACAATAACAGGCAGGGAATTTGGAAGAGGGAAGGAACTGTCTTACTGATGTTGCCCATGATTGCTAGCATTGCTGTAATCTGCTTAGCAGTGGTGGTTGGCATAGGGTGTATAAAGTGCAGGCAGGATTTCAGATATTTGGCAGTCATGCAGGTTTTGCATCTAATGTCATTTGGAGAGAGGGTCAGGGTAGGGGTGTGAGGAGGAGGAAAGAAAAAGGCGAGAACCTTTTTCAAGAGGTGGATTGGAATAGAAGGGAACAGAGATGAAGAAGCCAAATGGAAAGAGAAAGTGTACGTTATGTTACCTCTCTTCACTTGAATATGGTCTGTCTGAATTTTCTTCCTTTTAATGGATAGATTCCAGTGCAGAGAGGGTCCTCAACACCAGTCTGTCAACAGAAACTTTTGAGAAGGGAAAGGCTGACTGAGGTACAGGGCAAGTAATGTTTTTTATGGGAATCCTTTCCATCCTTGTTCTGAGATCCACCTTATGTGAAAAAAAGGTACCACTTGTGGCACCAGCTGGTCAAGAACTCACACTTCAAACACCCTGGAATCAACTGAACTAAAGTCAAAGGATTTGTAGAATCACAGACTGGTTTGGGTTGGAAGGCACCTCAAAGATCATCTAGTCCCAACCCCCTGCCATGAGTAGGGACACCCTCCACTAGCCCAGGTTGCCCAAAGCCCCATCCAATCTGGCCTTGAACACTGCCAGGGAGGGGGCAGCCACAGCTTCTCGGGGCAACCTGTGCCAGGGCCTCACTGCCCTCATAGGGAAGAATTTCTTCCTAATGTCTAATCTAAACCTACCCTCTTTCAGCTTGAAGCCATCACCCCTTGTCCTGTCACTACACTCTCAGAAACACTTAGGTGCCACTGATATATGTATAAATAGATATTGGGCAAACAGTGTAGGTTAAGTTTAGTATTTGTACCAGCTGGGCAAAGATAAAAATGTGCTTGGGTGTTACAAATACCTCACTTAAGTTGGATGTGTTCTGGAGTCTCCTATCACTGAGCTGTCTCCTGTTTAGCACGATGGGTGGCAAAAAGCAAACATGAGATTTTCATCCATCTGCTTGCTACCTGTAGCATTTTATTACTGCACAGACCAGAACCTTTTCAAACCTAGTCAGATACCTTCAGTGTTCCTTTTATGCTAGTTCTTCCACCATTACTAACAATTGCTAGTGGAATTACCTTCAGAAAATATTTTTAAAACAGCATGTTAATTTTTTCTATCCTTTTGCACTACTGCTGAAGTTATTTTCTGTCTGTGTCATTCTTGTAGCTCATTGAGGGATTTTCTAATCCTTTAAAACAACAAAAAGCCCACAACTTGGAAGTGTTTTTTAAAAATTTCTATTTGATTCATGGAAAAATACTAAGACCAGCTACACAGTCACTTCTTCAGAACACTGAAAATGTTTGCCAGCTTATTTGTGGAAGCAGATGCAAATGGATCGGTTCAGCTGAAGAAACCTCAACTTCCTTACTGGCACAAATAGAGTTGTTTTAGTATTCATTCTTGAGTGAGTAAGCACTGAATATACTTGTGAATAAGATCAAGTGCCTATTTGTAAACTAACTTATATTAGGTTATTGAAGGAGGGTCATCTTGAGCTTGGGGAGGCCCAGGCCCAGTTGATTCAACAGCCAATTGTAGGCTTGAGAAGCTTTCTGTGTGTATATATCACAAATCAAAATAATTTTAAATAGGAATACATGAGAAAAGTGAGTAAAATGAAGTGGCACTTTAGTAAGAAATCTAAGAATTGTGTCATATTGTTAAATTTTACCTTAACTTTTACTTATGCAGGAAAAATGATTTTGATGGCACTCTTAGGGTTATCTATCACTCCAGGGTGTTTTAGTCAAATTTACACCAGTAACTGTTCTGTGACTGCCAATTGAGGAAGCTCCAAGCCTGGGACTCTTGCTAATCAAAAAGAAAAAAAAAATCAAACTATTCAAGACTGTTAATTAGCTTAAAGCACATTAAAACACGAGTAAATTAACCTGCAGTGTTTTTATGTGTGTATATACACGCACATTATTGTAAACAGCTGAACATAACTGATTTACAAATCTTGACATACTGACCTTGAATTACTTGGCTGGAATGCTGCATATTAGGCTAATCTAGTATTTAATGAATGCCTATTTCTTCCTCATTTGTCTGACGAGGTGTTGGTTGTTTGATATAAAGATAGATACATATATAATTGTGTAACCTATCATAGCTTCTATGCTATTTGAAAAATCTCTGTGGTGTTTGCTGTGGAGCTACATGCTTTATTGCTTGAAAATAATTTATTTTAAAATTCCTGAAGTTCCGATACAGCATATTAAACTTCAGCTTTTTCAGAGTGACTTTTAAAAATTACAAATTGTCAATCATATGCAAGTGAACATTATACCATTGTCAGCTACAAGTTTGTGGAAATCAGGTATGTATTTTTAAGTACACTTAGGAAGAAATAACAGATTGTTCATGACCCTGTTCATGTACTAATTGTTTGTAATCGCACAAAATAATGTGTAAATGTATTTTCCATTTGCTTTTGGTAGTTTAGTCAGTTTCTCCAGATAGATAAAAAAACCCTTCAGCTGATGTTAACCATTTCAGTGCTGTAGACTCATTTTTGTGGCCTGCCCTTAGACTCTTAAAAGAAGCAATTTAATACAGTATTTATGACACCTTACTTAGCTGATAAGGGAGAGGAAGATATGTGCTGGGAGTCTCAACTGGTATTTCACGGTAAACTACTGATTTGAACGCACAAATATAATTCATTTGAAGATGTATACAGAGATGGTATGGACCAGCAAATAAATTTCTAACGTCTTCTCATAGCTTATGGGGAGATGAAAGCCCGCATCTCTCCAGTGCTTTTATAATTTTCTAGTTGTGTATGAAGTTTCTGGAACAAAATACATAGTAGAAAAGCTTTTAAATCTTTCTGGAATTATTTTAGGATATCTTTTTCTGCATTCACTTAACAATCAGTCTTGACCTCAGGTTTGCCCAGTTAGGGGGGTCACTTTCTTGTTCAACCCTTTAAGCTATCCAGTCCCAAAGGAATAGTTAATTCTTACTAATACTTGCTGGTGTTTGGTCTCAGCAACTTGGGAAAAGGATGCGGTGTGGTAGGTTGGAGGCATAGTTGTACCTCTACCATCTGGTAGTGATAGCACAGTGTGTTTGTGAGAAAAGAGTGCATGTACTCTGCACAGAGTTGTCCTATCTCCATCGTTTGTGTGTTTGCTCCCCACCCCCCATTTCCTTTAAAATTGCTTAATGGCATTTCTCTGATCTGTAGGACATTGTGTTCATGGATCAACATGCTTCATGAAAGTTTTAAAAATAAAATTCAGTTTTACCTCATAATTCCTGTTATTGAACAACAAGATTGCTGCTGTTTAATAAGGCCCTATATGTAGACCTGCTTACTTTGAATACTTTGTCAGTTAAGTCTCCTGCTTGTGGAGGCTCTAAGGAAACTAGAGAGAACGCAAAGGAGGGCAGCAAAAAGCAGAGTGAACTCAATTTTTAGAGTAGAGGTGACTGGATCATAGTCTATTAATATCATCAAGGTAGTAAGATAAATGAAGAGAGGGAATTGCTTGGTCTCAACGGTAGGAGAAAGAGCAATTGCTTAAGGCTAAGGAAGGAAAAGTTTGAACTAGAAAATAAGGGCGGGGGAAGGAATGCTTTAAGCAGAGCAAGTGAAGTGATGTTTTGAGGAACATAAGGCAAAGTTTGAGGTACTGTCACTCCAGAGGTGTGAGATTTAAATTAGAGATGTAGCTGGTAGGATTTGGTATGAGAAAGTCACCTAAAATTCTAGAATCAGGCAAAGTGACACAGGCTGGGTTGCCTTAGCCTGTTCTCTACAGCTGAGATGCGATGCAAAGAACAGATGTGGCCATGACTGGCGTTTAACATGTAGTCTGTACTTCCACAGCTTGTCCATAGAGGTTACCAGGGAATTGCGTGCAGAAAGAGTGTAACAGGATATAACTGTAATAGTCAAGTAGCTTGTAATTTATAGCAGCAATAATAATTTGATAATTTGCTTTTGTGTTTTTGTTTTTTCTTTTTAAGTCAGCGTGGCTTCTCAGTACTGGCTGACATTGGCAACTAGAGTATTGCAGTAATTTTGTGGTGCTGGATAAAATGGCTTAGGACCATGCTTTTGACCTTTCTGAATGATGCTGTTATGTAATGTTTTTTCCCCCATAAAGAAAACTGGCTTGGGAAAACAAACAAGGAAATCTTGCATCCTCTTAAAAGAAGGCTTTCAAGTATTCACATTGAAACTCAGTACAGCAGTATATCATAACGTATGTAAAATGTGGCCCGTTCTGAGGCGGCCTCACGTTTTATACCCACTGCAATGCCATTTCTGGCAATTCAGAAAAGACAATTTCAAGCAGTCACCAGTGAGAGTCAATGAATTGGAACAACCTCATAAAAGTTTTGTCTTCCTCATCTTATTCTCCTGCTCATAGCACATCTTCCCCTTTCAGACAGACCTGGTTTGTCTGCATGATTTGCTCTATGCATCTTCCTCTTGGGATCTGGAATATATCTCTCTCTCCTGTGATTCAATTTCCTTCTGAGAGTTTTCAGAAAGTCCTTGTTGTGTAATTGGCTGATTCTGGGACATTGCATTGTGCCAGTTTTAAAGATCTGTTGCTGTTAGAGTCAGAAGGGACTGTTCCGATCATCTGACCTCCTGCATGAGACGGTTAGAGAATTTCACATAGTCATTTTTATGTCTTAACTTCTGTCTGAAGGTTAGTAAATGGACCTTGTTGTCTGAGGTGACAATTTAGTAAAATACAGTTTCTACTGTACCTTGCAATACTGAGTCATGGGAGGTGTCAGAAAAGTCTAGATTCTAATGCAACCCCGTTTTGGTTTTGCACGGGTCTCCAGTGTGTGCAGCTGTGAGATGGGGCAAGAGGACAACAGGGATTATCTGCATCCCAAATGACTCTGTTTCCTGGGGTGTAGCAATAAGGTGGATTGGCTTGGTTATTCCATGTGCTTCTCTTGCTGAATAGTTTCTCGGTTTCAAAAGCAGTTGTTGAGAAAGCAACCCAGTGTTAGCTAATGGTTTGGAATATCCAATCAGAATAGGAATCAGGCTTTTAAAATTATTATTATTATTATTTAAATGACATATTAAAATCTGCAGAGTGGAATGGCCACTTGGTGGCAAAGCTGAACAGGAGCTAAAATGTGACTCTGCTTTTCAGAAATACTTTAATTTGTTTGGCATTTGTGGGAAACTGTCAGGATTATAAAGGTACACTGACTTCTAACTGGAAGGCCATGTTTCTGTTTGCAATGGTGTTCTTAAATTCCTACAGTCATAACACTGCTAGTGGTGCTAGTAGAAGTTTGATTCCTTGAACACCAGAAATTAATCAGCTTTGCTTACACCCTGAGGTGAGTTGGGGCAATATGAATGCCAGAGTCTCTACCAGATTTAGAGACAATACTACATGAAAAAGCTCAAGTGACATCCTGATGGGCTTAGGTAGAGTTCTGTAGTTCCCTCTCTCTCTCCCTGCTGAAGGTTTTGGTATTGTCCGAACATCAAAGGCACATGCCCTGTATTTGCATGATGCAGGATGGGAATATGTTAGAAAAATGGCAACAATAAACCCCCCAGCTAAGTGTGCTAGCTAGCTTCTCTTTCTAGCTGTTACTGTATTAAAAAAACAACCACCCAACAACTGTACACCACAGGTGTTCTAAGGAGGTGTGGTTTGTAGGGAGGCGTAACACCATCAGCCTTAAGGTATGGAAAAGGACGCAGAACCCAGCAAGATTTCATCTGTACCAACCTTTTCTTCAGGTGATGCCTGCCTATGACTGGAAGTGTTCCAGCATGCAGGGCACTAGGCATGCTGCCTGGAAGCTAATAGTGTCTCCTCCTGGCACAGCATCACAACAAAATTAAATTATGCTGTGCTTTTCTCTCAACCGGAGTTCTGACTGCATCAGCACCTTTTACTTCATACCCCAGGAGACAGGACACATCAGCTGTGGGCTTGTGAGAGAAGTGAGCAACTGAAAGAGGTGGCATCTTTCTTGCAACTGCACTTCAGGAGAGGTGAAGAAGTGATTCTGGACAACACTTGGCAAGACCTCTGGCTCCTTGTGTGTTTGGAAATGTACGGACAAATTAATTTCTTCATCACCGCACTGTGAAACACCCAAGCTGCATTTATTACCAAATTCTCTTGATTCTAAATAAGAGACTGAATTTGTTCCCCCTGCTCCTTGTTCCAGCAGATTTACTTTAAGTTAAAGCTAAGTCAGTATGAGCAACTTACTGCCTTTCCTATCCTGTGATCTCACTCCATAATCTGAGTGGATACACGTGCACGATATTGAAGCAAATGAGCTTTTGTTCTATTTAAAACCCAGACCCTTTAAATTGGTTGACAATGACACTTTGCAGAACATGTGTTGTAACAAAGTAATTCCTGCTTATGAGAAATCTTAGTGATAAATCCAGAATAGTAATCCAGGATTTCTTCGATGATACTCTTGTATTCCAGCCCTCTTTTTCTGTGCACACACACATACTACTTGTGGACATGAAATTCTCTTTTTCCAAAACTTTGGAGTCAATAAGTAACCCAATCTTAAAACTTTCGGTTGCTTCTTTATATGTCTTTACAATGATATTTCCGTCAGTTCCTTGCTTGAACTGTCTTGGCCATGTAATTAAAAAGCAAGGTCAAGCCAAGCTCCTGTGTAAAACAATTTTAATGTATTTTTCTTTAGCCAAACAGCTTTTCATGCTCCAGATGGCAGGTGTTCACCTCAGATGTCATCCTTTTTGCTTGGATCTTGCTGGAAACCATTACTGAAGGGATTTCCATTCTTAATTTCCTGATTTACTGTGTGAAATAGTTTGCACAGTTCAGTACTAGCAATGCATTAAGAGCTGTTTTATTAGCTGAGATGCAAAGCAGCAACTCTTTAGATTTATTGCATTTTTATAATGTATGTATCTATTTAGATGTTTGTTAGAACTCACAGGGTCTGTTGGCAGATACATGACGCCAAACTCAGGGTTTGGGATTTTTTCTTTGTTTTTTTAAACCTAGCTAATTTCACTGATCTGAACAGTAGTTCAGTTCTGCAGACAACATGCCGAGGTAGTCTTGGAGTAGAGAGAATAAAATTAACAGCTGCAGAGTAGGAACTACTTGGATGTCTTTCATCGAACAATGTAATACATGGTACAGTCAAGGAGAATTACTAGACTGGCTTTAGATTTAGTAAAGTTTTAACTAACCTTTCTGCTTTACCAAGGCCTGCCTTATGCCCAGCATATGGTTGGACCTATTGCTTTCAACAAAATCTGCATGGTTTCTACATAAAGGGTGGCCCTGTGGCCTGCAGGATTTGCAAAGATCAGGACTGTGGTACAGTGCCTCTGCCCCCTTCTCTCTCCATGCAGCTTTGAGGGTGTTGGTGCGTGGGAGGAGGGTGAGGTGAGCTGTGCCCTGGTTTTCTTTGGGGGGAACCTCGTCCAGCTCCTGCCCAGGTTTGGCCTAGCACCTAATGCTGCCTGAGAGGTGAGGTGCTGGGGCATCTTCCACCAGCAAGCACCTTTCCAGTAGTTAGTGAACAGATGTGGCCCTTGCTCTCCTAGGGGCTGCGAGAAGGATTGAGGCTCCCTCCCTTCACAGCGCCGGATAAAGCGGCCCCTCTGAGCCCCCAGGCTTCGCGGCTGACAAAATGGCTCCTCCAGCCGTGCTGCCGCTGGCAGGCCTCGGCCGTGCACCGGGGCTGGCGGGGGCAGCCCCATGGAGCTCTCCATGGTGGCCACCGCTCCGCGCCCGTTGAGGGGCTGCTGGGGGCCGGGCCGCGCTGCTGGCCGCCCCTCCCCTACCCCACCCCCGGCCGCACGGCCCCGTTGCCGCCCCCGAGGCTCGGTCTGAGGCTCTCCCGTGCGGCGGGCGGGGGGGCACCGCGGAGGGGCGCTCCCGGCTCCTCGCCCGCTTTCCTCGCCCGGTGGGAGAGAACCCGGAGGCGCCGGGCCGCAGCCTCCGCCCCTGCCCGCGCCCCGCAGTGGAGGCGCCGCCCCGGGGAGAGCGGAGTTTCGCTACGCTCCCTAACGGGCGCGCTGCCGGCGCGGCGGAGCCAGGAGTTTCGCCACGCTCCCGTGGTCCCCTCGTGGGGTGGCGGCGCGGTGCATGCCGGGCCCGAGGCGGACTGTCCCTTCGCTGAGCGAGGAGCTGGGAGCCGCGCCTGCCGCCATGTTCCGCTGGGCCGCCGCCGCCCGGGGCCTCTAGCCGCCCCCGCCCCGCCTCGCCGCCGGCCGCCGCGCGTCCCGCTCCCCGCCAGCCCGCCGGCGGAGGAGGCGGACGAAGGCGCTGCCGCGCCCAGCAGCCGCCGCCGGAGCCCGGCAGCGCTCAGAGATGTCCGCCAAGGAGGGGAGCAAGGTGCTGCTGCTGCCGCCCCACGCCACCAGCGAGCGCGCCGTGAAGGGTGAGCGTTCCCCTGACCCGCGGCCTGGCGCGGCCCGGGCCCGGCGAGGGTGCGGGAAACATGGCTGCCCGCGCCGGCGGCCGCGACCCCCAGCGCTGCGGAGGCCGCCGGGCTGTCCGGGTGTTCCTGGACTCGGAGGGGCGGCCCGCCCGCGCGTGTGCTTGCCGCACGGGCGTCCGGCTGCTGCCTGGCCGCCCACAGGTGGGGATGGGAGCGGTGCGTCCGTGGGAGGGCTGCCCGCTCCGTGCGGAGGCGTAGGGTGCCTGCACGGGCGGGGGGCCGGCCGGTCTGTAGCAGGGAGGCCAAGCTGACGCTGCCCGGGAAGGCAGCGGGGCCGGCCCTGCCCGTCGTGGGCCCCGGGTCAGGCCGTCTCCTGGAGCTGCCCGTGGGGCTGAGGGTGGAAGCAGTGCCCGGGGCCTGCGGCCCTGGCGCACCCCGCCCAGATGCACTCGCTCGGGCGTTGTTGGCAAGAGTGTGCGTGTGCTCTGTTGGCCGGGTGCCACCGGCTTCCCCGGCTGGGGTCTCGCCCCTTCACCCCTTGTTCTCTGCGGGGGCTTTCCTCTGTCCGCGCAGAGGAGATCCTTGTAATTGCAGAAGCTGACAGCGGCGAGGAAGAGGGAGTGGGAAGGTGCTGCCGCCCTTTCTATTGGCTGCTGGTCTCAGGTTCCCAGTTCTGATGGAAAAAAATCACCTTGGTCTATTTCTTCACCGGCTTTCTTGGTAGCACAATCCCGTGGGAAGCTTTTAAAAGTCGAACATTATATTTCTCAGAAGGAAAAATTAAAACGTTTTAAAGGAGGTACACCTATGTGTGACTAAGTCTAGCAATCAAAATTGTGTAAAATATTCAGATCCTTGCTGCAGAGTCCGTCAGGTGTGTGTGTGTGTCACTTTAGCACTTGTGAGGAAAATGAACCTTTACATTATGAACTGAAGTATCCTAAAACATATTTGTTAGATCTAAATTGTCAGTTACGAGAACAGTACAGGTAACCCTTCAAGGAATTTCCAGGTTTTGCTTACTCAATTTACCATAAATTTTATTTTGATCTCGAAGATTTTGATGCTGAACTGTATTTGACTACAGCAGCAGGGACATCTGCGATAGCAGACCTGGCTACTGCAATTCATGGCTCTACACAAATCAGTCTGCTTTTTAAGATTGATGGTCCTGGGACCATGATGTCAGACTGATTTCAAAGGGGTGAAAATATGTTCATTTAACTTTTTATGTGATGGGGGGGGAGGTGTCTTAAGAAATGGAGAGGATGTCTATGTATTCAGCAGGTCTTAATTAAAGCCTTGGCCTCCCATAGTATGTTTTGGAAATTGGCATGTTTTCCAGTAAGCTGGAAAGCTTTGCTCACAGTAAGTTGTTACTCATTTTGGATTGCTTAACCTGTTGATTTGTTTGAATAAATTGCAAGAGTAGAAGTAAAAAACATTAAAGCTAGTTTATTGGAAACTTGTACTCATTACTGCTACTTTATTGTGTAGCATTTAGACTTGCTGAATTTTTGTACCTTTACCACACTTTATTGTAATAAATCAGGTTCTTCAAACAGTGCAGGAGAACTAATAGTGATTAGATACTTCATAGTGCATTGGACAACCTGCTGATTTCTAAGCACTTAATAATTCAGCTTGTTAAATGTGACCTATGCATTTGGTCGTTTAAAATCATAGTTAAGACTTGTGTTGTTCTGACAGGATTATAGACTGGAGTTACAGTATTTAATTGAACCTGGATGTATAGGATACAGAGCTATTGTAAAGGTAATCAAGCTTTCATAGGTTCATCTGACAGAATTGCAACCAATTAAACATTCATATAGCAGCATTTTTGTTTTTGTTGACCTGTCCTGTCTGTACCTATCATGCTGAATCACTGGCTTCTGGAGAAAGCCTGGACAGCTGTGCCAAGCTTGATGTGTTCTTGATCCAAAGGACAGGGTGGTTTGTTTCCGTACCCTGCCTCCCCCATTAGGTGCACTGCAGGTGGAAATTTATTTTTTTTTAAAGACAGTGACCCCAGAGGTGCAAGATGGCAGGTTTGTGGCAGCGCTGACTGGGAGTATCTGTTCAACTTAAGTACATTTGTTGAAACCGTGTTAAAATATGGCAAATGTGTTACATCCCTGTTCACAAGCAGGTGTGGTGCCTCTCACATACCAAGAAATGTTCACTGTACTCTTGCCTATTGTGTGGTGAATAGATTACAGGCACAGTGAAACTCTCTTAAGGTGGGCCCTTTGCTTTTGTCAAGACAGTGCTGCATACCAGGAGACTTAAAACTGTTGATTTTTTTTAACTGGGAACATGTGGACCAGGTGTGCTGGTGAAACTAAGACCATTTCAAATGGTTGCATTGTGGCTTACACTTTTGGCTTCTATAATGCTTATGAATTATTGCAGAAATTTCTTTTTTCTATTCATAAGTATGAACTTGCTGATAATTAGTAGTGAATTTATTTGCCAAAATAAGTTTTGGGGAATCTTTTTAAGGCAGTAATTTTAAATTTTTGTTTTACTTTATGTGATCTGCTATAAGAAGGGGGGAGGTGTACTTGTATTCTGAAAATGTTACTTGTTTTGTATGACAGCTTTGGTCCCAAGAAAAAAAAACATCCTTGGATCACCCAAGCTTTCTGTTTCTCCTGGCTGAGGTGTTTCATTTATGTCTCAGGTCCTTGAGAACAGCTACAGAGAAAAATGTAGCAATATTTTCTGGTGTATCTGTGTATTGGGCCATATTTCAGCTTTTGTGTTCTCCATATATTAGGTCTTTTTGGGAGGAAACGTGAACTCAGGACTTAATGCTTGCTGGTATTTGCATTATTTAATTTCTTGCTTTAATTTTAGCTTTATTTTCTTCCTCTGTACTATTGAAAGAGGAGGAAAAATAACAGAAAACGTTACATTTCAGAGGATGTGAGAAATTAAATGCTTTCTTGCTAATAAAATGTGTTGGCAGAAATGGGCAAGAGATGCTCACCCAAGGAAAAAAGGTCCAATTATTGTATTATCGGTAACTAATCTTTTCTGATAAAGTAGGCTAATAATTAGGATGTGTCCCCCTTTTACATTTTGACCTGTATGTTTAGCAATTACTGAGAAGTGTGTATATCTAGAAAATTACCTAAAAGGTTATCAGGTATAACGGTTTTATTATACATATATATAAAATAAATATGGAGTCTGTACAGCCTAGCTGTGTTAGTCTAGCATGCCTTCCCAAGTATGAATTGTATCATAAAAGACCATTAGTTGCATTTAAAGTATATAAAGAGCTCAAATTTTCTCTTTTCATGGCTTAGTTAAGTTGTCTAAGTAATTTGTACTTGCCGATTTTCCTATGAATTAATGGTTAGGTGTGGAATTTAAATGTCTAAAGTCAGTTTCTGGCATTTGGGTCCCAAAAGGTCTATTGTGGCAAGGCTTTTGTTACGGCTTTTTTTAAAAATAGAGATAAGAAAATGTACCTGTCATCTCAATTCACTGTTTTCTAATGTGCCCTCTTTGTCTTTGAAGAATGATACTTAGTGTTTTACTATCTTGTAGAAGGTAGCATTTTCCTCTATTACATTCTGTCAAAATCACAAGGGGGAAAAAAACCCTTTCCTTTTGCACTGCCGTTGATGCTGAAGTGCTGTATCTGGTTCATTTGGGTTTGCTTTCTTTTTTGGTTTTTTTGGATGATAGCTGACTGGTACCAGTCTTTGCACTTGACCTTTTAGTGAATATGATTTTCATACTTTAAATCTGTCCTCCTATCTTTTCCATTGGAATACTGCTTCACTAGCTTGCAGTAAGTGTTTTTCACTGATGGGGAGGAAGAAGTGCTTTTTGGTGGAGTGGTCCTGAGCATGGCAGGGATGAGCCTTCATTGGCTTTCCTTTGAGGGAAAAGCGCTGGGGCTTCTCTGACCCACCCATGAGTAACTACACCACATAGTCGCACTTGGAAGTACTCTTTCTTCCCTGGCATTGTGCTTTGCCTGCTACAGGCACTACCAGGCTGTGGTAGGCAATCCACAGGACCTGTTGCTGAGCTGGCGGGTCTTTTTGGCTAAATTTGGAGATTATGTCCTTACGAAACTGGGAGGCTTCAGTATTCCTTAGTTTTGGATAAAACTTGTAATACAGTCTGACTGGCAAACAATTTTGGATATTAAATAGTAGCTCATTGAAGTACCTCTTCAGAGAATCCCAAAGAGAATTAACTCATAGCCTTGAGCAGGGTCAAGACACTAGTAGCGACCTTTTAATGATGATTTCCATGTAGGAGAAAAAAAGTCGCAGTATTTAACTTTAAAATTTAGAAGAGTTTTTTTTTTTTAAAGCAAGCCCAAAACATACTGAAAAATAAACAAGTAAAAGGATAAGGCAGGTAGAATATCTTTTATGTTGCTGGTCATAAATTATTCTAAAATTATGCAGAAAAGCATCAGAGTCAACAGAGTATTAAAAGGCTAAATAAGGTTTTTGTTTCTTTTTTTAATCAGTTTTGGTTTGGAACTGATAATGAAATGGAAACTGAATTCTGCTAAGTTAGTGTTTGACTGGCCTTATTTTTTTTTCTTTGAGAGAGTGAATGGCTAGAATGAATGAATCTTATAAACAACAAAACTGCCAAACACTCAGGAGAAAATGGAAGCCTGCCTTAAATTCAGTAAGTCAAATTCACAGTTGAGCCTTTGAAAAATACGGCCAGAAGAAAAAAATCCAGCAACCACTTACATGTGTGTTTGTTGCATAAGGAAATAAGGACTCTTTCATACATGAGTCAATTCTTACTGCTGAAGGGATCTAAGAATTGCTTCATTAAAATGTAAGTGGTTTCAGAGCGTATCAACAAAAAAAAATGTTAAAAAAAATAACCCAAGACTTAGAAGGTACTTGTCTGTGCATCTAAAGGAATTTTTAGGGAGCTTGGGTGCAAAACTTTGACTTTATTTTCCATAGCCTGTGGCACAACTCAGCTTATGAGTCTGAGAAATTGTGCGTGGCAGCATCTTTTTAAAAAGCTCTAGATTAAACTGGAGTGCTGTAGATCAGTAAGTATAACTTAAGCAAACCCATAGCACTTGTAAGAAAGAGTGGACTAGCTATGTCTTTGGAGAAATAGAGTATTAAAGAGAAGGTGGTATGGTTTTCATAGATGGATATCAAGAGAACCTATTGGAATATGTTGGAGGGCTGGTTGATCCAGGCAAGAGTACTCATCAGGTTCCTTCATCAGAGCCTTTAAAGTAAGCAAAAGTGGAACTACCCTCATTTTGATCAAATTAGTTAGGAAAGAAAGGATGTTAATAGGAAATAAACTTCCACACTTAAGGGAGGTTAACATCTGTGCATTTTAAATGTATTTGTAAATTGTTTAGAATACAGTGTGAATGGCAAATAACAATTATTCATGATAGTAAACTTGCAGAGCTGTTTCAGAAGGTCTTGTTAGAGTGAGTATCTGGTAGGCTCTACAAGGGAAAGAACAACTCTTAAACATCAAGGGAGGTAACCTCAGAAAAGAAATGTTAGGGCCTGTATAGGTAATGTTCTGGAAGTTTTAGTGCCATGTCAGTCAAACAGGCTGATAGGAATTCGGGGATTATGAGAAGATCAGTTCAGAAGAAGAAAATGCCCCATCATGCCACTATATGCATTTTGTGTATATGTGCATGTTGAACAGCAGCATGTAATTTTGCTCCCCTTCCTGATTTTTGTCTTTATCTAAAGATATCTTCAGAGGTGCAGAGTGGCTTTTGTGCAAGGTGGAGCCACAAAGATTAGAAATCTGTGAGGTGGAAAAGGGGTAGCTGAGTAGGGGGTAGACTTAGATACTGCTTGTGTCATGAATGGTGTTTAATGGGAAGGTTGAATGGGAAACAACTCTAATTCTTGTCTTCCTGTGAAAAGGAGAAATGCAGTACTAACCAAAATTTTCCAGAAATGAGTGTAAAGGAAAGGTGAAATACTTTTTTTTTTACTTTTTTTTTTTTTTTGGTATAATCTGTATTTAAAAGTGTGGGATTCATAGCAATAAGGTGTAGTGGGGGTAAAAACTGTAAAAGCATCTAGCCAAGGAAGACCTGGAGAAAATAGTAAAAAATAGTACTATCAGTGATCATAAACATGATGATCCAGATGAAGCTCTAGAGGAAATCCTTAAACCACTCTTTGGCAAATGGTGAGGGAGAGACTGGGAATCCATCATTGCCAGAAGCACATTTAAGTGATAATTTCACTGCATACTACACTGGCCATTTTAATGGAAGGAGCATCTTTAAATATTTTTCAAACAAATAATTATATTTTTCCTGAGAAAAATTTCCAAAAGCATCAACCAAGTTAATTGAAAAATTGCACAGACAATATAAAACATGAATGGCATACATGGTATAGCAATAGTTTCGTTTAAGATTTAAATTTTGTGAAACTTTTAAGACTGCAAGTACGTGGTGAGGATGAAAGAAACAGTGCCTGCAGGGCTTTTGTAGGGTTTCAAGGTTTACAGGGTCATTTTTTCCTTGCTTCTGGAAGGCTTGTTAATATAGCAGGCATCCTGCATTGAAAGAAATTTGAGTAAAGGAATAGTTTCTGTGCTATTTAGGAAAAATATCAAAACTTGCAAGAAACTGACTTTGCTAAATCTGTGCTTTCTTGTTTGGGATGACTAGGGTAACTTGTGTCTTTTGACAACTGTCGATTCTAGCTTTCTAATTCAAGTAGATGCTGCTGTGTATTTGTACTTAACTAATATTTTCAAGGTTGATGGTCCATCGACCATCTGTGATGTCTTTATGCCATTTCTTTTCAAATCTATTCTGCCAAATGCAGAAGGATAGTTGGATATATTCTGTCCTCATGGTAGTCATGGCCCTATGTCTCTTTCTTCTGTATAGACGTTGGCAGAGCTGTGAAAACTCCAGGGACAGACTGAAGGATGTGTTAGGTGGTAGGCTTTGTGATTCTTCTGAGTGACAGTACATAGATAGCAGTGCATTTCTAAAGCCAAAAGCCCACAGAACTTTATGAAACAACAGAAAAACTGCAGACAGCTATGCTATCATGGTAATAAACCTGCTGACAAAGTGAAGGATGCTGGCATCTTTGCAGAACACCATGGTCGTATTGATATATGATACCACTTATTTGAGACAAACATACACCGTTTCACATATACCACCAAAGCAACAAATTCTTTACAAACACAATGTCTGTGTTTAGTAACCTTCATAACATGAGCTGAGGCTTTATCTGAAATCATAAATGCTTTTAGAAAATGAAATCTGGGACGTTAGGCATGCTTTTACAGCTAAAGCTGAGTTCATGGAACATGTCATGGGCTCCTGATTATACAGGAAAAATGGCAAATTTTCTTCCATTGTCAGAGGAAAAAAAAAGAGTTATGTAGCTTCTAAGGTTTTAAGAACAGAAAATAACTTTGCTTGGGGAAATGGAGTACCTTGTAGAGTTGATCCCTGATATGTTTTCCTACCATTAGAGACTCTGATCTCATCTTGATTCATGAACCTGTTACAATAGGGTGCTTCTGATACAAGCCAGATTTAACCATGGTTATTAAAATGGTCATATATATCAGCGTGGTTTAAATTTACAGTATCTATGTGTAAGATTTTATTAGCAGCTACTGTTGTACTCTGTTACTAGGCAACGTGAGATCTGCTTTGGGTCTGGAAGTAGCATGTTTGTGCTAGTTGCCATACTGCACCGCTCAGTAGGGATTATTGCATTGGGTAGAGTGCTGTGCTAATCTAGTTCTTCTGCATTTGAACCACTGTACGAGGTTCTGCGAATTTATCCGCTCAGATTGGTGCTAACTTTCAGATCTCTCTAGTGTGCTTTATTGTGACGTATAAATATATCCAGAGGCTTGTAGAAAGTCAGTGCAGAACAAGGTTTAGAGGTTCTGAATATCTCTGCAGTATAAAGGAAAGGTGATTGATTTTCCTCTTTGTAAACCAACAAAACCATTTTGTTAACAAATACCAAGAGCTACTCACTGCTGTAGTGTTTTTTCTAGTATTCCTATTTAAAATTTTACATCAACATAGTTAAAATTATATAATCCATTACAGATTCATAAAAGTGAAATTGATTAATTTTGATTAGTAAGCAACAGTTTGGTTTAGAAAATTATGAATGTTGTTCTAAGTCACCAACATCTGTACTGATAGGATATAGCCTGTTGTTTTGTACTGCAGTGTGTATTTCTTTAGAGATTCATCTCTGAATTGCTTAGCTTTGCTGGGAGTGGAAGAAGGGAATCCTTTAATGACCAACACCATGTTATTTCCTTAGGGTAATTTCTCTTAATTACCATTCCATTACAGTCCTGGGAGCGCAGGTTATGCACAAAGACTTCGAAACATGGATTATATTTCTGTCTTGGAACACATCATGCTGCAATTCTTTCTCCTTAGGCTATAATATTCTATTACTACTTCATCAAAGGTTTAATTAAAACAGTTGGTTTGCAGAAATTGTCTATGAGCTTCAAAAATGATCATCCTTAACCTATTAAAATATGTTACTTGTAGTATTTTTCAAAGGTATGAGCTCTAATATAGTATTAACCATTGATGAGACAAATGTTACTATTTCATTCAGCTGGGTGATGCAGATAAAAATCTTTAGCCATGCTTTATTCTTCCTTCTCTGAAGATTAGTCTAAAAAAATCCTTCTTGAGCAATAGGAAAAAATGTTTTCTGTGAAAAGGATTTTGTTAAACTCCGAGGAACTAATTTTAAGACTTCATTTTTTCACAAGGCTAACATAATTTTACACATGATTAACTATGTCTAAAACTAGCGATTGTGATTTTTGGATGGTATGGATAACCCCTGGATAAAGAGAATTTTAAATTTGAATCTTTGTAAGTATATTAATTCAAGTAATTTGAGGCAGTTCTTTACAGGACACTGGACATAAACATTTGTTTTTACAGCTTCCCAGAAAGTGTAACTTGCAAGGCAAACTTAAAGCTGTAGTTTGTTAGACAGAGCTCATTTTTGTGCAAATTTGATCTGAAATATATTATGTGGACATAAGAATTTTAGTATGAGGAGATCATTTCATCTGTTCTGTGCTTAGAACCCCTGAAATATTTCTGCACTGTCATAAGGAAGAGGTTGACACTGCCAACCTGAATACCTACAGTCTTTGCTGATCATAGTAAGGCAGTAGTGATTTGCACATAAGAGAATGAAGAACAGTTGGTCACCTCAACAGACCATTCTCTAACACACTCTGCATCTGCCCAGAAAACAAAAAAAGGTCATCTTTTGCTTAAGTAGATCATCATCTAGGAATAATACTAGAACTAATGAAGCACAATTCCTACATAACATAACTGTCTTGGAGGCAATTGGTTTTGATTCTGGGAAAGTATGATCTCAAATGCTTTTGCAACAATTAAAGCAGGAGAAATCTACACTGTGAATTCTCTGGTCTCTCATACAAGGATGAGCTCAACTTTGAATTGCTGAAGGCAGTGTTGCCCCATAAATGATGTATTTAAAAAAAGGGGGGAAGAAATGGCCTAAAACTAATTTATGTACAGATTAATAAAAGCTTCCAAATAATGCAAAAATAACATTAGGAGAATATGAAGGTTGGAATGTCAAGTTCAAAGAAAACAGTTAATGCTAGAATTGATGCTTGCATGGTCATAATTGAGTGCTTCTAAACATTAACTAAATTTATCATGTTCAAACAATGAATTTCTGGTTTTATAGACACGTTTATATTTTTAAACAATTACTGTGCAGGGACCATAAGTGGTTGTCTTGATTTCTTAAATGTGTCACGGTTATTAACATTTGGACTCCATGGAATTTTAACACTTCCAAATGAAAGTTGTATCATTATTAGAGGAGACTGGAAGGAAAGGCATGTTGTTTCTTTTTTGTCAATAAAATATTTTATGTCCAAAAATAAAGTGCCAGATTTGTTCTACACTGTGTAATGTCAAGGCATATTTTTCAGCTTCTTCCTACTTACTCTTCCCTAAGAAGAATTTTTTGTTTATATTCTAGTATAATTTCAGTTCAGTGACTATATGCATGTGAATTATGCATCAGTTGTTTTATTGATAGATTTTTATTATTGCATAAAACAGAAGAGTAGCAATGTATTGCTAGTAATCCAAAAGTCCATTTAAATGAAGTCAGTGAATGTTGTAGTATTCAAGCACTGATTTTTGTAACATAAAGTTTAACTTCAAAGAGTAAGAAAACAATGTGAATAATCCATCTACAAGTGTATTCATATTACTAGTTTTTCTCATATTTGTTTCTCCAGTTTTTAAACCAATTTAAACAATATTTAAATTCAAGAAATTGAATTACTTTTGCAGCCATTTCATTTTGTTCTGTCAGTAGTAATATGCTTTTTGTTTTGTTTTAGATGAGTTTTGTTTCCTGCAATTCTGCAGGAGTGCAGTGATACTCTGATGCGCTGCTTAGCGGCAAGTTTGATGTATCCCCTTCTCCCATGTTCACGTTCCATTTGTGCAGTAACTGAACTGCCATCGTTGGAATTCATGTAAGCTGCTGGCTGTCAGAGGTGCAGTGTGAGCAGTCGCTGAGCCTCGTTTGGTCCCCAGCCCCAGTGTTTTCATCTGTGCACGTGCATCTCAGGTCTCTCATTTGGCACATGGCACACATGTGGCTGCTTTTAATCCACAAGCTGGGAACCAAGGACTGCTGATACTTCCAGTAATTTCTAAAGTTGTATCCAGTATATGGACAGCCTCTGCTCTTTAATCTTTTTAGAGACAGAGCATCAGGAAGATAAGGAAAACAAGCTCAAACAAGGAACATCAACTTACAAAGCAGTGTTGTAGGCTACCAAAATTATGTTTTTTCTGACACCATGAACTTGTTCTGATGTGTAGTCATTAGAACTTCAACCTGGCAGAGTCCTTCCTGCCCCTTCCTGACATTCATTCAAGTGCTGCTCTCCTTTCACCTTCTCCACTAATGCTGTCATAAACCCCTGTTAGGGTGCCCCTTAGTTCTCATGGGTTTAGGCTGAAGAGTCCAGGTCTATTTAGTTACTTCTGCAGCAGAAATTATTCTGACTTTTTTTTATTTCTGGTGTTGTTCCTTGAATCCTTTTAAAAATTACTCTTTCTTTTTAATAAGGTGGGCAGACTGCAATTATATACTAGATTTATTAGTGGCATAATTATATCTTCTTTTGTTTCTTCTTTGCTCATAATGCTTAATGTTCCATTTTCTATGTTTCTTTGAGTTGGTAGCATTAAGTATTTTCCTAAAAGTGTAGAAAAGACCTTGCTACTGAATAGTAGTAGTAATTTTATAATCTGTGATTTTTATATATAAAGTTGGGATTTATTTCCTCCGATAATTTGCATTAATATTTAATGTGTCATATTCTGCTGAGCCAGTCAGTAGAATGGATGACTCCTGTAGCTTTTTGTAGTCTGTCCTATTCTTTGCTGTCTGGAATACTTAAATGTCACCTGAAGGCTGCATCAGCCCATGAGTTACCTTTTGTTTAGTGTAATTTATGAATTTATTAAATAGCAGACATTCTAGGCCTCTGCCAGTGACCTTCTGCCTTTCCAGGTGCTGGCTATTATCTTCTTTTATTTCTAGTCTTTTTAACAGTATTCTATCCTTTTCTTGCTAGTTTGCATTTGTTTTTTTGGGGAGGCAGGAAGGAGTGTGTTTTGGGGTTTTTTTTCTTTGAGGCTTTGATGATGGGCTTATTTTAAAATGCCTTTTGCAAGACTCAGTGGATATTAGATGAATCTCCTGCATCTCCAAAACTTGTTGAGTCCTTCATAGAATGGCAGTATTAGAGGTCCCTTTGTGAAGGCAGTTTTGACTTTTCCAAGTATTGCACTTTCTGTTTTGTAGTTTCTACAAACTTGCACATTATAGATGTTAATTTTTTTAATGAATACACAGCTAGCACAATTCCATTTGGCTTTTAATGATTCATCGAGTTTTGGTTGATTGCAATGAAGACAAATTTTCTACTTTGGATAGCAACTATTCCATGGTAAATCAAATCCTAGATAGAGTATGTATTTTAAAATAGCATTGTTGTGACTACTGTTTCTTCTTTTGAAATTGTAGCTGTCCCTTTTCCACCAACACATCGCTTGACATCCGAAGAAGTGTTTGACACAGATGGAAGACCAAGGGTTGATATTTTGAAGAACCACTTGATAAAAGAAGGTCGTGTGGATGAAGAAATTGCACTTAGAATCATTAATGAGGGTGCTGCAATATTACGGAGGGAAAAAACTATGATAGAAGTTGAAGCTCCAATTACAGGTAATATTTCTAAATAATTTAATTTGTAATTAAATTTGGAAAAAGCCAGATTTTTTCAGTAGCAGAGTTTGTCTTAAAAATGGCGCAGATAAAATTTCTGTATAATCTTACTGAATTATTCCTCTTAATTACATTTAATGAACAGTACTCAAAAAACTCTGAAAAACAGAATGCATTTTCTTTTGCAAAATGAAGGTATTAAACCTATTGGAAAAATTAGTATGATTGGTATTAAAATGAGGAAATAGAAACTAGTTAAATACTGATGAACTACGGATTTCTAATTCCTGCAATGCTGTAAGTGGGAATAAAAACATCTGTCTGGAATGGAAAGATGAACTCAGAATTATCCTGAAATCTAAATATGTGAAGAGAAGCTGCTTGCTGTAGTTTGAAGTAAATACTGTGAATCGAAACTGTGAGTGAAAAACACGCCTTTATAGTTCCTCTGTATGCAATCCTGATGATCGCATGTAAAAAACATGTTCTTGTGAGGGTAGTAGTACTGGAAAATGTTGAAAGATTGGTTTAGTCGTGGAGGATCACCAGATCCTCCGTGACAGAAAACTGACTCAGATGGTTTGTTGGAGTATTTTATGGGTTTGACTAGTTCTATTTCTGTTTGACCTGGTGAAAAGTGGAACTGGTGTCCCTTGGTACCTTTATCTATAAACAATCCAGACTCATAGAATATAGTTTAAGTTGCGTATCTGTTACCTGATAATGAAAGTAGATTTCTGTGGGGTTTTTGTCAGATTTTTTTGTCCATTTGAATTCATTTTCTTCTGAATGGAGCTATATAAAATCAGTGTCTGAAAAGCTTCCATTAGAACGTCCGCTTGCTTTCATTTGTTAGCAAAGTAAATGAAAACTCTTAAACAGTACATCATTATTCCTGACATTTAAAAAAAGTAAAGTTTGACAAATGGTCAAGACCACTAAGTAACTCAGAGTCTTTTGAAGCTCCAGGTAAAGCTCAAAACTCTACAGTGTTGTCCATATGTTTAGAATTTTTATATTTCTGTTTCTTGAGGGAATTACCCAGAGTTACTGCTATATTGGCAGCTGAAAGAGAAGGAAAGCTCTTACAGTGTTGGAGTAGAAATCATAAAAAAAGTAATGTAAAAGAGGACGCATTCTATGTAGTCTAATATTTTTTAGGTCATGATGACAAATGGTCTGCTCCAAGGGAATAACAGTCTTTGAAGTGTGGTGTGCCATATCCAGTATTTCTTTCCAAAATTAGAACAAATTGAAAAAAAAAAATTACTGATAAACTTTGAGAAATCAGAAGATGGTATTTGTCAGTTGATCGGTGAGATTTTGCACTAATGGAAAACACAGTCTCTCAAATCCCAATTAATTGCTACCAGCAATGCCTCATGCAAAAGCGAGAAGGGAGCCTCTGACTTCCATTGAGCTGGAAACTCCTGTGGGAATGAGGAGTTAGAAGCAGTTGTCTCCTCCATGTATTTTTAATGTATTTAATTTATTTAATTGTGAGATGACCTGGCCTTGCTGTATGCTCTTCACATTCTCCCATTTGCTATTTTTGGCACTTCTGCCTTAGGTTTCTGACCACTTCTTGTCCTGTCTTAGATTCTAAAAACCCAAGAAAAATCCACTGTTGAAATTGCAAACACAGTTATTAGAAGAAGAGTAACTGAGCAAAGGGAAGTATGATGAGATTAAAAGGTAGATTTGTCTGACTCAGAAACAAAAGCATACTCCCTGGTTTTTTTTCAGTCCCACATGGACACAGCAAATGGTTGCGAAGCAGCAGGCATTTTCAAATATGCATATCAAAGAGAATTTGTGAACATATGTAAGAGTTTGGAGAGGACAGCAAAGACAACTGCTGACAACTTTCAAGACTTTAATGCTCAGTGCATTAACTGTGTTTGAAAAATATTCCACAGTCCACAAAACTCAAATAGGGTCATCAGTGTTATTGCAGGTAGTGAGGAGAGCATCTTAATGAAAAGCAACAAGCAAGCTCTGTACCTGCTTTGCCTCTTAATTAAAAGTACTTTGTGGCTGTTAACTATAACTTTAGTAACGCTTCTGTTAGATTTTTTTTTAAAAATTAATTTGAACAAAATTTTTGCTTGCAGTGTGTGGTGATATTCATGGCCAGTTCTTTGATCTAATGAAGCTGTTTGAAGTGGGAGGATCACCTGCTAACACAAGATACCTCTTCCTCGGTGACTATGTAGACAGAGGTTATTTTAGTATAGAGGTAACTCAATATATTAATCTGTTTTGTCCTAAATTTTTCTGTAAGCACACTTTCACAGAGGTTTTCAAATTAAATTTTAGGTTTGCTTTAATATGTGACTGTGTTCTTCCTTTCTGTGCTTTCTTCTATGCCAAAGGCCTGTTTACAGGAGGATATTGACCAGCCATTTGGATTGTCCTGTTGAAATCACGAGATTTACTCATTTTTCCTCCTCTTTCTTTAGTTAGTTTTTCAAAAGATTACTTCTGTGGCAATATTTTACATACTCCTGCTTCTCTGGTAATATGCAGGAAGGTCTGTTTGAATGCTTTTAGAGAAAGGTAAGTCATGACTGCAAGATCTTTTTATTTATTATAACTGTATAAAGTAGATTGATTTTTACTTATGTAAATTTTTTTAATAGTTATTAATATTTTTCTTTACTAAAATTCTGAGGGCAATTACAGATGTTCCCTAAGGATGACCTATGTTTCTGCCATTAATTTTTCAGGTATTTTAAATTCAAAATTTTTTTTTTTAATTTTCAGCATGTTTATTAAGTTTGCTACATTCCAGAAATATTCACTTATTCATATCAATTAGTTTCAGAGCTATGGTTTTTAAGTTAACTGTTTCCCTGGAGCCAGTTTGGGAAGTGCCTTAGCTGGGGATCTCTTCATAGATACCAAATCTGATAGAGTGGCATACCATTGGAAATAGTATTTTGCAAGTCACGGTGTATGATACCCGTTTACGTATTGAAATTATGCTGTTCTAAAAACGTGTAGATTTACAGTGTGAAGGGTCTGCACAGTGCCTTTTGGGGTGGTTTGGGACAGCAGACAAGCAGGAGATGCCGCAGGAGTGATTGCCTGAAAGCCATTTATATGGAAAAATTTCAGCGGACATGCCTTATTTATTAATTCAATCTTCTTGGCCTGTTCTTGATGATAAATAATGTAATTGTCCTTGAAGGGGAGATAGGAACAATATATGTTAATATATCAGAATATGGTATTGAAGCTTTTCAACCAATACACTTATAAAAAAAATTTTGAATGATGGATGTTCTTGAATATATTAATAAGAACAGGATCAGGTTTTTTCCTAGTATGATTTTAATTTAAATTTTCACATAATATTTGGCATACTAAATATACTTGCAGAATATGTAAAGATATGCTAAATATACTCTTGAAAACCACTCCAGAGTTCTTAAAAGACTTGTCTGTCTTCACTGAGATAATCTGCTCTCTTCTGCTCTGAGTGGCTGTTGGAACATCAGTGAAGTACATGGCAGATTATCTGAGTGAGTTTGAATTGCTGCAAGCACATGAAGGTGGGGCTCTGCTTTGTGGTCCTGTTGAGGAAAAAAAAAGTAGTCCATGAAAATCAGCCATTCGTTCTCCACTTTAACCTTAAAAACAGTTTTCCTACCAAGCTTGTGGTCTTAATTAACATATAGGGGTTTTATTTTGACCTCCAGGAATTCTCATATATGGTTACTTCTAATAATCTTTCTTGGTGATTGGAAATGCAATATACTTTTCATAAATTATATTAGCTTTCTCAGGAGAGCCACAGCAACAAACAGTGAAATTTGATTTTTTCCCTAATAAATTCTTAATCAGTCTCTCCTGAAACATCTTTAATTCCATTGATATTTTAGTAGTAATCCATTTCCAATTTAAAATGTCGTAATTTCTAATAGGAAAGATAATGGCATGCTGCCATCATTGTATATGAGAAACTCCTGAAATCAAGGTGGAGTCCTTCAGATCAGTGTGTACCATTACTCTGTCTGTATTTAATAATTAAAATAAAACATACCTTTACAGGAAAAGTAAAAAAAAATAATTATTTCAGTACTTAAGGGGTTACATGCTTGAGAATATACAAATCTCAGTAATTTAATCAAATGTAGTATCTATTCACTGAAAGGAAGGCACTGTTTTACCACTTTTCTATTAAATGTTTTTAAGATTTCCAGCTTCTACAAATTTGTCATGCAGACTCATGTAGCTAAAACAGTGCATGATTGTAGAATCTGCCAAATTAATTCATGAATTCATTCAATGATCAGCAGTTGTTTTGTGAGAAACTGGCTATGCTCTGTTCTGGGAAACAGTTTTAAAGTTTTAAAAGTCTGGGGACTGTGCAGTGTATCAGGATATTTTAGAGTTATAGAAACATTGGAAAACATCATAAAAATACTATTTTGCATGTTATTGCTAAGACTGCAAGAAAAATTTAGGAATTAGTTTAGCTAAATTTTGCAATTGAATATATTTCTCTCCATGTGTTGTGGTTTTGAAAGTGTTCCTTTGTTTTCTTTCTTCCTTCATGCACTTACTATTTATGCAAAATAACTTTGAAGAAAGATGCCTTCAGGGTACTCATATCGATTAAGAGCAACTTGTATTGATTAAGAACAATAATAATAACTACAGGTGACTTCAATATAGTCCTAAGCTTCAGGGGTTTTGATATTTTGGTCTCTGTTAAAAGAATTGGATTTGAAGTTTAAGAAACATACCTTGGGCATTCAAGACTGCTGGATGGTAACAGACTCTAAACTGAAAAAATTGTGCATGTTCTGTATCTCTGTCCTCAACTCTGTTCACTGCTGATGTTACAGTAGTAATGATATATGGAAACTTGCTATAAATCTTTGAATTTGCTGCTTCAGCACAGCCTAAACAACCAGCTTTCCAAATTTGGTGGGGTGGGGGGGTTTACTCTGTCCATCCTTAGTTTTAAAATAGTCTCCAAATCAGATATCTGACTTTAATGTAAATATTTCTATTTTTTCTTCAACCTCTATTAATAAATGCCTGATTGCTTTCTTATGCCAGTGTTTTCAATCATTATTTTAGGAACAAACACATTATTTGTCTAGATGAAAGTGTTCTGCTGAGTTTATTGTTGAATGTCCAGTAAATACAAATATTTTTTTGGCCATTCCGTGCAGCTGTTCTGAAGAAAAGTAATAAGCAATTTGTATAGCTCATGTCCAGAACTGGACTTGGGGAAAGTGCTCTATTTTAAAAGGCATGTTGAGCTGTACTTGCTTTTGAGGCTGTTAACTTTCTTACTTGATGTTTCTCAACATTTTTTAAAGTTCTTATAAACTGGGTTTTTTTACTGAATATGTTTGTTTTTCAACAGTGTGTGCTGTACTTATGGGTCCTGAAAATTCTCTACCCAAGCACGTTATTTCTTTTGAGAGGCAACCATGAATGCAGACACCTAACAGAATATTTTACCTTTAAGCAAGAATGTAAGTTCTGCCTGAGAATATAAAATTAGCTTACCTGCTCATCAGTGGCCTGATACATTGCTTGAGAGTGGTTTCTCTGTCAGTTTAAGGAAGGTCTTGCAAACATTCGGAGATCCCATTTACTTCTGTAGAATTGCTCACGGTGAAGTGTGGTGTTGAAGTGCAAGTTATGTAGAAGGCTGCTGCTGTCTGTAAAGTTGTGCTGTGGAGTAAATTTTGATGTATCAATCCTGACTTTAAAATCCCGTGGAGAGGAAGGTTATTTTGCTGTGCTGGCTATAATCAGGAGAGCAAAGTAACCTGCTGAGAAAATCTTAGTGCTGAGTAATTTTTCCATTTGGGGAATTGATTTCCACTCTACTAGTAAGGTAACTCTTTTGGTCATGTAAGCTGCCTCTGTTTGGAGGCTTGTGTAAGTATTGATCCAGTGATAGATGCATCGTTTGAGCTGGTGAAACCCACTTTAATATAGGTAAAAGTGATGTAATTTATAAACAGTTCTTAGCTTTTCACTCTAAATGAGAAATCACAAACTTCTCAGTAGTGATTTACATTCAAGTATGCTGTATGCTGGTTAAACAAAAATAGTTTCTCCACACTTGAGATAACAGAAGGAGAAATGAAAAAAAAAAAAGCGTATAGTTCTGGAAGAGAATATATCTTAGAAACAGGCTTGCTGTTATGGTGTCTGGAAATACTCATTTAAATCCAAAAAATATTCATTGCTCTGAAGCTTTTTTTTAAGCATTCACTTTTGAGATTTGCTCTTATAATTATTATACACTAAATTACTATTTTCATCTAATATGGATTTCTTAATATTTGATATTTTCTTTCCTGCAGGTAAAATAAAGTATTCTGAAAGAGTCTACGATGCTTGTATGGAAGCTTTTGATTGTCTCCCTCTTGCTGCTCTTTTAAATCAACAATTTCTTTGTGTTCATGGTGGACTTTCACCAGAAATTAATACACTAGATGACATTAGGAGAGTGAGTATTTTGTGTGTTTGAAAATAAGTGGAAATACAGATATTTATATTATGTTATATTAAGTCATGTTTGTGAAGTTGTCAATATGTTGTTTTCTGTTCTTGTCTCTGTTGGAAGTGTAAAGCAGGAACTGGAATGTAGGCTAAGCAGTATTATAATACAAAAACTCTGAGATTATCTACTGCATTTTCCCATTGGTAGATCTCATTGGGACAGCTGAGACTTTTACAAAAAACACACACAAAAAAACCCTCTCAAAAACTCCATGTTGTTTCCTGAGACAGATAGTACATATCAAGAACTTCATAGGAATCGAAATAGAACTTTGGATTTCTTTTTAGATAAGAGCTAGTGTTCTCATGGCTTTCAAGACAGAACTCGAATAAGTTAATTGTAGTCTAAACAATTAGGTAATATAACAGTTATACCAAACATCATGTTGTCATGTTGCAGTTATTCTTCTATTTCTTTGAAAACTGTTTTGGTTTTTTTAACTCTCTTGATCTTGTGGATTTTGGATTTGAAAGAGTGTGAAATTGCAGTATTTAATAGAAATTCAGATTGCTCTTTAAAATGGCAAATTTGGTAGGCATTTGAGTAGCAGCTGTGGAGCACTTATTGTGGTAAATGTGCTGAGTATATTGGTAAGAAGAATGAAAGCAAGTTTTAAAAAATATATAATGGAAACACTAAATAGCGGTGTGCAATGTAAAGGGAAGATGATTGTGGTGAACATGAGGTATCTTTTTCTAATAACTTTGTTTCAACTTGCATGGACTGCTAATGTCAGGTGGCCATTGTATCAGATGGGAATTTTCAAACTCAATTGCTTTTTCGCATACTTATTTTTGAATTATTTTAGTTAGCAGACATCTTGACTGCTGCATTTGGAAATCGAAGCCATTCCTGTTATGATTGGTAGCAGCTAAAGTGTTGTTGATTTCAGCTTAAAATACAAATAGATGGTTCTAAGAAAGCTTTGGGATTGTGGGTAGGGATGAGAGAAAAAAGTTTATCCATATATGGAAGAAGGTATGTGGGGACCTATTTCAAAAACGATCTAAATATCAGAGAGAAGGGAAATGTGTGTTCCTAAATTGGTTTTATAGTATGCAAACAGCAGTGATCCATTTTGTCTTTCATCTTTATTGTATTTCTCATTTTCTTAACATTTTTCCTTTACTTGTGCTCCATTTATCTTTTTTTGTGGGTGGTTTTTTTGGTTTTTTTTACCTCTCCCTCTCCTGGGATTTATAGGCTGCTGTCCAGTTGAATCTCATTTCTGAATTCACCAGGGTGCGTGCTTTTTGGGGTTTTTTTCTACTGATTGGACTGTTTCAGTGGCTGGAATGTCAGCTTATTTCACTTACAGATATTACACTGCCAAGCAGAATGATGTGAGAGGATAAGAAAATGGTAGAAACAGAGAGGAAGCATATTTGCAAGCCCAGTGATGTAAGTGGGAATATATTGAGGCACATTGTATTTTCAGAGTAAATACTAACGTGCACAGAAATCTATATGCACTGTGCAGAGAAAGAGGATTAAGAAAGCATAGTGAGTAAACACCATTCTGATGAGGCCTGAACACTTCTCACATTACAGATGAAAAGTAACATGGTCAAAGGTTTTTGGAAAGTAGTGCAAAGCAAACATAGTCTGGAAAAACACTTTGGAAAGCTGCTGTCATAATAGGATTGTGATTAATTTTTCTTTCAGTCTCAGTCTTACACCCAATCAGGTTTCAAAGTGTCAAGTAAATTTAATTTAAAAGTAATTCTGTCACCTTGGCCTGTACTTTCTTACGTGCTTCTGTAATGCTCAAGGTTACATTAGGATGAAATACAAGCCTGTATGTCTATATATATGTGTGTGTGTGTGTGTGTGTGTATATATATATATATGAAGATCTGCATTGTATATTGCTTCTAATGAAAACCATGTTTATAAAAGTAGGGCAGTATTATTAGTTTTTTTAAAGAATCACCTAGTAACTTGAAAAAGACACTATGCACAGGTTGGCAGCAGCTTCAATAGCTGCATTAGTGCTTGGCGTGCACTGATACTGTAAATGTATTTAAATTAAATGGGTTGTGTGAAATGCTTTTTTTATATCTAGGAAAATACATAGTTTTGGTACCAGCATGATGTGTGAAATGACTTCTGTAAACAGTCAAGATGACTGTATAATATTGGAAGCCTCCTGATTTATTAGCAATAGTTCTTAATTAAGGAGAGGTCTCATCTACAAACGTATAGGCATAATCATCTGGCATAAGAAGGGAAATTGCAACTCTATAAACAGTGTAGGAACCAGGAAAAAAAGAAAAATTCTGTGTAGATATAATTTCTCCTGGATGAAGTGTTTTGTCAGTATAATTGACATTCAAGAAGCTTATTAAACTACACAAATTAATGCTGGTTTTGCTGGCATAAACTTAGTTTCAGTAGAGGACAGCTATGTCAATAAAGCCTAACCAGGTGATGGGTGTATTTCTGGGAAATGGAAGTTTGTGAAACTTGTGCTAATCTGATTTTTATTCCCTGAACATCATATACACAAATGTTGTGATTGTGATGGTAAAGAGTGTCTCTTTCAGATACATGTCCATCAGCTTAGAGATGCTGTTTAGTTGGTTTTGCTGAAACAAAATCCCAGGAATTTTCATTTTAAGCCTGCTAATTTATAAGTGTCCAGATACGGTTATGGGAACTCTAAATTTGAAGAAGACAAACAGAGAACGCTCTTCCTCTTTTACATCAGATGGTCATTCTGTTGTTTAGTTCTTGGCTTGGTCAGCAAAGTGCCCTGAAATATATGGGTGTGCTACTGGGAATCTGGCTTTATTATACCTTGCTTCCTTTCTGTGGTCTGCTGAAATTTCCTTTTCTTTAGTAATAATATGACTGCCACTGGCCTTCACATTGCTTGTAGGGCTCTAAAATGTGATACTTCTCAGGAAAATTAGGACAGATTAATTAAAACCCGGTGTCTGTATCTTCAAATATGTGAAACTTCTGTAAAGGTCTTTTGCTCCAAAAGTAATGTAGTTTTAATTTGCTGTACCTTAATCTACCTCTGTGGTTTCGTTACTCCTGAATTTGATCATCCACGTGGAGGTATGATGCTCTTCAGTTTAGTAGCCCTGACTGCATAATACATAGAAATTAATTTCCATTTAATTATCACATATATTAAAAATGTACTACCTATTTCTGTTTTGACAATAGCTTTAGTGATTCTTACTCTTGAATAATGTTGTCTTTCTCAGTTACCTTAATCATATCTAGAAATATATTAAGCTAATTTGCATTAAGACTGTGCTTTGCCGTAGTCACAACATATTTAGAAGTAGTTAGTAACAAGTGTTTTGAATTGACTCGTGTCCATTGTTAACTTTCTTGCTGTCCCAATGTAGAGAAGCTGTTAAGTTGATAATTCTGATTTGGTACATACAGTCTGGGTTGAGTAGCTTGCAGTGACATTTCCTTAAATTTTGAGATGTCTGAGAACCATGCCAGTTGGTAGATTTTCTAGTGAAGGAAACACTTACGTGGTGTGTATGTAAGTATATTTATTTTTTTTACAGTCTGACCTCCTTACTTCAAGAAATGGCTACATTATTGTTCCAGTGCTACGAGAAAGTAGTCTGGGAGAGATGTACATTGCTTGCAGCAATCAAAACTTTTTATTTATAATGTCTCCATCCATTCAGCCAAAGTCAGAAGGGAAATCCTCGAAGAATAACTCAAGAAAATTTCTTAGAAATGCTTTCTAGACTTTCAGCCTTCTGCATTGCAGGAAACCTCAATCGGCAAACAGTTGAATCTTCCTTGTGTGAATGCCTCTGTTAGCTCCTGGACCCAAATTGATTGCTGGAGGTTTAGAAACTTGATGGTTTAATCTACAGAAATTCAGGTACTTGCAGAAGTTGATGGACTGACTTCTTCAATCTGGAAGAAATATCCCATACTGGGTTTATCGTCCAGTGTGGGAAAAGTTAAACCACTGGATTTTTTAATACTGAATAAATTCCAACAACAACATCAGTTAATACCTGCCTTGCCATTATTTGGCAGGAATTTGTAAAGATCTGGACCTCTCCACTTATGTTACAGGTGGCAGCCTCGGGAGCTCTGATTTTCCAGGGCATGAGAGAGCTTGGCACTACTGCTGGTTCCATATTTGAATGGATTCCTATGGACCGTTAGAATCAAATTCACCAGGTGCTCACCAAACCTCCCTTCGAACCTGTCATGAAGAGTTAAGTGTTCTCTAGTACCATCAAAGTCATCTTCTTTGGTATGGGAGGTAAAGTGAGATAAATGCACTGTCCATCAAAGAACTGTTCCTACATTTCTTGGATAAAATCATCTTGTGAACAAACTCCAGCTACATAAAGATCAAATAAACTTTACATTGAATCTGGAATATCTAATTTCATTTCTGGGACATCAGACCGATCAACTATTACTATTGCAGGGTATTTTCCTTTTATGTTAACAAATGCACTGTCCTCCTTACTTCTGCCCCTTTTCACTCTGGTTACTAGGGTAGTTGCAGGCTGCTAAAGCAGGTGTTTCCAAGTGGAAGTCTGTAAAGAAGCAGCTAGAGGGAAAGAAAACAAAAGGCATCTCTCAAAATGCTTATGTCCCATTTCATAATGGCTGTAGCTAAGAAATAAGGCCTGTATGAAAGAAGTCAAAGGCAGCTAAACAGCTATACTAGACACCTCTTCATTAAATTCTTAATTGATCCATTATGGAGATGGGTGTTTTAGGATTTTTTTTTTTTTTGGTTGGGGGTTGGTTGGTTTGGGAGTTGTTTGATGATATATTTAGTCTCTTCTAGTCAGTGCTAATTATTCATGCTTTTCTTCTTTCATTTCTGTTCACTACTGTTTCTCTCTGCTAATTCCTGGTAGTGTCTCCAGATTGGTAGATACAGCATGTGCATGAAAAAGTATCATTTTGTTCTTTGTAACTTGATCTCATATTACACATATCCATCAGTCTGGAATTTATCTCCTTTCTTTTTACAACTAATAAATCTTATTGCTCTTAACAGGTTTGGTTCTTTTGGCATGCCTCTGCCTTATTTCATGAGGAGAAGAGGAAAAAATATACAGAAACTACTTCTCTTTGATATGGTTGGGATTTATTCTAAAAAAAGCTTGGTATTGATGGATATGTAGTTTAACAGATGTTTAAAACTCACTGATTTAATATTCAAAGAATCTTTGTGCTGTTGCCTTTTCTCAAACAGTTAGATAGATTCAAAGAGCCTCCAGCATTTGGACCAATGTGTGATTTATTGTGGTCAGATCCTTCAGAAGATTTTGGAAATGAAAATTCACAAGAGCATTTCAGTCACAATACAGTCAGAGGATGCTCGTACTTTTATAGGTGAGAGTATGCTATGATCTATTTGATATTTTACTGCTGAAACCATAAATTTTATGAGAATTCCTTTTACTCATAGTCATTTTCATTTCACAGCTATCCAGCAGTTTGTGAATTTTTGCAAAATAATAATTTATTGTCAATCATTAGAGCACATGAAGCACAAGATGCAGGGTAAGTACTTTGTGTCCTTTAAGAAATTATTCATAGTGTGAAATAGAAATTGCTTATTGCTGTGAGATGTAAAATACATCTGTTTGGTTTTGCAGTTATAGAATGTACAGGAAAAGTCAAACTACAGGGTTCCCATCATTAATAACAATTTTTTCAGCACCTAATTACCTGGATGTCTACAATAATAAAGGTAAGAACTTGTTACTGTAATAGCTGTGCATAATACTAAAATAAGTGTGTCTTTCTAGATAAGTCATTTAATATCAATAATTTTTTGCCAGGTAAGAAATTAAAGGACAAAAAAAAATATCCATTAGTACCAGTTACATTATGAAGAAGAGCAGGTGACATAAATGATGATCTATAAGGTTACATGGAAGCACAAGTGTGGGCAAATATTTCCTTTGTAAAAATTGTTGATATTTAGATCTTAAGAATGTATCACTTGATGATTTCCACTCAGTCAAGGCTTTCCTGTGCTGTGAGTTTTCTCTCCTCTGGTTGTCTTTAGTTTGTGAACTAAGTAAGGAAGGGAGGAGGCTTTTATTGATCAGCAGCTTATGCGTCAGGTAGTTTGTGCCATCTATCACAGCATCTCAGAATCTAATTCTGGACAGAAGGAATTACATGCGGATGAGCTCCAAGAATGTGAATTGTGGTAGGTACATTGGTGAAGAAAAAGACAGAACCCACTGCACTTATAAATAGTTGGTGGTCACTGGGAAGAAAATGCAACATGGAAGGAGTTGTGTTTTGTGAGGGTACAGGGTCCTAATGTCTCTTTATTGGGGAATCAAGAGAGAGTAAATACCAATCTAAATGCTGATCACCACTGGAAATGTTATTAGGGAGGTGTACTACAAAAAGAATTTATTTTTGTCCATTCTCTGCTTAAGATGAAGTTGCACAGAAGCATTCTTAGTAATGTGGAGACAAATTTATAAGTTGGAATTTCAGAGAAGAGCTAATCTATGAATAATATTAACTCACAGTTGAGAACAAAATTCAGCAACAGAGAAACAATTAAAAATAAAACCTGATAAAATTCAAGTATGACGGTAGAGTATGGCATGTCAAGTATGTGATGAATGAATGATCTCCAAATGTTCAAATGGTGTTACTTTGAAACCAAGACCTCTTTTCTGTTAAATACATTACATCTCCCATCCACCTCCAAAGAACCACCCTCCAACCCATACCGCTTATGTAGGGTGATTAACTATATAGAGGAAAAGATGCTCAGTTGTTACTTGCACTGATTGTAAAGTAAAGGACAAATAAAAATAGCTTCAACTGTGTTTTTACAGTTTTTTCACCATCTGTGTGGATATTGCATTTTAAGAATCCCTTTTCACTTCAGCTGTTCCCAGTGCAATGCAAGCTTAAGTATGGAAAAATACAGTCAACACTTCTGTAGCTTTAGAATGATTCTCTTTTTCTGTATAGTTCTCTGTGGTTCCCCTTCTCCCTGATCTTCTAGATCTCCATGGTTTTACTCCAGGCTACAATGCAGGGACACTTACATGAAGAATAAAACCTGAATCTGGATATGCTGCAGTTCTGCATTAGGATTTTGTTAAAGTTGCTGAAATGATACCTTTTGAAGAAGTTTTAAAAAATGTTTGTTCATTATAGACCTATAATAGAATAGTACAGAATTATATTGTCATGTAACAGTACCTTAAACGGCAACATGTGCAAGAAAGCCTCCAAAGTTCTCCATTACAAAGCTGTCCTGTAAGTACTGTAGAGAAAGAGAATGGAGTATCTCTGGGATTATTTTCTCTATTGCATAAAATAGAGCTAAACAACACTGTGACTTTACATTTGTGGTATTTACAAGTTACAAAAATTCTTATAAAAATGTCTGAATTTTATTTTAGCTGCTGTATTAAAATACGAAAACAATGTGATGAATATTCGTCAGTTTAATTGTTCCCCACATCCTTACTGGCTCCCAAATTTTATGGATGTTTTCACATGGTCTTTGCCATTTGTTGGAGAAAAAGGTAGGCAAAATTATACACATCAATTAGTTCCTTCCCCAGTTCTCCCAGACCTGTGTTGGGATGACTTTTTTTTTCTTTTGCCAATGAGAGATTAATTGCATAGTATTTGCAAAGATGGATATCTGTATTTGTGTTCATCAGGTAGACTTCTTGGATGCTTAGTTAGAAAGAGGGTTTAGTAAAGTTGTTAAACTGATTTGGAAGGGGGTTTTGGCATATGAAAATGCCGTCTCGAAGGGATTGACTGAAATCCAACTTGCTTGAGGGTATATACCAGCAGTGTTAAGTAACTCCTTTGAACTGCATTTGCAGTCAATATGAAAATTGTACATACTCTACAAAATGCTAGGTTAAATACATTATTAATCGTGTATGGTTACAAATCATATTGAGATGTCCATATAAAATTTTAACTTTTATATATAGCTACAACATTGACCTATATTAAAGAAAACTTTCTAAGTTATGATATTACTTTTAAAAAAGATAATTTAGCACAGATCCTTCTTTCCTTTTTTTTTCCTCTTTCTTTTTTTTCCCCCTCTAGAGTTGATAACTCTGAATCTAGGACACGGGGCTACAAGTAATCTTCATTTAAAAAGCATTGAGGTTAGAGTCTATTTGGGTCTGTTTAAAATCCTTCCATGACAGAAGGTTCTTTAATTTCTTTGAAAAGTGTTCTTGAGGTGATATATTTACAACCATATAAACTTAGGATCCTATATATTTTTTTTTATATTGTCTTTAGTGAGCAGTTAAAAGGAAGTAATTTTGACACTGTTCAGTGGGGTTAATCCAATCATCATTTTTATTTTTCAAATGGAGGGAGCTGACATTTGCATGGAGAATTTTGTTTATATCTCTTACCTGATGATGCAGTAGGTAACCCTTTGCTGCTGAAAATGTTAGTACTGTTTATTTTGCTTTTGCTATGATGCTGGCAATGAGACACCAAGCACAGTTAAATAAGTTGCTCATTGACCTTCTGTATGCTTATGACTGCTGGAGTCACGGCCCTTGTAGTTTGTCTTGCCTTTGTACTAATGCATGCTTCCAATATGATGAAGGATACAGTGTCGGTATTGTTTGGTCTGCACTGAACGTATCAACATCAGAATAATGTGTTCTTTTATATTTTTTAATCAGAGTAACTCTTTCCCAAGAATGGAGAAGAATACTATAGCAGATAACTGTATCATGAATAAATGTAGACAGCAATTTAGAGTGTTTTTAATCACCTGACTGAACTTCTGGAATAGGTTTCTAAACACTCTTAAGGAGAGGAAATATTTGACTGCTTTAAGAAAGAGTCTGACATTCGTGGGGAAAATTGAGTCGCAGAATAAGGAGATTCCTGGAAAAAGAAAATACAAGCTTTTTGAGACAAGTTTGTGTATCCACTGTTTCAGTATTTTTAAGAGGAGTTTGAAAAGACATGTAGCTTGCACCTTATGTATCTCATGGTGTTTTTCTACTTCAGTGCTTCTGCTACATGCCAGCAGGTGCCAGGAACAGAATAGCTTTCTTGTTTTAAACCTGAATTTGAGCTGTCAGAATGTTTTTAAGTAAATTTTGTGTGAAACTAGTTCAAATACTTACCCTAATTTAAAAATACTAACATCCAAGAAGAGAATTCTTATCTAAAAGAACTCTTCGTAAGGTAGGAGATAAAGCTCTGCTGTGTTCTTTGATTGTTAGGTGCTATAATTTTTAGCTGCTTATTTTCCTGAGTTTTTTAAATTCTGTGACTGCATGTCAAGCAGAAAACATTTTTGAAAGCAGATTACTGAGCAATGGCTATGATATGGGAACTTAATTCTCTGTGTTGCTGGCGACTAATTGTATCTTGTGTGTATGGAATTATTTAAAATTCTACAGGGAATTAATTAAGATTTACTTTTTCCTATACAGTAACAGAAATGTTGGTGAATGTTTTGAGCATTTGCTCTGATGATGAACTCATGACAGAAGGAGAAGATCAATTTGACGGTAGGGTTTACTTTAAGACACATAAATCTTTTTAATGGTAATAACTTGTGAAACAGTAGTTAGACTGATGTAATATTACCTGGAATTTAAATAAAATTGCCTTGAAATTTTTCTTTAAATTGTGACATTGGGGTGGGAGGGAGCACAGAGAAAGGAATTTGTGTCTGTGATCCAGAAGCAGTAGTGGTATCCTTTGCAAATAGTCGTATCTGATTCCACCTTTTGTGGAAAATTACCAGAATTTCTTGGCACTTCCAATTTTGAACATAATAAAACTTATTAAATTATGTAAGGAGTGCTCTTCAATAAAGAGTTGATGTATTTGAAAGCCAGATATAACATTTCTTAAGGCAAAGTATGAAATACAAGTTTAAGTCTTGCTACCTGAGTCTAAAACATGAAAGTTAGGACAGCTTTTGTATGTGCATTGTATAATACATATTTATGTAATTAATCTTTCTATCTTGTAACATCTTTCTCTCCTGTAAAATACGATACTAGATCGTTACGGGCATGTTTGTAGCATGATGATTAAGAAGTAACCTTGACCTGAAGACCTAGCATATCACACTTTGTTGAGTTTTTTACAGTAGCGCTTAATGTCACACCTAAATGTTTCCTGGAATTGCTTCATTTTATCAAATACTAGAACTGATTTGGTAGGTTGCTTGATGGGGGAGAAAGAAGGAAAGTTTCAGCAGCTGAGCGACACTGAAGATCATTTATAAAAATCTTACGGATATGACCCCGGTCTTAATGATTAATAACTACAGTGTTAAAGTTCAGTACCAAAACAGTGTTGTGCTAAGCAGCTGTGTGGTTTAGATTGGAACGCTTTGATTGGGAGCCACTTGAACTTTGTTGCCATTTAGATTGTTGACAGAAATGTGAAAACTTAGAAAGAGGCTCAAATGTGATCCTGCAAACAGTTAATTTGCTTTCCACTCAAGTAATCCTACTGAACCAAGCATAGAGCAGTTACACAAAGCGTTTGCAGGGTGGGGTTTGGTGTCGTTCTGAGATGGTAGGATTTAGGTGGTCCAGCATAAGTGCAGTCATCAGCTGATTGCATTTGCCTTGTCTTTAGTATAATAGTTGCAGTTTCCTAATTTGAATTATTTTATTCTTCTGTCTCTTTTAACAATTTCTTTGCTTGATACATCTCTTAATGCCACCTAGGTACTGTCTACGCTTTATCTTTCTATGTGAATTATGTTTTTTTAACTGTTGACTTTTCAGCTTTCACTTGTTAATTGTCAAATTTTTAAAATACACTCAACGGTTCCACTTCTTGTTCAATGAATGCATTTTTAAGTGTTGCAATTTTCCATTTTATTTTTTCACATTTCTTCTCCATTCCTTCTTTATTACCACTGCCAAGTTAAATATCTTTATTTTATTTGTCTCACTCACCTTTTTCTCCATCGTTCACTTCCTTTTTTTCTGGACTCTCCATCTGAAGAGCGACTCATATATGGCAATAAAAAAGGTACAGACCAGACAGAGTAGGAATGTTTTGAAATATGACTTCATAGAAACTGATAGTATAAATATTAATGCAGAAAATACCTTTCTGTTGAGAGACACATGTAGAATTTTATTACTGTTACCTGTTCTAGTGGGATGTTTATAAAGGCTTGTGTATTTTGTTATCTGAAGTCATATTCCAAGACATCTGTCTTTCTGTGCATGAACTTTTTCCTCCTCCTTTCTTCCATTCCTTTTTTGTAGAATTTCATTCTTTACCTAGTTCTAAGATTTTTATCTTTGATCCTGCATGTATAGGGAGCGTTCAGTCGTCTGTCTTGCTCTTTAATAATTTTATTGTGAGCTTTATTTAAGATTGTGCATGGAATGTGTTTATACAGTGTTCCAAAACCTGGTTTGTAGAGTACTTTTAGTTTCCTTCAACTGAGATGTCAAAAAGGTACTTCCTGATTGCAGTTGTGAAGAGGATACAAAATGTAAAACGAAGCCTGCTAACTTAAATTCTCGGGCTGCTACCTGGTTTGGGGAAATTCCAGGGTAGATAGTTACAGAAAGATTATTCTGATCATTACTTACCTAACAGTGTTTGCCCTCTATATAAATTTGTCACTTCCAGAGAATATTTCTAATGCTTAGGAATGCTTTAGATTATAGAGAAGTTTCCAAAGGTTATGTGAATTCTTTGGAACATAACAGTATGAGCATTTCAGGATTTGTTTCTTGAGCAAGCATTGGGAATGGAGAATGGGAGAGTTCTTTCTTGTATCTCCTCTAGTTTAGAGTATAATCAACACATTCTTCTGCAAGCAGGTGCCACCTAACTGTCTCTTCTTTGAACTAATTGGGATTCAGAGGCCACATTAGTGCAGTGCTGCAGCCTGGAGTAGTATGTTTGGCCCTTTAGCTTGGCTGCTTTGCTTCTGGAGGGCTGGGGCAATGAAAAAACAAAAAAATTAAAAACACCACCACAAAAATAAGCTTATAATCCACCAAACACCAAAACTACCCAAGCCCATTCAGTCTCCTTTTAAGGCACAGGGACCTTCCAGAGATGAGATACAGGCACTAGCACTGCCTGAAGTTTTTTCAGCCTGCAGCAGTGCAGCCCTCAAATAGGCATAGGTAGGAGGAAAACTGAGGAACTTGTAGGAAAAGAGCGATGGTCCCTCGTTTAGCCATAGTCTTCTCAAAAACTCTGAAAGAGTCCCCTTCTCGTTCCAGATCCTCCAAGTGTTATTTAATGATGTTCAAAGAGAGAAAGTAAACATTTCTAGAACTTTAAAAATCAAAAGTGAAAATAAATTATTTTCAGTAAAAATGGAATGTTCAGCCTATCCTGATGAAAGTTTTTCGTGAGCCTTGGGGGGTGTGGGTATGGGGGTGTGTGTGTGTTTGTGTTTGGTGTGTCTGCAGTTCCTTAAAAGTTGTTCCTTTGTCTTAAAAAAAAAAAGATATATGCAGTAGTTCCTGGCTTTTTCATTTCTTTTAAATGGATTGGCAGATACTTGTCATGCCCTGAGATATTTTCTTTGCGTCACAGAAAGATTGTCTCTTGCTCTCTTTTTAATTTGTAGCTGCTATACATTTTCCTTCTTGCGTGATTCTGTTTTCTATGTTTGCCCCTAAATGCCTTAACTTTTGTATTTTATTTGGTTTGGCGTTTAGGGTGGGAAGTCTACCCACTCTTGTGCAACAGAAGGCCTTGTGTTCTTGCAGCTGTGGTCTGAAAAGGATGACTCTTGTGCCAGAGTGTGTGGAAGCTAAATACTACTGAGCAGGGATGAAAAAAGGCTTCTTCCACAGCTGTCTTTTTTGAATGCGAGTGGACAGAGTGGACAGATTTATGGATAGGCAGCCACTGTAATCCTCTCTTCTACATTCTTGCAAATGAGTTTGGCAACTTTGTATTCAATACCTTTCTCTCAAGGTCGAGGAACAGTAGTATATGGAAGATCTGGAGTACCTAACAGAGCTGTCTTTGTTCACTTTTGGTCCCTTGGGGTTGAATTCAAAGAATCACAGTCTTACTCTAACCTGGGTGTGATTAATACTTTCCTTCCCTGATAGCCAAGGAGAAGTAAGGACTTAGTTTTGATACCTTCTTGTCTGCCTGTACTGTTTTAGTAGAATTGGGGATTTGGTACAAGGAAAGGAGAATGAGGGGTAAGAATGACTTTTATACATTGAAACAAAACAGCAACACCAAGTGTCGGAGAAAGGATCTTCCTTTTTCTAAAATGTCAAGGTTGACTCTCCTTCCCAATCACAAGCCTATTTTCAGAGTTTCGTCTTCACTTTTACCTGTCACAAACGGGTGTCTCCACTCTGGAATATGTGGTATTTACTCCAGATCTTTTGTTCTTTGTAATTTCTGCAAATGATGCAAACCTAAGATGATACAGAACATAGACTGAGGTGGTGAGGGAGGTAACATTGCAGTTCTTTGGCGCTGTATTTCGTGGAGTACTTTGTGGATGTGGGTTTTGGGGAGTTGACACAGAAAAAAAGCAAACAAGCTACTGTTTTTTTCTCAGCCATGTAAGAATTGGCAACAAATCTTTATTTTTCATGGCTCTAATCTCTTTGGGCCCTTTATTGGGCTGCATGCCTACATACTGATACACATAGACGTCAGTGAAGAATTTTTAATTAGAAAACTTGGGCAAATCAGTTTCACCTCCACACTAGTGGTGGTAAATTTGGATGCTTGCCTGCTTTAGGAAATCATCGTGAACATCCTGAACTTCTTTTGTGTTTTGTGGAGACAGTGGTGATGATGGTTTTGATGGCATTCTGAAGCCATAACTTTATAACTTTGTGACCTTAAGTGTTTGGATGCTGGCCTCCTGTGAAGAGTACTGAACTGAAACAGTGTGTTGAATTTGATGCACTTTAAAATGGTGGCCCTGTAAATACTCATGTGCTTGAGACTCTCTCTTATTCCATTGAAAGTAGGTACAGCTGCCGCAAGGAAAGAAATAATCAGAAACAAAATTCGTGCAATTGGCAAGATGGCAAGAGTCTTCTCTGTTCTCAGGTACTTGCGTGACTTATGCATTCCTAAACCCCTATTACTGTGTATCTCAGAAAAGTTGTCTCTGTTCCAGGATAGTGGATCCCAAACATTTTTCAGGGACATCATTGCGCGTCAGAATCTTGTTTGGCATATTGATGCCCCAGACTGATGTTGGTATTTTTGGCTAAAGAATATTTTTAAAGTTCTTTTTGAAATGTGTTTACAGAAATTAGAGAACATGATCTTTAGTTTACAAATTATTTTTTCAGCTGTGGAAGGACAGTACCAAAATAGATTGAAATCAAAGATATAATGGAGGAGGTCAGAAAATTTCTGGCATATGAGAAAGTTGAAGACTAGGGTGGGGTTTTTTTGTTTCAGAGTTTCATTTGGTTTTTTTCAGCTTTTAAAACAGCATTTTCTTGTACCTGTTGAGATCTAGATCACATTTACGCAGAATGTATAGTCTTCCACAGACCTTGATTGTTCAAATAGGGATAATTTTTAAAAGTTGGTATTTCCTGAAGGATGGACACTTTGAACAAAGCTGTGGCTTGTTTTATGGCACTGAGATCTGTTCAGTACGTCATGAGGCATTCCGTGCTGATTTCAAAGCTAATGATCCTGCATGTGAATAATTGCTCAGAATTTGATTCAGAACTAATGAGTGTTTATAACTCCTAGGCAGAGAAAAGACTGGTATGGAATAGAAATATCTTCCCCTTTCTGGTTGTTTAAATTTGAATTTATATCCTGTCTTGACGTGCATGAATTACCACAAAAATAGGTTCTCCCTTTCCCCATCCCATACTTTACTTCAGTACAGGTTTTCATGAGCAGCTCTAGAAGGTTTTGTTGTTGTTTTTTTCCTCACACCAGGGAGGAGAGCGAAAGTGTGCTGACACTCAAGGGTTTGACTCCCACTGGAATGTTACCTAGTGGAGTGTTGGCTGGAGGACGACAGACCCTGCAAAGTGGTAATGATGTTATGCAACTTGCTGTGCCTCAGATGGACTGGGGCACATCTCACTCTTTTGCTAACACCACACATAATGCATGCAGGGAATTTCTTATGCTTTTCAGTTCTTGTCTTAGCGGCTGATACAAACATAGTGTTATGTGTTAATCAGGCAATGTGAAATGGATACTTAACCAGGGTATAAAACTAAAAGCCAATGAGTTCAGCAGTGTCAGGCCACATTTTTCAGACTTCCAGCTTCCTTGGTTTACAATTTTTCAGGTGGCACAGATGCCTGGAGTGGGGTGACCTACATCTGGTATTTGAGGCATTTGATCATTACAGATACAAAAATGGCAATGTAATTTTGCATCATTACTTGTCTGCTTCCCATTAAAATGGTTTTACTATAGATGTGTTAGTATTTTCATTGACAACATCAAATACTTGTTGATATTAATATTAACAAACAGCTACAAGCTGCAGAGTTCCATATTACACTCCACTGATAGATTGAAATGTGCTACGTTTTGTACCCTGGTAATTAATGCCAAAGTTTGTTCTCTATGTTGTTTGTCAAATGTTCTATGTATAATTGACCTCCCTGAATTGTCCTTGTAACATGCTGTTTCCTTCCTCTGCAGATGTAGCTGCTTTCTTAGATCTGTCTGTCTCTCTCTAGGTATAGATGTATGTCTGTATAAGTGTTAAAATTAAACCACTATCCCAGACACTTGTCTGTCTCTTGATGTAGAAGCAATGTTGTAGCACCTTGTTTTTGAGGTTCGCTGCATTTGCTGCTGCACATTGTCTGTGCGTTTTGAACAATAATGTACTTGAAAAGTATTCAGTAATTGTTATAAAATCAGTTGAGAATAAAGGGATTGAATTTAAAACTTGTAAATAAATCAAAATAAAAGGGTGTTATTAAGTGTGCATATTTTTTTTTTGCATGAAAATAAAAAGAACTCTATACAAAATATACCTGTAATCTGGCTCATTGAATATTTTGTAAAAGGTTTTTCTTCTTTTTTTAGTTTGTTGAGTCATTGGATCGTATTTTTCACAAGGCCCATAAATGATTAACTGGGCTTAGGGTAAATCCTGTGAGATTGTACCACGTGTATTAAAAGAATGAAGTCCAGGTTCCTGTTCACAGTGGTGCTTAACTAAAATATGCCAGTTTGAAAGTGGACTTCCTATCAGCAGCACTCTTAACATAAATTATTTGAAGGCTTTTTATTGGCCATCTTCAGGCTTTAATAGAAAGTAAAAAATGCACGGGACCACTGAATTTTATAACTACTGAAAGAATGTGATACGTGAATACCACTTTTTGTACAACCTATTTTCCAAGAGTAGCTGCTTTTGTGATTTAGGCTGCTTGAATTTTTTAGATTTTCTATGCAGTTTTTTTAAAAGCCTTTCACTACATTTTCTCTTGAACTATCAAAGCTGGTTTTTTAATGGCTTTGAAACATGACTGTCACATTTTAAGTCATTTTTTAGTGGACATATAATGTCTACAAGCAAGTTTATATGTCCAGTGTATGTATGTGATTGTTTTGTGAATGTCTATGACAAGAAATGGTGTATGTTTCCTAATCCATCCAACTATTCCAAAAGCATATGTTCTAGTTGTAATTTTCATTGTTTAATAAGATACTTTATTATGCTTAAAAAAATGAGTCTGCATTCCTCTCACTCATTTAACAGATTTTTATCCATGTTGCATTACAAATATTAGAGAGGATCAAACTGACTAGAAAATTTTTTTAACATAAAACATATGACTTCTACCATTGCTGAAAATGTGGGACATTTGGAAAGTATGCAAAATGCATTTTGGATTTTTGTGGGGGTGTTGTTTTGGTCTTTTTTTTTGACTAGAACTTTTGATGGCAATATTCCTTGCTGCACTACATTAATATACTTAATGTGTTTAGTCATGTTGATTGATCAAAGTAACTCCCGCCAACCATTAGTTCTCCTTAAATTGCAGGAACTTCTTACTGATAAGAATGTTACTGTTCTGGTCTTCAAAAAGTAGCTTTCAAATTATTCTTCTCAACTGAAAGCTAGAAGTAAACCAAATAAAGTAGCACTTCACTAATTGACACTTTCCTAAACCCTTGTAGTATCAGTGAATTCATATTCTCTGCAAAAATACAGTCACTGGTAGTAGGATTTCTAGCTACAAATATTTAATTCCTTTTTGAAGTATATTGTACTAAGTTGGTCAATATACTATCAATAATTTAAACTAGCCTAGATTTGAGAAAATAACATGCTGTTAATTGTAGGGAGCTTTTTCTGTTCTTGTGTTTGCTCGAAAATTCAAAAAGTTGACCAGTGTACCGAGGGGCTTCCAGGCCTCACTTTTCAGTGGCAAACTGAGGAAAGGTCTAGGTGTGCTGGTTGCTGTTACATCTACAGGAAGCTTTGAAAGCCATAAGTAACCGGAGTGTCTATCTACATTGCTCTAGAGAGCAGTGTCTTTGGTGAGGTACTGGCTGTTCTCAGAGGAGAGAGGCTGGTTGGCATTGATGTGATGCAGAGTGGGGCAGCAAGCACATTAGTCTAACGCAGCTGCTTTATGGGCAATTCTTGAACAGATTCTGGCTGTGAAACAGAGCTGTCCAAGCATGAAATACAAGTTCTGAATAGTGAAAGAGTTAAACAAAGACAAGTCAGTTAAATGTGGGTTTGGAAAAAAGTGCAAAACTACATCCTATGCAGAAAAAGATTTTCTTTTTTTCCTTCCAAAACTATATGGATTTATTTTTGAAAAAACAAATCACAGGTTGTTCTTAGCTTTAATGTACAAGGATAAACATAGAAATCATGGCCTGGTGTGTTTCTCTGGTTTTTTTAAAATATAGATTTATGGGGTTTATTATTTCTGTTGCTTGCATTATAGTAGCTGGAATACTATCCATTGGGTTGGACCCGATGATGTCTTGAGGTCCCTTCCAGCCCCTACAATTCTGTGACGTTAAGTAGTCATCTTTAAACTAGCATTTCCTGTTGACTTACTCTGTGAACTGAATCCAGCAAAATTATTTTTCACATTGAGTCACCATCTGTTAAAAAAGCCAAACCCAAACACCTAAAGCTTTACGTACCAACATAGTAAGCACAACCTAAATTAAAAACTCTTTAAGTATGTCCATGGAAATCAGTTGAACTAGCCGAACACTTCTCTTGCGTTGTGGCCCATGCTATTAGCCGGGGGGCGGTAAGGTAGTTTTTCTGTTTTATATGGAACGTTGGCAAGGATTGTGGATCAGATATGTCAACTTCCTAAAGCAGTGGGAGAGCTGGAACTGAGGATAGAAATGCTGCTGATTTCCTTGAACCCTGTTGCTTATAATATGCTCTCAAATTGAGAATTTTTCCGAGCAAAGACTTTAAGATTGCTTGTTTCTTAGTACAATGCAGTATTTAAGTTTATCAGGGTTTTCAAAGAACATGGTTTTAATTTAGATGTACCTGCAAAAGAGAATCCAACAAAATTATTTTCTAAATTGTGTCTTTACAGTGTGGGGGTTTTTTAAAGTGCTTGTATTTTCCAGTCAGTTTGTTCTTTTATGTCAAGTTGAAAATGACCTTTTTCTTAACTGTGATGTATATTCCAAGATCTTTTTGGAATAATAGTATTACGTGTAGAATGAACTTAGGAGTAAATTTTGAAATTTGTATTTATGACCAAGCTACATAATTTACAGAGATAAATCAGTATTCATGATCTTTTCAGGAAAAGATTGAAAACAAAGACTTCACAGGTAACAGGAAATGGTGAAATGAGGTGGCTTTTTTACGTAGTTGTGTATTTGTATGGCAGATTAATTATAGTATGAAAGTATGTATTTGGTGACCTTCTAAAACAATTCTTAAAGTGATTTAATTTTACAATTTGAGAACGTTTCTTTCCCTTAATGTAAACATAAATAATTTTCCATTCAAGAGTCAGGATTTTTCAATTCTGGGATTGCCCATGCCTCTGTAGATTTAAGTGCAGGAAATTTTTTTTGCTACCATGGAACATGCAGTATGTAAAAGTTCAAATGCTGCATTATCCATATGCTTTTATTAGCAATTAGAGCAAATACCTGTTTTTAATATATATGTATATATGTTATCTAAATGCAGATTATACTTCAATGCAACAGTGAGGCTATAGCATAATGTAGGCAATTGATACACATAACATTGTGTAGCTGTAGTGTAGGCAATTGGAATGTTGTGTCTGGTTTTTGTTGGATAGGAAGTGAGAAGTAATGCACGTAATTTGTTCTGATCTAATGCCATATTTTATTATATAGCTAGCTTCTCCAGCATCCAATGAATACTCTTTTATGATTTTTGTTGTTAACTACATATCAAGCACTACACAAATAGGTTTATTATTTTGTGTTCTATTTTTTGGTAATATTTCTGAAGTTATGGTATTAGCAGCATGGCACATAGAGAGGTAAAAATCTACTTACTGTTATTGAAACTTAGCTGTAGTTTACATCGTACCTCTGAAGTGGTATGATGTAAATCAAGGTTATTAGGATATCAGAATCAAAATAATCTTTATTTTAGAGCTTTGATTTCTAGAGCTAAAACAATTGGGAAGGATCTTACACATAAGAAATTACAGCAGATGACATGAGTGTTTAGTTTGGAAAACAGTTAGTAAGGTAGATTTTTCTTCATACATTAATTCACCCACCAAAACTATGCTGAATCCCGATCTCTTCTTGCCATAGACTTCGTGGTTGATTCAACTAAACATTTTTTGAGACTTTGTAAATACAACTTGCTACATTTGTCTTTTATGGTTTAAATTTCACAGCTCAGTTCTTCTGAGATAGCCATTTTACCTTAAAATACAGTGTGAAATTGAAGTGCTAGTTCAGGGAGCTAAACATAAAGAGAAAAACAATTTCTTACTGTTAGAACACAGATAGTGTTATTTTCCTAGTGGCCTTCCTGGTAATTTAAAGAAGCTAGTTAATGCATTTTAACCTTCAGAAATAGTAGTCTCAAAGAGATTTTTAGTTTGTTTTTATCTTTTTTAAACCATGCCACAACTTTAACATCGGTTGAAATTCTCTGTTGCTGTCTTTAAAAAACCCACCAAAACAAACCCAAAAAACTTTATAGAAATGTGCAGTTAGTAACATTAGTTAATTAGTGTTGCTTTGATAATACTTGTAGTTGATAAACAGTTAAAATTTAGGAGAAGTTTCACTTTAAAACAACCCCTCAAAACCTTGTCATTTTAGATAATGGTTATCTAATCTGGCGTAGCATACTATATTAAATTGATCATTGCCTTTTCTGCTGTGCGATATTACACTCTTCATCTTTCTCATTCATTTTGCATGCATCTGCTCACTTCTGTACAGCCACTGTAGAGGCAATTGAGGCTGAAAAAGGTATGATCAGAGTCTTTGCCATTGGCAGAGATCTGTGGTGTCTGGGAGGGAATTCAAAAGTACTCTGTGTGGGTGTGTTTTACTTTCAACTTGCACAAGCAGAGATGAATCAACTGCATTGATTCATCCCTTTTACATGTAACATTCATTTCTGGCTTTAGGATGATTATCTTTAATATTTTAGGGAAGTTCTTGGGGGGTTTTGGTCTTTTTTGTTGTTTTTTTACAAAATATGCAGTAGGTTTTTGTATAATAGCATGTTGTGATACGTGGTGTTGTCTTGAAGTCTTTAAAAATGGTAGTGTTTAGTTGGTTGGTTTTTTTTTTTTCTATGTTCAACTGCAAGGTTTTGTTTGATTGGGGGGGTGTGTGGAAGGAGGGTTGTTTATGCATGCCTTTTCTCATAGAATCTATTTTAATGGCTTCCAACGTGTGTTCTTTAAAACTTACCATAACACATCTGGTAGTGCAAGACAAGTAAACATAATGCTTTTTTCTCTAGATTTTGAATGTAATACGTTGACCAAATCTATTTCCAGTATAAAGGCCATCCTGCCAGTATGAGGCATAACAAATTCCATGGATTATTGGTGCTTCTGTGCTAAATAAGTTGTATATGGATCCTTTGCCAGTGGTATTGAGCAAAATGCCATCAAATTATTTGGTGGTCAGAGTATTCAACGTCAGATTTATTGTCTTTTCAGAGATTTTAGTTTCCTGTTGCTCAGTATTCAATGAAGTAAATGCCAAGCAGCATAGCAGTTGAGAGAGCTGCCTTCAGGGGGTTTTCAGATCTGGTCACAAAGCACCGTTTAATGACTGTATTCTTTGTTTTTTAATTAAGGAAGTCAGATCTCCAAAAATATAAACAAGTGCCATATTCTGTTCTCACACACGCGTGCAAGAGGTCCCGTTGTTGTGAGTGGAAAGCTGTACTTAAATCTCCAAAGAAATATTTCATCCCAAAGACTTCAGTCTTATTTATGTGGTCAACCATTTTCAGGTCTAAATTCAACTACAGACCTCATTCATTAAAATACAGGAGCAAAATAATACCGATTTTCTCTGCCTACTTTAAATACATTTGTATTTAAATGGTACCATCGCTGAACCACAGTGCTAACTGCGTGATTGTGGTTGTGTCCATGTCCATCCTCCACACGTTGAGCACAGAACGTGAACCACATCCCGCAGTTTTGCCTGCATGAGAACTGCAGGATCGGGCCGTCGGTGCGTACGCAAGACGCAGATCTGCTGCCACCTTTGGAACCCTTTGCCGCTTTGCCTCCACTGCGCTCGCTGTGCTGCTTCAATCTTACCCACGTCGCACCCAAGAGACGGGGGCGTTAAGATAAGCCTGGCGCACTGGGCGGCCAAAGCAGTTGGGCTTGGTAGTGGCCACAGCAGGGGCACACAGAAGCGATCAAGTGGGCTTAAACCCCTTGATTCCTACTTGCAGAATATTTGCCATATTTGTGTTCTTTCTGTTACAAACTCAAACCGCGATCGCTGTTGAACGTTGAGGAAAGCAGGTTAGCAAAGCTGTTACTAATACAGATGCAGAGCCCTAAGTTCGTTTGGCTGATTTCTTACCTGTTTTAAAACATCATTTGTTAGAAAAAGTATATGCTTTCAACTTTTTTTTCCATTACTGACATATCAAATTTGCATTTTGTTAAGCAATACGAGGATTCTCTCCGCAACATAAAATCTGCAGTTTTGAAGAAGCAAAAGGTTTGGATAGGATCAATGAGAGAATGCCACCGAGAAAAGATGCTCTTCAGCAAGATGGTATTAATACTATAAACACAACCAATGCCAATGGAAACAATGGAACTGGCAACAACAATGCACAGTGACCACATCAGCTTCTGGTTTACTCACTCATGTCTTGCCTGAGAATTCCTAGATTCCTGTTTTTTGATGTGACAACAAAGGAAATAGCCAGGGGGATCGCTTGAAGTGACTACTTAATGCGAGGTGGAAAACCATCTGACTTGATCCCACTGAAGACAGACCGTCAGGCTTTTGAGACAACAGCCCCTCTCTGTACGTGGTGACCCCACCTCCCAGGAGTGTGCCTCTCACACTTCCACAAAATCCATCCCCGGCCGCTGAAGCTCCAGAGGAGATCTGGGGAAGGAATCGGGCTGTTATCACTAAAGCACGTCTAGACTAGCATCTTACGCTTATCGTTGTCAACACTTTTAAGTTTACAAATGGGATTTTTCTTTCAGTAGAGGTAGTTTGTTTGTTTGTTTGTTTGTTTTTTAAATCAGACTTTCAAATACAATCCTAAAAGCTAATTATTTATTAATGGACACCGGTTTCATGAAATGTCTTTAAAATGATAGATTAGAATGGTCTTAAAATATCTGAGGCTGCAAAAAACTGTATTTTGGATAGATGGAAAAAAATGCCAAAAAAAAATTATCTCAGTTGGTCATTCTGTAAAACGCTGACCTCAGGTTTACTCCTTAGATGTTGCTAATTCTATATTGTATTCACTGTATTTTTTAGTTACAGCTTATCAGAAGATTTCTATGTAGGAATGTTTATTACTTGAACACAGATTTTAAAAAAAATATTTAATTTAGAAACTTTTTTGCCCAGCTTTTTCAAGACTCTTCCCCACCTTGAATTTTAAAAAAAATATTATATATACTAATTTTAAAAGTAAGAAAAATACGGAAGTGTTAATTTTAAGGTACTTTTAATGGAACTTTGTACATTGTTTAAGTAAATTTTGATTCATATCAAGTCTGTAAAGCTTGGCATTGTATTTTGTGTATGCATGTTTTCATTTTGCAAATATTTAATATATAGACCTATGATGTACATCTATAGGTTACCTAGATGTTATGGGTACTTTTAGTTTATTGTGAGTATTACGGTTGCATAAATAGCTAATAATCACTGGGCTGAATAGCTGCAAGCTTTTTATTATTTTTTAAATCTGTAAAGGAAACTGAAACTGTATTGGACATACTTCTTGTTTAGGCAAAGCAGCGCGTAAGCAATTGCTCTGTTCAACTGCTAAGGCATTAGTGAAAGTGTAAACTTGAGACTGCATGTATTTTGGTATCTACAGGACTGCTTGGTTAAAATAAAAATTGAAGCCCTGTGCTAATTTGTTCACAAATAACGGACTGTACTGATTGCCACTGTACTTTGTTATCTATTTTGACATTTGCTACGTGTCTTTCTCATCCCCTGGAACACAACTTGAAACTTCTGTCACTAGAGTTCATCTCCCCCTGCCCCTCCCCCCCTTTTTTTGTTTGCCATAAGGTACAATCTGTACATACCCCTAAGTTGGAGATTTTATGCATGTTCTGAACTATTCAAGTATTTTATAAACAGTAGCACACAATAAATTTTGTGCATGGGCTGCGGCTCCTATCATTGTGTATTGGTTTTATTTGGCATCCATAGGTCTAATCTGACCTTGAAAATTGTGTGGAAATATTCTTCAAAATTTACGTATGAAGAAGATAGCCTAAAAGGTCAGATTTAACTTGCAGAGAACTACTTTAATGTAAATGTTATTTAATTTAAATGCTATTGATTCCTTGGTTTTTTTTATTTATTTTTTGCTTTTGAGTTCTCTTTCATATATAAAATACCTTGGTATTTTCAGTCCACTTTGCTGGACAGCTGCTGTTGGTTTGTACAAGCTTGGAAGAGCAGGGTTAGTTGGCTTGAACTAACATTCAAGACCGTGGTGTGTGTTGGGGCTGCATTTTGGGCAGAGGGGGAGGTCTAACTGGATTTACTCTTTCTGGTATGTTCTTTTCAAAGTAAGGACAGGCTGCTGAACAGGTTTTGTATTGACACAAAGAAAAATAATAAGCACACTGAAAATTAAAAGCATATTGCTAATGGCGTTTTAATGTTTGGTTTTACTTTATTGCAGATGCATTCTAATTGGAAACTCTTCTCAAAGTGTGAGTGCAGAAGATCAAGTTAAAAAATTGTAAGTAGTTGTTTTGTGGTTTGGGTTTTTTTTTTTAATTAAGCACCCCCATAGTGAGCTGTGTAGTCTGTGTATGATGTCATAGTAGAGCAGAACAAACACATGATGAACAATATGATGGTCCCTTCCTCCATGTAAGAGCTAGTGGAAAATTCCTAAATCTTACAGTATTTTTCATTATTTGATACTTGAATCTTAGTTGTGGTTATAACCTGACTAGCTGGAGTTGTATGCAGAGAAAATAGAAGTTCAGGTCTGTCTGGAAGGACCTTCTTGTAACTTGAGAGAGTTGGTTCTGATATTTGTATGGCAGTGAGTGCCCAGATGCAGTGGTGCACTCCCCTCAGGGGTTCCTTTCCGATACCCATTTCGTTTCCTCAAGGGCTCCCTCGCAGTATCTGTTGTCTGTAGTAGTTCTTGCCAGATAGGAAGGCAGATAAGCAGTGAAGAAAATTTCTGAGGCAGTTGTTATTGACCTGATTTCTCCTCTCATGCTATGTGTGTGACTCCTGTTAGCCTTTAAGCAAGTAGTGAGGTAGCATGATTATGGCTGTGGGTTTTCTTTGTGGAAAGCATTCTCTCACTGCTGTGTTTCTGAAAGGTGGGCTCCTGACTTGTCTCTAATTCTTGCATTGTTGAGGAGAAGAAATTACATCCTTCCTCCCAGAAAACCGTAAGTAGTTTGCACTGCTCGTTTTCTGCTTTCAGTGTTTTTAAGGAGGGAGGAAAAAAAAGTCTGTATGTCCCTAGTCAGCTCTTCTTTGGTCTCAGAAATTGCTCTGTGGGCCAAAGGACACAGGTACCAGAAGTGGAGGGAGGCCTGAGTGGCACCTTGGCTGCCGTGGGCTCAGCAGACATCCCTGGCTCCCCGCAACAGGGTCTGCTTCCCTCAGCTGCTGGGCTAACCTGGCATCTGTGGGGCAGGGGTGGGCTGGGCCTCTCAGCCCTGGGTGCCGGAAACCTGCTGCCACCCAGGGCAGCCTGGTTCTCAGCCTGTATGGGGATTGTGTTGAATGGCAAACACGCAGCTCCAGCACCCACACCCGTTTGTAGTGTGACACACTAGCTTTCCTTTCAAGGCTTGTCACATTCCAGTTGTGGAATGGAGAAATCGATGCAGCTCTAACTACTGAATTGTGAAGATTCTGCCAGAAAGATGGATGGTTGGGATTAGGGGTGATTTTCTCTCCCTTCTGGTTTGAGTCTGAACACCTTCTGAGAGGAACAGTCTCGTAAACGGCTTTATTTTTTTCTAACATTTAATCTTGAAAGAAAGATACAGCCCCTTCAGAGGCACGACAGACAGAATCGCTTCATTCTTCCCTTCCAAGTTTTTCGCTGCCATTTCGTTCTCAGTCATTCAAACCTTGTTGCCCAGTTAACCAGTCTGTTACTAGCACGTAATCAGAGTAACATTTTGCCATCAAACAGATGACTGCCATGAGGACATAGAACCCATCCTATCCCTTCCTTGTAGCAGTTGTTATGTAGGAGCTGGACTTCACTGATGTGTTGCATTGAATGACAAGTAAAATGGCTAGATATTTTTAGTCACATAAAAAGATTGAGATGCACTCATATGCTTTAATTATTTAAGTGTTAAGCTTCACTTGTATGGAAGTTTGCTCAAGAGTAAAGAAACGAGTCAAAGCTTGTGAGAATCTTAGTCAAGCTTGGAAAGTTGGACAGCTGTATATGTATTTCTGTGTACGTGCGTATCGGGGGAGTTGTGCCAAGGATGATCAAAGCAATGCTCAGTGGAATGTCTCTGAGCTACCCAGATTAAGTTCCATCTGTTGTTTGTAATTAAAATAATTAATTTTAATCTGACCCAGGAATTTTAAACTGAACTGTATTTCTAAGGTTAATACAAACTTTTCCAGTAAGTCAGATGGAGGTTGCAGAACACTGATGTAGCTAAAATATGTCAGGCCTCTTGGTATGGTGAACTTGTGCAATTGGCAAACCCTTCCATGGACATGCTCTGTTGGAGTGAAAGGTTTGCCATATTAGAACCAACTCCTGCTTAGCTCTTTTTGTTTGAGGGTAAGAGAAACAGGGCTTTGCTGGTGGCGTGAGGGTGACCTGAACTATCATCACTTGTTAAAGCCTGGCTTAGAAATGTTAGGAACCACATTGCTGGCTGCTGGCCTTGAAGTGCATTGAAGTGCAGTGTTACATTTATGGCTGGGGACAGATTTACAGTGGTGTTCTAAAAAAACAAATGTGCTATTCAAAGCTGTTCTTTATAAATCCTTCAAAAACATCCACATTTATATTGTCTAGGTCACAGTCGCTTTCAGTTTGGATTTACACATGTTCTGTAGTGTCAGCATGTAGATACTGGCTTTTTTCATTGCTTGGTCATTTGCTGTATAACCCGCTCCTTTACAGGGGGATACTTCAAAATGAGATCCAAGATGGTTTCTCCTTCCTTTGCTGCCTTAAGCGTATTGCTAACTAACCACTAATGTGAACTAACTAAAAATTCAGTAGAGGGGTGCAGTCAGATTCTCTCATGGTCCTTAAACTCTCAGTCGGACGGGATTTAACTTTCAGCAATACAATAAACATTAAGGGGGGTAGTGTAAAATACACCACAGCCTCAGGCTTTTTTTGTCATCCACAGCTAGCTCAGCAGTTAAGTTTAGGTATTTCAAGAGATGAGTTGAGTGCTGGAGAGTGGCTGAGACAGTTTAACCTTGCAGGAGGCTGGCAGAGGGGAGGGGGTTTTGTCTGGCTCAAGGACTAAGGCTCAGGGGCTAATAGATAAGATACATCTTTTATTATACAATATATTATGTGCTGTAAATTAAGGCAATTGTAAGTGCAAGAAGCTTGCTGAATCATCAGGAAGGCGTACTTGATTATACAAAGTTTAAAATTATTCTTGTACACACAAGGATAGTCAGTGTCTGCATGAAGCATGTTACAGCTCCTCCAGTTTGTTTTAAAAAGAAAATAAAAAAACCCCAGATATTCCTCCTACTGACCAACAATTGCCAGTAGCAAACGCCGGTAATCACCACTTGTATCGCTTGCTATCATCGTAGCCAGAGTCTTCTGATACATTTGTGTGAACACCTGTTTAATTTGCACAAGGTCAATCTATGCAAAGAAAGAAAGAAAAAAGAACAGAAGTTAAACACAGTGTATGATTTGAACCCCTAAAGAGTCACCCCACGTCTCCTCCCTCACAGACAAGGACGCTTGCCAAGGGCGAAATGTGCCATTGATCTGCAGGCCCTATGAGCCAGCTCCTCCCACTGAAGTCAGAGGAGCAGCTGTTCCTTGCTTTGTTACGGCCGCAGCATCCTCACTCAGCAGAACCTTTGACCTTGAGGTGCTCATCTGTAGCATGGACAGGCAACCACAGTTGAGGAAGACAGGCACTGCCTAGCCAGAGATAATTAAATTGCTGTATAAAAGTTGGCTTTAAAACAAGTTAACCTGTTCATCTAAATCTGAACCCTGTAAAAGTTTTATTGCAATGCACAGCTGTGAACGAAGGACCAAGCGAGAAGCTGGTTGGGGTACGCAGCTGTCCACTACCGTGACGTTTACAGAGAAGAAGGTGTCTTACCTCACTGCGAGTGACTATAATTCTGATGAGGGTAGAGTCATCGGTGCCAGCTCCTTTCATAGAATAATAAAGTCTTTCTGCAAAAAAGGCTGGGCGATTTAAAGCACATTGCACTGCAATAAAGCAGATTGTCAGGATTAGTTCCAGCAGCGGATGCCGTACAGCGATACCTGGCAGGATCAAGCCAAGGGTTTTGCTACAGACAGCTAGAGGTGGGTATTGCTAAAGATCCGGTTACTGTGGATTACAGGAACTAGAGCTGAGCTAAAGAGCTAAAAGCTATAGAGCTAAGCTCACCAAATGAGTTATTCCTTCACATGAAACCCTACAGTTACAAGCCATTAACGCCTCAGGAAGTGCTTTTCAAACCTGGCTGAAACTTTAATTCTCAAACAGGTGATGTACAAACAGTTCTCCTTGGATGGCTGGTTCTTGGATACAGGGACTTCACTCGTTCCATCACTAGATCTCACTTGGGAAAGTAAAACTGCAAAAAGTTCTCATTCCAGTAATTACAGAATGGGTCTTGTTTCAGTTAGATTGCTCACTCTGAGATGAGCCTTTGTTCTTTTACATGATTCTCAAAGCTCAGTTTTTTTCCATAAAACTCGTGAGCAGAATATTGCCTGGGAAATTCTTGCTTCTCCGTTATGGCTACAGAAAGGTGGGACGGGTCTCTGCAGACTTGCTAGTGAATCATACTGACTCTCGCTGTCAGCAAAGCGTGCCAAATTTGAACTGCTTTCCTGTACCAAGTCAGCAGGAAAACGTGAATTCAAAACAGGTCTTTTATTTTGCTGAGATTTTCCTTAGCAAATGCTGAGCTTGGGGTAGGTGGCAGTGGGGAAGAGGTGGATAAAGTAGGTCTGTGTTGGTTCTGAGTTCATGTGTGAGGGTGGCTCAGCCATCTCTGCTGAGTGCCACACAGCCGGAGTCACAGCTCTGTTACCCTGGCACTTGCACCATTTCACAGAGCTCTGGAAAAAATACAACTACAAGCACTAACCAGTGACCCCTGCTCCTGTGCAGCTGCCTGCCCTGCCAGCAAGGTGACAAGCCTTCTCTCATTTCAAACCAACTTTGTCATGGTGGATGCTTATTTTCTCCAGTTAAGCGTAAAGTGAATAATGTGAATAACTGAAGTTGTATTTGTGCTAGCAGAGTGACAGGGGGTGTGTTCATTTGCTATATGGCCAGGGTAGATTTGGATTCTTCTTCAGCTACAGTTAGAGGGCTTAATTCTTAAGGGATAAGGGGAGGGAAGAACATGTCACTTACAAATAGCCTTCAGACCACGTTCCACATTTCCAGAAAACTCTCGGTCAATGCTGCTTAATAAGTCACGATTAGCAATCTACAAAGAAACGAGATTAATATGTGGATAATAGTGAAGTAACAACAACCACCTTAATTTAAATTTACACTGACCAAGCTCATTTAAAATCAGTGAACAGCTCCTACCCTGGAATATGCCTCAACCGTTGCTTTCAGCTGGGGAAAACTTCTGCTTGCCAGAACCATGTTAAAACAAGATTCATCAGTCCCAAGTTTTCCTTCACCTGCTTGGTACAGACGCTGAGCATCTTCTTGAGCTTTTTGATAATCCACAGTTTGATTCTCATCCCGATTACCCTAAAAGCAAAGATAACAGATGTCCAACGAAGTTACAGAGAGAAGGCTGTGCTTGAACTGCTTGTGGTGCAGACTCCAAGCGTGTCTCTTCACAGCTTGAAGCAGAAAGAGTATTTTCAGTTTGAAATGCATAACACTGCTTTAAAGCTGCTCTTTGGTTCAGTATTTCCTATAGGCAGCAAATGCAGAAGTGGCCCTACCCATCTGCAGGGCGTCCTCTGAACTGCAGATATACTGACTCAGATAATGCCACCCCAGCTTACCCTTTCAGTAGTTTTAAGTACTGTACTTTGTTCTCTCTTTTACTTAATACTGTAAGTTTTCTCTTGCTTTGTTTGTTTCTAGGCTTCAAGTTGCAAAGAATCTTCCCAAACGAACTAGTGAATTATCTTACTGAACATGCACTCCTGAAATACCTCAGGTCTTCTGTTTTATTTAGAATTGGTTAACTTCAAGTTAGAATGTCTCCAGGAAGCACTTACTATAGTTGTAGTATGTCAGTAGGGCTTATATGACATTTTATGTGCTTTGGTTGGGTTGTTGGGGTTTTTTGGGGGGTGGTGGGGGAGGGTGTTTGCTGCCAGGTGCATGGATGGATACTGCTAAATATACTGGCTGAGTAGGCTGCATACATGCTCTCAAACACTGCTGTATCTGGAGCGGTTAATACAATATTTAAATGATGTGGTTGTCAAAGATTGTACAGTACTGGATTTATCAAAATAAATGTTAGCAGCATGAGCTTCTCAAGGTTTGCTTTCTTGTGGGTTTTGACTTTTAAATCCAAATACCTCCTGCACAGCTGAACTCCCACAAAGGTCAAGGCAAACAAGGTAGTGTCACAGAAATTGCTCAGAGAAATGTGGGAAGTCGCATTAGTACCTATTTCTTCCTAAACATGGATAACTGCAAGTTACTGTTCTTCAAGGTGAGAAGAGCCCTAGTAAATGATAGGTCATAAGCAAGCTCTGGTGTTCACCTGAGTTCAATAGTAGCACCTCCCTGTGCTGCTGGTGGTGTCAAGGGAGTGTGGTGTAAGTTGGGAGGTAAGTTTTGCGCTGCAGTGCCTCTTAGGTTGTTTGTAGGGATTCTCAAAGGTATTCTACATACCATAAAGTTTATCCTATTGGATTCACCCAAATTGTTTTCTTAATATATGCAAAAAAATAAAAAGCATCTTGCTTTACCAACACTGTGGAGCACTGCTTTGTAGTACCACCTGATCACAGCTGCACAATAAGTATTTACACATGGATTTGCTGAGGTGAATACAGGGTGCTAGATTGGTCACACAGTTCAACATAGATTCGTACACAGAAGTGTCTCTTCCTTGAGGAGGTACTGGTGTGTCAGATCTTGTCACTAGGGAATAAATTTATGTCCCAGGGCTAATTTCTTAAAATTCTGGCTCTTGTTAAGCATACATTTATTTACGGAGCCATTATGACTACGTGCATCAAAGTCAGACTGTACACCGTTATCTTACCAAAAAAAATTAAATTAAAGCTCACTTGGCACATAGATACAAGTAATCGTTCAAAGTGTCCTGAAGTGTCTGCTCGGATGTCTTGTTCAAGGTCCCTTCCAAATTCTGATTTATAGCAGTTCACTATGTCTCGTATTTCCTGGTTTGTCCGCGTGCAGAGGATCTCAATGAGCACTCTCTCCTGAGTGCCTGCTCCCTGTAGGCAGAGGAAAGGAGGGTGTAACCACAAAACACTACCTATTCAGTTTCCTTCAGCTGTGAAATCAAGCAATCATCTGTCATTTCAAAGCTTCACACAGTCTCCATTGTAAGAACAGTATCCTTGCTGTGTCAGAGCACCGAGTCTTCTCTATACTTAAAATGCAGGGAAAAAATACCCTAAAACTATACCTCCATGACAGTGACATCAGCCAAAGTTAACTGGAAAAGGGTTTAGTTAAGGGAATTCTTTGGCAACCTTCATCCGGAAACATTTGGCTAGAGCCGTATGGTAATCATTAAAGCCACAGATACACATGTAAATTCTGTTCTGCTCAGCGTGCAAGTGTGCTCCCTATTGCAATGTGGACACTTCCTCAACATGGAGCACTGGCAGAACTTCTCACAGCTGCTTCCCTGTCCCCAGAATAAAAGTTAACTGTGAGTTCTGTGTACAGTGAGCTCTTACTGGCATGACCGTCTCTATTCAGGCAAGGATTAGATAGGCATGGATCTATAATGGGGCTTCTAGGTAATGTTATAATGATACTGAAATGGTCAGCAATGACTGTTGCCTCCACTAAAGCCAGATCTTAATATGAACACTACGTTCTTTAGAAGGTCTGCATTCATACATGGGTTCAGTTACTCGTTTCCAGTAGCAGCCAGTGCTAGCTGCTGCAGCTCAGATGGGCAAGTAATTCTAGTCAACTGGATGTGCCACTTTACCTGTCTTAACACTTTAAACGAGCTAGCTGGTCAAATCTTTAAGGCAGTCTTAATACTGTAACAGATACATACATCACTTGACCTCAAAGAACTATTTTTTCATTGCTGTCCTCCAAAAAACACAAACCTGGGATAATCCATAAGTACCTGTCAGTAACAATGTTTTGTTCCCAGTGAGCTGTACACACCTTCCATTTGAATCCTGGTTGTGGTTTTAACAGCATCCTGGCCCTCTCTACGTTCTAGCAAATACTGTAACCCAGTGGCAGAGAGGGAAGTTCTGTCCCCAGGCGTTTCAGGGCGGATGGGCAGCTGCTGTGAGCTGGCTGAGCCTGCAGAAATTGGCTGGAACAGCCCCACAGTCCTGAAATTTGTTTGCCACTACAGGACTTTTCAACAGTACAGGGATCAGGTATTCTGTTTTCTCGGATGAGCATTTTAAGAGAGTTTTAACTGTTTTTTTCCCGAGAAAACTTTACCTTCATTGCATGACGTAAACTCCAGGCATCATAGTAGGTGCTAGGCATGAAGAGTGCTAGAATCAATTCTTCCACATTTCCACTTAACTCGGACTTCAGATCTTTAATTAAATCCTGTTCAATTATAAACACAAAAAGGGCTTTGGAGAGTGTTAGCCATGTAGATTATATACTGAAAAAAGGTTAAACTAGCTTTTACTTTTGTGGCTGATTTCTACCCTTTTGCTGTTTTTCCTGCAAAGCTTTTATTTTATTTCTTACAAAGAATTTCCCTCTGATGGCTTACCGCTTGTCCACTATCTCTTCTAGGACCTAGTCAGGTCCTGAAAAATGCCACAACTAAACAAAATTTCACTTTACGTTACAAAAATGAGGGAGGGAAAAAGTTAAGTCATCTCAGCCTTTTACTGACCAACCAATCCTCAACCAGATGCTCAGTTTGTTTCTTACCAAAAAAAACAGGTTTCAGTGCTGCTTTGTGTGCGTAAGGAACCTCAGTAGTTTCACACACTAATACAAAGACAGTTTCAGCTTGATTATTTTCTAGCAAGTGTTACAAAAGCAGAAGCTTTTTGTTTGGTCAGACCACAGAGCCAGCCCCTAACCTTCCCCTGCCTTGGCCAGGTACTGGGACAACACAGTGTTAAATACCAGATGTGCCCCACTATGCAAAGAATATGCCCAAACCATTCCCCACTAGAATGTAATTGGCACTTAAAGCAGCAGCTGAAAGTCTGGGTTTGTTTACAGATTGAAAGAACTAGTGAACGTACCTTGCCATACATCGTCTTGAAAGCTGCCTTGATTTTCTGCCTTTGGTCATTGGAGCGGTTAGCAACAACATTGATTATGGCCTGCTCATCAGTTCCTTGGAAACAGAAGGACCGTTTCATGTAAGAACTGTTACTAATCCCTTGGGGACTATGCATTTTATAATCTTGCATTTAGGTATAATTACATAATAAAAGACTACTGTTTAAATCTATGAAATTTTCTATGTAATGTCATCCACGAAATTGCCTGAGTCATTTTGAAAGTGTGGCTTTTGAAAAGCTTGGGGAGGAAAAATGTATGGTTAAGTAAAAATTAAAGGAAATAACAAAATGGTATTAAGAATTTAGCTGAATATAAATTGAAGCTTCTCTTGCTCACTTACCAAAACCCTTCATGGCTTTGCGCAGAACTTCTGCATCCCTTCCGGCATCAAAGTTTGGGGCAGCTTGGATGGTGCCCTGGGTACACTGAACCATTGCTGCAGGCTGGAGGTAAAGAGTCGCGTGTAACTAGCTATCCAGCGTAATATAAACTCATATTAAAATCCCAACCTTGGAGTCAGCGCTTCAGGAGCTCCCTGGTTTTTTCTCTGACATGGAATCAGGGCAACATGTAGCTGTGCTGAACGGCTTTGGCCCACTGATGCCACAGCCCTGCTTTTACCCACTCGCATGGATGAAGATCTGCTTGATTGAGTCTACACAGAGGCAGGGGTATGGTTTTGTCCAGGCTGCTCTCTGAATGTAGTGGGGAACTCTTGATGCAGAACACACTGAATTGTTTGGAACCAGTTGTAAAACCATTAACACTACAGAAGCCACGTAAGAATGATTATAGAAGAAGATGCAGCACATACCGGACCAGGCATGGGTGATGGTGCTTGTCCACCAGGATATCCGACTGAAAGTAAGTTTAAGAACAACATAAAAGGAATTTGTTGGGTCTCCCCTGCTTGTGTAAAAGCTATCTAATCTGAAAAGAAAGCGTTTACAGACCTACCACTGCACCAAACCCATTTCTTACGTAATGCTACATATCATCAGTAACTGACCATCTTGCCCTTGGGAATGATGGGAAGAAGCAATCACAGATCCGTTCTGGTACATACACCAGCAAGGCATTCTAAAAACACTGCATTTACTGGTGCTGTGGGAGCTGGAAGGATATCTCTCTCCTTACTAACTATAGCTATCTTAAACAAAATCCAAGATAGTCCATGCAAATATAGAGTGTGTCCTCCATACTCTCTTTTTAAAGTTGTATACTTTCAAGTATCTAGCATGTAATAGATAAAAACTATTAATTCATTGGTGCAGAAAGAATTGAAGGAATCTCATTTTGTGGTCAAAAGCAGTGTGAATACAAAACGTATTTTTTTTGTACTGGAATTTTATCCATAACACCTATGTATGACAATTCTAACAGCAGGTCAGTTGTTATTGGAGTTAACAAAGCAATCATTTAAAAAAAAAAAGTTTTGCTGCTCTGAATTTCTTGCAAACACAGCTGACACATTCCACGACAAAAATCCTCTTGATGGTAACTGACCACTCAGCACCAAAAGCACTGCACTGTTGTTAAGCAATCGTGCATTCTCCTTTCCACTTCCCCTGTCTAGAAAGGTGGTAGGAGGTGTATGTACAGCACGTGAACCTCAACAGCTAAAAGTAACAGGTAGGGGCCTAATTTGTTCCTACCTGTCCGGGATCTCTTGATTTAACCTTGGATGTATACAACATACCTGGAATCTGTGCTGGTCCACCCCCAGCATAGCTTTGGGCAGGAGGCTGCGGATAGCCGCCAAAGCCAGGGCCAGCAGGAGGCACACCAAACCCAGGGCCTGCAGGGGCTAAGAGAAGAAGAAAAGGCTTAATGTTTTGGACTTGACTTCTGACACAACATAAGCCAGGTTACTGAGCAGAACTATACAAGAGATTAATTTCTCTGTGTCTGTGCAGTGGCCCAAAGCCACCAAGGCCCTGCCATCAGCATGCATGTATTTACTAGCAGTGTCTGGCTGCCTATGTGCTGCTGCCTATATTGACTGCTGAACAAAGCTGCTTTTCTTTACTGCTTCTACCAGAAACAGGGAACAGTTACATCGCTCTCAAGGGAGGGAAATTACTCTATCAAAGGATCTTACCTCCAGAATAAGGTGGCATTCCTCCCGCCTGGGGGGCTACAGGGTAGCCCCCAGGGGCAGGGTAGCCCCCTGGGGCAGGATATCCTGCTGCCCCTGGGTAGCCAGCACTGGGTGGTGCTGCTGGATAGGTCCCTCCTCCTGCTGGGGGGTATCCTCCGGGAACGGTGGGATAGGAGTACTGACCAGCTGGTGGATAGACAGACTCTTGTCCTGTCGGCTGAAACACAACAGGACAGCAGAGTAAAAATTCTCATGGTACCAAAATGTCCAAGTGTGTAATGATGTCAATTGTATCATTAGATTCAGCGCTTGAAGCAGCCCCCTGGTTGGGTTTTCTGATGCATGTCCCATGTTGACACAGAATCAGAGAGTGCTGCCGTTAGAAGGCCTCTGATTTCATCCACCTTCAAAGCAGGGACAGCTTCAGCTAGATGAGGTCACGCAAGGCCTTGTCAAGTTTTCAGTATCCCCAAGGAACAGTGAATCCACAGCCTCTCTGTGCCCCTGCTCCAGCGTTGGACTACTCTCACAGTGAAAAATGTTTTCTTCAAATCACATTACAGTTACAATCTGCAGTTGTTGCCAGCTGCCCTTTCACTGTGTCTCTCCAGGAAGAGTCTAGCTCCAATGTCTCTATCGCTCCTTCTGTAGCAGAAGACTGATCAGAGAGCTCTGCTCATCCTTCTCCAGACAAGCCACCCTCCCTGGACACCCTCCTGTTGTCCATGTGTCTGTTGTACGGGCAGGCCACAACTGGACACCGTATTCCAGATGTGACCTCATGAGCACTAAGGAATAATCATTTCCCTTGACCTGCTGGCTTTGCTCTTGCTAAAGCCTGGTATGTCATTAGCCTTCCCTCCCAGGGACACGCACTGCTGAGCCACATTCAACTTAGCAACCACCAGAGCCTGGTCCTCTACTGCAAAGCTGCTACTCCTGTCCCACCTAAGAGGTGAGCTCAGCTAGGCTTGCTTTCTATGAATCATTAGGAACATACCTCCTGCTTTTATAGAGCTTTCAAGAGCTTAGTATCTTTGAAACTTCTGCTTCTCTTGCGCAACCAGTAATTTCAAATGCTTCATGGTGAGAACATACAAGAGGTTGTTTGGGGTTTTTTTTTTCTCTCTCAATTTCCTTTGGAATCCAGGTTATAAAGCATGGGCGTTCGATGACTAAATCTGGACCACTGAGTCAGACCAACCACTTATTATAGGTCAAGTCAAACATCTATATGCCTTTGTTTTTGCTATGTGGGTGACTTAGCGGTCATACCATAAAAGTTGCAATCAGAATTAAAGTACATAAGAAACACCTTACTTGAATGATCAGGATCTCTCAGAAACCTTGATCAGAAAACTTGGTCTTAAAAATCAGGTATTTAAACTCAGCTTCATAACAAAGCGTATTGTATGGACTGCTTATTCACTTGCTGGGAATCATCTTTACCAACTAGCTTTAGACGTATGGGTCACACATTACATGCAGCACACACTCATTCTTAAGCCCAGAAAACAGAAATAAACCCTCAGATTACCATGCCTAGGCTATATAATTTTCTCTTCCTCAGTGGTACAGTCTAACCTTTCTCTCCCAGATTCAACAGAAAGATTTTCATGGAATTCAGATTCACACCAAAATTAGGATCCTGAAAACTCCTGCTTACTATCACTACTGCATAAGAAAATTGTTTCACTTTGGTTTTTGCACTGGTTGTCACTTTGTACATCATAAATGAGACTAGCAAACCTAGAACTACTGATATCGAATCTAAAGGGTCTTTTAAATGAATCCATTGAAGTCAGCTACATTGTAGATGGTAGCTAAGGAAAAAGCATTTTCAAATGTAGTTAAAAATAAATTACAGCTATAAGCATGTCAGTTCAGCAGAACCTTGAGGAGGGAAGAAAAATCCTGGAGTTAAGAACCTGTTTCCTAACATTTTTGACTGACTTCAGTGTCTTAGAGAGAGTAAGGGTAAATAGTAAAGCAAAATAATCAGAGAGTTTATTGCATGTATTTATATACATTGCATGCATTTATAGCTTTTCAGTATCTTAATGAGATCCAGGTTGCGCTCCATGCTTAAGCCTAGTTCGGTGGTACATAAAAGACAGACCATATACAATTCCCAGCATGATCAGTGCCATGCTAACAAAAGCACACAGCTGCATCTAACTTTGAAAAATTATATAGATGTATCAAAAAGACTGTGGTAGCCACATCTGATACATTCCAGCCTTCTGCTAAGTTTCACTGGAATTCGTAGTCCATTCACTCATGAGCTGAAGGTGGAACAAAGTCCTGTGGCTGAAGGATAGGGGGTCAAAGTCAAGATAGGGTGTCCTTTATCCTCAGAAAAATATTTACTTGGTGTCGTATGACAGCTAGGCTACTTGAATAAAGCATTCCAAGGTTTTCCTGGGGGTAGTGGCTACTGAAGTACGTTCAGCAACTGGGTAAATCCTGGGATACAGGTACATGAAATTTTTGGTAGAGACTGGTTCAGAGATTACCCCTGACCCTGTATGTAAAGACCTTCATATTTATGTAAGAACTACTGATGCTCCAAAAAAAAAAAAATTGCTCATATAGTTAGCTATATAAAAACCCAACAAACTCACAAGATAAACTAAACCAAGACCAAACCATAAAAAAACTTTCCAGAACAATAGGCAACATTAAAAAACCCCACAACTCTTAAACTTCCTTCTTCGAATTCTTATGAGACAACTGTAGTGTCATCCTCAGGGATATATAAATGAAAACAAAGACCATAATCTCTAGAGAATACTGTATATGAACTGACAGCTACTATTTACACACACACAGGGCACAGTAAGAAGGGGTATTAGCAGTATATAAATACATAAGGAGTGCAACGCATACAAGAACTCTACTTACAGGATAACCAGGGAAAGCAGGGTAGCCACCTGAAGGGGGATAACCCGGGTATGACATTCTGGGGAGAAAAGAAAAAGATATTTTCACTGTCAAGGCACTGTATCTGAGTTTGTAGTAGTTATTTGCTTGCTAATTACCTATTATTTGGACAATACGCTTAGCAGGGTTAGAATTGCTCAGGAGTACTTGTCAGCTATTAAACCCACAAAGCCTTTCATTCTGACCCTTGCAAGCAGGATTCAGAGGGGAAGAATCTTCAACTTTGCAATTAACTACCACTTCTTAGTTAGGGATAGACATTGCAGCATGGCAAGAAGCTTGAACAGCTAAAAAGAAGTCTGGAACACAGGATGCCTTTTGAGGTGCCAGCAGGAGGGTGCTGAGCCCTCTGCCAGAACATAAACAGAAGGGCCAGGCTTAGAGTAGAGGCCATGGTCCTGCACTGCACCAAGCACCTGTCTCCCATCACCCTGCACTCCTCCACTCCCAGGGGTAGTTCCCAGGAGAGGTTCTCCTGTGTAAAATGATAATTTGATAGAAACAGTGTAATCCCCCAGCATTGCCTCATTTGTGTAAACTATTTCTGTTTCCTGCCAGTAACTGTTTATTGTAGCTCCATTTTTATTAGAGGGGCCTAAGAGAATAGACTGGACTGGGCAGAGATCAGTTGGGCAGGGAGCTTCGAGGCCCTTAGCAAAGTTATGAAATACTTAAATGGCAGGAAAGAAAAACAAATCACATTAATGCCAATTAGCCAGATTCCCTGATCAGGGCCTGGGAGTTCCTCACAGCATGGTTCTGAGACAGTATGCACCTTTGCTGCACAAACTAAAGGATGCAGAAAATATAAAAATCAATGTAATGCAGTGAATGATTATTCACATTCCTATTCACTGGCCAAACCAAATGGATTTGAAAGCAGAATTTTTAGTGTTGGACTATAAAGGCAACAAGTGGTTACAGACTTAAATATCTGAGACTTAGTGTGGAAAATATCAAAACTTTGCATTCACACAGGAGCCAAAACCACCTTGCAGAGAAGCACAGCTATTGCAGCCTCACACTGATAAATTTGGATCATCACTTCCAAAAAAATAAAGGGGGAAGAACAATGTGAGGTGTATTTGTAAATCTATGCTTTGATCTCAAACACTGCTAATGGCTATTTATTGCCTTAGGAAGAAACAACTTAAACCAGTACCTGTACAGTATTTATTACAGACAGCTGCTTGAATTGACTTTAAATTTGGCTTTTAAACTTTTTTATTTTTGTTATTTTTGACTTTAACACTAATCATAACTCCTGTCAGGAGCAAGCTGATGAGCAACACTTCCTTCTGATGCCAGTTTCACTCCTTCCGCTTACAGGAAAATACTGTGTCAGGAAAACTGACTATTAAACAGACACACACTTCTTCAGCTTTTCAGGTTCATGTAATTCAACCGAAGTTATGCCATTAAGAAGACAGGATTTGAAAGCCTATAAAACTTGTCAAGGTGCACTGTATAATTTCCAGTGGCAACTCAGCTGTCTCAACATCTGTACAAAGTTTAATTAGTACAATCTTATAACCATAGTAAAATATGGCAGACTTATTGGTAAGATGCATAATTTGAATGAATTTAAGTGGTCAGCTAGTTCTCTGATTTACTAGCAATTACATTTTGGCAAAAAAAAGCTTTTTAAGACATGAGCTTCCAACGACTCATTTTCAAGCAAACTGGACATCAAGCCTATGTTGTATTTTTGATTAGCAAGTCAACCATCCATGTAGACCTGTGACTTACGGTGCACCAGTAAATGGTTTAATGCTTCCTTTACTTCTGTTGCATTGGTTCTTTTACTAGGATTCAATTTGTGATACAAGTTATTTTGGGCCAGGTACTGGGACACCTGGTATTTTATTTAATCATCTCCCTCTTAACAAGACCTTGACTCCTGTTTGTCACTCTTCTGACTTATGAAAACAAAAATCTTTCTATTGCATTTGCTTGATCTAGATTATTTTTCCCCCTTTTTTATCTAGGGGAAAAAAAAAGAAAAAAAGAGTAATGAAAGGGTCAATTAGAGATTGCTGCTTCAACTCCTCCAGGCCTTTTTCCACGACTGGGTGGACATGATGCTAAATTGGAATTTCAGACTTGCCTCTGACATCAGTTACAAAAATTTCTTCAAAACTTACTATGAATAGAGAGCAGTATTTATTGAAACATCTTTCAGGATGTAGGCATGTTTTCCTGGAGGTAAATTAAGCCCCTTACACAGTACTAAACAAACACGGGACTGCTGCGGCCCTAGGACACTGCCTCATGTAGCTCAAGCACAAGCATCCTCTACACGGAACAGAGGCTCTGACATTACTACTTTTATAACCAAAATATCAACGGATTTTCCCATCAGATTTTACTTTCCGCCCCATTCACCGGGACGGGGCACAAGGCGGGGCCCAGCCGGTGCGCGCTGAGCCGGGGCCGGGCGCTGTCACAACCCGCCCGAGGGTGAGTCAGCGGCGGCGCCGGCCAAGGGCGGCTGCGAGCCGCAACCCCCGCCAGCGCCCGCCGGTTCTGCTCGGCGGGCTGAAACCGAGCGGGAGGGCTGGCCCTCTTTTTGCGGCAGATGTAGCCCTGACGGTGTAGCCAACATCAGGGGACGCGCTGAACTCGGCGCGTTGCGCAGAAGTTGGGGGTGTAAAAACGGAGCGGCCAATCTTCTGCTGCCGCAGCCCGGATCCCGCGGGGACCCCCGGCTCCTGCGCACACCTGCGCCGCGGCGGCCCACGCCCCAGCCAGCGCCACACCCGCCCCCTTTAAAGGATCCCGGTGGGGCCGCCCCTGCCCCGCCCGGAGCCGGCCTTGCCCGCCGGGAGAGCCGTCGCGCCCCGCAATCCGTTTCGGGGCGGGAAGGGCGGTCACATATCGTCCGGTTTCAACCCGCTCCCTCAGCCGCCAGCGCAGCGAGCCCTCCCGCGAAGCACTGCTGCGGTCGGAAGCAGGTATTACTCTACTCGCTTTTCCTGAGGCTACCGGGACCTCGCCCCCGCTCCGCACCGGGAGGGCAGACCCCCAGGACAGGGGGGTGCGGCGCTCCACGGCGGGCCGGCTCATCCCAAGACCGGACACCTGGCGAGTCCCGAGCCAGTTGGCGGGCGGCCGCGGCTCTGGGAACCCTGCCCCGGGCTGCCGCTTGGGTTGCCCCGGGCCCCGGCACGTCCGTGCCGCAGGGCACAGCGGGGCTAGGGCCGAGCCCTCCCCAGTGGCGGTGCTGGATCGGGGCCTGAGGCGGGGGGCGCACGAGTCACGGCCGGCCACCCCCACACCCGGCTGTCTCACCTGAGGGAAACCTGCGGAGCCTCCGGCTTCTCTCCCGCAGCTACACCGCAAAATGGAGGCTGTGGGGCCGGGCGGCACCCGCCCCGCCCCCGGCACCGAGCCCGCCCCGGCCCGGCCCACGGGCCCCGCTCCCCGCGGGCAGGGGCGCTGCGCCCGAGTCCCGGCAGGGCCGAGGCGGCCCGGCAGCGGCTCCCGCTGGTGATCGTCCTGCTAACCCGGGGCCCCTTTCCTATCCGCGCAGGGTTGCCTCATCTCGCTGAAGGAAAGCTGCCGTATGCCCAGTTCTCCCTTAGAACGGCGGACGGGTAAGTTTCCAAGTGCCACAGGAACGCAGAGCGACTCAAGCATTAAACACGGGAAACATCAGGCGATGCCATCCCACAGGAGTCCTTAGATACCCGGCTAAGAAAGGGAGATGTCTGTTGCCCTACAGCACCACCACAATGGCGTTGAGCATTAAAGCATGTAGCTCCAAATCAAGTCTGTTACCCAGTACATGAGTCTTTAGATCAAGATCATCATTCAGTAGCTGGTGGGTAGTCCACCAAGTCATCTAGGCCAGCAGAACAGAATATAACAAGCAAAGTACATAAAAGATGTTTGGTAGAGCTGGAAGAGTTGTTCTTTTTATGTAGTTACTTGAGATGAGGGCCTAGGTCCCAAAAGGTGATAAAGGTAAGGTTGTCCTGACTGCTGCATACCTTTCTCTAGAAAAAAAATCTCTGTCACATGTATGCAGTTGTGGAAAGTGCACTTAGTGTTTTGTTTCTGTCTATTGTAAGGTTTAATCATATTATACTTAGAACAGTCATAGAATCATAGAATATCCTGAGTTGGAAGGGACCCATAAAGATCCAACTCCCACACAGTCACTACAGACACATAGCCCTTCCTTCTGGTGGTAAATTATTCATAAGATAGTCTGACCAGCAAGATACAATTTATGAGGGATCCACCCATAATATTATGTACCAGTAACTTGAGATTATTCAAAATAACGTCATACTTTTTTGACAAACATGTCTCTCAACTACTGACTATTAAAATACAGTTTTTACCTGTAGCCTGGTACAGCTCTTGAGCTCTAAATGAAACAACAGTCACTCTTCTACTTAGCTGTAAAACAGCATTAAGTGCAAGCAGCAGAAAATAGGTGGGTAATAATTTACCATGCTTGCCCACTTCAAATGAAAAGCACCTAAAGCCACATAAAGAATATAGTAAATGACCTATTGGCAGCAAAATTTGGGCTTGTTCTCCCTTGGTTGCCGTGAACACATGGGGAGGAGCTTTAAGAATTTAATCCTCACAGCATTCTTCAGCTGACACTCCCAGTGTATGTCTACTCTATTTCACCTCTGTTAAGCACGTTTCTTTCAGGTCAGGTATATATTTAAATCCCCATTTCCATGGGAATCAAGTACACATACACAATTCTTTTATCTCTTCTTTTTAGTGGACTGTTCAGATTTGGTCTATGCAGGAAAGGAACAATTTGTTTTTACAAACAAGTGGGAATTTTAATAACATGGTATGTGTCTGAAGATGTATGTTAAATGCACTGCATGCTTACATGTTAACAAGAATACCTGGAACAACTTTTTTAAAGCATGGAATAGAACAATTGCGGTCACCCAATTTCTCTCCCTATATTTAAGGAAATCCTTTGGCTTGTTACTTTAACTAGAGCCAGCACATTTAAGAAAGCCACAAAAATCCTATGCAGAGTCAAGGCAACTTCTCACTATCAAAAAATTCAACTTTAATGAAATTGGGAGACAAACTCCTGTTCTTGTCTTTCATAATATCCTTGCATCTTCTGCTGAGACATGATACTGGACAGAATTCTGGTCTGGAGGGACTTGACTCTCAACTACAGAGAGGTGCTGAGTGCCATTCATAGAGCCAAACCAAAACTTTCTTATCAAAGTAATTTTTTGTTGATGACATAGGTCACTGAAGCATCACTGCTTCTCTGTACTGTGTATCCTGGGTGGAGGATTGTTTCCCACTTAAATAATATGAAGCATTACTCTTGATGTTCTATTTCAGCCAATACAGTTAAATTAAAAAAAAAAAACCCTACAACTTTCCCACAGTTTGACATAAGCAACAAGATCTGGTCAGCTTTGAACCATAGGTCAAAGTGTAACAAACCAACAGGATACTGCAGTGGTCCAAGTCTAAATTATGTACTAAAAATACTTTTCCTGTTACGCTACCTTGTGACTGCAGTAATTAAAATGCAGATAGTCAAAGTTAGCTGTTGAGTTAACCTTTCATGTGAAATGGGATCAGAGCAAATTCAGTTCACTTTAGGAAGAGCTGTATGTATGGGTAGCTGCTCGAGTGGGAGCCACTACCCAGTGAGTCAGGGTACCACCCACTCTAGTCCAAACATCAGGACTTCACGCAAACCTTACAATAGAGTTGTCACCAGAGTCTCTAGTTCTGTTGTGTGGAACCACACTAAAAATAGGAACTTCAAACTTCCTCAAAGCACAGAAAGAGAACAGCAAGTTGTTCTGCTAGACTATTCAAAAGAGCGGCATGTCCAATGATTTTCACCATGAATTTTTTTCATCCTTAGGATTAATGCCATGCATTTCAGATTAGTTATTAATAGATGGCATATATCCACAGGTTCACAAAACCACACAGCAACACAGTACTTCCTTGTTGCAGCAGACTTAAGTATTCTGCCAAGAAGAAACTTGGATGACTCATCTAACACAGCAAACCTAGGTGACTTTCCCAGTATACAAAACAATCAGCAAATGAAATTGTAATTCTGGCAGCGAGAATTTTTTTAATTATCAAATTGCAGATAGCTAAATAAAGCTTGTTATTCTCACCAATAGAGAACAGTTAGTCTTACCTCCACTTTCCAGGGCTTACAACCTAAGACGTAGTTTACCAATCACTGGGCATACTGGGTCAGTTTGACACAATGTATGTTCTAAACAAGGAATTCAGTATAAATCACTTGGTTGTCCACAGAAAGCTTCACAAGAACCCATAATTAGTTAAACTGCAGAAGACACAAATTAGCACAAGCAAGGACAAGGAACTTGACAGAAAGAACATTATTAAACAGAATTTGTCAATTTCTGTTAAGTTGGTCTGGGATCAATTCCAATTTTTCTTAACTGAGTACAGCACAGAATTTAGGAATAAGCTTAATAATACCTGCTTACAAAACTCTGAGGTGTTACCAGTACTGGGGATAATCCAATCCACAATAGATATGTGGATCAAGATTATTTTTTTTTTAATTTAAAAGCATCATAATGCCAGCTCATGCATTAGTTTTCCTGGCAAACTGGAGTTCAGCCACAAATGACAGCAGGGCCAAGAGAAATTAAAATTAAGTCTAAAGTGGGCAGCTAAGTGACCGAAGCATAAACAGTGTATCAGAGGAAAGGAGATAATGCTTACTATGCTTAGTAAAAGGAGGCCATAGTATGATGGCTACCTATAACAGAATTTAAATACCAGGAAGAGCATGAAATAAGAACTTAGTAAGGACAAAGGATTTATATTTAGGTATATTTTAAATAGAATTTAACATATGGTTGGCCAAGACAGGAAAGAAATGCATATGCGATTCAGGAAACTTCTAAGGTAAAGTTAGTGGACACAGGAAACCAGAGAAGGTGACAACAAAGAGGTGTCTGCTAAACACATCAAATTAGCAGCATAGAATTCTTTTCCCAACCCAGAGAAAGACAAAGCATTAACCCTTTTCTTCAGTCGTGTGAGTTTAGAATGCCAAATTTCAATTGCTTTTTAGCTTAACCAGAAGGACTCCCTTTAGGATCTTCTGATCTAGTCACCACCACCACCAGAGCTGTTTTGTGCAGCATTGACCCTACGTACCTGATAGCAGTCATAGGAAACCTGACTGTTGTGTTCTGCCTGTCCACTAATATCTCCTTAAGTACATAGATGTGCCCTGCAAGCCTTGCTGCTCAGCAGAATACAGGGGAGCTAATTACCATTGGTATCTGCCATTTCCATTGTGGTACACCATCACCCTCCTACTGCTGAGACTGTCAACAGTTATGAAACACTGGAGCATTACCAGCTTCCTCCTGCAATTTTAAGAAGGCATTTCTGTTAAAGAGAGTTCATCTTGCAAGTACTGATTTTGATTAACACAGAGCCCTTTCATGTGCTTGTGGGTTTCATGTACGTTTGCCCAAAGCTGTGAGCGAGCACAGCCTTACTATGCTTGGAAGATGCCAGAACAAAGCATAATGTCTGTGTGCTAATTAAACTACAGGTTGTCAGAGGTCACCGTGCTCACTGAAAAACCCACAAGATTTCATTGCCTCTTTGTACTGCCAAAAGATGCTTTGCTGAAACTGTTCCTTTATTCAGGTTGATTGAGATGACATGTCTAAGAAGGGTCCTAGGCTGCAAGGTACTGATTTCATACATTCTTCCAACTTTTCCAAGTACACACTAAACACAAAGGCAACAAGAGAATCAATTGTAACACTGGTTTGTTCTGAATATTGTTATGTGTGTAGAGGAAAAGAAGTCTTCAAGGATAATTTCATGCTGAGGTGAAAACTCAAGGTCAGCTCAACTAACCCAGGATTTAAAAAAAAAAAAAATCTCATTTGAGCAAGTAACAGTACCCCATTTAAGCAAGGTATTTTAAAGCCTTACACTTACCAGGAACATGTGCATGTTGCCATAAATAAACATAATACAATAGTGTCCAGTAAAATTGTACCTAGAGGAGTCATCTAAGAGAAAACCTGAACATATCACAGAGGATAGAGAAGTTTTGTAGCATATTAGTGAGGGCACTAATATGACTAAATATAGTATACAGTGTGTATAGAAGTATACCCAGAAAACTATCTATCTTGACTAATTAAAGCAAGACTTTGTCAAAGTTATTTGGAGCAACACATTTTAAACAATAACAAAAAACCCAAATAAACAAACAAACAAATCCCCTAATGAATCCAGGAAGTCTGCGGTTTACAAATCAATAGCAAGTTAAAGCTTGAAATCCTTGGTGATGTTTCATGACTCCCAGGCTTTTCCCACTAGATTTTCTGTTGAACTTCATGTTTTAGGTTTCTATAAAGTGGAACAATTTTAATAAGATACCTTTAGGAATTCCTCTCTAGATTTTCAAACTCCAGAGAAGAGATGCCTCAGACTTCCAGGTAGTAATACAGTCCAGGCTTTACAATACAGCAGAATGATGCGCTGCATTTGCGTGTCCTTCTTAAAAGTGGCCACTGAAATTCAGGCATTCAAAATTCCAGAGCCTAAGTGGGCTTCACAACGTACTGTTCACCCAGTAAAAAGGGACAGAATGGATGAGATCAGATACAGACTTTTTTAAAAAGGGCAACATTTTTTGGGTTTAGGTTTTTTTTTCCTACTCCAGTTCCAAGCACGTGTCACTGTGCTGCCAGGAGTACAATGGAACCTATAGATTGTGGACTGACACCTCTACTGTTATCCTGCCCAGGGAGACATAACCTCCATCTCTTACAATGTATCATTAGCCTTCAGGTACTTAGAGACTGGCAAATTCCATCATGCCTTTTGTGTGCCAATGACCACAAACTGATCTTCCTTCTGAGAACTTTGCATTTTGTGCATAGCTGTTTATTACATAACATGGGAACTCAACTTGCAGAGGACTTAAAGTGTTTCTTCTTGCATTTTATCAGTTTTCCTGGCAGGGAATGGCAGGAAAGAGATCAGGGAGAGTATTATGCATTTCCCCCTGGAAGTAGTTTCCAAACTCTTTTTGCAGTGACTGAGGCTTATCCAGCTTTGCTCTTTTCCTCCACCTACTTCAAGGCTTATTTTAAAAAACAAGTTGATGTGAAAATTTGTGAAATAGATAAATGGTCAAACTTATAAATATTACCTTTAAAAAAGGGAAACCAAAACATTTTCATTTGGACTAATAAAAAGTGCTGACTTCTAACACTTATTTGGTGCTTACAAATAACATTTTCAAAGAGTAGAGTCTTTTCTATACCTTCAGTTTCCATGTACCTCATCCTCTCATTCAGAATTCAGCACTGAGTCACTGGGGGAATTCTCCAAACTGGAACCACCAGTACAGGATTTGTAACCAGAGTTCCATTCTTGATTTATCTGGCAAATTAACACAAAAATTATTTTAGGGAACACTGGGTTTGCAGCCTTCTCTAATATTTAAAATTTACCAAACCAGATGTAAGGCATCAGAACTAGTCTCTAGTAACAGGTGGAAACAGTTATGTTGTAGAAAAGGGACACTTTATTAGGCAAAACCTTCCCAGTAGAGCTGAACAGACTTCTAAAGGTAATATTATTAGCTGAGACTAAAAAATTACAGATCAGATTGTTACTGGCTTTCTTTCAGTTAGAATTCATGAAAACAGGTTTTGGTGAGAAAATGGGAAATTTATGTTCAGATTCTAGCAGTACAGAAATTCCTATTTGATGATACCCAACTTTGAACCTCAAAACTTTATGTAGTGCTTTTATTTTGCAAAGATGGCAACTCCTGCAGCCAGACTTGTTCAGCCACAAATGCCTTTCAAACTGTTACTCGTTTAATTCTCTGAACCCTCACTTAATGAGGAGCTAATGCTGTTGACTTTGATTGCCTTTCCCAGAGGATCAGATATGAGTAGATTACCATAATGTAAATTCAAGTCAGTCTCATGCTGGCAGTAGCCTGCTGAAGGATATGTACACAGCATCACTAGTAAGCTAGTGACCACTTTTCCATGGAAAACGCACATCACATGCAACACACCCTGCAAAGAAATCTCTGGAGTTGGAATTGACTTGTACCTACTCCAGTTTTCTTTCCTGATGCAGTTAGCCCCATTCTCTTCCAACAGGGGATTCATCATACAGGAACCGAGAATAGTTTTTTTCCTAGATAGAAGCCATTCTTGCCATTGCAATGGAACTTTTATTTCAAATACATTCTTACAACAAAGCTGTAGTTTGTTATACAAGTAGATAAACCCAGGAGACAAAAGACTCATGTATTCCATCTTAAAACACTGGGCTCAACTAAACTGCAGCTGTTCCCATGCATTTCTTAAACAACGTTAGGGGTTTTTCAGAGCAATGGAAATAAAGATGTAACCCAAGTTATATAGGTAATTAAATTACGGTCCACGACGACAGAAAACTGTATCTGCTCGTTCTTCAGGCTCTTTGAAGTGTAGGGTGCCAGAAGTTTCTTTATAAACTCAGAAGTTTTTCATTGAGAGCAATCTGTGACTGTGTGAGGTTTGCCAAGTAGGTTACCATCAGTAGGTCCTGAGAGAGGAAGAAAAAAACAGAGATCAGAAATATTAACAAAGCTATCAGCCCATTAGGGAGTTGAATTTTTAACACACATAAGGCAATTTACAATCAGCTACTAGAAATATTGTTAGTCCTAAAAGTCCTACCCTGAGGAATGCTTCCCTTGCAGGAAGGTGGATTTGGTATTCCCAGAATATGAAGCACTGCTTGTGAAATTTTAACTCTGAGTTCACTCATGTTAACCAGGCAAGCCAAAGGGTATAAGCAAAATTAAAAATTAGTTCTGGTCCTGCAGACTGTGGGTGAACAACACACTCAGAAACTTAAGCTTTCACTTTCTTAAATTCTGTTACAGAAATAAGGTAGCACACTAAAACCTTGGTCATGTCCTAAGTGATACATAAGGAGATAAAATTTCAGCTCAGGCAAGGGGAGCTGGCAATTCATCAGTTATCCTTGAAATCCTTACTGCTTTAAGCTCTGTAATTCATATTGTCCGATCACTCTAAAAGAAGAATTGGTGCTGGTTTTCAGATTACTCGCGTAATTCCTGAGGACTTTAAAACTTAATCTCATTTGCAGTCACTTGCAAGATTACTGTGAGCTCCCTTATCCACCTTCAAGAGCATAAAGAACATCCACCTCTAAGAACATCAAACTGCTGACAAGGAAGAGCTATACTTTTTAACATGTTTGTATGAAAAGACAGATTGTTTTGATCACAGACAAATTTTGTGTTTGCATGACATTGTCAAAATTGCTGAAAAGGTCAGCTGATAAACTTACATTGATATTGCTGTTCAACATTGTCTCAAAGTCCTCTGGTGAAATCTTTGGCACCTGGTTAATAAGATCCATCAGGAATCGCCCAACAGTGTTGTCAGCAGCCACTTTGCCAGACTAAGCATAAGAAACATACACTTCAACATGAGTAAAACTCAGGAAGTTTATGGCCCAGAAAGAAAATATGTATTAAAAGGAAAACAAGATGCACAAGCTTAGATGAAACTTATCTGCTGACCCACAAAGAGCTGGCCTTACCAATACATCCTCTGCATACTGAAGCACCATGGTCAGGGTATCCTGAATCCTGGCTGACGCTGACCCCACCTGCTGTAAGTCACTGGATAAGCCAATCACTCGATTTGGACTAAAACAAGTCTTCATTATAAGATCCACTGAAAGCAAAAGAAGGATCAGTGAACAAAGCTGGCTGCCGCAGAAAACAACTGAAATCCTTAACTCTTGGAAGATTTTTATGACATCTTCAGAAAGACAGTCTAATTCCCAGTAGAACGGCAATTTCACCAGAGTAAGAAAACAAAAGCATTTAAGCAGTGTCACAACAATGGTTATAACCAAAATAGGAAGAAAACATTCACCTCCTATACGCTCTGTATCATAATAAACATATTTCACTGTTAGAGGTGTGAACATCACGCCCATAGTTTTACCAGGGACTCCCATCGGGGCACTAGGGAAAGAAACAAACAAACAAACAACATTTTTAGCATGGAAGTATTTGAGGAAGTAACCTATTTCCATCTCAGTGATCTCTGTTAGCACTGAAGTGTGAACATGAGTAAGTTACTTATTCTCACTAAAATCAGCAATATTAAGACCACGGATAACAGAGGACATGAAATCAGTCCTGGCATACTATTAATTGCTCATTTTCACCCAAGAATAATCCTAGCTGGCCTGACACTTGTCAGCATGAATGCATGAAGAGCTAAGTATTATCTTCTTAGCCACAGGTCCTTCTTGCTTACAGAGTAGGTATTTTATACTGAAATACTCCATGCTCTTTGAGAAATGGCTTAAGGAAAATAAATATAACAAAAATTCAAGTACAAATTACTCCTGACACCTTTATTATTCCTATTATTCAGAGTGTTTGAAGTTCATTTATGCTTTAAGTGAGATGTCATGGAAGAGCTTGCTTTTTTAAACAGCACAGTCAAGAAGCAGTAAACATCCACTACAATGAAAGGCTGAGATTTTATCCTTGAAGGGGAGAGGTTTTCGGCCAGCACTGGGAAGCACAGTGAGGTGAAATAGTTTATTTTCTCAGTATTTAATCTCCATTATTTATTTATAAAAATGGAAGGAGTTAAGGGGAAGAAATACCAGTCAAGCTGCTGTTTGAGTTATTTTAACTGCACCACTCCTCCAGCTTGTAAAAACGAACTGCTGAGCAATTAAGCACAGTGACTGCAGGCACATTCAGTGTGATGGAAGTTAATGACACCGATGTTAGCTATATGAATCCTGTGAAATGTCACAAAGATGTTCAGAACACTGTTGATCAGGTCACAATTCCCCACCCCAAGAAGGTATCAGCTTACGAAAGATTAGGTCTTCCAATCTACGTTCAGTAGTCAAGACATCCCAATGGGAATGGTAATGGGAAGTAAGCCATGATCCCTAACTACTGCGTTCTACCTACTCCACAGTATTGTCCAAAAGGAGGCCCCCGCAGCCCGCTATATTTCTTGTTATCCTTATGTCTCAATACCCTGGCGTGTCCCTCAGTATTCAGACAGCTCCCCTCCCAGGAGTGCGGCATCCCAGAGTACCTGACGTAGGCTTTAATGCTCATGCGTGAATTCTGGAGACTTGTGTCCACAGTGAGGTGGATTGGATTGTGTGCTTCCCGGCTGTAATACTCGTGGATCAGGACGGAGTGTTCCGTGATGTCATGACCTGTTGCATACCTTCAAAAGAGCACACATTGAGGAGCCATTCTTCCAACACTCAAGTCCAAAGTTTTTGGGATTGTTGGTATTTAACAGGTTTGCATCCTAAAGTACTGATTTCAAAACACTGAGCTGCAGAAGCATACTAAAAGCAAGTGCTTTAACTAGGGAATTTGTAGTTTTTATGGCAAGCTGTCCTAGAATTGTAGGAATCGTGGGCTGAGCACACGCACGCCTGAAACATGCACAGGGCTATAAAGAATTGGTATGGCTGACTTCAGATTCAGTTACGTGTCACTATGCTCTAGACCAACTCTTTTATTTCTCTGTAAACCAAAGCAAGCCAAACAATCTGCACCAATCAAGTGGATCTTCCATAAATCAAGTCTCCCTGCAGGAACTAGAACTTGTTAATCTAGCTCCTTTAACTGCTCTGCAATTAAGCTTCTTATACACTCAGGAAAACTCCCATCATTAGAACTGCATTTTGCTATGCCATTAACAGGTTGTTGAGGAACTTTGCTTCACACAAACAGAATGAATCTATTTTGTAAGATTGAAGAAGCATGAAGAGATTAATGAGACTATCTGTCCACACACTTAAGACCTCTTTGTAGCAGAGAACTTCTGCGTGCTTAAGCTGGCATTTGATACTTGAAACCACTTTTTTGTGTTCTCCCTTCTTTCTAACCAGGTATCTTCTGTGGTGCAGGTTGTATTACAGATGGCTACGGTCTTCTAGCAAGTATTCTCTAACTCACTGCTCCTCTGTGATACCTTTTCTAGATATTAACGAAGCCAGACCCTCTAATAGCCTCCAATACCGCCTCTTCCTACTACGAATTTGAAGCACCTTTATAACTGGCTCTGTAACAAGAGGTGTCTGATCACAAGCAGTAGTGTTTCTTCTCCTCAACCTGTGACAAGGAAAAATATATACTGCGCATAGTTTAAGGGACCAAGACAACTACTTGCCTCTTCTTACAGAAGGACTTACCAGCCCAAGATGATCTCGCTAGGAGACACCTTCTTGTGCAACTCATACATGTTTTTGGCAAATTCCATATCGACTGCCACCTAAGAAACAGGACAGGCCCAGGTCAGGTGGTTACAGGGATGCTTAGCCCTCAGCGGAGGCCGACACTGGCACACGCCCTAACGCGGCATGCGGTCCCACGCTCCGTACCTCATCTTCGGACTCGTTGTGAGGGACCGAGAAGCAGTTGGTGACTTCTACAGAGTGCTTGTCCACGGTCCCTGCGGGAGGGCAGCGCGGTTAGAGGGGGCGCCGTGGGGGCGGCGGCCTGCCCGCCCGCCCCCAGGCTGGACGGCGGCGGGGGAGGCAGCTCTTACCTAGCAGCGTTCCGATGACCCGCGCCGCGCCTTCGTTGCGCCGCTCAAAGCTGTCCACGATGGATGCAAGCACGACCGGGTGCAACCGCACCACGCGGCCGCCGGGGAAGGGGCCCGAGAGCGCGGCCGAGAGTGGCGCGGTTGGCGGCGGTGCCGGGGTGACCGGCGGGGGCGGTGCGGCGGTAGGGGGCGGAGCGTTCGCCGCCGGGGTAGCGGGCGCCGTCGTCGGGCTCTGCGCTGGGGCAGTCGCAGGAGAAGCCGGAACCGGAGCCGGGGTCGGAGCCGGAGCAGGCGCTGTAGCCGCCATTTTGCAAGAGAGAGGCGGGGAGGGGAGCGCCCCGGAAATAACTGGCTGATCTGAACGCCTGTCACGCAGTATTGCGTTTCCATTGGGGAAAGGAGTGTGCTAAGGCCCTCCTGCCATCTATTAGCCAATCTGGGGAGAGCGATTGAGGGAAGATGTTCTGATTGGAGGAAGAGCACAAGGTCTGTGACCGAAGCTTAGTCTTGTTCCTACCCTCTAGGGGACGGATAGCTTTTCGATTGGGTTCTGCTATTCCCCGCCTCCATGCCTATCCGCTCTCTCATTTGCTGGTACCGCTCTTGCCTTCTGTCTGTCAGAGCGGAAAGACCTATTTATTGGCTGTGGTGCTGCCAGTCACTCCGCTGGGTGCTAGGAGAAGGCAGTCAGTATGCTTGCGTGCGGTGCCGAGTACTCCCTCTGGTAGGGGGCGCTCGGGCGGTGATAAGTGCGACGTAGGGACTTAGCGCTTGTCAGCTCTGCCCGGGCTTCGGGAGTTACCTAGCGAGTAGACTTCTTGGGTATAATTTGCCCACTGCTTGTAGTGCCCGTGCGTTTGTCCTCGGGCAACGAGCCTGAGTGTGTGGGGCAGGTACGGTTAAACAAGGCCTGTGGCTCTGGCAGCTGGGAAGGAGGCTGGATTCCTCTTACTGCTGCCCTTACCGTTAGTTTGACAGACTTTGAGGGAGAACTTTGGTATGTTTGATACGTTTTAGTCTCAAGCTGTTCACTTCCAGCAAGTAACCTGTGTGTGAGTGTGTACACATATATAAACTGAAAGATCCTGTGGTCTCGCCTCCTGGTAAATGCCTGGCTCAGTGAAACTATGCTAGTCAAAAACTGCATCGGTTCTCTGACTCCGCTTTGCCAGTCAGGTGATGCTTTGACTTGATGAGAGCATTTCCTGGTAGCTGTTTCCCTGGTGTAGCAGAGAGAAAAGTGCAGTGATGGCTACAACCTCAGGTCCAGTCACCTTTATTCTTTTACAGGTACACTTCAGGCTCCTGACACACTCCCATATTGGGGTTGCCAGTTAAAGTAGTTTTAACATAAAACCCGATTTTGTCAGGACTGGTAGCTTTTGGAGTTTTCTCTGCTTCATTAGGTGAACATCATTAGTTGATGAGCAGCTTTGACTCCATCATTGAAGTCAGGCTCCTGAGTATAAAAGGAGCAGTTCAATAAAAGGATAATGAATTCTATCCGTGTGCTAGCACTTTGCTTCTTTTAGATAAGTGGCGAACACCTGTCAAATCTACAAAGGATAGCTAATACATGAGAACACAAACAGATCTTTCTCTCTTCATAAAAGCACTTCCTAGTCTGTGGACCAGTAAAAACTGGATCTTCTGTTAGGCTTTCACTGTGAAGCCTTCATTTCTTGTAGGTGTGGCTGGGTCAAATTGCGTGAAGCTTTAAAACGTTTCTGTTCCTGAAGCTTTGATGTGTCATTGAGAAGTCTAATGTCTGAGGTGTTCTTGTTAGAGAGCAGCTGTTTGATCTCATTCTTCTTTGCATGAAACTACTCTTGGTATTTAATATGACATAGTCAGCTGCAGATTCAGGTGAAACAAGCAAGGCTCCTTAGGACCTGCCCATTACACATTTACATTGGCAACTTTAAAATTAGGCAGCTTAATATGGAACCACAGTTATGCTTAAAAAGTGGTAACTGCAATGACCTTCTTTTAATACACTGACATCCAGCTGCTGGACAGAATGCTGGAGAATGTATGTAGCAAGTAAAGATGGATAGCCTATTATCTCAGAAGTCAAAGATCAGTGGTTGGCTTACGCAAAGCCTGCTTAATGCAAAGATTGCATCAATCTTTTTGTCTAATGGTAAGAACATCAATCATGTGATAGTGATTGGAACAGATGTGTCCAAGCTACAAAACCATTTTTCCTTGCTGAATTAGTGAAAATCAGAGACCTTCATAATTTGTTTCACAAATTATCAGTTTACTTTTAGAGGATGCATATTAGTGGTACCTGTTATCGAAAACTGAGTATCTATCTAGTGAAATGAGTAAGATGTTCAGAACAACCCTATTACAGTAAAATTTATCTGCCTAGAGGAGAAACAGAAGATACATTTCCACATGAATGTGGGTCAGAGTGGTAACTCAGGGCCTTCTGATTTTACCTTTTTTCCTTGCTTGGTTTCCCTGCATCTGGCTTTGGTGGTGAATACAAATAACCTCCTTGCTCTGCCAGCAGGTCAAGGGAGGTGATCCTCCCGCTCTACTCTGCCCTGGTCAGGCCCCACCTGGAGTATTGTGTCCAGTTCTGGGCTCCCTGGTATAAAAAGGACAGGGATCTCCTGGAGAGAGTCCAGAGAAGGGCTACGAAGATGATAAAGGGCCTGGAGCATCTCCCCTATGAGGAAAGGCTGAGAAGATTGGGACTGTTCAGCCTTGAGAAGAGAAGACTAAGGGGGGACCTAATTAATGTTTACAATTATCTTAAGCAAGGGATGCAGGGGGAATCAGCCAGCCCCTTTTCAGTGGTCTGTGGAGACAGGACAAGGGGCAATGGCTGCAAGTTGGAGCATAGGAAGTTCCGCACCAACATGCGGAGAAACTTTTTCACAGTGAGGGTGACAGAGCACTGGAATAGGCTGCCCAGGGAGGTGGTGGAGTCTCCTTCTCTGGAGATATTCAAGACCCGTCTGGATGCCTATCTCAGTGAAATGTCCTAGGGAGCCTGCTTTGGCAGGGGGTTGGACCCGATGATCTCTCGAGGTCCCTTCCAACCCCTACAATTCTATGATTCTATGATTCTATGATTCTCTTTATAGTCCTTAGGTGACTGAGATATTATTATTGCAACTACTGTCATAACAGCTGCATTTTCACAGATGATGTATAATTTCCTCAGCAGTAGCTATTATTCCATCTTGCTTGTATTGCTGGAAGCCACATCATCTCTTGGTCTAAAGAAACATATTTCTTACATTTCGTTACAGGTAAAACAAAATATTTATTTCATTCATTATCCCAGGATGTAGTTTCACCTTGTTAGTTTAATGGGATTGAATCCAACTTTTTTTTTCTATTATTATAAGAATAATTTTCTGTTGTGCATTAAGAAGTCAGTAGGGTATTCCAGTCACGGAACTTAACATTTATTTTATATAATCATGCTTTTATGGGGAAAAAAATAATACCAGGTCTCATTTTCCAACTAATTTTGGGATCATCAAACATTTTTTTGCCTGGAATTTTCAATTGGCGTCTGCAGCCTTCATTGCACTCACAGAGCTCTCACTTCACCTTCTCACACAGTCAAGCTACCAGCACTTTCGTTGTCTCTTGGTTATCTGTGATTTTCAGTATCCATATGTTCTACCTGTTACCCAGGACTTTTATATGATAAAGTCATGGGCAGTGCTTTCATGTTTTGGGGTGGGTTTTTTGAGGTTTTTTTGATTGTTGGGGTTTTTTGTTTTTGTTTTGTTTTGTTTTGTTTTGTGTTCCTATTAAAGAAATAATAGTTCCCTTATTTAGCCTTAGTGGAATGTCTTAGATGCTCATCTGCTTCACATGCATTTGGTATTGCCAGTAGATGAAAGACTCTTGTTGAGAGCAGCCAGTTCCCAGTGTAATGTGTCAGCTGTTTCAGCTTCATAATAGCAAGAGGGATTCAAGCCCTTCCTTGCTTTTGCATAATGTTCTATGGGAGTACCTTAATTATCAGAGAAAGAACACTGACACATGGAACTACTGAGGTAACACTGGAGTGAAAATCCAGATAGTACTGAAAAATCAAGGAGCATAGCCTTAGCTGCATACCACACTGATATATGTACCTTGTCTAAAGTTAGAGTAGCAATTTCATCATCAGGTGTTCAAAAGTAGCACACTAGGGGCTGCCATGTGATTTTTAGTCACTGTGGAAATACAGAAATCCAATCTAAAGTAAAAGTCATTTCACAGAAAAACTTGTAGTGAGGAGTAACAGAGAGAGATGTTATGGCATTATTCAATCATAACTTACGGCAACAGATCCTTTCATGGTCAGAGTTTTACACTCATTGATGAAGGGAGAATAGAGACAGGCACTGAAGAAAGGATGGCTGTGGAAATAAATGGTTGCAAACCCCAAATGGTACAAACTAACTGGCTCAGACAAGTGTTGAAAATTTGAAATTGCAAAAATATGTCTCAAAAAATTTATTTAGCTGTTCATGAGTCTTGTATGTGCCAGTTCCACTGCTTGTGATGACCAGTGAGAGACGATTTTAATCTAAAAGTCAGATTTCTGTTGTGGCAGTGCTGTAACTGTAACTCCTCAGACTTCAGTGGGAATTTATCAGTAGTAACTTAGAGCAGGCTTCTCCTGAAAAGAGGTGGTCTTGTTTGTTTGATTTTTCAGTTCAGTATTTACTAACTGCTTTTATTCCAAACACTGGTAGGATATTCCAAAGGAGTCTTCTGTTGTCTCCTACCATGCCTCTCCTCAGGTATGTACAATCGTGTATTCACTCTATTTTCCCAGAGGAGTTTGACTGGTATTCTGTGTAAAAATAACCATGTAGTTTATCATGAAGATCTGTATCACATTTGTATACATAAAACAGTGACTAAACTCAAGCCCTTATGAAATTTATACTATGAGGATACACCCTTGGCTAGATTATTTTTGGAAAAGTTTGTTTCTGCTGTTTTCAGAGCTGGGTCAAGATCATACAGTTCTTTTATTATGAAATCAAAGTGCATAAAAATGCAGTTCTGCCTCCACTATTGCCTACTTCTTCGTAGTGGCCACAGAGTGTATAAACACCCATGGCAGGGACTAAGGCTGCTCAAATAATAATGGAAAAGCTTGCAAGGCACAATCTTAGTGCAAGCATTGCTGCATAATACAGCTGTCATGCCACAATTTGTTGAGGAAAACCAGAAATATTTGGTAACAATAGCCCCACTTGTGTGAATGTGTTGCAAACATCAGCATAAAGAGGGATGTTGGTAGATGTTACTCAACCAGGCTCCTGGTTTTCGGACCAATTGCGTATGGGGCACTTTTGCCATTTTATGAATGTCACTGTGCAGGTCACTGTGAATGTTTCACATACAGACAGAAAAACATGAGAAAAAGAATCTTGCTCAAAGTGTGCTGTTGTTTAGGTACTGACAGTATAAGAGCAATGAAAGAAAGGATGAAATAAGAATAATGTATGTGGGACACAGAGAAAAAGTAACTGGATAACTAGAAATAGGATTGTTTGGGAAACATGAAACTTCCTGACTTTTGAGATCAACGGGCACTGAACGATAGAAGATAGCATGGCAGCTCCCAGAAGGAGGGAGTGCTTATGTGCCTGAGGGGCACTCTGCTTTTGTTTCCATCAAGGCCAACTCATCTAACCTGAGGTTCTGCCTCTCCAGTATCTCGTCCCGGTGTTTTGTGGAAAACCTTGTCCTGGTGGCCCACCTGCGATGGATGCGGGAGTCTCTGTCTTTCCACCTGCCTTTGTGAACCGAGAGCCGGCTGCGCTAGCCTTTCCAACAGCTCCGCAGCCCTCCTGCACAGACGGTCGAGTGGGCCGGGCCTGGCTGGGCCGGGCCTGGCCCCGCGGGGCTGCAGCTGCCGGCTCCCGCGAGATGGCGGTAGGCACCCGCGCTGCCTCGTCCCGGAGTGTGTGCTCCAGCTCTCTTTGCCGTGCTTTGCACGAGTTTCATGCTTAATTGGATTATTGCTAAGAGATGCAATTTTACTTTCCTCTGATATTAAAGCAATTGGATAGTCATGAATACAAACCACATCCTTAATGCTAATTAATTAGTGACTTAACTCAGCCTAGTTTGAAGTACCCTAAGTGGGAATTTGTGCATAGTACTTTTTTCCCACCAGTATTTATTATACATATCAGACTTGCCCGTTTCTTCTGTTAATGAAATCAATATGGAATCAATGAGGTGGAATTCATTACTTTTATCTTAATTCTTCTCTGCTGTCACAGAGAGCTTTACTTATGGAGATTATGGTGATGCAATCCTAAAATTCTAAATTTTACTGAAATATATGTTAACAAAAGGTATTTTAGGTCTTTGATGAGAGCACGGACTCAACCTCTCAGGCCATTCCTGCTTCTATGATTGTGATTATTTTCTGCTTTTGACTCAAAACATGTTTTGAGTCAGCTTTCAAGGGAAAGGTATTTTATAAACTATTCATACTTAAAACTAAGTATATGTTTGCACTGACCTAGCAGAGCACTTAGGTGCACTACCTTGCAGGATCAAACCTTGTGTAGTTGTGTGATATTACATTCTTCCTGCTACCCCATGCAGTGAGAACTGAAGAAAACCTCCTGACACCTTTTTTTCCCAGGGAGTGCAGGGCAGAAGTGTGGCAGCTACTGTCCTTTCTGTGTAATCAACCTGAATAAGTAATCTCTGGCAGGCAGCCTTTAACACAGTGTCCCCTTGTCTGGTAACTTGCTGTTACTGTGTTTGGCTTAAAAGCATTCGTAACAGAGCAATGCTGTGTCCTTGAATACCTACTTACATCCAAATAAAATGAAGTGTAATGTCACTAGCAGATAAGTATGAAATTTCTTGTGCAGGCAGATTTCAAATATTACAGTTTTTTAACATTTGTAACAGCTAATGTATCCCTGTACTGCTTACTTCTTGGGAAAATAGTATCTTCTCCCAGTCTTTTGTTCTTATAAAAATTACTTCACAGCTTTACTTCTCTTGTGGATAAGCATGTCCTTTTCTTGGTGTCCTTAAAAGCATGGGATGAAATCACCACTTTCCATACATTTGAGTCCAGACCCAGAAGCAGACCTTTGGCATTGACATTGTTAGCTATGCCACTCAGCACAAACATTTGCTTTTGTGTCTTGAGATGGAATCTACATGCAGAAGTGAAGTAACTAGACTGGAAAATACATATTTCATTTGATGGTGTAGGGAAGCCTCCTGAGAGATAGAATGGCCAATGTGTTCTTTTGTGAACTCCAAGGATTATATGATTTTTACATTACCAGAGTCTGACAGTGTCATCTGTTCCTTTACAGCTCTGTGCTTTTTTTTTTTCAGTACAAGGAATCTTCATCATGATGTGTTGGATGAATAAGGGAGCAGATAAGGATGAATAAGGTCAGAAGATAATCATTTACATACAGAAATGGGAGCTGAAAAGGAACAGTGGTAATAAAATCTAGGGGGCAGTTTCTGTATAGGAGCCTGGGAGGCTTGAGAGACCATTGCATTTCTGTTACAGGCATCTTGGGCAATGTTAAGGCAAGTCATCCATATAACTGAAGTAATGACATAGATATGCTTTGGGTAGTGTTTTAGCTCGTTCAATGTGAAGTATTTAATAATAACTGGATAGTGTTATTCTGTCTGTTCCACTGACTTTGGGCAAGTTATTTAGCATTTAGATCTTAGTTTTCTAGTTCTGCAAAATCTGACTAACGATATTGTAGTGGCTAGGTTGTATATAGGACGTGAACAGACAGTCTGCTGAGGAAAGGCAGGAAAGACCTTACCCTTTGAACAAAATAGCTTTGAAAGGAAGCAGAAGAGTGCATTTCCTTACCCAGAGACCATGCACTTTGAAGAGGGAGGAAGTGTTCAACTAGCCTAAGCAGGAGAAGAAGCATAACTGTCTCTGTACTTTTTTCCAGCAACAAATTGAAATAATTATTTAGCTGATGTGAGTTCCTGCTGCTGAGACCTCAGGTGTAGCAGCAAAATTTGATTGCATTTTATATCACAACAGTTCATCATGAAAACTTGGACTATACTATATTTGCAAGCACTGCTTTTGCCAAATGCTGTCCCAGTCAGTCTATCTGTAGACTTGAAATACCCCAAGCACTGGCATATAAATTGACCTTCTATATTCAGTTTACCAACTTGTCTTTCTACATCAGAAAGTATGATACAGTATTGGCTAAGTGAATTGTGTAGGGCTGGTTGGACTGGTCTGCACAAGAAGAGGATTTATTCCAGGCTGGCCAGTACTCCAGCTGAATCACAAGGCTAACAGCTCTGCTCAACTTGAATTATTGTGGCAGGTGGTGGAGTACCCAAACAGTTAATTAGGCTGTTCAGGTGAGATTTCCATCCCCTTCTGAAAAGCCAAGTTTCTGTTTGTAGCTATAACTTCACAGCTAGTTTCTTTTTCTGACCAGAGAAGTTCAGAATTTTCAGAGATCTTATTGATGTTCTGGGGATTTTCTGTTCTCATTCTCTCAAATATTCGAGATTTGCCACTTACTATTCTGAATTACATACCTTTGCATCTCTTTTTTTGCATTGGAATAAATAACAAGAGCTGATCTATCACTGAAATATCATTCCAGTCATTTGTTCCCATAGCTGCCAGCAAGGCTGCCTTCTGCCAGTGGCAAAATTTATGGGAGATATCCCTCACCATGCTCAGTCATCTTCCCTTAGCTAGCTCTGTTGAGAAATCATTCTTTTTCATTCTCTGCCTTCTGAAGTCTACAGTGGATTCTGTCTCTCCCTGAAAATACCGTGCAACTCTCCTATATCTTTTTGTTGTTAGGTATTTTCCCTATGGAATATTAATAAATTGCCTCATTTTTAAATATGCCAGTATCTTGCACTTCATCTGTACACACCTTGGGATATTCTGTAGTTTATTAGCAGAATGGTCCAGTTCAGTAAGTACATCACATCTTAAAGACAATGGAAGTCACAGCCTCTTGCATTTTTATGTCTTATTCCAGTTTAGCAAATATGAGAAGCAAATGCCTTCCTCATTTCTGAAATGAAAGATTTTTGAATGGTAGGAGAAACCTACCCAGAAAAAGACATTGCTTTGACTTCCTGGTGAAAAGTCTCCCAGTGGCTTTAACAGACAGGAATATACAGGTGTTGCAGCCTTGCTATTCAGTTTTCATCCCTCTTATACCTTATTTGATGTTTTAAAAATCAGTTGCTGGGTAATACTTTTGTAATAACTTCTGGCCAAGGGACTGATACACAGGTAGGTGGCTTCAACTGTGTATGTTGTCTCTGTGCTGAATGGTAAGAGAAGTGCCTCCAGAAGACAATTCAGTCACCTTGCTTATATCTAACTAATATGGATGCTCATAATTTCCTCTTAAGACAGTTGTCACTGTGAGTATTGATTGTATGGAGAGTCTGCAGAGCCTAGATGACGAATGTAAGCATCTAATTTTCCTGCTTAATGCAAACCATCTGAACACAGCCCTAACCTGGGAAAACAGGATGATAGCACGAAGCAAAAAACTGAGATGGCATCAGCTTGTGGTAGTGCTATCCAGTCATGGGGCAGCTCAATTCTGAGTATTTGGGAATGAAAGGAAGGCTAGGCTAGAAGCTTGCTTTTCCGTTCTTGCTTCTGCATTCCAATCACCATACTCCAGTTCATGAATACATTCTGTTTTGTGAGAATGCCTGCCCCTATGGCTTCAAATGTCTCTTGTCTATATAGCTTAAAAAATTATCAAGACTCTAATTAGGGCTTTGTTTGTTTGGTTTTTTAATTTTATTAAAATATAGTCTTAAGAATTGAAGAAGTTATTACAAAGTGAAGAACAGAAGGTAAAGATTCATTTTGGGGGTAGTGTAGTATCTCTCCAGCAAAATGTAAGTCTAGAGCATTGAACTTAAAAATATACATTGTCAGAATAGGAGAGGTTAAAAATACATTATGCCCCATGGAACTGAGTTAAACTTTACCTCAGTCCCTGCACTGAGTCCTGTAGTGGCTGATGTTACCTTAAAAGATACCTAGTCCATAGGATGGATGAAATATTGTTCATCTGAATATAGCCTAGAGTCTTTCTGCCTGAGAGTAAGATGGATAATAACACCACCTTGCTTTTCAGGAGAATTATGGAGACAATTATTTTAATTCATTAGAAGCTCAGATATTCTGTCTTGGGAGATGTGTGAGTACTGTAGATAAACAGACTGAGTGAAAAAAAGCTTCTCTGTATTTCTTCTGTAAAGCATTTCTGAGATTTGTGGTTTGTAACCTTTCAGCACTGTTTAAATTCAGACTCTTAAAAAAAAAAAAGCATCTCGCTCTCTGTGGTACTGTTTGCTGTTTCCCAGTTTGAAATCAACTCGTAGAACCCCAGAGGGTTTCTCAAAAGGCTGACCATTAAACACAGTCAGGAACAAAGATCAATTGAAAACACATTTAGATTTAAGCTTCCTGGTCTGCTTTTAATTTCTTCAAATCAATGTTGGGAGTTATTACCATGGTCAGTCTGGCCTTTTATTCGTTCTATGGCTTATTCATATAAACAATCAACCTCAGGGATGCCCAACTGTATTCTGGGATTTCTCAATTTTATTTTTTTTTAATATATTCCAAATATTCCCAAAGTTATCAAAGGATTATGGTTTTAAATGCTGAAAACATGTTAAATAGAAGCACATTATTGGAAACAGAACTATATTTATGAGTCTAAAGGGAGTTTGCAAGAAACTCACTTCGCAAGCAGAATTTGGGTCATGTTACCCTATAGCTTCAGTAGTTCTCTTGAGTCTGGGATCTGGACTTGTGGCAGCCTGGATTGTTATTTCTGTTCAGATGGAGTTATATAGGCACAAAAGGATATATAGCTCCAAAGAGTTTGCAGTTCAGATAGAAATCAGGAATAGTCAGTAGTTTGTCTGAGCTTACTTCTTCCCTTAGGGAGAGGAGTAGAGTCCTAAATGTAGTTTGTAGCAACCTCTGGGCATTAAAATGACTGCAGCACCTGTAGTTGTGTCCCTGGCTGTTCTGAGCCTTGAACTCTTTCTCTTGTGCAAGGAGCCATGCTACTGTATTGCCACCAGAAGTGTGATGCCAAACACATTGCTTTGTTGCAAGTCTTGCAATAATTGCTGGTTTGGCTTTGGGTTTTGGTTTTTGTTTGTGTTTGGGGTTTTTTTGGTGGGTTTTTTTTTTTGGGGTTTTTTTTTTTTTGGTTGTTTTTTTGTTGTTGTTGTTGTTGGGTTTTTTTTAAAGACAAGCTACTGTAGTCCTAAAGTGATAATATCAGCTCTTAGAGTTCTGTATTATGTTTTGAATTCTCAATGTTACAACAGAAAATTGTGACTATAAGAATACTGTGTCAAGCAAATATTGTTTTGTCAATATGCCAGAACTTTCTCCCATTTTCAGTCATGGAGATCATTAGATAAGATATTTGGGTGTTGAAAGCTGGTGGCAATATATCATCACTGTCAAGAAAATAATAATTAAAACTAACATAAATGTGAAATGTGTTTGTGTTATGTATGTTAGAAGAAATACATTGGCAAATACATTGCATGCAGACGCACTCTGGGGGCATGAGAAGCTTAAAGGTATATCAAGTTAGTACAGTAGCCTCCCTGGACTAATACACCCTTCACAGTGTGGCCACTTAATTTCTGTGCTCAGTCCGCTGTATTCCATAACCAAGCTAACTTGCTCAGGTACCACAGCTATCGCTGTACGGCAATGTCTGTAATGCAGGCATGCAGCTTCAAGAAGGACAGCACATGGGAACAAATAACATCCCCAGCAGAGATTCCAGGCTCTGAGTCTGTATGCTAAGTCTTTTTAGGGGAATAGCATTAGTGATAGCTTCAATATGTAACAGGATATTCATTATGAATAATGCTAGCCTAGAGACAGCTAATTATGTTTGTAGGGTGGTTTCTCTAAAAAGCAGATGTTGGACAGATGGTAGTCAAATGATCAGTCATGCCACAAACTACAGCAAGTCTGAGGACTGTGGATAAAAAAGGTAGTGTGTTGGATGTACTTCATTTCTGTGGGAACCTTGTACTTTTTTTACAGGTATACAAAGGCTCATGGAAATATGTAAGATGCTGGTGAAGAATTGTAGAGTGGCTGATGGCTACAGAAGTTAGCAAAGCTTCACCTTGATGTGCTTTTTACCCTTGGGTGTCTGTGAATCCTACAACAGAATTCTCCAGAGGTGATGAGACTGCATGCTAGCCAGAGCTTCACAGAAATCTTCTTCTAGGCTGAAACACTTCTTGCTTCTCCTTTTATTCCTTTTCCTTAAAAACTTTTGTCTGCTTTTTTTCAGGCTGCTTTCTCATGTAAGCTCTCTGTGTTGCTGCCTTTCACCTCAGTAGCATTGGAAGAGTATCCTTTCAACTGAAAACTGTTACTCAGTATTCTGTTGCAACCAAAGTAATCACAACTGCCTGTGTAGATAGTGACTTATGGCATAGTCCATTATTTAAGAGGGCTTATGTAACGCAGTGTTCAGTCTTTATCGCCTTTGTTCAGCATGGGAACTAGTATTGTATTTCCTGTGCAATAGCAAGTCTTTCCTAAGACAGAGTTCTGGCCATGGGTTCGTAACAGTACTGAACTTAGTGTATCTTAATTGTTGTTAAATGCATTTGTTTTGTCAGCTGAAGTCAAGTTACAGGATACACATTATGCAAATAGAACACGGTATTTAATTGTTTTAAATGCTGTGTCCAGCTTGTGTCACCACAGGAGAAGCTCTTTGGGATTTTGGGTAGAACTTTTGCAAGGGCTCAAGACTGCTTCATTAAAATGAAATTTTTAGTTTCCATTGGTCTTTAATCAAATGCAAACCAGAGCTTCCAGTGATTGTAATAATGTCTCAAGTTGAATTTGGCTCTTTTGCAGCCCATCAAAAGAAGTTGTCCTTGACAAAAACAATATTTTAAATATCTGCTCACTAGTACTGGAGCCAAAAGGTTCCTATTTCATTTGGCAAAATACCTTCCCAGGAACAAGACTGAGACCTGAAGCTGAGCCAAAACAAGCTCTAACAGATGCTTAGCCTAGAAAGTACTAGTCTGAATGGCTAAAATTGTTGAAAGAGAATACAGGAAAAGGGAAGGGTAGCTAGGTGGTTCTGCTTCTCACTCGCTGTGTGGGCAACCTGCATCCCTTCTGTCCTAGAGCTCTGCCAACTAGAGGACCTGTCTCATCTGTCTGCTACCTCGCTTTAGCTTTCGGGGCTTAATCCACTGCTTGCTGTGAGTACTCCTGTAGTCAGCATTAGACCTTCTTCTGCTCATAGTAGCTGAGAATTCTAATGTTTCCTTTCCTAATGGACTGTGTTTAGCTTGAATAGTGACAACTTTTTGGATAAGGAGGCTCTGCTGTGGCCTTCTATTCACATTTTCTATAATACATCTAACACTTGAGCTTGAAAAAAACCCCAGAAGATTTTCAGATGCTAGTGAGGTTTGAGAATTGCAAAAGCTGTGCATCTATGACAGTTGATCTAATTCGCCACAGTCCTCCTTTCCTTCCAGTCTGCTTCTGGCCTTAGTCTGTCATCATATAAAGCTGTCCTGACTCTCGGGTCTGGTGAGAAAGTCAATAACTTTCTCTGTATCTTTGCTTTTAATGCAAAGAAGGGGTGTAGGACTCTGAGGCAAGGACAAAGCAGGACTATGGTCAGCAATTGGACTGATTCAGGTTGTTGTAAAAGTACAGCCCGATGATGCTGCTTCATGGCAATTTCTGTGAAACTGCAGCTTAAATACTTGGTCATTTTCCAGATCCTGGCAGTGAGAGGCAGTGAGGACAAACAAGCTAAACAGCTTTCCTGAGATACAGAGATGCCTGATCCATAACCAGAACAGAAGTTCTGGGTTCTTAAGTCAGACTGTGATCACAGGTATCACCAGGATACAAACAGCTAATTGCTGTTCCTTTGGAAACAGTCAGCTAAAGTTAAAAAAATGCCAAGCATCAGCACCCTAGGGTAAAGCTAAATCACAGAATCACAAAGTGATAGATGTTGGAAGGAATCTCTGGAGATCATCTAGTCCAACCCCCTGCCAGAGCAGGATCACCTAGAGCAGACTGCACAGGACAGCATCCAGGTGGGTTTTGAATATCTCCAGAGATGGGGACTCCACAGCCTCTCTGGGCAGCCTGTTCCAGGGCTCTGCCACCCTCACAGTAAAGAAGTTCCTCTTCACAATTAGGTCGAACTTCCATTATCTTTTGTGCTATCACTGGGCACCACTGAAAAAAGATTGACCCCATCCTCCTGACACCCACCCCTCAAGTATTTATAAACATTGATAAGTGCTGGTTGTGCTGCAGTAGCAGTTGGCACAGATTCTTATCTCATTGACTTTGATGTATCCCTGGAGTAAGCCTTCTTTGACACTTTCTTCCCTAGGCAAAATTCAGAAGGAGCTTTGCCTTAACTGCTCCTGTGAAGCTTGTGCCTGTGGACATAATACAGTGTGACCGATGCTGCTTTGCATAAACTCCAGCATGGATGAATCCAAGAAACAGGTAATCTCATTCCATAACAGTAGCTCCTAGTATCTGAAATCCAGGATCACAGTGGTGGGAGAAAGGTGGATAGCTAGCATATGCTTTCTCAGAAGCATGTTGTACTCTGATATAGAACAAACTGAGATGACATTAGTGGCCAAAAAGTACACATAATGACCAGGCAGGACCCTTTGGAGGGTGTTGGTTCAATCTTTTATCAGGCAAAGGAGGTTCCAAAATCACTGACTTGGGCTTGTCACAATCCTGGCAAATTACTGTCTTGATATAACTCTATTGAGGTTATGTGAGCATGGTGACAACCAAGAAAGGTATTGGGAAGTTAGGACCTGGGGGAAGCCATTGAAAATCTCAACTTGACTAAAACCATCTGACTCTCCCTAGAAGTCTGGATGTACACATGGCAGCACTATGTTACCAAGAGTGCATCTTAGGAAAAAGCACTTCCAGAAAAATCTCTTCCTGAGTTTTTCCTAGGAATCAGTTTGGCCACATCTTGAACAAGATCGCTGCACTGCAGACTGCTTGGTTTGTGTAGCTCAGCTAGAGCTGCTTTTGGGGAACATTTGAGCTTTGATTTTGCTCAGTGATCCAGACCCTGTGAGGTCTGGTAGGAGAAAAGGCTTGCTCCATCCTACATTTAAAGAAGCCTTGGTGGGTAGCTTAAAAGAACTGGGGTATTTGCTTCAGCTTCAAGTTAATGAAACCATGGCAACATACTGTGGGATGTGGCAGTTGACAGGCTATATATCAAGAAGTGTTAAGTCTCTGTGAAAGTGGAAATAGACCTCCAATACTTCATTTTACGTAACTCATACAAGTTTGGCTAAGACTCTGCACCTAACAGTCAGGGCTCTAGGACATGAATAAACTGTTCAGATTCCATTTAGCAGAAGCTAGATGCGCTTGCTTTAACGTAACTATAAGGAACTGCATCTTCACAGAGAGACTAAGCATAATGTGAGAACAGTTGTCCCTCTGTAAGCATAGACAAAGTCACAACATGAAAGGCATAGTGATCACTGGATAGAAAATGCCATGAAAAACAAATGATGGCTCAAGGAAAAAGCATTTTATTCCTTTTAATGGGAGGAATTTTTTTTTTCCAGTTTGGTTTGACCTCAGATCGTATTGTTCATTCTTAGATCAGAGTTTATGATCTGTAAGCCCTGGACACCATCCTTTAAATAATGTGTCTGTGTCACTTATCACAGTTTTTCTCTCTGGTTCATCTCTGATATTGTGAAACACTACAGCTCAATAAAACCTAAATTGCTGAGGTTAACTTCTTTGGTGTGTTTGTGAGGTTTTTGAGTGCCTCCTTTTGAAGCCTATTTTGCAATGCTCCAAACACTTACTGATGCTCTACAAAACCAAATTATAAGCAGTGTTTATTCTTGAGCATTATTAACTTGCAGTATTTTTGGCTCATAGGAAATCTTAGCTCAAGCCCAACTCAGAATAAAACCACAGTTTGCAGTAACCTGCAAATCAAAAAAATTTATATACCTCCCTGGAAATGGCAGTTGCTGATTGAAATCATCTGTTTGCTTACTCCCCAACGAAGTATTGAGCAAGGCAGAACAGCTGATTAGAATCTGGAAGATCTGAGGTTTCCAACCCAGAGCTTCTGCTTTAGGAGAAAGAGCACTGGGAATTTAGAAAGTCTGTGCTTTGCTTTAAGTCCTTTAGGTTCTAGGTTATGTTGGAAGAAAAGTCTAAAAGTTATTCCTGGCTGTGGTCCTAGTTAGTGTATGAGATCACTAGACTAGTCAGACCAGGTGGAGTAGATAGAGCTTGAACAAGTTTGATTTATTTTTATTTTTTGACCAGATCTGCCAGTGAGGTCTTAGCTGCTGCATGGTGCTCTAGCAACTGGCAAAAGAGAAGTATTGTCTGCACATAGAAGTCTAGCAGGATTTGTTGTGCTGTCCAAAAAGGTAATAAAAATCTAATGTAGTTTTTTGGTTGTTGGTTTGTTTTGTTTTTTTTTTTAAATTCTCCTTGCTAAATTCAAAGTTTTCAGCTATTTGAAGCTCCTTTTAACATCAGTTCTGTACTCCAGCTCTACTGGTGCTTTCTATGTCTTGCATGTGTTTTTACTTGAAGAGGTGCTTAAGTTTCTCAATTCTGTGATTGGATTGAAATTACAGTTAACGGTGGCAAGGCAGAGTTGGCAGAAGTAATAATCAGCCAGAGGCACTGAGAGGTTTGATCTGCAGCATATGAAGAACTTTTTAAGTTGTGCCTTATGAGTGTAAGGCTAAGCTGTTTAACCACATTTTGTGGAGCTTGTTTTTAGCTATGACAGGTACTGTTAGAAACGTTTGGACAGATCTTCAAAGCATCACCAGATGTTTAAGACTAACAGCCAGATCGATTTGCCTTAGTTGGGTTGAGATGGTATTTGATACTAATAAAAATCAATTACAACAGAGAACATAGCAGTGGCAGTAGAAAGGTGGGATGTTGCACCGTCAACTTTGCATGTGCAAAGCCATTGATATGAACATGTATACTGTAATTTTACTTCCTAGTAAGCCCTTTCTCTTTCAAGATGAAAAAGGGACAAAAGGGTTTCTGGAGAGCCAGGGGCTAGAAAGAATTGGAAGAAATAACTGAGGTAGTGCTAGTGTTAGAACATCACATTGAAACATTCTTGGCATTTGTGAATAAATCTGGTGAGAAAGATTTCTTCTTGCTTTCAGTGGAGATCCAGATGCTGAGGAAAAAGCAAAAGAATAGGAAAACAAATGAAAGAACTTGCAACAAAGATTACTTGTGTTGAATTCTGGATGAACACCAAGATTGTTTCCATAGCTGGTGGGAATCTTTTAACATCAAGAAGATAAATCTGTGAAGAAGAAAAAAACATAGGAAGCTACAAGATGAAGATATGCAATAATCCTTGACATAGATAAGAAATGTGAAGTTGGTCTTAGTGTATCTAGTTGCTAAATCCTCTAGTAGAATTCTTGCTGCTCCTCAGAAATTGTGCCTCTGTCAAACCTTTTCAATATGCAGGAGAACACTGTGTTTACAGCTCTATGAAGAATTATCTTGGGTTTCCTGCAGACTTGTAAACCAGCTGTTTATTTTCTTCAGTCTTAATTTTATGCTTGTAATAAAAAATGTTTGGAGACTTAAGTTAGGCTGAAATGTCGTCCTGTTTTTCCCACTTCAAATCATGGTCACAGAAGCTGTTTCTGATGCTGATTACTAGGCAACTGTGGTATCCTAACTGCTGAGTTTCTCTTGTTGTTTCTCTAGACAGGCTGTTAGGTACTGTTAGACTGGAGAAAGGAAAGGTCTTGCAAAATAATTTAAGCAGTTGTGTTGGTTTAAGAATTTGGATCTAACCACCAACTTCTTGTGATTGTGTTGTAACTGTGTTTTGATTTCCTGTCTATAAAATGTGGCAAATACTTTCTTCTTCACATCATGTATGAAATCATGTGCACTTTTGGATAGTGACTTTTTAGTTTGTAAGGTTCAGAGGACTTCTTTTGATTCTTAAGCACACCAGTGCTGTCATCACTAAAATGATCTTGAAGTCTTTGGCCACTGGCTCATTAACTAGGGGCCATCTGCTAAATGAGCACTTGGTGTAAAGGAAAGAACTATTTCTTAGTATTTAGGTAATGTCAAGAATAACATGGTGTTTTGGGGTTGGATTGCTTTTGGGTTCTTTTGGGTTTGGTTTGGGTTTTGGTGGGTTTTGGTTTTTTTTTTCAAAATAAGATTGTTTGAAAGGCAGGAAGAAGGATGTTCATTGTGTGGTTCTTCATTGAGTACTCTGTTGCATTAGCAAGCGAAAAAAAAAAGTGTCTGTCTGATCTAGCTCAAGGGTACTGTTGTACTGTTCTGGAAATGCATTTTCTACTTGCATGAATTTACAGGCTTCCAAAAATTAATTTATTACATGAAATACACAATTTTGTTTTGACATTGCTTATATCTAGCATTATATATTTATCTAAAAGATTATTGTTGAAGTTAAAGTAGCTCAATACCATCTCCAGCTGAAAAAACACAGCTTTGAAACAGCATAGCCCTTGGGAAGCTTGGATTTATATCTTTTGGATCAAATTACTTTTCAAAGTTTGAGACCACTTTAGAACTTTGAATTCTTTGTTGAGTTTAACATATGATCAGAAGGGCAAATTTGGCATGTAGATTCCCTGTGTCTACTGGTTCAGAATTTATTGGTAGGGTTTCTTCTAAGAAACAATTCAGTATAACTCTTGGAAAATGATCTGATGTCAACAGAATATTATAAAGTGACAGTATCTATTGTGTACTAGACCAGCATGTGTCCCCAGAGATGAGTCTCTAGGCAATTGTCTGTGTGCTAAAGGAACTGCCTGCAGAGGAAATTGGGTGGTTGCTGTCATTATACCTATCTGAAGGGGATCTGAGTCAGTTTTGGCTATCTTCAGTATAAATAGCAGTAGTCTTTGCAAAGCTGGTTGGGCATGCTGGCAGGATCTGCACAGTCTGCAATCAGAGCAACGGCCATAAAATGGAGAGCTACTAAATAAGTGCACTGTAGATGAAACAAGGGTATAAAGTTAGTATCTAGTCCTTCCCTTCATTCCTCATTTAATCTTCCCTCAGGTTGAGTACCAGTAAAATTTAGTTTAAGTCATGAGTCCTAAATTTGTCAAAGCTACTTAAATATTTGATCAGTAAATATAGGTCACCTGGAAGACAGAGAAGATGGTTTATGATGGGCAAGTGAGAGTTCATATTGTATAATATTGTAATGCAGTTTGTGGTATTTGAGGCTGACTTTTTCTCTCTAGGCAGTGCAGAATATTTTCCAAAATAGGCACAAGCCAGTAAATTCCAACTCAAGTGCTCTCTGAGTTGTGAATCCATTCCTAACAAGGGTTCAGATTTAAAGCATCCAGCTTTAAGTTGCCTTGAGATGCAATTCCTTATTCTTCCCACATAAGCAGTGGTGTTATTCTCATGTAGTGAATTAAAATGACCTGGAAAGAATGCTTTAAAAATATTTTTAAAATTTTAGAGTTCTGAAATTCATTGCTAAGTTGATAAACTTTCTTTTCCATTCCTTCTTAATCAACATCTCCTTTCTCTCTCTCCCCCTTACCTCCCCCCTCACCCCCCCAGATATTCAGATTTTATTTTCATTGTTATCTGCCTTAAAATCTATCTAGCTACAACCCTGGAAATACAAAACGTAAGCGATTACTTTACACTGCCAAACTCTGTAATAATTCCTTCTCCCTTCCCGCCTAAGATTAAAACATACGATGCGGCAGCAAAGGGGAACGTCTTGGGTGTTTGAGAATTACAGAAAGCATTTTGGTACACTGGCTTACAATAGGACCAGGAGTTAACTTTGTTGGAATAACTGAGAGCCAGTGGGGCCACAGATCCACTTGGTGGCAATCTCTCTTTTGATGTTTATAAGGTTTTGCATGCTGACTTTGTAGAAGAGGTAAGGATGTGCCCATACAGGCAGTAGCTTGATGCTTCCCAGCACATGGAAGACCTGTGCACAGACAACTTCTGTGAGATTATACATAAGCTGCCAGAAGATGCTTTTAATTTTTTTTAATTCACATTTTAAAGGCATCTACTACCTTTTGGCTTAGGGGAGCCAAGTGTGATGACTTTCAGACAACAAGGAAAGCTTTGTTGTCAGTAGAGAAATCAAAGAACAACAGATAAGAGAACACTCCCTTGTCAGCCAAGTTCAGTCTATTTTTGACTATTCAATACATCTGTTTAGTCCTTGTCCCTGACTTTTCTGGCCCACAGTTGCTGGGGACAGCATGACATAAATGCCAATCTGAATACATAATTCACAGCCTAATATTCTTGTAAATCTGGTGTGCTTTAATCACTGCATCATGGAAGTTTTAATTCAGGACTGGAGACTATGGCTGCTTTTGAAAAATGTTTTTTAAATATTTAAAAAATAATTGATACTGATGACTGGTAGTTAGTATTAAATGATGGCAAGGGTGCTCTCAGGCTTATCAAAAACAAATAATCTGTGTTGTGGGCTCTTATGGGATGTAAATAAAGAATATCTAGCTTGGTTCATTTGATCCATCTTTGCTGTATAAACTCTGAAGGCTGCTTATTGTTAGAGAAGCAATGGGTATAGCAGTTACCCTCAATCAGGGTCTGTTAATTAAACAACAGTTTTCTTCCAAAAAGGTGCTTAATGAGCAAATAAAAATGAACAGGTTTGAAGTTACAGGACCACTTTACTGTATACAGCAAATATTTCTTAATAGCAGAAGGCAGCTTCTACAGTGATGTCAAATATTTTTGCTGATGTCAGGGATGATGTGAGCAAACAGGCCATAACAAGGCAAACCTCAGCAGGCAACAAGCTCCATAAAGTTGTGTTTATGTCAGTATGTCTCTCAGTCACCTTATGCAGTGGGCAGTGTAGGAAATGGTCAGTAGAACATGAAGATCTGGGGTTTCTCATGTGTCCCCATCTCTGCTATTTGCTTTTTTTGGTGATTGTTGTTGCTAACTGGTTGGTTCTGGTAGCACAGTGACTTGCAGGGCACAAAACTAGAAGGTTACCAGCTGCTTCTTAGAAACCTGATAGCCTATAATGGTACCTTTCTAGTGTTGGATTCCTTCTCTTCTACACAGGCTTTTCTTAACTGTTAGTCCACTTGCATTTTGCTGGAAGAAGGTATGTTCCTGCAGATAGTTGAGAGCATAATCTGTAAGTAATGTGGTTTTGGCTAGTGCACCAGGCCCGAGCAGTTCAGGCCAGGCTGCTCAGATGAAGTCCCAAGCACTCTGTAAAAGCAGTAGTTATAACAAAAACCAAAGGGCAGTAACTAGAGATCTAGAAATGTCTCTCCTCCATAGATTTTTAGGTAGTGCCACTGTAGAGAATCAGAGACTTCAGATTCTTGTAGGCTGGTTTGGTTTTTATTTGGTGTGCGGGGTGGGGGTTTTTTGTTGTGGTTTTTGGTTTGGTTGTTTTTTTTAGGAAAAGGAGTGTGTTTGTTGGAGGGAGCTTTCTTTGTGAAAATTGATGGAGAAAGGATTTTACAGAAGACTTCAGTATGCATCACAACAAACCCAGAGTAACTTACCAAATAAATAATCTCCAGAATTTTTCAAGGACTTCCGAGAAGACTGTTTCAGTGATCTGCATGTAATGTCCCAAAGGAGCTGGAAGCTCTGGCAGCAGTATGTATCTGCACTGCCCTTCTGCAGACCCAATGTGAAGGAGCTATCTGTCTAGGGTAGTAGGTTGTGGCATGAGTTAAAGATCTTGAGTTGCCCAAATTCACAGTGTGAATGAAAGACATACTACAGCAGTTGCTTAAGTAGTAGTTTGGTTTTCCTTTTCTTTCTTTCTTTCTTTTTTTTTTTTAACCTTTTAAGCTTCCCCTTATCAACCTTATCCCAAGAGGGCACCTGGAAAGGAATGGCAATGTAGAAATGAAGTCTAAGTATTTATAACCTATGCTTGCTTAGCATAGGCTGGGATTTGGGATGATGCTGTGCTCTTTGTAGGGAGGGGTTTTTTAATGTCACGCCTTATGTAACATTATACATAATACATGACGTTATTCATGTCCTGCAGTTTAAGGAAACTCTGGTAGAATGATGACTACTTACAAGCTGCAGGCATGCAACAAGTTTGGGTTTTTCCTATTTAACACTTTCCAGAAATCTGTTTAATTCTATTAGAAAAGCTTACACCACTTGTGGGGTTTTTTTTTACCCTCCCCTTTCCCTTTTCAGAGGGGAAAAAGTAGATGGGGCTATTAGGAACACTTACTAAAGGTGATATTCAATATCTCCTCCTGTTCTCAGAAATGATACTTCTAAAGTCATCATGCAACATGAATTCCAACTTGATGGTGATCTTAAAATAATTGCCTGGTTGCCCTATAACAGAGAAAATATGTTGTTCTTAATGTTCTTTGTTGTTACTAGTCTCTCAAGTATTTTTCACAGATTGAGGAGAGACTCTACAGAGCCCTAAACGGTTGTTTTCTTTTCCATTTGAGGATCAGACACTCAAATGCCTGTCCTCAAAGGTTAGTTTTATGTAGAGACAAAAATCTGGGGGTGGGGGAAGGGAGAGTATCAGCTGAAAATATTTGCTGTGAATTAAACATCCTAAATTATACCAATCTACTGTCCATTTTAAATTATAAATGCCATTATTTTTCCAGCACAGTTGATCAGGTGGTGAAGCATTGTCTTGCTAAGGTTGCTGGCAACTGCAGAATAATATCACTGTATAAAAGCACAAATTAGTGGTTGGCACAACAAAATTGATTTGCAAATTGTATAGCTCCGTTAAAAAGCTACATGAAGAGTCTTTTTTTTTTTTTTCTTTTTTTTTCCCCCTCACAGTTCTGCAGAACATTTTTTCCATTTCTGCAGCATGACTTAAGTTCTTAGGTTTTGGTATTTAGAGGATTGATACTGTGTGCAAAAGTCTGAAAACACAAATGTTGCTTTTGGAAGGATATTGTAGTTGAAATTGGAGAGGTGCTGAACTAAGAGAGTTATGGCAGATTAGGAAGGAAGAAATGTACTGAACCTTGGATTTGTTAATGTCATTTTCACTCCATGAAAATAGAGCTGTCCCAGAAATTTAACTACTGTTCTGAACAGACTTCACAATGGATCCCCACAGCTTTAAGCTGGCTTGCATGAAAAGCCTTGTATTTTAAGGGATATCTCTTATTCATATGCTAAATGAATGACTTAGCTGTTCAGTATTTTGAACTCTGCAGAAAACGGCTAAGAAATAGAGTTACTCTATCTTCTTAGTCTTGATTCCTGCCTGAAAAAGCCTTATGTTTGATCTTAGTAAAATTAACTATACTAGGTTCAAGTATTCCTCTTATGTTGTCTGAAGACTACACTTAAAATAGTAGAAATTGTGCAGGGGTGATAAATCATGGGTGTATTTGAGTCTTTGTCATTGAAATTACAGGTCAGAATAATACTGTGTTTTGTACTTGTGACCCCAGACAAAGAGAAGGCATACTGTGTACAAACTTCTGAAGAGGTGCTTTGATGAGTGTGTAAATAGCAGGTGATACATCTTGCATTTTTCAGCTGATAGTATTTCCAGGATAGGGCTTGTTGGAGACATGGTTTTGTAGTAACTAATCTGTCTGGGCTAGAGTTTCTAAGTAGAGGCCTTCTGGAAATCCTTGTCTGGGTGCAGAAAACCCAGAGACAAAATTAGGGGGACTTCCTGGTATGATGCTGATAACCCTGAAACTTTCTTCAGGACACCTGTTAAGTGATAGAATTGGAAAAATGGAATTGTTTCCTTCACGTTGAGCTGAGAGTCACTCTTTGAGAACATTCAGGGAAGCAGGCTATATAGCATTTTTGAAAAGATGAAAGTAGCAAATGCTTAATATCCCAAATAACTTCCGAACAATGGAGCTTCTCAGAAGGCACTTGACTCTGCTCACAAATTATACTTCATTTTGTAGACTTTCAATATCTGGAAGTGATGCATGTTGTCTTCATCCCTCTGTTCCCCCCAACATGGGGATCTCTTAAAGCCTGTAGCTGAAGGGAATTTGAGTGTTTTCCACTGGTTAGACACATTCTTGTACATTAGATAAGGACTGTCTATTTGCAGCTAAGCTCTTTAAGGATTACTGAAATGATAGGCAAACTGTAATTATGCTACAGATACTAATTATTGGAAAAATGTGAAAAGTTCTAATTTTAAGACTGCTAAATATTCAAAACGGCTAAATATTTTTTTCAAGACTGAGCTTCAAATTAACTTAATTTTTAATTTAAGCAGTTTTATGAAATTGATAATAATTTGGAATTTTATAACTAGTAAGCTTTAATATTTTAAAACAATTCATAGTTGGAAGGGTAAAAACATTTGAATGAGGAGAAATAACCATAATTACTTAAAGGTAGTATACTTGCTATAAAATATCCCTTGAGAGACATATGGCACTTTCTTTTGAGGAAAAATAAAAACCAACCAAAAAACAGCTGTATTAGAACAACTGTTACTGACTAACCTGGATATTGAGCCAGGCCTTGGTGAGCTCTGTGCATCCTTTCCTGTTTTGTTCTGTGTCCCATGCTACTAAAACCCATGGTGTTGGTAGCAGTTAGCTGGAGCTTTAGCAGGTGGTTGTGAGGTGCAGACAAGTCTTGCCCACTGATGCCTATGCAAGAATCAGCAAGCTTGCTGATGACACCAAGCTGTGTGGTGCAGTTGACACACTGGAGGGAAGGGATGACATCCAGAGACAGGCTTGAGAGGTGGGTCTGTGTGAACTGCATGAAGTTCAAAAGGCCAAGTGCAAGGTCCTGCTTGTGGGTCGGTGAGCAGAGAATGGATCAACAGTAGCCCTGAGGAGAAGGACCTGCGGTGTTTATTGATGTAAAGCTCAGTGTGAGCCAGCAATGCTCGGTTGCAGCCCAGGTAGCCAACTGTATCCTTGGCTGAATCAGGTTGACATGCAGGTTGAGGGAGGTGATTCTGTCATCTACCCTGTTCTAGTGAGTACTGCACCCAGCTCTGGGGTCCCCAGTGCAAGAAAGATACTGAAGTGTTGGAGCAAGTCCAGAGGAGGGCCACGGATATAACCAGAGGTCTGTAGCACCTCTCTTATGAAGACAAGCTGAGAGACTTGGGCTTGATCAGCCTGGAAAAGGGTCCAGGGGGACCTTATAGTACCTAAAGGGGGTCTTCAGGAAAGGTAGAGAGGAACCCTCTGTCAGGGAGTGTAGTGATGGAACAAGGGGTAACTGGTTTAAACTAAAATGGGGGAGATTAAGATTAGACATTAGGAAAAAATCTTCACTCTGAGGGTGGTGAGACACTGGCATAGGCTGCCCAGAGCAGCTCTGGTTGTCCCCTCCCTGTCAGCGTTCAAGGCCAGGTTGGATAAGGCTTTGGGCAACCTGGGTGTCCCTGCCCATGGCAGGGGGATTAGGACTTTGAGGCCACTTCCAACTGAAATCAGTCTGTGATCCTAAGTGGGTAAGATAGCAACAGGGACACTCTAGGCACTTGATATCACAAATACTGAACCTGTTTGCTGCTTTTAAATTTTACTTTAATGCATTATCAAAGTTCTGTTTAAAATATTTGGGATTTCATCTTTGTAATTAAAAGCAGCAGTGTGTGATAATACAAATCCCATGTAATCCCTGAAACCCAGCAAATGGCACTTTATATCCCCAAACAAGGAACAAGGAATCAATTAGACATAAATCGATAGCTTATGAGGTTTGTCAAATGTGATCTGTAGTATGAATTAGAATATAAACCATGTGGATTAACAATTCAGTTGCCATAGAAACTTCTGAAATTGGAACTAAAACTTGCTGAAGAACATAGCCAATGACATTTTGTTAGCTCTAAGCCTTTATATGTGATTTTAGCTGTAACAATAGCTATGTGATTTTTTTTTTTAATTTCTCCTCAGAACTTCCATTAACACTGTAAATGGGTTGTTTATGGTTAACTCTGCAGTTATTCTAGTTGCTTACTAGAGCAACCCAACCCTGCTGGGTTTGTTCAGCTCAGTGCCTCTGCAAATTGGATATCTATAGCTTCTGAGAGAGACTACTGTGATAGTACACAGTTGCTAAAGTTGAAGTCCACATTTATATAAAATCCACATTTATATCCACCAGCTGAATCATGGTTATGGGAAGGAAAGGCTGCTCTGCTACTGTCCTGTGGCATGTGCTGTCTGTAGCCAAGTCTCTTGTCTTCAGAGTTGTTAGGCCAATACTTCTTGTGCTAAAGTCACTTGAAATAGAGAAGTTACTGAGCTGCTGGGGTATAAACCTAAAATAACTTTGAATTGACTTGCTGCAGGAGAGAATGTCAAATCCTTGTTCAAGTCAAAATGAAGAAATATAAAACAATGGTTTTGATCCACCCTTTACAGTTAAGCAGCAAACATCCTTAGCTGTCACTTTGAACAAAGTTGTTACTTGCAGCAGCTTTGTCCTGGAGAAATCTGAGACTTGGCACAAAAAGAGACAGCAAAATCTTTAAATGATGACTAGACAGCCAGGTCTGGCTAATCCAGATAGCTTTTAAAGCCACTATTAGATTAAAAGAAAAGCCTACATTGTTGACCTATTGGTTTGCTTACACTTTAAGCCTTTGCATACCTAGACATCTGGATAAGGTATCCATGGATTAATGGGATCTCTGTGTAGTAATAGCTAACTGAATCCCTCTTTAACCTTTAGCCTGCTGTTTAACACATACTTACAAGTGTTCAGTGCTTTGTGCTTGAACAAAATACATGCATAGCTGAACCCATTGCTATTAATCGATGCAGAATCATATTTGAAACTGTACTCTCTTGTGCACCCTGATTCTTCAGCCAGACTGTTTGATTCCCCCACTTTCAGCATTTTAAAGAGTTTAAGATCTAGCCTCTTGCTGGTGTTTTCAATCTGTTCTTCTCTTAAGACTCCTGTTTAGATTTTAACTATTTATAAGGGCCCTGGGACGTGCATTTTGGCTGTTCTTACCTCTTACTGGAAACGAGACTGGAGTATTATAAATACATAACTGGTGCATGCAGTCTCGGGCTGTGTGCCAAAATAAAGAAGGGATTGGGTTAGGGGGAGGTAGGAGTAACTGGAATGAAAAAGGTCGTGTTCTCAGAGTAAGTGGCTGCAACTTGGCATGTTTGGAAGTTGTGTCTGTTTATTCTAATGGTGAATACAGCACGAAGCAGTTGCCAGTTCTCTTCAGTCCAGAATTTAGTTCTGTAGCCCTTCTGAGTATCATGTGGAATTCTAATCTTGACCCCTTGAGTCTTGTTTCCTTTATTTTTCTAACGTTGATGGACTAAAGAGGTTGGCTGGCTAAGTCAGAAGATTTGAAAAATTATTTGTGCATTTAAAGAGGCCGAAATCCTAAAGATTCTTAAAGGGAATGCAGTTATATCAAGAGCCTTTAATAAAGACTTAGCAAAATAATAATAATTTTTAAAAATTCATGAAAGCTATAGTTAATGGATAGAGTGGACAGAGATATCAGTTTCTATAGAGGTTATCATTCCACCTAGGAAATGAGTCCAGAAAAAATAAAAGGTCTCTGCTATATAAACTTTTGATGCAGTTGAGTCTTCTATTTCTTATGGAGCCTTGCAGAAGATGTGCAGTTTGCCAGAGTGGGACACTGACTTCATGTATGAAACTGTTCTGGTAAATATCCTTTTTTTGGCATACTGCATCTTACTATTTTTGTGGATCTGCAGAGCAGTAACAGTGAGTGCTGCTGCTACTGCATTTAGCAAGTCCGAGCTAGTCTCTGTTGTGACATATTGTTGTGGTATCAGCAGGAGAAGATTGAAAAAATCTTGGTCTGCAGTTGGGTTTCTCTTTTTTTTTTAACTGTTTAGTTGACAGCCCAGTTAATTACCAGGCAATAGAAGAGAATCTAATTCCTTAATGATAAGCTAGAATGTAAAAGCTAGATAATTGTTCCTAGAGTTTATTTATACTTGAATCTTTAGCAGAAGTGGAGTTGGGGTGGGGAACTGTGCAAACAAATGTAATTGGACTGACATTTCATAAAATTTTGAACTGGGCCAATGGAAGACTACAGATGAAGAATACCTGGAAATGTAAACAAAACCCGATTCTGTGGGAATTGCTTTCCATAGCTGTCCCCTTTTGACAGCATGTGATGGGCCAGATCCTCAGTTGGTGTTATAGTTATCCCTCAGCTGAGGCAAAACATCTGGGATTATTACCAGCTGACTTCCACCTTGCCCTTGTGCATCTGATAGTACTTGTACTGGTGTAGCATATAAATACAGGCATGGCAGAAATAGGAAAACGCTACAACTTTTCTTCTGCAAGAATAAAGGTTGTCAGACACTTACAAATCCCCTCCCTCATCACCACCCCCACAACTCTTAAATCATAATTTACTGGTTTTCTATTAGTATTTCTCCATGCAAACTTTTGTTTACAAGACCATTCCTAGAAAGAGAAGCCTAAAAATGTTGCAAAAAGGGTTTGTGTGAGTACTTGTGTGTGACTTTGTATAGTCACTGTGATTTAAGTTCTGCAGTAAGCCACAAATCAATACCATATAGGATAGGGGAAAGAATATGAATGGTGGGTGACTGATGTAAAGCAGCCTCGAGTTAGCTGGCATAAATCTGTCATTTTACTTGTGCTATTAGGAGTTAAAACAATGAATGAGGACCACACATCTAAATACAAAGTCTGGTCAAAGGTTTTTCTAAAAAACCGTAAATGTTCATTGAAGATTTCTGTCGTAGTCACCAATTATTCATGTCAGTGTTCGTGCATATTTTGCAAAATTTAATAGAACCATAACTTCCTGGAAGAGCACACTTTAAAATCTGTATCCAAACAACTTCTGCAAATAGATTTATACTTTCTTTCCCAATGCAGCTGACCACGTTTCAGGAATGGTTCCACTGAATTCAGCAGGATAGTTTGTGTAATAAGGAAACAAGTCTAATGCTTAGACTTTGGTAAGAACACTTTTCAAATGCTACAGCTAAACACGGGCGTGCAATATCAGGTTGGGACAAGTGTTGCAGATATAATGGGGTGTGGATCTGCTGTGGTCATTGCATCCTCTGTACTTACAGCAATTTATTATAAACGCCTTTGGGATTGTCCATGGTTTTCAGGTACAGCCCTTTGAAACAGTAACTTTACAGATTCATTGATACTTTGTCATAGGATATTGCTTCCCAACTTTAAGAATTGACTTTACATTCTGTAAAGCTGGATCTTAATGAACACAGGTATTTGTCTTCACCTGTTTGTAAAATATCTGTGACCAAGAGTGATGCAAAAGTTCTGGGAAAAATCTTTCTCAGCCACTTTTTTTTTTTTTTTACAACTGGTCGTAAATGTACTAGAAGAAAGGATGCAGAAGACTTAAAAAGTCTATAAGCTTCCTATAGTACTAGCACAATCCTCCACCATTTTCAGTGTCTGGATCCAGCTCTGCCTATGGTTTTGCAATATTGTCCTCCTTTGTGTGATCTTGCACAAGTATGTCCAACTGCATAAAATTATATGAATGTTGCCTATTAACACTGATACACAAAATAACTATCAGAATATTCTCTACAGGGATTACTTACTTGAGGCTTACCAGACTCAGGGAACACATAAAATGCATATTTTAAAAACACATGACAACATTACTATGCTTACTCATTCCTTAACTTCTCGTATGAGGTAACACTGAGATGCTGATAACATTGAGGTTGGTCTCATTCTCTACAATATGCCACTTAGACTGGCTTAGTGCTAACAATTGCTATATCATTATCTCTGATAAGGGTAAAAAGATGGCCATTTCTAATTTCACCTTTTATTAGCAGATCTTCAGTCAGCAGAATATTCATACAGTGCAATAGCTGAAAACTTTTCCTTGTCTTTTGTAATGTTTCAAGTGGCAATTCCTTTGTCTGTTAAACTTGTTTCTGAGCATTTGAAACACTGAAAAGTGATTCAAGAGTAAAATCCTAAATACAAACAACTTTAGATCATCGGATTCCTTTTGTCTAGTAAGCCATGATAATCACCATGTACCCCCAGATTATCTTTGAAGAATAAAACTCGCTTAAACATTTTGCTTTCCAAAGTTATTAAAACCTGGCAAGTCATGTGTAATTGTGTTAAACTACATACTGGGTAAAGCTTCAAAGCTGATCATGGAGCCTAGTTAAACTGACTATATCTGACTCGCCCTCCCTCAGACCCTTTGGACATGTTCAGCCTGTTTGAACAGGAGATTACACTTAAGCTACTAGAGGTAGAAGGACTTTGCCTGTTATCAATATGTTTTGCCCACAATGAAGTCCTACACAGAGCACAAATACATTTTTGTCTTGCCTTCTCTGAAATAAGATCACTTTTGTTTCACCTAGAGTCAAGAACCTGGTCTTTTTAAATACCTGACGGTAACATGGACTGTTTCCCTTACCAGGACTTTCAGCATCTTCAGTACTGTATGCCATTTTCCAGATGTCATGCATATGGATTTATTAATGTACCAAAGATGATAAATTTACTTGGGGAACTATTTTCAGGCCAGATCACAGTGCTGCTTTTATTGGCTGATGGGCCTCTTTATGGCTTTGCCAAAATTTCTGCATGTTTCTGGTCCTTATTTATTTTTCTAACGCTGGTTTCCTCTAATTAATCACTCTAAGCCTATGCAAAAGTGATTTTCTCATATTACAAGAAATCTCTTACAGGGCATGGACCTTATGTTACTTCCTGACTGTATTATAACATCTTAATTAGGCTACATATTAAATAGCAAAATATTCGATTAGATCACTTACTATTTCTGTCTATGGCAAACTAGTATCTGCAAGCTTAACCCTGGAGACTGACTCTGGCTAATCATATAGTACATAAATCATGAGTGGCCTCAATGTAAGCAGCTTTGTAAAACCTCAGCTTCCCAGCCCTGAGAGGACTCTTCCCTAGAGTACAATTCAACACCTGGTTATTAAGTATGAAAAGACAGAAGTATGTAAGGTAGGTACATTTGTTTACTTCTTACTAAGCATAAAAAGAGCTGGCTAGCTCTGATTTCTGAGACTAAATTAAGTTTGGGCTTTTTTTGGCATTAGGTGACTAAAACACATAAAGCAATCCCTGCAGCAGAAATGTGTGTCAGTTATAATTGTCCTGCGTGTGTGTGTGGGAAGAGGACTGAAATGGGTGATTAAAGAGCAAGATCCTCCCACACTGCATCACCTAGTGAGAATGGGGGTGAGCCTTGCCGCACTGCAGTGGTTTTTAAATCTCTTCTGAGGACCCGAAATGCAGTCAGGAAGCAAGTGAGTATATAAAAGAAGGGAGATTATAGGGAAAGAATTTAACGTGTATGTATCCTACTTGGTAAATCAGTGTCAGTCTGCAGTGTTTGGGACAACTGTGTGATGGGAGGATGGTCACTGGAGTTTCAGGAACCTGCCTTGTTGAAGATGAAAATTGCATTTTCTGGTTGTTACTCATTCATCCCTGTTTGAGGTTCATGCTAGCAATTTTGGGGGTAAAACTACATTGCTTTTAAAATGCACCCTCTTATACTGGAAAAGCAGGTATTTTGGAAGGGGAAAGGAAGAATATTGAGGGAAGGATCAATCTCATTCCAAGCACTAAGCTTTCGGCACTGCTTTGGGTCATACCTGCTGAGCTCTGCCTGTAACTGTTGAGTATGCTCAGTACAGCTTTCAGGAACAGAGGATAAACATTTCCAGCAAATTTACGCAGAAGGAGCCTGTCTGCCAAGTGGAGCCACCTCCCTCCTTGGTTGTGTTTATGAAAACTGTTTAAATTGGGAAAACAAGAGAAGAACAAACAGATTCCTCGACCCACCCAGCACTTCTCTCTGCAGCACAGCCACTCCTGCTGTGTGGGATCCATCACATGATGGGGAGATGCTTCTGGCAGCTGTTATTTTAAAATATTGGCACCATAACACTGGGTGGGACTGCTCCATCTCGTAACTTCTTACATTCTCATACTAGCTACTTTTCCTGTTTTATGCATCTTCTTGCCCTGGATGTATCAGCTATAGCAACATAATTCTTTGTCCTGTGTGACTTTTTTTCATATGCCTTGAATGAGGGTTTTTCTATGGGTGATGTGCCAAAGACCAGTCAAATGTGATGCTTGTGAGTCTTTAGAACACCAGTGAGGAAATGGTCATCTCCAAATGGCACGAACAGCTTTTAACACTGTATTAATGCGCCTGCATGGGCCAGAGTTTGTCTGTGCCCAGACTCATAAAGAGGCAGTGTTATTCCAAACTTTCATCTGTGCAAGGCATGATAAATGTCACTGTGTGTCCTTGTTCCTTTGTACAGTAGTGTAGCCAGAACTTCAGCCTGACTGCAGGTTCCTGCTGTGTGTTTTACAGCAGCTTGCACTTAACTCTGAGCTTGGCTCCAGGAGGTCCTGCCTTACCGTATCCTGTTCCATTCACTAGACAGCAACCTCCTTCCCTTTTACTATTTGGGGCAGTGGGTTTTGTAGGGAGAGGGAATGACAGAGAAGTGATAAAGCACATGTATGCCATAGCATTGTGTTTTTTCACTCTCTTGCTGTTTAGAATAGTAGCTAATGATATTAGCAAAACTTCTTGCCGTTGCACAGGGTTGTACTGTTCCAGTGAAGGAGACCCTCTGCTTCTTGCTGTGTGTTCAGAAACAATGGACCAGCCACAAAAGGATTTTGCCTTAGCAGTTGTTTCTCTTGGCTGGTCTGCTCCTGATAACATCTCCTCCTGCTGTGTACAAAGAGTGCTTGAGTGAAGGGCTTTAATATCTTGTATGGTCAAGGTTTTGTTTTAAAGGGTGTAGTAGTTTATTTTTGGAAGGAACTGAGGAGTGGCCACATAGCATTGAACTCTCCTATCCTGTTTATCACCTCCAAGCCCAGCCCTTCTCCCAAAATGGGTTTTCAAGATGCAGCACTGTGCTTTGCTACAAGATAAGCTTTGGCAGTTAGCTTTCTGCTTTTGGCAAACTATTAGTTGGCACAGGAGTTTGAAAATGGAAATTGCTTGGGGATAAACTACTTAGCCTAATTCACACCTAGAATAATATCAGGCAGTAGTGGAGTTCCTTTACAAGTGAGTTTGTTCTTTTTTCCCCATGTGTTGTCTTTAAGTCTGCAGGAGTGTGACTGCTATAGCCACCATGGAGAGGTTAAGTCAAAGAAGGGCTAATCTACATATTAACTGAAAATGCTTTTTAAAAAAAAATAAATTCTTGAAATTTCTCGTCTTATATATTTTATCCTCTTCTAGGCTTTTGATTGGGCTCTTCACACAATTCTGCACAGGGTTTCTTCTGCACTGTGGGCAATGTAAGAGAAAAAAATAAAGGGAAAATTATTACTTAAAGGAGCTTTCTAATCTAGAGGGATGGATAACAGCAACCCTAATTTACAGAGTCCTGGAGTTCCAAATAATCTAATGTAGCTGTCTGAGAAGTATAATTTTGCTAGACCTCTGGTTGTGCACTGGTTGAGCATGACTAGAATACTGTACAGGGAACTCTGGGGTGTTAAATGTATTGCTTGTATAGTTTCTTGAATGAATGCTGATAAGCAAATCTGCCACAGCCCAGGTGCTTAGATATATTGACTTTAATGAGTCTTAAGTCCCCTCTTCTCAAGTTTCCTTCTTGAATTGGTGTCTCCAGTACTTTCTAAGCAGTTGGATCCAAGTAAAGAGAACTAAGAAAACTCAAACTGAGGAAAGCCTCAAAACCTCTTCTGTTAAGGACAGGCAATGATTGAATATTCATACTGGAGTGATGAGCAGGAAATAAGAAGTACAGAAGACTAGTGTGTTTGCTATTGCTGTAAATGCATCTTTAAAAACATCGCCAAAATCCCCTGCCTATTACTTTGACTAATTAATAGAAACAGGGTGAGCCTTTTTGTTTTAAGTGTCATCCAGCCTAAGGTAACAGGGTTCCTCTTTGTACAGGCATATCTACAAATGTTTATCTACAGGGTTTGAAATAGGTTTTCCAATTTTAGAAAAAATTTATGGTAATTTTAATCATTTTCTGCTTCCCTTCTGCAGAAGATCTTGGCATATGCATTTGAAATGGTAGTTGAGAGTAGACCTCTGTGCCAGCCACTGTAACAGCAAATGGATGTTATCTAGTGAGGTTCTGAATTAATTGGAAACAACAGCTCCCTGAAAGGCTTGCATCTTACAGGACTGTTTTCTCAAATGTAAAGAAGTGCTGAATGCAGATGGAGGTAGGGCTGGGGGCAAGGCTAGGGGTGCAGAGAACACAGCAGTTTCCCGCTTTTGTGGTAAACTGTGCCACGCTTAGCCCAGAAAAAATTGTCAGTGTGTACCTTTCTCTAAAAGTTATACCAGTTGTCATTTACACATTATTCCAGGAGCTGGGAACGGAGGAATTGTTGCTGTCCAAACCTTGCAGACTTTCCTAGCTGCATTTCCTATAGCAGGACCTGAGGAAAGAATAGCTGCAATTGCCTTATTCTACAAAAGGACTCCCTCTCATAGGAGAAATCTCCTGCTTAATGGATTCACTAGGATTTAAGCCTGCTTACTGCAGTGTGTCAGACCTAAGACAGCTGCAACAGCTACAGAATCGGGTCTTTCAAAGATAATGGTAGACGTAGAAGAGCTGATTTCTGAGAAGTATTGTTAGGATACCTTTTCTGATGTTCCTTTCTCCTGGATTTGTGTGTCCTGTTAGGCACCATGTATGTGGCTTGTAGTCCTTTTGAGTTAGCACCGTTAATCAGTGAAGTGGAGGTTTCTGGGCCCTCTAAGTAGTACCACCTTCAGCAGTGATGCTCTACTGTGCCCTAAAAACGATTTATCCTCCTGATTACTTAGTACTGTATGACACTATAACCTCTTCCTGAAACTGTTCATCTAATTGTCAACAGTCTCTTCAAAAAACTCAATGTATTGCCTTGGCCTTCTCTGGATCGTGTGTGACTGTCTTATTCCTAATAGTGACATAAGCAGCTATCCATGTGCACTGTGTAGGTATTTCACCTTAGTCTCTCCTTTCATCAATCCCAGTGATCTCTGCTTTATTAAAAATAAATAATATTGACTGGGTCTGTTTCACAAACAATTAGAGAGATTAGTGACAAGAACTAAATGCAGAAACAGTTGCTGTCTTTTCAAGAAGTAAATTTGGCTTGTTAGAAATGAGAAGCCCCTAGCAGTACCCCTGCATCCTTGCTCTTTGGGTACAGATCCTTGGGCTTAGAGACTTAATACTAGGTTAACAACAGCTGTAATGAAAATAGAATATTTATGCATATTGGGAAATGTTTTAACAAGTCCGCAGATTCTAGAAGACTTCTCAGAGCAGCTCAAATAGGTTGTGCTAAGTGCTGCAATTTTATTGTGGGTTTTAAACTAGCATTTTAATGAGCATTTGAATACATATCACATGGATAAGAATCATCACCAATTTTCCTTTTAATAAAATAAAATACTGTGTCATCTGTCCCAACCAATACCGCAGTAGTTCCTTTTCCTGCTGCAGGTTGTCTTGTTCCTTGAAAAATATTTCCTTAAGTACAGAAAATTCCTTCCTGTTTCCTGATAGTTTGCTTGGAAAGCAGTAGTAAAACCTCAGTGCAAGCCACATAATTATTGTGGTAGTAAATTGTAATATGATGCCCACACACTTTCTGGTATTTAATTCCTGTAAGCTTTCATTATGAAACACTTTGTAATGCAGATCAACACATGCTAGATCAGAGGTTTCCAAAGAGATTTTTGGTGTGACAGCACATGTGGCCACAGAAATGCACAGTGGCTGGACTCCTGATGACAGCACTAGTAGCTACTTGAAAGTGTGCTGGCTGTGCACAGTGTTTCTGGTGGCTTCATTTCAGAGATGCTGTGCCAAGCCTGGCACAGCCACTACAGGATCTTTAGGACAGTAATTTCCATCCCATCTTTTGACCTGTGAAAGATGGAAGAGAAATGAGCATGGACCAAAGGGACTTGCCTAAAACCAGACTGCAAGCCAGTGACAACAGGGAAGTACAGTACATGACGGTGTGAGGACTGTAGTGAATCATCTCTCCTGCTCGCTTATCTGCAAGATCCTTCATGACAGGGAGGGAGTAGATGGGTTTACTCCACCACCACTGACTGCCCCATTACACAAGCCAGATAGCTGAAACAGAACGAGGCAACGTTTGACTAACACTGCTGTGGAAGCACAGAGGAACAGTACAGGCAAGCTCCCAGCTTACCCAGTTGAAAGGAAGGCAGGTATTGTTGCTGAAGGTTTTACTTCAGTCTGTATCTGAGCTAGCAAAATGGAAATCTGTGTTTCTTTCCTAAAATACTCCAGACAGGACACCAGGTCATCTTAACACTATGGTATCTAACATTATGTTGATCCTGGTGCTGCTAAAGGCAACACAGAAAAGGTTGCCCATCGTTTGAACTTTTATCATTGTTGAGCAGACCCAGGGTCGTCTTTGCTGGGGAAAGCTTTTCTCTGCAGCCTCCTGGGACACGCTGCAGTAGCAAGAGATTTGGTCTCTGGAATTCCCATAAAAGAGACTTGACTGACACCTCTTCATCACTGCTAGCAGTCTCACCCTGCAGTGATTTACTGCTTTGAAAGACTCGGGTGATTTTAAGCTGAGAGTGGGTATGGTCACTGAAAAAATTATATACACTGTAGTGACAAAGTTCATGCCATCTATGCCATAACTTTCATTAGTGGTGAAGTTGTTTATGTATGGACAGATTCCTATAGGATCTATAAATAGCATAGCTTCCACTGGGATCGAGCTGATTTACGCTTCCTAGAAATTTGGTTCTTTTTGTGGGGAAGACACTGGACTGTTATGTTTTGATCCTCTGTCACAGTGGAAGACTCTGCCTGTGGCAGCTGTGTTGGCTTGAGCACTAGAAGCTAAGCAGTCATTCAATCAGCTCTTGAGTAGCTGCAAGAAGCATTCATTAAGGGGAAGACCCTGAATTTGCCAGACCGGTACCATCCGTTTGGCTCTGCTATGACTTTCACTGTGCAGGTTTCCTTCCAGAAGCAATGCTGCAGCATCAGCATCACACCAGTGATATGCTGACTTGGGGGACAAGTTGCTTTACTGGTTCTGAAACAGATTGCTGGAGTTCACTCAAGGACAAGTGCTCTCATTCATGTTGTGAAATTCACAGAAACTTGAAACAAATGCAAGTTTGCAAAGTGTGTTTTCTTCCCTCCATAGCCAGCAGTTGGAGAACAAGTTTTCTTGTTCAGTGCTGTACTAAGTGTGGATCAGCACAAAGCAAACAGATTGGTGCTTGATCTGCTCATTGCTGCAACTCCTTTTAAAGGAAGTTTATGCTTATTGTGAGAACTCCTCTGAGATACGACAGCTAAAAACAACTACTCTGTCATCTGTGCAGTCCAGTCTTTGGGTGGTGTTTGGAATATAAACCCATGTGCATAACAATGACCTTCCCCTGAAAGAAGACTTTATTTCACATATTTATCTTTCCTGCTCGTGTTTGAGAGACTTAGAGTCTTCATATGGCAGTTGTCTGAATGAAAATAAGGTGTGCATCTGGGAGATAGGCGGGTATGGTAATAGGTTACTGGATGACTTCACCTTTGAAATACATCTTTAATGTTAAACAGGAGTAGATGAAAATGGGCTAGCACTGGGGCTTTCTAGCTTTTTCTCAGCAGTTGTGATAAATCAAGAGATGGTTTCGACACACACACTGATAAAATGGCACTTCTGAAGAAACTTCTATATTCTCCTTATGCTATAGCTTTGTGTGATGTGGCCTGAAAGCTGTGACAAGGAGACTGCACTCTGGTATCACCAGCCAGGGCTCTTGATGCTGCCTTCAGCAAAAATGTTAACATTTTTTTTCCTGAACTATGATTTAGCAGCTGCCTTGAAAGAGAAGCATCTGTGAACAGAACACTATGGGAGATTGAGCTCTATCTGAGAGGGGTGAGGGGAAGAGGGAGGGAAAAAAGTGTCCTCCCAAGCATTACAAAGGAGGAATAAATCTCAAAAAGTGCTATGCAGAGGCAAAAGTTGAGTCAGCTTCATTGTTACCCAATAGGCAGCGGCAGATCAGCTTCATTTCCCCATTCCATGTTAGCTGTGCTGAACCCATCCTTGATTTGTTTTACGGCTATTTAGTCATGTAATCAGGGAGGCCAAAATATTGTTGTGCTCCAAGTAATTCCTCTTTGTCAGGGAAATGCAATGAATAAACGAGAGAAATTGCTGAAGATGGCTCCCCTGGTGTTAGAGTTGGAAAAAAAGATAGCGAACATTTGAATGAATCCTCACCTCATATATTTAAATAAAAATCTCTGTAACTTAAAAGTTGTTTGCAAAAATACTGCACACTGCAGACACTCAGCAGTTGTGAGGAAATAAGTACAGACCCAAGAAAATTCAAATTGGGCACCTGCAATCAGCAATCACTTTAAATAAAGTTTACTCTATTTGCTGCTATCTTTTCTAGTCTTACTGTTTTTCCTTACATAGTACAGCTCTGTTCTTAACTTCCATGCTGCTGCATTCCTAATGTCATGTAAAAAATGCTACAGGACATGTTTCTATCTCACCACATTTAATTTATTTGACATTTATGTCAGAGAGTTGATTTGTGCATTCGAAGTGTCAGCTTTAAATAAACATCTCTCATTTTAATATGTTGTGGAAAGTTGCACGTGTTAAAAACCTCACTCACTAACACTGATTTTTGGAAGCTACAGCTGTTGAAATATCATGATACACTGTTGTTGAAAAAGAGAGCAAAATAAAACTAGAATCACCTTTGGTTACAGTTCACCTTCTGCCTGCGTATGCTGAATTGCAGCTCAGACTAACCAGAGCCAGCATGTTTTGGGGTTCACGATCAGAGGTCAGGAGATACTTGTTGCAGCTCTGCTACTTACTGATTGGCTTTGAATGAGTTTCACTTGTTTCTTTAAGGTTGTCTTCATTATTCAAGCAGAATAATTAACAGAACTTTATCTTATCTGTGGTTACAAGAAAACATTTCGAAGTTGAAATACTGTAGAGTTGCAGAACTAAGCAGCCCTGCTTTTTTATTTTGGTAACAGGGAACTACAGCATTGACAACTTCTGAAAGAGATCTGATAACAGAATGTAAAAAGATGTGATAGATCATGTGATAGATCACTCGCTGCTTCTATGCTTGACCCTGCACAGTGTGGAACTTATTACCCTCTCCCTGTAAAGCAAGAAGACCTCTCTATTGATGCAAAAAAGAAACACCTCTTGGTCAGTGGCAAAGCTATCCTGAGTGCTTTACAGATGCCTTGATGCAATTGCAAAAGTATGTGGAAATGTTTGCCAAAAATGTGAATGCAACTGTATTGCATAGATCTTATTTTTATAGAAATAGTAACCACATGGAGCAGAGCTCAAGACTATTTAGGAGAGTTTGCAGGTAGATGGAAAATCGTTTATGTCAGAATAAAAGAAGCATTTTCATGTAGAGAAGCATCATGAAAAATATAATTTAAGGAGACTCTGCAGTGAAGGAAATTATACATGCCTTTTGGTATAGACAGAAACAGGAAGAAAAGAAAGATGAAAGAGTCAGAATGTGTCATTTAGCCAAAAGCAATTAAGACACTATTCATTACTTGGCAATTATATGGCTGTTTCTAATACAGGGAGGAAAAAGTAAGCATTCACTCTTTGAACTGTTCTCTTGGCATTTTTGAGGTCATTATTACTTAGGTTCATGAAAGCAGTGAGTACTGAGCAATAGAGGCAGGGAAGATAAATGAACTTATACTTCCAGGCCCTAAGGGCTTACAGGATCTTCCCTTACAGGGCAGGAAGGACCAGACAGTGTGTGTCTCCCCAGGCTCCAAAAATCTTGTGGTTATTCTGATTAGTCAACAAGTGCTAACTATGCAGGGTCCCTACAAAACCTTAGTATTCCCTTATTTCCACCCCAACGAAGTACTTTAATCAATATTTCCCTTGTAGCAGCAGCTCAAGTAGAAGGGGGAAAAAAAAAAGGTAATATGACACAGGAAAACAAGACATTCTGTCCAAGGAATGGCAACAGCTTCTCTTAAACAAGTAACGAAGATTGCCATAATCTGATCACTCTATGGCACAAAACCCAAAGCAAATCCCACAGCACGTGGCAGACAGAGTAGACGGAAATTGAAGATTAGGAAGCGCTTGCAGGGCTTTGAAAGGCAACATCCATTCCACCCGGCTTCTAGTTTAAAAATTTTCCTTAACAGTGCTCCAGTGCTACGCTAGGCATGGTTATTTCTGTACTGTGCTATTGGTGCTCGCTTGGTGATGAGGCCAAGGTATATGTGTCAGACTTTGATAAGAAAATACTGATGGTGGAGTTACACCGTGGCATGTTCACAAATGCTGTTAAATATCATAACACCCAGCTAACAGCCCCGTTGGGTATGTGAAACTTAAAGAGCTGACAAAAAGGAGAATACACTAGAACTCCAATCAGTGTTGTCAAAGCATTAACTGTCCCAACACCCAGCTAGATAATTTTCATGTCTTTACAGAAATAGCATTTTCATGGAAAACAAGAAATGGAATAATTTTTACTTTCTTTCAGGCAACTCATATGTCATTTGGGATACTCATTTAGATGCAGAAAAAGACAAACTTACTGAGCCAGAAGGTAGAGTACATTCAAATTCAAGAGCGTTATAAATTATTTTCATACATAATTAATTTGTTAGTGTTAGTTGTTAGACAATTCTATTTAAATTTCTATTCAATTTTATGTAAATTTCCATTGGTAAATAACTGTATTGTATAAATATGGTATTGTGCAGATAATTTGGTTTTTAAATATGCATTTTAGGAAATAAAATACTGCAATACTTTCAAAATTAATCATAATTTTCTCATTTATTGATGAGTATTAACAAAATAAGACAGCAGAAATGTGAATTATTAGTGTAGTTTTATGTGTTGTTGGAAACATTAAATAGGACATAAATGATGCTGTCATGGTGCTACCTAACTCTTCCCACTAAACATAGTTCTGTTAGTGATAGCCTCACCTTTTCATAGCCTAGCAGTTTTGGGTAAACACATACTCCATAGCTATGTCCTGACCTTTTCATGAAGTAACAGAACTGGTTTGCCAAGACTCTTCATGTTGGTTTAGTTTCCTCTCCTCTGTCAGGGATAGACCAAGAAAGTGGCATTTGACTTTTGCATGCTTTTGGCAAGATTTGAATCGGGATTTGTAGACTTTACAAGCAGTGACTTTAGCTGCTTTTTGGTAAGAGGAACTTGCCCTCGAATGTTTCCTCCACTTTGTAGTATACAATTGGAAAAAGGATTAGCCATGTCCAAACTCCTGTATGACACAAACTCAAAATAGCTGAGGGCGGGGAAATAGCAGCTAATGTTTAGATTTATTCCATGGATACATGGATTGCATTAGAAGCTTTGGCCTTGTTCCAGCTTGTGTATGAACCTTGCACAGCATTTGTGAAGTGCTCAGCATCAGTTTGAACGCACCAAGTGGAACAGGGACCTCCAGCGTTCTCCTACCTTCCTGCTCTATCTCCTAAATATATGAGAGTGGGAATGTGGCATGCTCCCAGGGAGCTTCTGCTTCCTCCCACTCGCAACAGACCAATACAGCAATCTGTAACTCATCTCATGCATTAAAAGTCCTGAAGTTAAAGTTGGTTGTTAGGTAACAATGCCAGATACTGCTAGTGGAAGAGTCCTTCTACCCAAGTCACTATCAGGCACTATGTTTCTTTGATTCTGTTGTTTGTGTTGGATTATTTTTTAGGTAATGTAGTTTTAAGGTAACAGTATATATACTTCAAGCACAGAGAGCTTATTTGAAGTTTCGCTTTGAGTTGTAATGCTCCTCTCAGTCTCTAAATTGTCATGTTGTGAAATCAACTACATGCCCAGAAGCAGGGTCTTTGTCTTGCAAAGACAAAGCTGGTTCTGTAGATTAGTGTAATACTGAGACAAGTCGGTGAGTGGCTCCTAAAACTGTAATGTTGTTTGTTTGGATGTTTGCCCTCAGTACATGGCACTAAGGAAGGCGTGAAATTTCTCTTTGCTTTCCTAGAAGTCTAAGGAAACTGATTATAACTTTTTTTCTCTGTCTCTTCTTTCTCTGCTGATATACAAGGGAATTAAGTAATGGTTTACTGGATCTTCAATAATGCTTGATGGGTTTGCAAGTGCTTCCTCCTCTTGTTCGCTTCCAGATGTAAATGAAGCTCATGGTCTCTGTCAGGGTCTAAATATGCTGGGATCCAGGCTTGCAAATTTGCCCTAGAATGATGCTTATTGGGAACATTAGGCTCCTCAGACAGCAGATCCTCAGGAACAAACTTTTTCAGTGAACAGCTCCTGGCAAGAACAAATTTGATACCGAAGTGGTCTGAACATGTTCATGTCTCACCCAAGACTGTAGTAAGTTAAATGGCATATTCAAAGGTTTGTGTCAGAGGATCAGAGAGGGTAAATCTAATGGGAATGATAAAGTGTTTCTGTCAAAGACTGAGGAAACAGACATCACAAGAAGCTTGTCTGGTTTTCCTCAATTGTATCAGTTAATTTAGGAAGAGATATTACCTTTGCCTACAAAAATTGCCCAAAGGATTTTACTAGTAACATAACTGCTAGCTAGGATTCAGTATTAACTACCCAAACATGGTATTAGTGAAAGATACTATCTGTTTAAGCAGAGATATGAAGTATTAAATTCTGATGTATTGGATTGATTTCCCATGCACCTTGTTTCTTAACAATATACTAATATTCTCAGCCTTTCACCCCCTCTTTCAGTGAAAGTTTTTACTATTTTCACAATGTGGGTGGTCATTATTTCTCCAAGTGGAAAAAAATCCCAAACTTGTTAAGGTAGTATAAACTAGACACCCCAAACCAAACAAAAAATCGTGTTTCATTTGAAAAAATACCAGCTTTGGTACTTGTAATTAAGCTAAAGGAGCACTGTCTTTTTCATAGCTAAGACTTCATCCGCTACTTAATGCAACACCTGTTTTCCTTCACTTCTGCTTTATTCCACCAATATTTATCTCCTTACTTGTCTCATTTTTCCACTCGGGCACCTTCTTTTGTAAATGGAAGGAACTCCTCTGCCAAACTTCAAGCACCACCTAAATGTCCTCCAAAAGCCTCCTCAAGGCCTGTCTTCGCTGTACTGCCTACAAATCACTGCCACCTGGCAGTCTGGAAGCTGGAGGCCATCTGTGAGGATGGTGATTTATGTGAGCACACCCATCTTCATTGTTATTCATGCCACCTTTTTTCATGCATTTTTCCCTTAGTCACTCGATGTCTTGGGAATATGTAACGCAAAGTCTCTGGGGTGGGAACTGCCTAAAATAATGAATATAAGGTGCAAAATAGATGCACAGCTTTGCAGCAAATATGTAGAGAAATGATAATGTGTATGAAGTGCATATTAGTCAAAACAAGATTGCATCGAATATAATTACAGAGGAGGACATATCTACCAAAATATGAAGGATGTGTCACTGACACAGCTAAAAACTGGAAGGACTTCAGTGACTGAAATAATTCATAAACTTCAAAGCTAGACAAACCTCCTTGAAGCTTTCCTGAATTTTTTTGTCTTTCACAGCCCTTGGGGTGCACCAGAGCTTTGACATTTTTGGGACACATCCTGTTTCTCATGGTGAAACCCCCAGCACAGGTGGCTGAGAGAAAAGGGGACATGTATGACAGATTATTTTTTTCTGGTAGATCTGTTTCATGTGGGGCTCCTTTGTCCCAGAGAGTTCTCAAGGGGTGCACTAGGAAAGCATTATGGCTGCCATGTGTCTCTGGAAAGCGAAGCATTCACACTTCTGTAAAACTATATGAGACCAAGATAGGAAAATATTTAACTAGGAATTGCTTAAATCTGTGTAAAGAAAACTTGTTATGTAAATCAGAAAATACATTGTGTGGGAGTACCTGTGTCTAGTAAACATAAAATTAATGTAGCAGTAGCTCAAATATTTTAGAGGAACATACTATATTCAAGAACAAGGGCCTAATCCTGCCATCACAGAAGCAATAGTAGAGTGCTGACATAGTTAGGACAGAGTTCCTAAACTGTTAAGTGAAGATTATTTGTTTTTCATAGCCTTAGATGACACGTGTTCTCTACATTGCCCTTGTTCTGCCTTTCTACGCTTCTGTTCTATGCTCCTACATTTCCATGTGCTGTAGTAGCAGTCTTAGGTGACTTTGGAAAAATCTGGCTTATCTATGCACAGAGCTGTGCTGCAGAATCAGCCTAGCCTTTTTTGATGTATTTTTCAAGGCCTTTCTGCATGGTTTCTGTCTTGAATTTCTTGTCAACATGATTTAGTACAGATCTCTGGGGGTGCCTTGTGCGTTACATGAAACTAGTGTTATTGTTGTCCAAGCTTCTCTTTGTGGGACTGTTTTATGTAACATGCATTAATAATGTCAGACTTCTGAAGTAAAATCTCCTGGAACAATCTAAAGCTGCCTTTGCAGAGCAATCTCTTCACTTTTCCCTGTAGTCTTAATTTTACTCTGTTCCTTGCTTCCACTGAGCAACTGTTTTTGGTTTGAGACTTGGCTGATTAATAGCTTCATGCTCTAATTTGTGCCTGATTTGCTAGCAAGGTGCTGAGCACATTTGGTGAGTCAGTGGGAGTGGCTGGTATTCAGCACTTTTGCAAACCAGGACGCTGACTTCAATGCCTCAGTATGGGTTCAGGAGCCTGATTTAGGCTCCTATTTTTATAAGCCAGTGATGACATCTGAATGTATTAACTGGTGTGTTCTTTGAATAATTACAGCTAGTACTTTTAAAGAAGATGAAATTACCTAGTCTGGCATTTGTGTGTACAGCACCCTGATCTCCTCTGAAAATCCTGCCCTGTCCCTTTTATTCAGCAGAGCTCTGGGCTGGGATGAATTTCTTTCTTCCGTGTATCAGCTTTGCTGAATACGTGCTTGGTACTTCTGCTTGCTTGAAACTCTCATGCCAGAGTAATTGGCACATGGTGACTGCCTTCAGACATGGGGATGGTCAAGATGCATAGATTACTGTAACTCTGACTTCCCTGCATGAATGTGAACAATAGCACTAAGACTCTCCATAGTAAGCATTTCTCTGAAAGGTCCTCTGAATCTTTGGTCCTAATGAATGTCTCTTGTCACATATATTGGCCTAATGAACATGTCAGATCCTGAAACTTAGCAAGCTTTTGCAGGTGATGTCTGAGATGAGCTGCAAAACAAGACAACCTTTGATAGGTGTATGAGGTTGTGTAAGCATGTGAGGAACTGCTCACGTAAATCCCTGTGCTGCCACAGTGATTTATTACACATGCAAACCTCAGAACATCAAAATGGAACTGTAGCTGTGCTAGCTAGCAGCTGGACCTGGAATGAATGAATACAATATCATAATTCACTAAAGAAGCTCTGTTCATGTCACAGAACCAGAGAGCAGCATATGTGTGTTTTATCACCCTAGTAGTGACCTGAGAATATATAAACAAGTATGTAGTATATACTGCTGCTCTGTCCACTGTCATATGCATTAACACATTATTTCTGTGGCATCATACTCCCATTTAACTAGCAAATGCAGTCAGGTGGTACTTGGATGATAGATATCTGGTAATACTGATTCATGCTTTAACAGGATAGTTATTTCAAAAATAATATATTAGTTTTTAAAATGATCTCTCCAGAACTCTGCATAATGTACAAGTCAGTAAGTAAATACAACTATTTCCATTGGGCTTCAGCTTCTGACAGTGCTCTTTACCCTTTCATCCAGAGCTTCCCACATTTTTGTTTTGTCACTCAGACTACTCCCTTGTCAAATTGGATCAAACCTACACTGTGCCCTAGAAGCCAACATACATCTGCTCTGCCAGTAACTGGGGAGACTGGTGGGTCTCAGCCTGGGGAGTCTCTTTTATAAGGATAGCCTGTCCCAAGTTTGTATCTGGGCATTACTCTCTTGAGCCATTTCAGTCAGCATGAAAACAACGTTGTCACACAGAGGAGGTGGTAGTACTCAAAGTAATGAAAATATGACCCACATGCAGCAATGTTTTCCATTAGTTACAAGTTCAGAGTGGTCTTTCTCTAGAGTGTATTTCACTAGAGGGATTGCAGTCTATTCTAGCTGACAGGCAACACATGATGTCTAATTGGAAAAGGAATGGCTTTTGCATCTTACTTCAAAAACTAGTAAATGAAATACCATTGACTACCACAACTGTTTGAATACGTGTAAAGAGCCATAGGGCTCAAAACCTACAGCGAATTGCAAATGTAAGTAGAAAATAATTAGAAAGTGGGTATTATTTCTGCTATTTCCTTTGTCTCTGTTCTTGCAATATCCTACCATCTTTATCTGAATTGGCTGATGCACATGGCTAGATATGTCTATGCCTCTTTCTAAGCACTAGGAAAGCTGCACAATGTGGATGAAATATGCTCAAACTCTGGAATGGAGTGCCCCAGACACTGGGACTGGATAACCTCATCCTTCTTACCACAGCCACTGGCAGAGACAGTGAGGTGGTGTAGGCTGTGATGCATTGAGAAGCTTACCTGTAATATATATTACTCATACATGTTGCTGTGAGCCATCTTTTCAGGCAGAAAAAATGTGGAATCCCCAGTTGTGTGAAAGGTTGCTTTCTTGCTTGTTTCAGATTAGTTGTAGTTTTGCTCCTGAAGAAGGCAACCTGCTTCAGAAAGGTTTATGATTCCACCTCTCCTGCAACCATCTGTGCCTTGGACCAGATGAATGACTGAATGGTGCCTTGAGCTCCCATACCAGAGAAAATCATGGAATCAACAGGAAATTCCCTAGTGCTTTGTACTTGGTCTGATCAGACATAAGAAAGGAGAGCTATTTGAAGATCATCACTTTCTGTTTTGAAGGACCCCAGAGACTGATCAGCAGCACTTAATGGTCCCTGGAGTGAAGGCCATAGAACTGATTTGCTATTTTCAAGTTCCCCTGTTTTTCTGCAGACTGAGGTGGCTGGGTGGGATGGCAGTGTGGCTGTGCTGTGCTGTGCTGTTAGTGGCATGGCAAGCAAACTTGGCAGATGTGGAAACTCACCTTTTCCCCCATCCATATGCACAGATAAACATAACCCAAATAAATGGAAACAGCATGTGGTAGAAGGAAAAAGACATGGTCAAGACAACTTGAAGACCGCTGATCCCCAGCCTTTTCACCTAGGCTGATATGTTGGTTTGTCCTGTGTTTTTCTCATAAGGCTGCTGCGATCTGGAGCAAATTCAGAGCTCTATACTCTAATCCTGGATAAAGGGCCAGCTCTCAAGCATTAACACAGAAATCAACCTGAATCCTGCTTATCTTGTCAGCTATGACATTTATATCATAGCACATGCGTCTGTGAACAGCTCTGTGTTCTTCTACATACACCTCATAATTTGTAGATATTTGTAGGTGAAAGATGCAAGCAGCAAAGTAACATCACCGAACTCTGTGAGTTAACATCAGGGATACTGTTTTTCTTACTCTCCCCTTATTTCTTTATCAATTGCTGCTTGAAGTGCTCTCTAATAGTATAGTAGCCCTGCTGCCAGTTTGAGAGCTGCCAGGAAGCCGATGCTTTTATTATGAACTTTCTAGATATGATATTCTTCATTTTTATTGCGTTATAAATCCTGATCATAATGTGTTTGTCTAATGGGTTTTCTCTTGCTTCTAGGAGTAAGCACTATCTCTTCATCAACTCTTACAGTTACTTGTGAAAGCATTATCAAACTCAAGGGATGCTTTGTTCTCCTCCAATCTGTGCCCCTTTCAAAGCTCCCCCCACGACCTGGGCAGTTCATTTCTCTTTCAGCCCCCATTAATCACTGCCATATGTGCCTCATTTTGCAGCCGATACTCTGGGCCACTCGTTGAGCAAATGTGGCAGACACACACGAGCTGCTGGTCATACTTCACAGAATGAACAGACCACACACAGACATGACCTCCAAAGGCTGGGAAGTCAAAGGGGCTCGTTAATTTAATACAGACCAGAGATGGACTTTTGTTTTTGCACAAAACCTGATTATATGATGATTTATTTTAAAGAGAGATCAGGTCAGATCTCTGTTGATAATGCATCCCTAGGAATCTATTTTAATAGGTATCCAGCTTGAGGTTAACCTCATCAGTTTAACTGGAGTTTCACAAGACATGGATTTGGTCTCTTGTTCTTTAAATAAAATATGCTTCACATAGGTGATATAAATCTATTTGCACATTCCAGGATGTGTATAAATAATGTAGCTGCTTTGGGCTGTTCAGTTGTTTCAACATCCAAGTTGCTTAATTGTACAGTTCTTCCAGGTTTGTGTCTGGCTGCTGCAGCGAAGACGGGACAACAAAACACGAAGAAATGTGATGTAGTAATAAAGTAAATGTTTTTTCACCCAGCATATAATTAAGGAGTGAAACTTACTGTTGATGAATGTCATTGAGGCCAAGAGTTTAGCAAGATTCAAAGTGACATTGGATTTTTAGAGGTCCCTCCTATAATTAAGCACAATAAATAAAAAAAACCCCAAGCTTATGAAAAGTTCTGGGTTTCATGATGAAGCCTTAAGTTTGTGACAGTTTTAGGGTGTCAGCTAGTAAACACATTAACTTTTGGAGTTTCTACTACACTTTTTCATGGAGCCAGTGTTGGCTTGCCCTGGTGTTTTTCCAGTACCAATTATTTCTCCAGTTAACACATCCCAGTTATTTCTTATTTTCTTACACTTGTATTCTTGTCTAAGGGTTCCTAAAAGCTGTTGTGTGGCATGCCACTAATACAATTTTGCTTTATAACGATGAATTTATTTTTCTTTCTCTTTCCTAATAGTGCTAACCCAGATGGGTGTATGTGAAAGAAGACAGTGTTGTGTTTCAGGAATATATGCAGATTTATAGACATTTTGAAATGCTAGGAAAATAAATTTCTGTAAGTGTGCAGTGCAAAATGAGTAAGGAAGCAATAAATTCTTTCCTGATTTTCAGCACTTGCTTTGCATGCCCCACTGGGGCTGCTGGGGAAGTGCAATTCAGTGTTGCCAAACACTTAGCTTTGGCCAGGCCTTTCTTAGTGTGCTCTCCATCCATATTCTGAGGGTGAAGGAAATTCAGGTGCCAGTAGCACGGGAGTAAACACATCAGGGCCCGGTTTAGCACGCAGTTCACATAATGTGTTGAGCCAGAGCTGTTGCTAGCTTGGAGACAGAGGTTTGGAAAACCTTCTGTCTTCCTCTCTTTTCCTGCTTCTAGTCTGAGCTTTAAGTCTTTTGGCAGCACAAACATCTCAGCCTACAGTCCTGCTGCTATGACTCAACCTCGGAGCACAATCATTAAGTGTTTTGCTAGCGTCAGGTTTGAACATGTTCACAAATATTGCTCCATCAAAAATGCTGGCATCAATGGCAGGAGCTGTACCTTCAGGTTGAAAGTTACTTTTCAGAGTAGCCATCATACCACTATTCCTTTTGCCAAGGCGATCCTTTTACATCACATTTTCTTCTATGACCCTTTGAATGTTAATCTCTTGAAACCCAGTGCAGCAGGGTTTGTGTCATTGACAATACTCCTTTAAAAATGTCTTTTTCCAGACTGTCAGCATCTAGTCTAGTAATTTCTATTAATATGAAAAGTGCAGGTCATTGTCTGCAAGCCACCTCTGATTCTGCTGCAGTAGTCTCTCTTGCACTGTTGCCCCCCTGCCAACAACTAAATTTGCCTAGTCAGTGAAGGCACAAGATAACTCTGTGGATGTACCAAATTCATGAAGGGAAGTGTGTCTTTTTTTTGAAGCCCTAGGAAGCTGGTGATAGTCTTTTTTTTATGCAGTTAATTAGCCATAGCCACCAAGCACCTTTTGCAGACTTAAGTTGCAATGAAATAACAGAGAAATGGATTAAATTTTCGAAGACCACATTTATTACAATCTGTTTATCATAACAGCTAGCATTCAGGCAAATTAAATGCTCAGTGGAAGGCAGAGCAATTTCTTTAATCTCTGTAGCTTTTAGCCTCACCAGAAGATGATGTATAACAATTTTCACATTATGTTGTGCAGCATGGGAACAAGAATATACATATGCACATACATAAGTACGTAATCTGGCTTTTCAAACCGGAATGTACCTGGCAGGCCTATATATGTCCATAGTTTGGGTTGTGACTGTGTCTGACTATTAAAATTGTTAGTGAATGTGTCCTTGTATCAATCACAGTGAAGTTCTTGTTGAAGGAAAAAGCAGAGTACACTCCTTGAACACAGTGCAATAAAATAGCACATGGAATTATTCAAAAAATGATAGTCATAGCCAGTAGAGCAGAAGTGGTCCTGATGCCATATCCAAATATATTTATTAAGTCAAGCTGTATGAGTGATGGTTTTAATGCTTGTTACATTTACATATATTTCCTTAGTTACTATGCAGAGTATAAAAATCTGTCCCCAAGCTTCTGGGTAATAATAGCAATCAATCAGACTGAGTTTGCACAGGAGATTCATCATTGTAGTCCAGCATCTACATCAATACCCCTAGGCTTTGTCCCCAGTGTTGTTATCATCTCTTGACCATGCGTGCTAAATGATGCTCAGTCTCTTTTCCTTTGTCCATCCCATCAGGGTCAGTCAAGCAAGGTGCCAGCTAAATAAGGAAGCTGTTGATCTGTTGGCAATGGTCTTGAAACAGTCTGAGCACAAAGGCAATATTCCACCACTGAAGTACCCCAGTAGTAGCAATTTATGTCACTGTTTAACTCAAAGGGGTTTCATATTCATAATCCTTAGGTGGAAGATCTGTATCTCCCTTCTTCAGCTGCAGCATATTATGTATTTTAAATATTTATTGTTTTATTTCTAATGTTTTCTGTTGATAAACATTCTCAGAAAAAGGTTTTTGTATAGATAGGTTTCCTAAAATACTGTGCAGTCCCAAAGGGAAGCACTAGTTTAGCAACTAATGGAAGCGCTGGGATTGCAAAAATAATTTTGTGTTCTGTCCCAGGTTCATGGCTTTGTGTTAAGACTATGTGCTGGTCATTTAATTTTCCGACTTTCAGAAAGAATGAGTTTTGTTTTCCACCTGAAACTGACTTGAAAGCTACAGAGGAAAGTTGACTCCCAGTTGAATCCCAAATTAAACAGCAGAGGTATTCCTATATGCTTATAAGGCATATGTCATGAAGATGTTGCTCTTTGATCTTTTGTGTTTGCCATATAAAGCACCCACACTCCCTGAGTGGAGCAGTTTGTTCAGTAAACAAATAATAGTGAAAGTCCAGTGACTTGGGTATGTCTTTCAGTAATTCTCTGTAATTTACATATGTTTGCTTCAAACAAAGGCTAGCACAATGACTCGATACAATCTAAACATCTCAGAACGTTAGGGATTCCATAGACACAGCTTACTTCTCACTCATTATTTTTAAGACTGAGACAGACTGTGTAGAAGAACACAAATGTGAGGACTCACAAGTTTTGGTTGACTATTTGCAATAACTTTTAAAAGAGTACTGCCTTACAGTTTTCCCTTTTGTCCCTTAATTGGAATGAAACATCATTTAAAGGGGCAGCAGAGCAGGATGTGTGCTCTGTTCTAGGACTAATATTGGTATTTTAGTAATACTGGTATCTTAGCTTAAGACACTTGGTAGATCAGCTGTTGGGATGGAAGTCCATGTCTGAGGTTTGTAAACAGTACTTATTTTACCTCAGTGGGATGATGGCTACTTAGAAGACTGGAAAATACCGATTTTCAGAGTGTGGATTACATTGACAGTGTTGGGAATTGAAAGAGAAAGGGGTTGACTCAACAAGGCGCTATACTTAAATGTGACACAAAGAATACAAAGGCTTAGAACTAACCTGGGTACTGAAAGCAGGCTACCCATGACAGGCTAGGACTTGGCAGAAGTTAACTTTTCCAGCTTTCCTAGATTGGTCAAAGGACAAATTATTTTTTATTACTTTCCTCTGTCCCTGTCATTATATGGGTTTCATGTTAAATGTCTGCCAATTAGGATAAAAAAGAGGATATTTTGGGAGCTTGGGAATGGTGAAGGACTCTGCAGTGCTAAATAAGTCCCTGAAAGGATGTTTTGAGTTGGGCTTTTGAATGAAGCTTTCTGGGTTAGTTTTTAAGGCAGAGAAGTGGAGTACTCACACCATATTACTTTATTCTTTGATGAAAAAAAAAAATTTAAAACCTATGTAATAGCTGGACTGTGAAAATTAGTTGAGTAATGCTCCCAAAATGTCTTTAGAGCCTTTATGGAAAGAAAGATTATGATGATGAGTATTCTTATTTCAAATTTTGAGTGTTAAGTTTACAACTGTTAGTTATAATTTTTAATCAAAATATATCCAACCTTGACAGAATCATAGAATAATTGAATTTTTAAATAATAATAGTCATCATCATAATCTTGCTTTCTATTAGATCTAATATTCTGTATAATCTTAAATCTAATGAAGGAGCGATGAAGGGATCTGATTTTTCTAAAGCCTTAGCTTTGTTTCTGGTTTTGTTTCTGTCTGTTTAATGTTGCTGTGCTCACTTCCTTCACACTGCAACAGTTTTAAGCATGCTGGGTATAGATGAAGATTCCTTCGTGGTTGACAGAAATACAAACACAAAGCAAATTAAATCCCAGCAGAGAATAAGTGTTTTGTTATCCTCTCAAATAGCTTTCAAGACTTCAGTTTTACAAGTGAAAATACTGAGAAATAAACCTGGCTGCCAGTGTGCTGAGTAGGAATTCACAAGTCAGAAATTTGGTGATAGACCTTGGTCTAAAGTATTACAAGCTTAGGTTCTCTTGCTTGCTCAATTTCCAAATATGTTTAAATTCCACACAGCTCTTGGGTCATTTCTTTACCAAACTTTTGGTTAAAAACAAACAAACAAACAAAAAAAATCCAAAGAAGGCAAAAATCCTAGAAGAAATATCAGAACTTTTCCAGATTTGTGCAATTAAATTTGCATTTAAAATTAAAAATTAGGCTACAGAAGCTGGGTTTGTATTTCACCCAAAGAAATCAGCTTTAAATAGCTCTGAATGAAGAAAAAAAAAATTCTATCATCTGTACTTTTGCTCTTACATTTGTCCACGTAAGCAATTACATCTGTCCCTAAACCTACACTCTTTCAACAATTTCACTTTTAAAATCTGCCCCCAACAACACAGCTCACCTTTTCCTACAGGTTTTCAAAGGGTCTTTTTTTAATTTCTTCACTTTGCTTTCCCAGGGAGAATGGGGCAACAATGGGCAGAGGAGCCCTCTCAATTCCTCCATGAATGGAAGGGAAGAAATTGTCCTGAGCCACAGACTACTTCTGCTCTTTTAAGGTAGGAAAAATATAAAATCTTGGAAAGGGGGAATCACAGGATAGGCAGCCAATCTGATTAAGATATTTTTACTGCTAGTCATGGATATTGTGTGGCATTATTGATTGCTTAGCATTTTCCTCACTGCTTACTTTTGAGATCTGGTGCACTTTATGCCTTGCACCAGCTTAAGCTTCCAGGTAGTTAAAGCTATTTTGCTACCGGAAAAGATAGATGGGAGAAGTTTCCTTACTTCTGAAGCTTACTGTTTCCTAGGTCAGATATGTACCCTCTTTAGGATAGGATGTCCCTATGAATTCTGATTATCAATGAGAACATATGAGAGAAAGAAAAAAATATGCTTAGAATTGCTCAACCCAAAACCTGAAATGCACTTGGACTCTGTTTCTACCCTTTTAATGTTGTTGTTGTTGTTATTTGCTGATAAACATTCTAGTCTGTTGTCAGAACTATTCCTCACAACAAAAAGTTGAAGTAGCCATTATAATGCATTTATGGAAAGCGTTTCAGGTTCATGAATTATTACTGTTTGTATGGAAAAACTTATTCTAAGCATCATCTGTATCTTATCAGGGAATATGACATTACCTGTTAAAATGATAAACTGTGTTTAACTAACAAAGATGGCTTTATGTTCTCTGTGTGTGTGTGTGTGTGTGTGCATTAATAGATATGAATGACCTTGCATAACCTCCCAAAGAAGAATGAGTAGTTGAAATGGTTTAATAATTAACTAGTCCAGACAGAAACATGAGGAGAGGCTGAGGTCCCTTGGTTTGTACAGTCTGGAGAAAAGGATGCTGAGGGGAGACCTCATCGTGGTCTATGGCTTCCTGACAAGGGGGAGCGAAGGGACAGGCACCGATCTCCTCTCTTTGGTGACCAGTGATAAAACCCAAGGGAACGGTATTTAGCTGTGGCAGGGGAGGTTTAGGTTGGATATTAAGAAGAGGTTCTTTACTGAGAGGGTGGTTGGGCAGTGGAACAGGCTCCCCAGGGAAGTGGCCACAGCACCGAGCTTGACTGAGTTCAAGAAGCATCTGGACAATGCACTCAAGTCACCTGTGCTGTTTCTTGGCCCTCTGTGGAGCCAGGAGTAGGACTTGATGATCCTTATGGGTCCCTTCCAACTCAGGATATTCTATGATTTTCCCACACACCCTGTCACAACTGCAGAGCAAAACACTCCCTACGAGGAAGCATGGATTTCTTGCACTTAAGGTCTACAATACACTCAGGTAAATAAAAGCTTTCTTGACTTCTGCACTGGGGATAGGGAACATGCCTGTGGACACTGGTATGTGTGGCAGCCCCTTCTTGAATTGAAGGGGCTGGAAATACGGGCAATGTGGTAAAACAGACAAGTGTTGCATACAGGGCTGCATGCAGTAGTAGTGAAGCTGGAAACAGACAGGTCTCTAAATGATTACGTCTATATATCCCCCTCCATACCACCCTGGCTACCTGATAGAGGGAAGAAATAGGCTGTGGTGGTAGGAGACAGAGAAGGAAAAGTTAAACATTATCTCTGCTCAGAAGAAAACTATCTTGGTGCAGAGCCTGCTTGTTCCCTTCCCGTATCTCCCAGCAAGAGAAGTGTTAAGCCAGCATTCAGAGCCCACATTTCTCCTGGGATTTGGAACAACAGATGCCAAGGTTATCTTTGTCCTATCTCTCCAGCGAGGCTCTAGAGCAAGCATAAACAGAATGCTATTTTCTTTCCTTGTTATTAACAATACCAATAAGAATTCTAGTTCTTTACAGTGAATCCACTTACGACAAATATAGTGGGACTCTCTAGACATTCTAGAATGGTTTAAAAGTAACTAAGAGTCTTTTGAGAACAAATAAAGGCTGCACATTGAAAAAGTGCAAAATCTTTTTTCCTAAAGGATTTCCAGGAGATGATGCTGTCTTGACCCCTTCTGTATCAGCTGGGAGTCTCACCACAGCAGCATTTACCACAGACACAATTGTAAACCATGGCATAAAATCCTTGAGTTATTCAAGATCACCTCATAGCTGAGCCTTTCCACAATGTAGTTTCTCTGCTTCCCTTGTTTGTCTGTGAAAAGGTGGTATAAATCACCATAATCCTAGTTTAATAACTTGTAATGGTTCTGATGCAAAAACAAGGCAGTGCTGCTTAGAGAATACGTGATGAAATTGGGACTAAGAAAGCCTGGCATCTTTTCTCTGCTCTGCCACTGGTCTGTCGAGTGACCACGGCCGTATTGCCCTGCTGCCTCAGCTTCTCCATTTGTAAAATAGCTTCAAATTGTTCAGTTTGCATTTGGTCACCATGGATGTAAATGGTGGTCTGTGGTATAAATGAGGTGGCTTCTGGCTCTTGATTTTTTCCTGTATTTATGGACGACATTTTTCACTTCTTTGTACTCCATGTCATCATTTCAACTCTGGACTTCATACAAGACTAAATGGGAGAGGACTCCTTCCTTGATAGTAACTCATATGTGTTAGCTGAGATACAATGTCAACAGGAAAAGCAGGGTGGTGGAGATCCAGGCCATTCATCCTGACAGCAGAAACAAATGTGTCTCACTTTTGCCCTATTATTTACTCAAGGAGAAAACAAAACAATAGAGATGGGAAAAGATCTGAAAGAGCTGTCACAGATCAAGTGCACCATGCCAATAATTTGAAGGATTAAGGACTCCAAGCCATATGTACTGGCACCATAGCCAGGGCCATCCTGTTCACTGAGTTCATGGATTAGAGGGATGTTTCATATGATTCTGGTTTTCTTTTCAACTCTGTTTGAACAAACATAGCCTGTGTGCTTGCAAATCCATTGTTAGCAATGCAAAAAGTCAATTCAATTTCCCTTTCACTGCACTCTTATGATTTTGCCTTTGGAAAATGTAGCTGTTGCTCTGTCTGGATGCCTTCATGGAACCAGCATGACTTTATGTCTGGTTTAAATAGCGTGATGGAGAATGGTTGGAGCCCCAAAGAGGGGGCTTAGAGTCAGTATACCTGCATTGAGGCTGTGATACTGACAGACTGAGTTACAACACTTGATTTGCTTGTCTCAGCTGCTGTCTTAAAATGTGGGGTAGTTCACCCTCAAAGTGCACTTTTGCTCAGACTGTGGCAGGGTTTGGGATCAGTGCTGTCACAGATTTTATGTTAGAAATGTCTTTATTTTACAGATAAAAAGATGACATTGCTTTACTGCTGTGGAAGGTTTATCTGGGTTTGAGTCAAGCAGGGATTATTCTTCTGCTCACATCAGAGCCATCATGCAGCCAGCAAGCTCTGTCCTATCCAGTTCCAGTTCCACCTCATGCAGGGAATCCCCATTCCAGCACTAAATGGCAGCATTGGGCCTGTCCATGCGAAGACCCAATGTGTGCCTCCTCTGACATCATCTAGAGGCACAGTTAGTTTGGGAATTTCTTGATCATTGTGATAAATTCTTGTCATCATAAAAGGTGATCACAGAAGTCCCACAAATTTCAGTAAGTTAGGAGTATTTATGCCTGAGTATTTATTACATATGAATATTTGTCATTAAGAATCTACCAGATTACGTGGTTTTTTAGGACACAGAAAAATTTGGAGGGAGGTATCACAGTTCCTGGAACCAGTATGTGGACTTAAATGCTAGCTGTCTAGAGAAGGGTCACTTTTTTTTTGACTCACAGTTCAAAATTTCAGTGGAAATCATGGGGGAAAGCAAATATGTGTCGTAGCCAAAGTCTTCCTAATAACTAGGACTGCAATATACTTTTAAATGCTTTTTGTCTGTGTTGCTCCCTAATCTGTTTATCTCTGTTTTCTCATACCAGTTATTTAGCCATTACATTTATCTTGTTTGGCGAGGGTATTTAGGTTAGTATTAAAATTCCAAAACACCTGGGTAATGTCTCAGGGTTGTTTGTATCTGCACACAGGGCAAGCCCTTTAAGGAGAGAGATGCCTGTCAATTGTGAAGACAGTTCTCACAGGCCTCTACCTGAAGTATTGGCAGTGTTAGCTTCCTCTTTGTATGTGTCACCATTCAAGAGAGAAACAGAGTTCAGTCCTTTCTTTCTGGGGCAGTTTGCCGAGGATGTGATTGCAGTGGGGAATATTCATTCACTCAGCCTGAGCTGCCTCTGCATTGGAATCAGACCAGCAAGTTTGTGATGAAAGATTTGCTCCCTCTGGTAACATAGCTCCTCTCAGGAAGGGCTGACTTCACTTCTTAATGAAATGATTGGCCCTGCTACTTGTGTTCACGTTCTCTTGTGCTATGTCGTCTTTGACTGTTCTGTTAGTAGCTTGGCTGCTGGTAACAGAACAGTTCCTTACCTTTGTTTGATACAGCCAGGCACAAGCAGGAAGGCAGCCTTCCTGCTTTTGAGTGGAGCAGGAAGATGGGGCATTTCAGGAGACAAATGTTAGCTATTTACAAAACGATTGGCAGATGGGCATTTGTAAAGTCACCTGCTGACACAAGTAGTACAAAGCCCTCTCCTGGGACAGAGGAAAAGCTGGCTTCTTGAAGATAGCCTGCATATGGTTTCATGGAGTTTTTATCTGTGTGAGCTACATGTTTTTTGGTGTGTTTTTGAAAACTGTCTGCTTTTAATCATGTGGATCTTCAGAAAAGTTGGACATTTTGAAAACTGGGTCATGTATATAAGTATGCTTTCACTTAAAATCACAGTCTCTCCAGCGTTTGACTTACAGTTGCCTGCTGCTGACTAGTTTGATCAATGCTAAGCTTCTATCATAACAGACCTGACCTGCAAGCAGAAAAGCCTTCATTCATGTATTAAATTCATTTGTAGTGCTGCACAGGGTCCATAAGCAACTGCCTAATCTTTCTAAGGACAACAGGAATGGTACTTTAACAGTGCAGACAAACATATGGTCCAGGACTTCTTGCAGTGAGAGGTGCTAATGCAGTAGGACACAGCCAGCTTTGCTTTTTGTTGCTGGTGGATCTGCTGAAAGGTGAACCTATCCTGCTAAGCTCCTGTCTGCCTTTCCCCCCAAAGGCCTGGAACAGAACACCTTTTTCATGTTGGTGGATTGACATTTCTGGGTCTGGATACAAATGAGCAAGTCGTCAATCCACTTTAATATAAGGTGCTTTAGCTGGTCCTTAGAAGCACTATTTCAAGGGCAGGGACAGGCAAACAACTCTTACAGACCCTGAACAGGGCACAAGAGATCAAGGCTACAATGATTAACTGTCTGTCTACCTACATCTCATCCTGGCTGTGTCTCTTTTGCATGGAGATGCACATATGCACTTGCATGCCTTTTGCACTTCAGTAAGTCTCTAAATTGAAAAAGAGCATTTCAGCTATTAGGTCATCTCCAGGCCTTGCTCTGAGTTACTCTCACAGATGCTATTCTTATGATGCAGGGAGCTGTGTGTTGGATTTTTGTTGTTGCTGGTTGGTTGGTTGTTGGTTTTTTGGAGGGGTAGGAATATCAGTGAATAAATTCTCAATTTTTTTTCTCTCTTTGATGACATTCAGCCCGGGTAATAGGAGGTTTTGTGCCTAAGTGCATTCAATGCTTTTTGCAGGATGCTACCAATTTTATCACCCTTCCCTCTGTCAATGAGAGAGAAACAGACATTTATTTTCTGCTTAAGCTGGATTTCAGATTTGAGATTTCCCGGCTGTCCAGTCTGCTCTGGGATGACAGTCACGCTCATCTCTCCTGGGGACTGCAAGAAGCAGAGGGCTGCTTGGGATCATCGCCACGAGCTTCCGGTCCCCATCTGGAAGGCAGCTAGCCTGCCTTTTGTATGTATTCATCTCTCTGAAATGAAGGAGGTTTTTCCAGCTGCCCTTGAGAGGTTAGTGTGCTTTTAGATGGAGCAAAGTTTGGTGCTAAACTTCCTTTGTGTCTTGTGGCAACTGGAGCCAAAATATGTTTGATCTTTTCTAAAACTAATTGACAAATTGAGATCTAATTAATTTTATTGGCCAGTAGTTTGAATTGTTTGGGGATATTTTTGATTCACGGCTACTATTCAAGTAAGGACAGATAAGCTAGATTCCTATGGCTGTCACTATATTAAAGACAGGAAGAACCTTGAAGGTGAAAAAGAAAGAAAATAGAACTGTAACTGCTGAAGAAGAAAAAAAGAACAAGAGATGTCATGACAGCCTGAGAAGGATGAAATTCCCTCTGTGTCCACTGTGTTTCCTCCTTACACAAAGGCAGCACATCAGGCCTTGTGTGGGCTCACACCTTTATGCATTTTGTGCATATGCTCTTGAGTACCGACTGGCTTTCCCTCTCCTTTGCAGAGCACCTAAGCTGAACCAGGAGTAGTGCCCTAAGTGTCAATGAAACGAAATGGTGATTGATACCTATTCCACCAAATGCAGGGTGAACGAGCAAGGGATTTGGTAGGGATTTCCCTTCTCCTCTATGATATTTTTTTTCCAGATGAACCTTTCAGTGATTTATCAGTCGGAACCGCCTCTCCTGCGTCCTCCATCTCCTTCTCCTCATTTTTCTGCTATGTGTATTACATACAATCAAGACAACCATGGCTGCATTGAAAATCCCTTCGTTTGCCGCTTGCTAACCTAAGTACCTCCCCGCACCGATGCACGGCTTTCCCAGCCGTCAATCCTCAGCACATTTCACGACCCCGGGAGCCAACACCGACACATGCAACAGGTCGGGCGAGGGGCTGCCGCATCCCCCCGCTCCGGGCTGCCGCCGCCGCCGCTCCCCTCACGCCTTCCTCGGGCTGGGGTTTCGTTGTGGGTTTTTCCCCCCACCTCAAACTGGGAAACGCAGGCCCTTCTCCCCCCGCCCTCCTTTTCCCTGCCGCGCTGGTGAAAGCGCTCGCTCCGTGCCGGCGCCGAGCGGGTGGTTCCCGCGCCGCTGCCGGGGGGCGGTGCCCATCGGCGGCCGCCGCCTGCCGGGAGCCGCGGCTGCACGGCTCGGGCGAGGGGGCTGCGGCGTCCCGGCTTGGCGGGCACGGAGGCTGCCGCTCCAAGGTAAGCTCCTCTGCGCGTTTAACTTTTCGGAGCAGCCGGGGCTTTCGCGGCTGCTGCAGCTGATCAGTCCCCCTCCCCGCTCTGCGCTGAAAATCGCCTTGGCTCCATTTTATTCTTGGGATTATTTATACCCATAAGGACTAGGTGTTCTTTAAAGGGCCATTATGCTGTGGGGTATTAGCGCCTCTCTCTCTTTTTTTCTAATATCTGGGAAGGTGTTTGGTGTTACCCCACAATTCCTGCAAGCCTTTATTCAAGCCTTGTTATTTGCGGGTTACGAAGGTTTCAGATGCAGAGGAGATTTGGGAACGAGTTTCTTGTGCTTGTAAATAGAAATGTTATTTCTCTGTCAGCGGGAAGGGGGAGGAGAATACAGCGTTGTTTTTAAAATGAGAGAGAATGCACAAGGGCATTTTCTGTGGGCTTTTGGACTCAGGAGGCTGAGTGAATCTGGTGTGGGGAGTCTGTATCTCCGTGTCCCGAGAGAGCTAAACCCAGGATGTATGCATTACAGTTGTTCATTCATCAGCGGCTGCAGATAATGCAATTACCAAGTCAGCGGCGCATGGATGCTGCCCTGCGTGTGACATGCTGAGAACACTGTACTTCAGGAAGCCAACACTTGCTGTAGTTTGGATAAAGCAGAAGCTGGGAACGGCAGGGTATGAAATCGTTGTGTCTTTAGGCAGAGAAGAGGCTACTGGTTAGTCTCGATTGATACAATTTCTGAGGACTTCTATTTTCTGTGCTTCTATGCAGAGGTGTGATCTGCTCATAAGAAATTCAGGAGTGCAAAATAATTGGCAACAGCTTCAGGTACACCAGTGCCAGATGAAGGATAGATAGTTTAGATGCCTGAGAAGTCACAGTAGTTCTAATTAATTCCTGTCACAGAAAGAGCTCCGTTTAGGTCTGTTTTTTATTTATATATCAGATTCTGCATCCCTGGTATGGCTACCTCTCTCCTAAGATGTCTTGAACAGGAAGGGGAAAAAAAATCACCAGCGTGATTACCATGGACACAACTATCCCTTATTTATTTATTAGGCTATTAGGGTAATGAAGAAAAGCCATGCCTGCCCTGCTGTGCAGATCTCATTTCAGCAAAACTGCCTGTGCTCCTGCTGTTACCCATGTTTGATTTTTAACCAGTAAGTGCCCTGTGCTCCTGTCAGTGCCGTGGTTGCTACGCCTCCCTGTATGGGTGGGTACTCATTGTAGCCCCCAAATCAAGGGGATCAGAGTGGAGCCCAGATGACTGTTAGGGGGGTTGTCCTAAGCAGGAGGTTCTCTTCACTCTCCTACGCAAAGATTGGTGTTTGCTTACTTATAGTTGGCTGCTTTATTCTCCCTGGAACAGCTCTTGCTGCTGCTGCTGCTTGGGGGCAATGTTTGGTACATTAGTATTTAATTTTATGGATTATGCTACTAAAAGATTGTTCTCTCTTGTATTTGTTGCTACCATGTCATAAGAAGAAACAGTATCTGTCCCAGACAGATTCTCAACCTAGAAGGTAAGGGAAGACAAGGGGAAGTTTAGCTTGTTCAAGGTTACTAGTAGAGTTAGTATCTCTTGACTTCTAAAGGCTGGATCATGTTGGTTCTGCTGTTCATACATGCATGCAGAAAGTATATATGTATCATGTTAGTGTCTATAATGATTCCCATTTCTTTTATGTTCCCCTTTTCATGTTCAGTTAAGTATACTTACTGTCTTTAAACAGTTATTTTTAAAGATAATTCCTCTCTATAAAACTAATATTGATTGATAATACCATAAAAAGATATAAGTAGTGATATTTAGGCAGTGAAAACACAGCAAGTGCCTTCTTTGGAATACATCACATTTTTTGTAAACAGAAACACATACATATACACAAGCACAACTCTAGAAGAAACAAACAGTGGCTAATAAATTTCATGTGCCCAGAAGGCTAGCCTAAAAGTCAGGAAGGTAAGAATTCTGTGTTCCATATGAATATTTGTATCAGTTTCCTTTTTTTAAATACATAAGCGATCCAGAATGCACAAATGTAAGGATTCCTCCAAAGGAAGGTCATGTGATAAACAGGTCTCTTCTTGTGTTTTCTGTTTGTAGGGGAGGGAGAATATTTGGAGCGGGGGGGAAAGGAGAGCTCAGAGAAACTTTGAAACACTCTGCAAATGTTGAATTACAAGTTTACTGTTTTTGCAAAGGTGGAATCTGGGGGAAAAACTAGGAATGTTAAACCTCTGTGCAAATTACATGTCCTATTTTTAAGAATGTGCTCTATGTATATGTACTTGGGTGTGTGCACATGTGCGCACTTGGTCACTGTTAAGAGATGGCAGCAGATATTGTCACAGAATTTATTTATTCTGATGTGTTATTGTATGTAATATAGTAATTAATTGATGGAACTGGTGCAGAATGCTTTCTATAAATGGTATCCTGCAGCAGAGATATACACTGGTTAATTATCTGTTCCTCTGTTTCTTTGGTGTTTTTTTCAGTTTTCTGATCCTTTACAGACCAAAGAGGCATTTAGTGAAGTTAGAGAAACAGGGCAGGTGGGGGACAAATTAGCGATGTTGATGGTTTGTTTTGTTTTTTTTTTAAGCAAAGACTATAGTATACATCTTCTAAGATGGATGAATAGCCATGGTGTTTTCTCTCTTTGCTGAGTCCTTTGCAATGAGCAAGAGAGATTCTGCTGGTCTGATCCTGAAGTCTTCAATCCCTTCCATAATCCCATTAACTTCTGTGGAGCTATACATGTGAATGAGCATTATTGAATTAGGTTGTACGTGTGTTGTTTGTGGTCCAACTGTTCAGATGGGGTCAGCACTTTCATTGCTTAGTGTAATTTATACAAGAGCAGAAGCTACTTTTAGGATTATGGAAAATGCTTGCACTTTTAAAAGTGGACAAGAAGTTTTCAGGAGAGAAGCACTTTTTTTTTTTTTTTAGATTTCTGCTTTGGTTTTATTCAGCACTGGGAAATGTACTGGCAGCAAGGATAATGCTCACTGTTCTTTGAAAATTGTTTTTAATTCAGGCCTTTGAAGTTCTTGGTCATGGGTAGAGTTTTTTTTTATTCTTTGCTCTGATTGTGTAAAAGAATATGCTGCTCAAGATCTCTTAAGTAAGAGCCTAACAAAAGCCTAGGGTTTCAACCATGCTGGGTACCCATCACTTTTTCCTTTTCTTTGGGTGATTGGCACTTAGTCTGTAAATCAAAATCAGGATTTATGAAGCTGACCTTCAACTTCAGTGATTTCAGCTTCTGGTCCTGCATAGAATATACTGTCACCTTTCTACATGCCACAATATAAACAGGTTTTGGACTGACTTCGTAGCTGGATCAGTTAGAAGAGAGAGTTTGGGAAGTGATGATGTCGTATCTTCACACTCAGCTAAGACTGTGCTTATCCAAGCAAGTAGCAAAGGCAAATGTGCTACTGAAGGTGTCTTTCAAAGAAGGTGTCATACTGATGCCATGTGTGCTTGGGTTCTTCAGCACTTAGCAGTTCTTTTTGCATGAAAATTGATCCATGCCAAATTGCAGCTTGGATACTGATGGTCGGCCACCCTGTAGCAACCCTGATAACTACATATAGTTATGCTTGATTCCTCTTGTTGTGTGTGCTTGCTGAGTGCAGCTAAAATACACTGCATGCTATGCCAGATAGAAATGCTATTTAAATACCTTTATATATGTCTTCTCACAGTCTCACTAAAACGTCATGAAGCATGATCAAGTAATTTTGGATCCCTGCATCACTGATGCTCATGTTTGGAATGTGTTTAGAAAAACAAATCATATTGGATGAGAATAATTAGGTAGAAAAACTGGTTTGTGATGTACAGCTCAGATCAGACACTTCATATCTGAATTTGGGTGTGTGAATGCCTGTATGTCAGTGTTTTATTCTCTCTCTCTTCCTTTACTTTTACACTTCTCTGGTATGTACAGTGAAAATCTGGATGCTTGGGTTTCCTACTCTTTCACAGTAAGAGAAGATGATTTGGATTGATTTTTAGGCAAATTTGCTATATATCCTGTGTGAAGACTCTCTAGCAGCAGAATTAGCAGTAAATCTGTTTCTTATCTACAGATGCCAGCATAGGCAGGCAACTCTGCATCACTTTACAGCTGAAGGAAATGAGAAGTGAGGAGGTAAAGCAATTTTTACAAGAAATGATCATTTATATCCATAGCCAATCTTGTAACAGTTTATTGATGTTTGCCCTCTTCATAAACAATAAAAACTTTAAAGTGAGTGGCCTTATCTTAGAAAGCAAACTGTTGCTAAGAATACCCTTTGTTAGGAAGACTTCTGAAATACTTCCACTTCCTCTTATCCTGTGAACCAACAGAAGATTATTCAGTACTGTAACGGCCAGGGGTTTTCAATGCCTCCATCAAAATGGGAAAACAGGAAACAGCAGCATGCACAAAAATGTGGTTCGCCTGCAGGTATGATTTATAGCTATTCTGGTTTTTCAAAGAATCAATTATTTACATAATATGAATGAAATATGCCCCAAGACCAGAAGCCTATTCTGGTTTTGAGTAAACACTGCAACACTCATTCACATAAGGAATAGAAGATACATTTTTCCTAGAGTAAAATGAACACAATTAGGATGAAGATGACTGTGGAAAGGGAGACTGATAACAGAATATTACTCCATTTTTCTTTGTTTCTATGTCTGTATTGATCCTAGCACATAAAGGTCAAAAGTAGCAGTTGTTCAGTTATTATTATGAGTTTTGTGAGTTTCTGCCCATTTTCCAGTGCCTGCAGCATTGCCATTACAAGAGACACCAGTGGTGCCTTTGCAGGAAGGCCAAGCTTAGTGGTCCTCACAGTCAAAAATGCCTTTTAAAATCACATGCATGGTTCTTCTGAGTTGATCAGGGGCAGTTAGTCATGTGAGAACCTAAGAGAGAAAGGACAGATTTAGGCATTGTGTACTTGGAAGTTTGCCCAGCTACATCAGTAGCAGCAATAACATGTAAGGCAATGTTAGTCCTCACTTTGCTCAAGCCCACTGTTTGGAAGAGCTAAAAAACCCAGTAAGTCCTGCATTGGGCCAGAACCCTTTTTGATATAATATGGAATTATAGCTGTCATTATCCCCAAAATATTGAGGTCAATTAATCTGAGAGTTTATGCAGGATTTATTGTAGATAATGATATATTTACAAAACTATCCCAGTCTCAGTGAATTTATATTTATCATTGGTGTTATTTAAGCAAGGAGTGGGTCCATTTCCTACTCTTCAGGTTCTTATTTTTTTGTGGCATGCTCAGCCTGAGCTCTGTAAATATTGTGAAAAACGATTTGCAAGCAGATGTTCAAAACTTTTTTTTGCAGTTGGGGTACTTCTAACTCTCTTTTATTGGATAATTTTCTGGAATAAAATATTGCTCTTACAAAGGGTTGGGTTTTTTTTTAAACTGGGGTGGAAGTTATTTGTTCTTGAAGTAATTTTCATCCTCATGGAAAGCTATTCTTGTATTTTTGGGATATGTATTAAGAGAGAAGCCAGTTATACAGCACTAAGCTCCACAAATACTTGCTGGATATTGAAGTGTGGTTGGTAGCCCTTTGCTTAACTCCAGGTTGAGATTTGTATTGTCATCATAGGAGGCAGCTGAGCCAGTGCTTGATAGGGGAGGAAAAGGTATTGTGCCTTGGAGGCTAAACCAGGTCCTAGATGTTGGCAGTGCACTGGCACCTGTGGTCTGACATGATATCCCCTGTGAAGAGTCTGGATCGAGTGCAAGTTCAAACTGCTTAAAAGTCCTGCAAATCCTCACATCAGGTAATGTGAGACTGTGGGGTATTTTCAAAAGATTCCCACCTCATCTTGCCTAACTGACATCATCACTGCAAGGACAGATGGCATGATAGAGACTGTAGTGTATGAGGTGTCCTCCTAGTGCTGGCTGTGACTAAGCTTTTCTCTGGGAATATCAGCAAGGTCATTGAACACTCATCCTGAGGTTCCTCTCAGGAAGTAAGTGGATTCACTGCTCCAGAGAACTATGAGGATACAACCTCTGTCCCTAGAAGCCTTGGAGAATTTATCTATGTCAATTACAATGGAGTCCTCTCCATCATTTAGCATAAGAGATACTGCACGCACTGTATCCTGTATATTATCTTTGAGTAACCAGTCAAATCTTGTGTTGCAAAGAAAATTGTGATGAGTTACTACTTAGCACCCTGCACCAGTATAACATGTGCCTGGAGAAGAAGTCTTCTCAGAAACCTGTTGGGTACAGGTCTGGAAAATTGGGAAACAATATGTCACATACACAAAGATATTGTTTGGCAGTTAAAGGCTATATATCCCCCAGAGTTACAGCTTCAGGAAAAGATGATTAGGTATTGCAGTTTCTCTTGATGCAGTGTGACATTCAAAGGGCTAGAAATAGCGTCTGATAACACATTTTAATAGGTGACTAGATACTTAGTTTTGTTTCTTCTTCTGAAAGGTCTGGCTGTTCTGTCAGTACAGCTAGACTGAAAGCTCTTAGGGTGATTAATTATTAAAAAAACCCCACTAAATATTTTACACATTTTTATTTTTTATCTTATCTGTTGGTACTTTTCCTATTCTAAGAGTTTACAACAGCAGGGAAAAAACTAATCACGATATATGCTAAGAACTTACATAGCTTTCTATAAAAGATTAAAAAAGAACAAAGATTGTGTGAGTATTTTTTCCTCTCTCTCTGCTTCACATTCTTCTCACTTTCTCTGCAGTAGCTCCCTTAATCTTTGTTGGGTAAGTAACCAAATTTTTTTGCTGTGAATCTATATATCCACTTATACAAGATATTGTATCAATGTCGAATAAATGCAAATCTGTGTGGCAGAAAGTTTACTTTCTAGAAGGTGAAAAGCAAGGGTAGTGTGATATTGTATGACTAAGGTAGACACACATTCATAAAGAACTCATAATTTGTGTCCTACCTGGCCACATTATTAGGCACCATCTCTTAGCATTACTCTGAGTTAGGAATCTTTACAGCCAACTATGCCAATATACACAAAATCACAGAACAGACCCCAAACCTTGAAATCATGTTTTCTCAGACACAGAAGATACTTGTGTATGAATTTAGCACATTAGGCACATCAACAAAATACTTGTACTGTCTTTGCTTGCTGTTCTAGCATATAGATGTGTCAATGACCTGTACAAATTGTGTTGTGGTTCTCCCAAAAGTGGTGCTTAGTTACATATATGGCAGTGCTAAAATACGAACATCCATAATTGTTAGGTGTTCTCAAAATTTTTTTGCAGCCTGTTCTATTTTATTGCTTGGATTCAAACAGCCCTGGCACCAACTAAGATCAAAGTCCTCATAACCACAGCCTTTGTGCAAATACACCAGAGACAGCGTTGACTCAGCATGCTGTTGGGCTGAATGAGTGAGAAGACTGGGAGTGGGAATGCTATGAGGAGGATGGAGAAGCAATGGGGCACAGTGCTGGTGTCAAGGACTCCTGTGTGAGGAATGAGATGAGGCCTGGTGGGCTGCTAACTTTTCCCTCCTTGGCTTTGTAGTGTGGCTTTGGTCGGTGCCCTGGCATCATGCAACAGTTTGTGTATTTGGTAGTGTATCCTCTCCTGTGTCAGGTGTGAGATGAAGCTAGCCACAGAAAACCCACAGACTTTCTAACCTCTTTCATAGTACTCTACATAGTTTTGTGAGACCTCCTCCATGAAGACTTTCATAAATATACACTGCTCATTAAATCATGAGATAGATTATAGAAAAAAATATGCCTGAAAGTATTTAAAAAGAAAAGAAACTAACATCTTTGCAGTGGGATAGCTATCTTACTGACTGTAAGACTGACACATGATAGAACAGATCTTCAAGCCTGGGTATACTTACTAGCAGTACATTTTTACTAAAAGTATTCTTAAAATAGATAAAAGTTATCACTTCAGTCTGCTAGGTGGTCTCTGGAACACTGTTCTAAAACCAGTATCAATATTTTAATCACAAGACTGTGCTTGTTTTCTTAAAAAATATTTATGCTTAGAAAGATGAAACAAAGTCCTCAAAGCCTTTTCCCCACTACAGTTTCTGGATCACTGCATCCCATTGTATAACAAATGGCTGTGTATGGGGCTGGCCATCAGGCTTGTGCTTATGGTAACAAATGAGTGATTTTCTTAGTTTTAAATCATGTTGCTCATGTTTTATTTCTAATCAGATGAGAAATATGATGCCCATATTTTTACATGATGGTTGTGAACTTTATAAAAATGCCGATCTGTATTTTGGTGTTAAAACCAAATAGTAAGAACTCTAAGAGAAAGGGTTAATCAAGCAAGTAAATTAGCTTGAGATTTTTGGGTTAGAAGCCATGGAAGGACAGAAGGGAATCTTGTTATTTAGCTATGGAGGATGGAAAGTGGGATAGACTTAGCAGTCAGACATTCCACATAAAATCGTTCTGCTCAGTGCAGGAAATGAATAAGGCAGAGGTGTTCTTTCTCCCTGCAGCTGGCTTTAACTTGTGGCACTCCTGCCAGTAATTCTTTTTTCTCAATCTACATATTTTGTAAAGCTGTTTCTCTTTGGTGGAATTTTGATGAAAAAGAACCCACGTCTCTTGTTTTGCAACCAGACTGCTGGCAGGAGAAGCCCCTCAACATATACCTGCCATCTCCTCCATTGCCTTGGGGAGGCAATTGTAGTATTGATGTCCTGGTCCGTGCGTTCATAAGGTTGGGACATGGCCACTGAAGAAGCACCTGCTATGTTGTGAGGCCTCATTAAAGAGAGGACAACAACCCTTTGACATCTCACGGCCCTCACTTTTGTTCTTGCTGTCTTGCTTTGTTTTTTACTAGAACAAACAGGCTATGACCGCACTCAGATGTGCGTATTTGTGCTCACTGAAAACCATAGTGTCAGGCATGCGTTCATTGTGTTGACCCAAACAAATGTTCTGCTGCTGATACTGCACTCACTAGAGCTCAGACACAGTGTGAGCTGTGGTATTTTGTGACTCATGCTTCATCAGACTGTAACTGTTAGCTCTGTCCCAGCTAGTGCAGGGGACCCAACATCTGATCCAAACTTATTTGAGTTGATGGAAACAATCTCATTGGCTTCAGTGAACTAGATTAATCCAGAAAGGTTTTGGGCTGAGCTGTCAGGATAGAATATTAAATAATTTCTCCCTTTTGGTTTTTAAATTTAAATAAGTTGGCCTGGAATTAATAGAGAGTGAGAGAAGGCATGGAAATACTGCCATGGCATTGTAGTTCACTGTTACTTTTGAGCAACGCCTTAGCCCTTACTGTTGTACTGCAGTTGGCATGAGTCACAGCAGATGCCAAAAAGTCCTGTTGAACAACACGTTGCTGGCCCTGTGATTCACCCCACTGCTGCAGAGATTCCCTGATGTGAAGAAATGACACTGGCAGCCCACTGGCAAGATCCAGTTGCGAGTGGTTCAGTGTTATCTGGTAGTCTAGGACTTGCACAGATTCCTCAAAGAGACTTGATGCAGGAGCTCTGCAGAGGGCCTAGGATATTATTGGCTCACAGTCCAGTAAATGGAGATAATGTGGGCATCTCTACCTCTCCCTCCCAAAACAGAACTGCTGGAAATTTCTCTAATCTTAATGTGTTTACATGAAGATTTTAATTTACTTTTCATGGGTTTTCTTTTTTTCTTAAATATGACATTGTTCCTCTTTTTTTCAAACATTGTCCTGCTGCCTTCTTAGGGAAAGTACTGTTGTGTGTGTTGGTTTTGTGTTTTTAACTTTTAAATATAATCTGATTTACAGAGCCGGGTATTTATAAAGGCTTGTAGTTCAATCCTGTGAAATCCTGTGACTAATTCATGATATGCCCTTGTTCTCTAATAAAAGCTTTATAAACCCTTGGCCAAGAGATATGATGGATGTTTCTACATAAATAGTTTCTTTTCTTTTACAGGAAGACTAAAATTTTATGAGAAATTATTTCATGCCTGTCTATCATGAACTTTATCCCTCTGCTAGTATTTTGCAGTACTCTAGCAGTGCCAGGCCAACAGGTTTCCCACCTTTGTGATTAGGATGGGAGAAGTCTGAAGGAATTTTAGGCTGATTACAGGTTTTAATTAAGACCAATGTGCTCTAGTATGTTCCCTGCTATGTGAACTAAAGCAAAAATGACTGTTAGTGGAGAGTGGCTAACTGTCCAGCTATTGGATTCCATCCAGGTTATGCACTCAATTCAGTGAAGTTTTTTCCAAGAGAAATCCGGCTGTTGAATTAAAATAAAAAATAAAAAATCAACTGTAAAAATTTTATATGGACTCATGACCATCAAAAATACCATGCTGTTTCTATGGCATATCAGCTAAGAAAAAAATTCAGTCACCTGGCAACAGAAGTCCTTCACGAGTCCCGAGGACAAGGATACCCCAGAGCCTATGTTTGCCTTGTAGCAATGAGTGACAAGAAATCCTCGCTGCTTGAGCCGCTGGATGTCACAGACCTCCTTATCTTAGGTGACTCCTTGATGCTGAACTAGGCTCTGGTTGACAGTCAGCTTCTCAGACAAAGCTTAATCCTGTGCAAAGTCTGCTTTACTTGTCATCTTGACAAACGATGGTCTGTCCTTGTATTAATTTAGAATTAATTAATTAATGCTGTTTCTAATGGCTTAATAAACTAAGGCCAAGTCTGAGAATGCTATTAATTTTTTATGTGGGAAGGCTCCCACTGAAATGAAGATCATTTTGCCTGAACAAGGAGCCTTGGGATCACTGCCTGTCATTATTAAGGCTCTATTAGAAGAGCCTTATGTTACCTCCTCTTGTCATCCTGTAGTGGTAGACAGAATGATAAAAATTCATCTCCTGCAAGCTGCAGGGTAGATGCAGGGGAAAGCACTCACCAGCAAGCTTAACTGAGCCTGCCTCAGCTCCCGCCCTTGCCTCCTGTGACGTTATGCCCACGTTCCAGTTTGCACATACTTTGGAAGACGGCTCTGTGAAGCACCTGTCATGCCTCTTGATGTGGTGTCTAATAGGGGAGGTTTCTATTTCCAGCTCTGTTACTGATATGGAGCAGGGTGACGGGTAAATTACACAACGTTCTTTTATGCTTCCACTCTCCTGTCTATGATGCGGATAGAAGATATTTGCTGGCCAGTCAGGGTTGCCTTCTGCTGTACAGTAAGAACCCTGGTTTATTTTTTTGCCAGGAGAGGGGTGTTCTGTACACATCTAATATTTGATTTTACCTGAAAACATAATTGATGCAGGACGCAATGTTGATGGCTCAGTCCTGCTAGGAGTTCGCTGACTGTGATGCCACCCACAGCAAGTACTTTGTGGATTCGTAGAAGAAAATCTGAGCAAGAGGTCTGACCGTCTTTGCCTGGCATTTTTCAAGCATAGATAGATATTAACTCTGGTGATAGCCCTTAATTCTGGACCTCCTGTATAGGCCCGGTTCCAAGCATCTATTGTAACCTACCCCAGAAGTGTCTGTGTTCCCTGCAGTGAGTACAGGAACTTTCACTGTGTGTGGTTTATGGGAGTGACTTTGAGTCATTATGAGTGGAAAGTACAACAGATGTGTGAGATTTTATCTTTGTGGGAAAAAAATTAATTGCTAGAGTTGACTTAATCATTTTCACTACGATAACCTTCCACTCTAAATGTTGGAGCTTTCTACATTTTCTTTTGTTTGGTTAGTGTTTTGTGTAAGTCAGGTAGTCACAAGATTTTCAGAAGAATTTTTGTTACCTTTCAGTTCTATTTTGCTTTCTCCTCCATAAATGTTGAGAGAAACACTCTTATAGCCACTGAGTGGTTGTGGACCATATGTTCCTGTAAAAGCTATAATTTCCCACTGAGGGCTTCTGTTTCCATTAAGCCATTCTGGATGTGTTCTACAGCCTATAATACCCACTGACTTGAAGAGCTGCATTGTAACCCCAGCTGGGTACAGTGAGATGCCTGATGCTCAGACCTAAACCCAAAAGTATAGTTGGAGTATTTGGAGCCTAACCTGAGGCCAGATCTGAGTCCAAGTAAGAAAAAAAATCCTTCTTTAGTTGTATGCAACTGAGAACACGTGCAAAAAGTGTCCTGGCATGGTCAAGGGTAGATAACTGCTGTTTATGTGCCCAGAACAATGGTAGCACATGGGCACCCTGTTGCAGATACACCATGTAATAGAGTAGCACATTTTCAATCACTAGTAATTCAGTAATGACACACAATTTAATTCACTGGATTCACATTAAAAGAATTAAAATAAGACTGTCACTTTCCCTAAGACATTTTATATCCCAGACACTCATTTTACATGTCACATAAAGTTAACAAGCCCCAAAGTCCCTAAGGGTTCCTGTAGAAGAGAAGAGCCACTGCTTCCTGAATTTCAGGCTGGGTGGTGCTGGGGTGCACTCAGCATGCCACAGCCTTCACATCTTTGGGCATGAAATACATGCTTGAGCCCTTCTAAAGTACCCACGTATATTTATTCCTTTTTTATTAGCATGAGTAAGGATGACCAGACTGCAACTTATAGTGTATTTAGGTCTATCAGTTTGCATCTGGTTGGTTTTTTTTTAAGGTCCAAATCAGAATCAAGCAGGAGTGTGAATGTGGCAGAATTAACTTTGTTGCTGTTGTTGTGGCAGCTGTTGGCATAGCATGTGGGCTTATTTTGAGAGAAGGGCTGTTCACAATGTTCACTGCAACTATAAAAATAAGGTGGGCAGACTCTCTGCTGGGAGTTGGGCCCTTATGCCAGGGAGCCCCAGGTGCAGGCCAGGAGCTTCTTGTGCTCTATGCTGTCCCAACCAGAGAAAGATGGTAAGAACAGGTCATGGACAAGGACTAGTAGAATTATAAAATACATGAGTTTCTTCTTATTTCACTGTAGCCTTCTCTGGTTACTCTAAACAATGAGTTATCCCAACTCCATTTACTATAGAAGGAATCCACACAACTAGTTCTTGGTTAACTTTGGGATGCCCAAATTCGGAAAGCTAGGACCGCTAAAGCAAAGAAGCACAAGGAAACAGAAAGCAGTTAGCTGAAGGAGCAAGAGATTCTGCTCACATACTCCTGTCAGCTGGACACTTAAGACAGCAACTGTTTTCTTAAACAAAACCCAAAAAACCCAAACCTTTCTAGAATTTGAAATGTTTTTCTAATCCAAATAAATTTAGGTTTTTATGCAAACTTTATGATAATTTCCTTTCCAGACACTTCAATATTTCATAAGAAAATGCAATTTTGAATCTAAAAGTTGTTTTTATGATATGATTGCAGAGCAGCTAACTGCCTGCTAGATGTTTGTTCTCAAGCAGAGGGTTTTTAATTTCTGTAAACCCCTCATGTTTAGTGGATTTACTAAATGAATGAAATATTTAACATCCTTTTGGGGAATTTTGCAAGCTATCGTTAAGTAATTTATAAAAGATAAAAAATACACTTATGAACTGTTGTGGGTTTGTGTTGTTTTTCTCTTGTTCTATATAAAAAAGTTCCAAAGGGTCCCTTTGTTTTCTACCTGTTTCTTCTGATGTAGTTTCCTTTTTAAAAAAAATTATTTATTTTTAATTTCTTCCAGAGTATATACATAATTGATGACCTAGTTAAAATTATCTCAAGTATATTATGAAAATGGAAGCTGAATAACCTTCTGGGAAAGAGGTATTTTTATTTACATGGCTTAAAAGTTTAAAACAAACAAAACCCCCAAGCTTTTGAACACCTGAATAAATATTTGGGAGAGTATTTGCTGTTTTCCAAAATGTAACAGCTTGCTCAGATGGATGGTTTGAAAGAACTTCAAGTCTACATTTAAGATGTCTAAGGAAACCAGAGAGTAAGACAAGTGATATTTTAAGAGAAAAGAACAAGTGGCAGAAAAGTCCCAAACACCTCATTGCATTATTTTAGTCCGTTTTCAGGTCTTTAGGAATTAAAAAGGGGGGCAACAGAACTGAAAAGGTAATCTTTTATGTATTTTACTATGGAAGTCAATGTTGTGTAAATTAGACTGTTAGGCAAGATATTATTGATGGTAGTAAATATTGACTAAATATGTTGAACCCGTCTTACTGTATGAAATTAACCAGGCAGTCACTGTTTACTGCAAGTGAAAAAATCTCTGATTTCCACTTTTTTTTTCTCTCCAGTAATACAGATAACTGCAATTTTGGTGCCACTGAATCAGAAAGAATTTAGAAAACACCCTTTTTTGCTGTTGTTGATGATTAGTAATTATTCTGGCTTTGGGGAGTCATTCAATTTCTTTGTGCAGGAGTGGTTTGGTTTTCATTTTATGAAGTCCTTATCATGCCACTGTAGCTTGCTTTATAAAAGCTGACTTTGATAAGGGGTCAGTATTTATGTGAGTGTGTGACTGGGGGCGAGGGACATGCACAGTGTGGAAGGAAGGGCCAGGAAGGCTGCTAGGCAGAATCTGTCTGGCAATACAGACCAGGGTTGTTCCCCCTTCCTAGGAAACAAGATAAGTCATAAAGTCACACCCTGTCCTTCAGTTCCAGACAGAAAACAAGCTCTAGATTCCTGCTTCTCTGTTACTTAACTCTCTGTATCTTGTTAATACTATGTTACATATGTCTTCTGGGAAATGTTTTTTACTTGCTTGAATGTAGCTAGCCAATTTAATTGTTTTGATTCTCTTAGAAGCTTGAGAGGCATAAAAAAACCCAAGTCTTTTTTTCTGAAACTAATTTATATATCTGAAAGTTTTTCCCAGTAGATGTTTTTGGGGATTATGAAATATTCTACTAGTGCTTTGTGATGGGCTGGTTTTGCACTTGATTTGTATGTCTATGTACTCGGTGCTCTTCAGGATAAACACTAACTGTTTTAACTGTCTGTTTTAAGTCCTCTGCTGGCTTTGGAGTAGCAGTTGGAGGAAAGTCTTGGAGAGCATTGTCTCCCTGCTTAGGGATTTGTGCTTTTGGATCAAGAGCATGTGCTTGCTGTCCTCACTGAGCAACTGCAAATGACACGAGTACTGTGTTGTCAGTGAAGACAACAGCAACTCACATATTGTTTCCCTAGTTGAGAAGGCTGCACAGCCTTAGTGAGAAAGAGAGCAACCATGAGAAGACCTTGAGGGCAATGTGAAATGCAGGAGGAGAATTCTGAGTGTTTACTCTTCCCCACGTTGGTGCTGCCTTCTTTTAGGAAATGAATGAAGCCGCTAAACTTTTTTTCTGTACTATTTTACATTTAGGCCTATGTTTCAGGCAAGATTAGAAATAGAGTTTTGATCTTGATTTGAGCATCCTGGTGTCACTAGAGCTGTGTTTGATCACTCCAGTATAACTTTTCAGGTTACTGGCAGTAAATTAGTTAAGATAACTATGCAAAGCTTATGTAAAAGGACAGTGATGACTACTCTGTGTGAAATTCATCATACCGGCATGCTGATCTGTAAAATCTCTTGAAAAGGAAAGCAGTGTCCTGAAGCAAGACCTTTGGTATGTACCATGTTGCTGGGATGCTGTCAAGACCGGTAACTAGAAAGTCTGTCCTTGCTTATGCCCTACTATCTTTTAGGTAGTCCAAGATAGGCAGGAATTCCAGCTCCCCCTTCAAGAAGCATAGGACTAAGAGAAGAGTACTATGGGTTTAGTTCAACTGGTCCTTAAGGACATTGCATTGTGAGTTTGGAATGATTACTAATGTGCATTTTCCATACAGTACAGTGGCTGTCCATTTCCTCTGAGGGCAAATGCCTTCACTTATTTTTAGCTCCTGCTTCATGGAACCTCAGTATTCTACACAGAAATTAAATTGTGTGCTTTCTTTTTCTAAGCCATCTTAGGGCAACAAAATTCTTGTCTTTATATCTGGGCAGAGTTCCCTTTCTGCTTTTTTGTCACTGGTTTTCTAGTGCAAGTTCAGGTGAGGCTGCAGGATGTCCATGGGAGCCTCATGCATGGAATACAGAGAGGCTCAGTTGCAGTAATTTCATCCCGGTAGCTGTGCTGCTGTAATTGTAATTGCAATGTGTAATTAAGGTAATATGGAGCTGTATTACTCACATGTGCCGTTTTTTCATTAGAAATGTATAATTGTATTTAAATTCTCAGGTGACATAATCCAATATAGCTACTGAGGCAAAAATGCCAATGTAATCATAAAGACCTTTACACTTTGTTCACTGAACCTGACATCATTTTGCTTTGACTTGTCTTTCAATATAATCAGTCTGTACTAGAACTTAAATTCAGCATTTTGCTTATATATTGTCATAGTTTCTGTCTGGAACATTAGACACTGGTCTTTTTATTTCCCCTCCTGAATGGCGTGATGGTGAGCAGTGGAAAGCTCAGCAGCAGTAAGAGATTCTTGAATCGACTGAGGAAGGCATCTGCAAAAATTCTGGGACTTCATATGTGGGTCTCTCCAGAGCTGACAGCTGTCCCCCCAACAGTATCTGAACAATGTGGGTGTTCTCAGAATTCCCTTTTGTCCCTTCTTTAACTAGTAAGATCTGACCCAGAATCCTGAGCATACTTGAAGGTTGTATACTTGTGGTGCTTTAAAACGGAGATCAAAATTGGCTGTCTGAGATTCAGATGGTCAGATTTAAATTAGTTTATTAGTTATTGATGTTTTTCAGGCATTTAAAATGATTTATTAGGTACTTCAGATGATTAAATATGGTCTTTTTCTTCTTTCTAACCTCCCTCTTAATTTGACTGTAAAAGGAAAAATTAAGAATTATTTTCATGCCAATAGTGAGGTCTCTTAGTGCAGGATCATTATTTCTCTGGAAAGCAACAGAAGAAATTTTCAGAGGAAAGCTGAAAAATCAGCTGATTTCTAAAATTCAGAACTAAAGAAGAAAAAAATAAGTATAACCTCATAAATTTATGTTTCGAATCTTTATCTGGAAAAGAAAGCAAAAACTTACTATTAAAACAAACTTTTTATGAGTTGAGGGGGTTAGCTCTCCTGAATTCTCAATGTTTAGCTGTAGCCCTGGTTTCAAGGTAGTCATCTTGTAAGACAGCTGAATTCTGCAGTTCAAAGTCCAGATTTGCTTGTGCCACAAAAGTGTTAATTCAGAAATCATTGTTGTAAGTCTTGAAAGACTAATGAGCTATAGTGCAAGTCCTAACAGTAAGTAGTGCTCTGAATGGCTGTTGTGAGGCGCAAACATCAGCTGTTAAAATTGTCCAATAATGATAAAGCTCGTGTCTGACCCAGGTCAGGACCAGTGATGGCAGTTTCTGTCTCCAATGTTCTGCATGAAATTTGTTCTTTAAACTATTACAGTTGTATTTTCTCATTCACAGACTTAAAATCAGAATTCTCTGCTTGTGTAATTCTTTACTGGTGGGAATGTTCTTGTGTGTGCTTGCTGCTATTTTGCAATTGTATCTAAACTGATATTTAGCAATGATTTCTTGCTGGGTTTTGCTATTATCCTGCCTAAACTTTGTTGTTCCATTTTTCCTAAATGCTTGTCTATCCTGGTTTAGCATATAGCCATCTGCTTATTTTTCTCTTCTGCCACTCTTATTCTGATTTCTTTTCAGACAGGCTTGTCAGTCTTTTAGTCATTATTCTGATGCATCTGAGATGCAGGTTATGGATGAACAGATCCTGCTAAGCACTTCCATGCATACGGGTACTGGGCTTTGCCATAAAATGTCCCCACGCTTCCTATCAGACATGTTCTAGTGCACCATGGCACGGGTTGTAGGTTGTTCTGTCATATGTATTTCATAGATGGTATTAGAGAAAGCAGATGGCCTGATGTTTTGAAGAAGGAGCTCTGAACTGGGTGTCTGGTTCTGATACCAGCTCTGTCAGAGTCTGACCACCACGCTGGGCAAATTCCTGTGCCTCATGGTTCATAAACAAGAAGTGATATGACAGGTAGGTGAGGCAGGCAGTGATGGATAGTCAGTGAGGCATCCCATTTGTATGCTGCTGTTCTGCCTGAATAGCAGCTCCCCATCTTGCCCAGGCTTCCTGGCCACCCTTGCTAACCTGTATTCCTACCGATGTCCGCCCACTGCACTATACCTTCATTAATTCATGTGAGAAGGGCAGGAATGCTGTCTATCCCACAAAATCCACCCCTGCGCATGTAACATGAGTTGAAACATACTTTGATAATTGTTCATGGTGTGTTGCGGAGTCTCCAGCTACAAGATGCTACTTCAGGACACAGTGAAGAGAGAGAGAGAGATATGTCTGGGTCCTGGAGAAGGGAGTCAGGTGTAGGGAACACTCTATGGAGGGCTGTGTTTCAGGTGGCTTTACAACACTTTCCCTTTGTTCATTTTGGTCCTTCGATTTCCATGCAAATCCATGTAGTTCCTCTAGAGGTTTCGTTAGATTTTTTTTTTCAGACATTCAGAAAAGTTTGTCAAGTAGAACTGAAATACAGAAGCATTGTTTACAGTCTGCCATTATGCTGCGTGTTGCTGATCAAACTTTTGTTTTTCCCAGATAAGATGAGTATCGCTGTATATCTAGTGCACCAGGAGGGTTAATGACTCATCCCATGGTGCTCTGAACATTACAGAGCTCTTGAAAGGGTTTTTATCTCTAAATACAGATTCTGCATTTCTGATCTTAGCAACATGATGCAAGCAGGTTATTGGAAAGAATCCGTTAGCATGTGTGTCCTGCACTCCAAGAGCTTTATGTAATTGTTGCTACAAAGTTTATTGGAAAAACAGTGGGAGGACCTTTGCCACCAGCTAAGTTGCTTGAACGGTAGAAAGGGCAAATATTGCACTGTTTTCACATGAGCAGGACCAAAATTCAGCCAATTTTACTTGAGCCTGCTACTGTTTGGTAAAATCAAAATAAGTTATAAAAGTGTTTGTAGTGAAAAATAAATTTGTAAGAACTGTTGCATTTGGTGCTTTTCCTTTTTAAGTAGAAACAATATAAAGAGCTTAATTCAGTACAGAATAAATCTTAGTTTTGTTGCACTGACTGTATAAAACTAGGCTGCTCTGCTCTACGTTTGCCTTTAAACTGTTTATATTACCTAAAATGTCATTCCAGAGGAGAGTTTGGCTTAGGACTGCAGTGAAAGCCATTTTATTCCATGTATGGACCTGGCATCCCAAAGCTATTTTAGTGAGTAGCTAGAAAATATTTTTTAGTGAGCCATAATTTCATTTGTGTTTATGTGCAATGGGCAGTTTAATGAGGGAGCTACGCTGTTTTCTGCAATTCTGCTCTGCATTGTCTCACGGAAAAGACAGGAATTTTCAGTTGCAGGCTGGGGTTATGTTTGGTTGGTTGTTTTTTAAACGCTTCATTTAAAAATCACTCTGTTCTCAGTTTAGCTACTGAGGAATGAAACCCTTCTGTGCCTAGGAGAGGCTCAGTTTTAAAAAAATTACATCCCCTGTTGGTGTTAATCAACATTGCCTTTAACAGAACCAAGCCATTTTTAAACCATTGCAGGCACTGGTTCCAGCTTCAGAAACTCATTTATTTCTTTTGTTAGAACAAAGTGATAGGTGGGTGAAGGCGATCTGCTGGTTCAGCAATGGTACCAAAAGTCTTTGTTTAAGCTTTTACCCTTGTGACCATGTTGTAGCATTTCTGCAGAAGCCTGATGTAAGGATATGGTATGGAACCATGCTGCTCTGGGAATGGCAGCTGGGTATTTGCTTGCAGGACAGCTTCCCTTAGGGTGGATCCCCACAGAGTGGTAAGGAAAGTATATTTGTTTGATTATATTTTTAATTTGGCATTATGCCATGCTAAAGAAATAGCTTAGAGTCTCTATATGTTTGAGACACCACTTGGTGCTTGTTTAGGATACTCTCTGGTAATAATTGATATATAACCTTTTACCTTTGAGGAGGTGGTGTAAAAGTGGTGTGTGTGTGTCTATACATATACTAAAAAAACCCAACCTAGATTTGAAAGTGCAGAGCCAGTATCTTCTGCTGTAAGTAGCAAGCAGTCATTCTAATATGGCTGCCCAGTTTCCTTCATATATATTCTAGAAAGTCCTTTATTCCTCTTCCAGGGTATTTATCTCTGGAATTAAAGGGCAAATTGCACCTCTGATAAGGCATGCAGCCTTTGTGTTAAGACTACCAACTGCTGTCATCCATTGTTATAATCTTTATACTTCAAGTGACTTGGAGCCAGATTTCCAAAGGTATTTATTTGCTTAAGAGCTATAGACTCTAAATGGGATTTCAGAATTGCCTAAGTAAATTAGACTCCTAATTCACATTGTAGATCTGATTAGGAAGCTTCATGTATCTCTAGGTGCCTAAATACCTTTGTGTATCTGCTCAATATGAGGAACTGGCCTGAAAGCATACCTGAAGGCCACGGAACAATATTCAGAACACAATATTTTTTAATAGGTTTTTGAAACAAGCAGTATTTAAGTTACTGAAGAAGAGGTGAAAGGTGCTGAATGTTATTACTGATCTTTTGTCTTCCAGAGCACTATGAGTCACCAGCTTGAGTGAGCCTGTATTGTAGCGCTGCACTGGTGGGGATGTGGGGCTAATTTGACATGTGCATAGCCTGTTGCACTTCCAGCACCAGCTGAGCTACAGTCTGGAGCCATTGTGCTTTGGTTCTATTGATATGAATAAATACTTACAAGAAATGTTAACAACTGTCGGAGAAATCCATGGAAGATATCTCAGTGGCTTGAACCCCCATGTCTTAGACTATTGCCACTCCTTGGATTGCTTTCATTCAGCTTTGAGTTCTTGCAAAAGTAAATTTCTCTTTCAGACACACGCTCAGTAGACAGTCCTTTGGGAACTTCTGTTTGTTTCAAAACTAATTTCTTTAAAATATTTTAAACATACCTTTTGACCTGAGAGCTTACCTTGGTTTTTCTATTAGTAGAGAAATGAAAAAGCATTCAAAAACTTAAGTTGCAGGACTGAACATGTCTTCATTCAGTTGTGTAGTACTGTGATTTTTAGATATTTAGAGTTAATATGATCATTATCTATTCCATATGTCTCAGAGAATTGTTACTAAGTTTTTAACAGTCAATTGAGAAGGTTCTTGCATAAGAGAGAAGTTTCTTTTCAAACATGTGGCTATATTCAGCTGAACTGTAAGTTGATCCAGCTCATCTGCCCTTGGCTTTGATGTTACTCTCACATATATCAGAGTTAAAAGTCATACAGATTATATGGGCTGAGAATCTTACTATTTACCAGGGATATCACTTTGGACAATATTCTAATGCCGGTGATAGGTATGCAATGTAGATGTTATGTTTGCTCTCATCTCTTGGAAGAAGTCAGGCTTTTCCTGAATTTTAGGTAGTCTAAAGCACTTACTGCTTTCTTGAACTAAAATATCACACCACCAATGTTGGGCTTCTGCAGTGGGTAGTCTTAATAATGCCTTTTGTCTTACGGCTGCTGAATGAGTCTGGGAGAAACTGCTCTATCTTAGATTTTTGTGTGCCCATTCAACAAGATTGTTTAAGGTGATCAATGAATTACAAGGGGAAAACTTTGAGTGGTGTATCTAGGTCTTGCATCTTCTAGCATCACACCATGGCTATCCTTATTCATTCTCTGTTAAGGCTGCTTTGAAGAGAAATGCAAAACTATTCCTCAGAAAAACTGTTGAGAGGTATTTACCTACTTTTAAATGGTTTTCCCCTGTAATCCTTGGAAATTATTTCTTTGTCAAATACACCTGGAATTTATGGATGCTGAAGATCACTGTGATCATTAAAATGCTTAAGGGTGGAGAACCCAGTGAAACCTTCATACAATGTCATGCTAGAGTAGCAATCAGTAATAAAGAGTGGCTCTATGTCCCCCAGAGGTGGACTGCATCATGGAGCTCTGTGTATTTGCTGCTTCCTCTGTCCTGATGGAAAACGTCTTTAATCTTCAGCAGCAGAGCTGCGTGCTTCTCGGTTCCAGCTTTGGTTTCTATGTGGATGGTGTTTCTGGCGCATTGTTGTAATGGGACAAAGGAGGATAATTGGTAGCAAAATACCAACAGAAAATTGTTGATTAGGCATAGTGATGTTGAAAGAAGCATGCCATGACATAAAATTTAAGCCCCAAATTCCTAAGAGCTATTTTGTCTTGGAAACTGATTTTTGAAAAGTAAAGACAAATTCCCTGTGGGAATTTCACAGGTGCTGAAAGGCATGACATTCTTCATAACAGAATACCTTGGGGACCTTCTCTGACTCTCTTGAACAGAAAAATTCAATAACATTCATCTGAGAATGTACCATATGGAGAGGCCAAAACACCTGGTTTTGAGCAGTAGTTTGCAAAAGGCTGGGAAATCAGCTGGGAAAATATTACTGTATTCATAGTTACGATGGCATACTGCTGCATTTGAAACTGCTGAAACTCTGTAGTAAGCTGTTAAATGGAAGTCCATTAATATACACTCTGAAGTTCTCCACTGTGGGTTCTTGAATGTATCTGCCTCCTTTTTTGCTACAATAGGCAGTTTTGGTTTGCGCTGGCTTGCATACCAAGTACAGTTAGTTAATGAATATTTAATTGTCATTAATGCAGAGTCTCATGTTACATAGGAAAATATATTGTACAGACCCATCCTCACAGCAGAAACAGAAGTCTGAATATATATTGTAGGTCCACTTCTGGAAATTTGCTGGTTTATTACAGTTTAAGTTATCATTGAAGTAGCTTGGTGTGGAATCTCCATGTTTACTGTGTTTTTATTTGGGCTGTTATGGGGCAAAGTGATACTAGATTCCCAAGCATGCTAAATGGAGAAGGATCAAATATAATTAAAAGTGTTGTGATGTCTGATTCCTAGGCTTTAAGTCTTTGAAGCAGTAACGTATTATGTATTTGCAAGGTGTTTTTAGGTGCTATGATAATACAAACAATGCATAACTCATTCCAGCTTTCATTATTGTCTAGAGACTTGTGGGAGCAGGAGAGGAACCGAGTGTTAAAAGCTTAGAGATGAACATGAGCAGAAATTAAGATTGTGCAGGATCTGGAGCAAATACAAGTAGATAAGGGACAAACAAATTCAAGCCATTATTTATATGGATACGCACCTTTAATGCCTAAATTCTAAAGTAAGTTTGTCCTCCACGATGGTCTTTCTTATCTGTGTGCAACAAAGGGTTGTGCTGTGGTCTAAGTAGTCTGGTTTACTGCTGAACAGGCGTCAGGTTGCCTGTGAGTAGGGATCTTGAATTAGTCCAAAGTCCTCACAAATAAGATATTCAATGCTCAGACAAACAAAGTATTTTGGTAAATGACATTGCAGCTAGAGAACAGAGAAACTCCTGTGTGTGTCACCTGAGTGAGGTCATCTGTACAGCATAACAATCTGTCCATTTGATAGCATGCTTCAAGTGTCCTTAATAATATGTTTGGCAGACATTATGCTTTCCTATTAAGAGCTTGGATGGTTCATTGACAGTAACAATTAATCTATGGTAATCCACCTTGAAGAGTTTTTTTTGTTCATTAAACATAAACTAAAATGATTTGTTGGGGAATCAGAATGAAAAACCATTTAGCTTTAAAACGCTTACAGCAGAATTGGTTTTCACACAAGTTCCTTTGCAATGCCTTTCTCTTTTCAGTGCTTTTTGTAGCACAATTCCCAGTGAGATGAACTCACTGAAAAGCGACAGGGACTGTGAGATAAGAGTCTAAAGCTTGATCAGATACTTCAGTGTGAGCTGTGGGAAATCTGTGTATCATGGAAAAAAAAAGCTTTTTTTTTTAAAAAAACAACCCACAAAAAAACCAACAAAAAACCCCACCAACAAAAAGCAGCCCTATTGTTGTGAAGATCTGTGGATATTATTCTTTGTGTAGTGCCAAGAATAAGATCCAGACTCAGGAAGTGGTATTTAACTTTGTTATCATGGAGTTTAAAGTCCATGATCTCTTCTCTGTAGAGACAGAGTCAAAGGAAAAGAGGCTAATTTGCTCAGTAGCTTACAGACTTCTTCAAGACCTGTTTTCCCCAGGTCATTTAATATAACTGCTCTTTGACTACTAAAAGCAAAACAATAGATTGTGTTATACTGCAGCCTGGACATCTGTGAAGGGTGATAATGATGAAAGGATGTTGTATCTCCTATTTCCATATACCTACATTGGATAGATGGATGGATGGATGGATGGATGTTTCACCTTATACTTAGGAAGAGAAACTGAAGCTGTGTTTTAACGACTGTACCAAACAAGCTTGGGAAGAAGTGGAAAGCAATTTTCACTTAGCCTAGACCACTACTGTGTAATTCTTTCTTACGACATTCTTGAGCAGTTTCTCGCATTTTTAAAATGTAGTAATGGCTGCTACTGAACCTCAGTGTATCTGGGTTTGGCTCAGGTAATTAATTTTATCTCACTTTATTTTAACATCTGCATCCCAAATCTAAGTTTACCTACTTGTTAACCATCAATAACATTGTTCTTTAAGAAAGATGTTGTTATCAGTTCAGCAGTACTAACTCTGCAGTGGAAGCTGGATGTGTTGTGGGTTTGAAAAGAAAACAAAAAATGAAACCCAAAACCCCTTAAACAACAACTTAATTTGGAAGTTGTTCCTTGTTGTATCTTGGTTCGGTTTGCAGTGTATTTTGAGCATACATGGTATGGTGTGTGCAGGGCCACAGGACAGATAAAATTATGGGTTGATATACGGTTGTGCTGTTAGAATCAGTTTTGCATGGCATTTTTCAGGGTCTCATTATGGGAAGCACACTTAATTCCAGTCATGCATCAGATCTGTTTGACTTATGTATATTCTGTGGTATGTGTAAGTAAAACAAAATGACTTCAAGCGTCAGGGCTCTGAGAACTCAGTGACCAAGTATAACATTCCAGGTACTTTGTGCAACAGTATGTGCTGAAATAAATATCTGTCAGGAGATACACAGGGGAGGGATTATTTATATGTTAAATTCACACAGCAAACCACATTGACTTCAGTGGGTTCTTTGGCAAATCGCCAAGCCTCTGAGATGATTTTAATAAAGGAGGAAAGTATTTTGTCAGAATGGCAGAATTGCAATGTCCTAAGGGCTCAGGAAAAGCATATAAATGCTGTTTAATGATGTGTTGTGTTGTTCTGTTACAGTAGCTTCTTCATAGTCATTAAAATTTGGTTGTATCTATCTAGCAAAATGTTAAACATATTTCCATAGGGAGTATGTTGTCCTCTAACATCAAAGAAGCTTGTTTGGGCTTTTTTGTTGGGTTTTTTTTCCCTTTTGTTTTGTTGGGGTTTTTTTAATGGCATAGCTGAGTCAGTTGTGGTTTACATCCTGTGAAAGGGCTGAAGCCTTTTTGTTTGAAATATCGAACAGTAAATGCCTCTTTTATTCAGATTGTTCCAAAGCAAAACATAGGAAGATTCTAGCTCTGATGGACTCCTGCCAAGCAAGATGTAAAATAGTAGCTTAAAGAAACAAAACCCCCAAATTACTCAAATTTTACCCCACTTTGGGTAAACACCAAATAAATATCAGTGTGAATGCTCTTAGTCAGTGCATGAAACCAAGAAATATTCTGAACATCAGAGCTCTTCATGTTAAACCTATAAATACAGCCTGAAACTTAGATAATGTTGGTGCACATTAAAGTGCATTGCAGTTTGGTTCCAATGATTACACGGTGTTGGAAGAATTCCAGTGCAATATTTCTAGCAAGTCACAAATTCTCTGAAATTGAAATGTGCTTCGGAGATAGCTTGACTTTGACAAAATGCTGACAGAATCCTAACTGCCAAACACATTTCCTGTCTGGGTGCCTGTCTGGCTCCTTGGTTGGCCATTTGCTGGGATACCATGGCCAGGAGTCACTGCCTTAGGGAGATGCTCTGTGAGCCGCCTCTGGACTGCTGGTTACAGGCTCCCAGGACCCACAGCCTTCCCCGGACAAGTGCTCTGCAACTTTTTGCAAAGAATGGACGAAGATTTGAGAGTCCTTCATTCTAAGGAAGAGGAACAAATAAGTCAAGATGGAAAAATTCCCCACACTTAAGAATTGCCTTTTTGTGCACTGTTCTAGAGCAGGCTTTATGTTGACAAGTAGAAGGACAACTTAAGTTGTTCCAGTGATCTATATTTAAGTCACTGTTTCTTTGCCGAATCAGTTATTACATTGCTGCAGGCTAGAAGATTAATACTAGCCTTAAATTTCAGACAGGGGTTGAGTGACTGTAGGAGATGAAATGATGTCCAAATTATTCAGAAAGCTTCCCTCCAAGGAAGCCGAACTCAACTTTTCAGCCTTCGCCACATGTTCCCCATGCTTTCCTGGCAAATCAGAACCAGCATGATCTTTGGCACTGCAACCTTTCCTGCCAGCTGTCTCCATGTATTTGATTGGAACTGATCATGTTGCAAAATGGAAGCACCTTCTTTACACTTGAAGGCTGGCTCCAGGTTCCTGTGTGGGTGAGATGATACAGTTTTGGGTGTGATGTGAACTGTAACTAAATTAGAAGCTCTGTTCCCATGTTCTTCAGCTATAAAAATAAAGATCTTGTTATATGCCTTGGTTCAGGCACAAAAAGCTTGACAGGAGCATGTAGGTGCAGTTGGGGAAGATTTTTATTTTCATAAACTAAAAACTGGTATGATTAAACCACCTTTTTCTTTATTACTGTATTTCTTATTTAGCTCTAACATAGTGTGGCAAGACCGGGAAACGTCCGTAGAAGTTGCCAGCCTTATCTACAGTAGTGTTTCCCTTCCCTTGGCTGCACTAGTGCTCACAGCAATGATAGCCACTGGTATTTTAATTGGAGCTTAGTGTCCTCTCGCTGTCAGCATTCCTGGATTATTTGGTAGTCCCAGCTGGTGGCCATGGGCCACCAGGGTTAATGGGAATGCAGGCACAGCTGGTCTGGGTCAAATCCCTGTGTGCTTTAGTTTGTGAAAATTTCCAATGGCCTCTAGTATGTGGTAGAAGGGATATAGCAGTTAAAAGGTATCCTTCATTATCCTAGACTAATTAGGACTGTCCTAACATCCAGAGGTAATATGTAGTAACACCCAGTAGTTACAGAAGGTTGAAACCAGGCAGGAATAGGCTCCACAGTAGGCTGTGGAGGAGAAAATGTGCTAGCTCCTTCTTAGTGAAAAGTAACCTGGATGAAAATCAAAGCTGAGAAAAAATGAGAAAACATCATCCATTCTTTGGAGCCTGTACTTCTAGCCTAAAGGAGGTTAGAAGTGTTCTTTCTCACTGTGCAAGTGTGATTGCATGGCAGCATTGCTTTTTTAAAACATTGAGGGCTTTTTTTCCTCCTTTTTTCCCTTCATTTTTTATTTCTCTCTTGCATCACTGAGGCTGGTGCTATTTTCCCTGCCTCTCTAGAGTGAAAACAGGCTTTGCATTCATGAACTTCTAATCAGAAGTGATGACAAGCCCTTGAAAAGAGCACTGTTGCCCTTGTCCTCATGAAATATTTTATCCTTTCTGATATCATTGGACATGTAACTGTAATAAAGGCCGGTTTCTGCCACTGGATACGTGTAGAAGTTGATCCCTGTTATCTTTGTGCAGGAACACCTCACAGTGACATCTGTGGCTGTGCTGAACATGATTTCATCCATTTCATGGGAATAAGATGATGCTTGTGCATTATTAAAAGGGCCTAACAAGTTTCCTGGGGAGAGCCTGTGAAGTGTGGTGTATAACAGTGTTTATGTAATTAACTCCTTGGGATTTTAATCAAAAATACTGCTATTTTGCAACCATAATTTTCATTTTCTGGCAGTCTCAGAGTAACAAGTAAAATGTGAATTGTGCTGAGTCCCTAAGCTGTTCTCTCTGTTAGAAAAGGTGGACAATTTTGCTGTCTTGAAGTGACAGTCAGCTGGGATCTAATCGTGATGTTAGTGTATAATCACAAGCATTTAGTGTAATGTCACCAGAGTGCCATTTCAAGGATGAGGCGTAGCATGAAACTTACTTTTTATTTTTCCCTGAAGTTTTTATTTAAGAGGCGAAGGAAATTCAGAAAATGAGGAGCAAGAGGTTAAAAATAAAGAAAAAAAAGAAGTGTGTTGCGCCTGACTTCCCAGTACGCCTCCTCCCATGTGGAGTTAGGTCAGATACCGGACCAGGTATGAGGGCACTCCAAATGCGCTAATTTCTCAAGCTTTCACTCTACTTTTCAGCCTGGACTGCTAGCTCTGTCTGAGCTGTTTGCAGTTGTGGCTTCACAGTTATCCGTACCTGAGCTAGCAAAACAAATGGTGTCTTATGCTTGACGGTTGCAGTAATGACTGAAGTGTGCATGTACCCACAACTCCCCCTTTGATCTTCAGAAGTGTAATCTGCTGGAACATTGTACCTCTATACTGATGGAGTTTACCCCCTCCTGAATGCCCTGTCCCTTTGTGTGGGACATGATTTGTTCTTTCCATAATAGGAGAGCTGAATGCAGTGCCCTTGACCAGGCTGAGTTTAGCACTATTGTAAACAAACCGAATAAAGGTCCATCTATCCAACCCCCCAAAAAGTATATGTTTCTGTGATGCCCAAGGACTAGCAAAACCATCTTCATTCTGTAGCTTGTCTCTGGTGTAGTACCCACAGCCCTGTCCGGGAACCTGAATGTGGTGTGCCTTCCTAGTGTGCTGTTCTCATGATAGAGGGGTTTACGTTTGGGGGTCTCTGACAGGAGATAACAAACAGTTTGCAGTTGTCTCTTAGGAGAGCCCTGGTGTTTGGCTTCATTACAGAAAGGAGTAAGGGAATATGAGGGGAATCTTAATGGGTCTTATGCTATGCCTTTTATACAGTGATTACTTTATCTCACACATTTTTATAATGCTTTGTGCAGTTCAGTCCAGGATGTTTTTCCTTCAGGTCAAGTTTTCAGGAGAGGCCACATGTCATATGGTGACAATGGACAACCTAGGTCCTTTTGATCCCATGAGAAATTTTGGGAGAATTCCTCAAGTGAATTGTTTACTTCTCCAACAGAGCAGAAGTATTCTAGTGACCTCAAAGCTAATGCACTCCAGCGTCTCTGGATGGAGACAGTGACATTTTTGGCAATATAATTTTTGAGCATTATTCTCCCTTTCACTCACATAATTTTTGGTGATTCTTCTAGCAGAAATCATGACCTTAGAAGCATCTGTTGGACACTAGTCCCTCCACACACACTGGAGAGATGAATGTTGCTCTCCAAGCCATAGAATTCCTCATGCAGGAGTTTCCTGTGTGTACATAAGCGGAAAGTATATAATGTGCTGGCTAATTATGAACCTTTATCTGTACTGTTTTCACCAGACCACTGAAGTTCTTGTTAAACTGTCCTATAGTCTGTGGGTACTGTTGTTTGTCAGAAGGTTTAGGAACAAGTTTTCATATCTAAAATGTTAAAAAATTCTTCCATAGTGTAAAAAAAAATTCACTTATTTCCTTACATTATTGTAGTCTTTTCTTCCTAAATCTATTGCACATACAAATACAAACTTTCTCAGCTGAACATCCCAGTGTTGTGAATATAAAGACTCCACATACTCTGGCTTGCAATTCAAATAGGTTGAAGTGACAAATAATTGACTCTCCACTGAGCTGGACAGAGAAAGGTGTCAGTTCTTGGCATTGGTGCATCTCCCTTGTGTGGGGTGAAGAGAAATCTGCAAATTTAAGATCTGGGTCTTGTGGGTTGTACAGTACACCTGTGGTATATTTGTACTGAGGGTTGTTTTGCCTGAGTGGAATTAGATTTGTTACACCACTTCAGGTATTAATGATACTGCATCTCATTCTTAATTACACTACTGTAAGTTCAGAGTAATACTAATTTAGTAATACTAGTTTAGAGGGAGGATGTTGGATCCAGTGTAATGAAGAAACTTGTGTAGGATCTATGGCTAAGAGAAACTCAGGTATTTGAGGGTTTCAAATTCTGGTGTTGGCAGATAAAAACAGAGAGAGAAGTAATAAAATTATGTGTTATAACTGGTATTACACTATAAACTTATGTAACACCATTGACTTCAGAAGGTATTCTCACTGTACTTGTTGAGGATCTGGTCTTTTCAGCCTATACACACTCCAATTAATGTTGTTAACATCATAATAAGTTATCTTAATTACTTCTAAAAATATTCTATTTATTTCCCAGATGGTACCCTGGATGTGATGGGAACTTTCTCAATTTTGCTTTCCATGGGCTGATAACAATCTGTTTATAAAAGCTTTAAAATCCTCTTTTCCTGTATTCATATTCTGCTTTGGCCTTGTTTATTCACAATCGAATGTCTCTGCTTATTTTAGCTGTAGTGCTCAGTATTTGATGCTCTGCATAGTAGAACTGCAATAAACTGGCTGTGCTATAAGACGTTCAGTGAATACTTAAGACAATGACCATTTAGTGATCTAATTTCAGTAGTAACATTTTAAAGATTAATCATCGGCAGTGGTGCAAGCCAAGGAAAAGATAATTGAAATAGATAAGAAATTAAGTATTTTTTTTTGCATAGTGTATTGCTTGGACTTAACTTGTTGCAGAATTCACAACCACCACAATGGCTTGTTTGTGTGCCTGAAATTTGGATGAGCAGTGGTGGGGCAGTTCTCAAATATGCAAGGCTAAATTTGCTGGCTCGGTCTTTGATGAGACTGCGGTAAGTAGTCAAATGCTTAATACTCATGGTAAAAGTGGATGAGTTTCCCTGGGGCGTTGGAGGGGTGGCCACTAGTTTGGTAAACCCCAGGCAGAGGCCAACGAGTCACTGTCATACAGACTTTCAAGCAGCTACAGCAGTGGCTGCCTCCATGTCAGGGATTGCCATTACAGTCTGCATAAGAGAAAGAGCTCGTGTTTTTCAGTTTAGTAGCATGGGGGGAGAGGGAGAGCCTTAAAACATCTAGTGGAAGTGTTTTGTTTTCAAGTGCTCTGAAGTACATATATATTCTTAAATTCTTTGCCATTGGAGTTTGGTTTTCAGTTGCTTTGTCATATTTCCTATTTTGAGAACCATCTCATAGCCAGGTATTTAAAAAATCAAGGAGTGGCCTCAATACAAGTACTTTACTGCTTGTATAAAAAACAAAACAAAAAACCCCACCTCACTTAAACAAAACCACCCCCACCCTAAGTAACCTCCCCTGCCAACCTTATTGCTTATCAAAAGGGCATTATGTAGTCTCTCTGTCTTTCCTTCAGAGAAACAGGTATATACACTGCTACCAGATGCATCTTAATGAGTCATGGTTCACTTTTGCAGGTTATTTACTGATTCCACCATAGGTGTGAGAGTTGGGAATGGTTTCTGCTGTCTGTCTCTGTGAAGTAAGAGCTTGGTGTGTTTTGGTTTGGGTTTTTTTCTGACAGGTAATCAATCAGTCTTAACTGAGTAGATGAATCATGGGATCAACTAAATTTAAGGGCAATGATTTATGCCTTAGTTTATATAGTTTGTTTAATTGTTTAGTAATGCAATAAGGAAGGACTGGGGAAATTGCCCTTACCTGGTGTGGAGTTGACTGTATTTTGTGGAGAAACAGCATGTCATGTGCATGCTGGCTACTTATAATCTGAACTCTGTACATTTAAACCTTGAGTGGAGGAAACCTTTCGGAGGGCTTTCTCTGAAGCACAGTGAGGACTGTATTGCCCACATGCATCATAAGACAAATCCTTAAGGTTACCTAGTCACTGTGTAGGAAAACATACCTTTTTTGAGCCCTGTTTCTAGACAGCTACACCTTCAGCTGGGTAAATAGACCCTTTAGGAAGTGCCAGATAGGACAATTGAAATGTTTTTCATGATTTCAGGCTTAAGCACAAACTCAACCCCTTAAACTTGCATCTGAGAGGATATCGGCAATCTTGTTTCCTAAAAGAAAAGGGCTTGTGTTCTGTGCTGTTGTGGCTCTTCAAGTATCCTCTGTACTTTCTTGGTTTCATATACATTTGTGTAGTAACTTTTTAGACCTTTTTCTTACCTCTTGGGCCTTTATACACCAGCATGAAGACAATATTAAGCTCTGTCACACTGATGGGTTGTAATTTTCATCTTTAACTACATAAATTCTTTCTATATGATTATTCAATTACTTGTATTGTGATAGAATATAGATTTGTCTCTGTCATGAGTCAAGGTTACCAACTTCTAGGATTTTCACAAATGCAAACCTGAGAGACTGTATTGCCCATAAGAAAGACCTTAGACCTGTTTTGACCTATCCTGCTTGTCATGTAGAACTCGTATGAAATTACTGTTACATTAGTTTTGAAAGTGGATTATAATGCTACCGTTTGAGAGTCAGAGAAGGCATAATGTGTGTCAGCTTCACCACTTAGTTATTCAATATTGCAGCTGGAGATGGGGAGGCCATGTGCAATGCACTGTCCCTGTGTGACACCAAAGATTTCATTTGGCTGGGGCTGCCTCAGGCTGTCACAGGTGTTCTTCTTTCATTTACAATAGCTCCCCTAAAATATAAATGACTGCATTTATTACATCAGCTCTTTTTCCTTCTTTGGAATATCTCAGATAAAGTTACGTTACACATAACAAATGTTCTTGCTCCCTTGAGAATTAGTTTAATTACTGATGTAGGTGGGTAAAAGATCTATCACGTCTGAGATGTTAATTTTATCATGCTTTAATTAAGAGGTCAAGTGTGAAAGGCTGCTGAATGCCTCCCACTTAAGATGCTGAATAGAATGGTGGGGGATAGAAGTCACTGATACGATGAGGTTTTTACTGGCTCTAGGAGTATCGACTTTCCTTCTGCATCTCATTACAATGAGGCTGGCATCTGGAAATACATGCCAACTTTATTCCTTTGTGGTGTTTTCTAATATTAAAGGCTTTTTCTGTCCAGAGTCTTCAAAGCACCAAAACAGCATGTCTCTCCTTTCATTAGAAATGGTACGACTGCATCCTCTTGCCCAGTGTGTTTGCAGAATGGGGCTGTGACAATCCTATGCTCCTGTGCTATGGGACAAGGGAGTATGTGGGGCACATGCTGACCAGAGGACAGCAGGGGCTACCTTCTTTGAACATCCAGTTGTTTCCTCCTTATGTCCCACTGTGAGTGTGGGCAGATTCCTTTCAGCATTTAATTTCAAAGTCTTGTTTCTAGCCAACTCAAAACCCAAGGAAATGGACTAGGAAAACATTGGGGGGAAAACCAGTAAAACATGGACTGGCAGAAGGAAGGTGTGCCTCATAAGACAAGAGAAAACCAGACAGTAAGGATGCCTTGCAACAGGATGGCAGGGACATCCCTGACTGATCTTGTTGGAGCAGCAATGCCATAGATAGGAGCAGGTCTTTCTTTGCTAATATTTGAAGTTTTTCTTGAGACTGAGCTCTTGCACTTTAGAAATACTAAGTGACCAAGTAAAGTAGTAGTGTTGCTCTACTAATAGCCATATAGAGAACACTTGATGATTTCTATTAAGGTCGTCTTCATCACTTATTGTCTATGTGAATTGCTGATTCATTATGATGTTCTTGTGATGTGTGTGATACAGGAAGTTTCTTTTCAAAAACTTCTGTGCTTTTCCTTATATTTTCTGTTGCTGTTTTATCTTGTCTGTGGTGGTCAGGTCTCTTGCTTTTTTAGCAGAGTAACGGTTCAGCTGTGCCACTGCCTTCCTCTGCATCTCTGGAGGAAGACTGATGTAATATTGGAAAAACACAGAGTTAAATATTAACAGATACTACTAAGTGTTCTCACTGAAAAGGCCAGGAACGTTTCCAAGTAGTGAAAACAGACTTTTCTTTCCTGTCATTAAGTTTTGCCGTTTAAATTTTAAAACTACAGCTTGCTCGGTCATTTTAACATGGTTAATAGTTAGAAACTTGGAGTCCTCTGTTTCTCAAGCTGCTGTCACCCAGGCTGCTTGTCCTTACCAGGTGATAGATTTAGGGGAAGAATCCCAGGTGGTGAATTAGTGCTGTAATGTGTAATCAGTTTTTTCAAGGTAAGAGATTGATTTTATGTTTTCCTCTCTCCCTCTCTCCCTCCCTCTCTCCCTCTCTCTGTACTTTGGCACGGAAATGGAAGTTTCATTGCTTGGTCTTTTAGTCAGAAAGGCAGTGTTAATGAATGTTGTGATTTGATGTTGATGCTACAGTATCTCCTTAAGGCATACCCAGAATTGGGGTTCCTCTTGGGTTATGAAGACGCATAGCTGTCCCATTTGTATTAGCTGAGGACCTAATTAGCTAAATGCAGCATTTTCCTCTGATGACTTGAAATGTCACCACCAATCTCCGCTGGCATAAAAGGGTGCACAAAGGAAATGGTTTTGATGAAGAGGAGTCTTTCACTTTTAAGTGCTGGATGTATTCAGAACACGTATTTATTCTATCTTGCCAGTTGTCTCAGGGGTCAAGACTTCTGCCTCAGTGCACTAGGAATCCTTTCTCAAGGTGTTAAAGCTCTAATCTTTGCAGAGCAGCTCAGATATCAGCTATGGTGAAGCAGAAGCAGCCAAGCCTATGACCCTGAACTGGAAGAGCTAGATTGGTTAATATAATGTTTGTGGGGTGGTATTGCTGAAGCTTGTCTCTGTATACATAAAAAAAAACTACGCAAGATGATATGGAATTAATCCTTCAGAAATAAAAGGATGTTTTTTGTTTTAATTGCCATTATTTGCATTTGTATAATAGTGTCCCAAAGTAAGAGAGGTCTTGGCATTTGCATGATGCACGTGCTTCTGCCTGCAAACAGCCAGTAAGCTAAGTCAATAAAAACAAATCATGCATGGCATGAATTGCTTAGAGGTGGAAGAGACCTATTAGGCTATCTAGCCCTCCTGCACGCCAGTGAAGGATTGCTTCAATGGGATTTGCTTTAGAGTACAAATGAATAGCTGAGTAAGATATAGGATCACATTTTCTGTATGATATTGTGGAAGACCTTCTATGCTTCAGATTTTACATGTGCATCTAGCTCTGAACCTCATAAGCAGTAATATCCCAGAAAAAATTCTGGGCTGTTTGATTTCAGGTGTAGCAACAGTCTGAACAGAAACTGTTCTGATTGCACAGATGTGCAGTTTTGCTTTGCTGGCTGATTTTTATCTCATCAAAGGAGAGCAAGAAGACAAACAAAAATCTGTGAGTATGGCTGTCTGTGAGTGTGTGTGCGTGTGTGTGACAACGCAAGAGGTCTGTCCATCTTATATCAATTGTGAGAATAAAATGGCTTCTCTGCCTGACTATAGGGATGGAATTGTACAAAGGCAATGCATTGCAAAGAGAACAAAGACCTCACTGGTATGGCTATGTGTGACACACTGTTAATGCTAAAGCAAGCTATCATTTCCTATTAAAGTAGTGTCTCGCATGTTCATGAAGCTGTGGCTGTAATACAGAGTGATTTATCTTCCTAGGAGCTGATGCATCTAGTTCTGGCACCAACATACAGGATCTCTGTGGTCAAAAAGGCAGACAAACATGTTGGTGCTGGTGTTTTAAGCAGCTTCATCTGGTGACTGGACAGGGAATTGCAGACACATTTGTTTCATTGCATTAATTTCTTGCATTATTCCCCTTTTGTTTCCTTACCAGTGTTTGTATTTGAAGAGCAAAAGAGCTCTGTGGTAAATTATGTGCATGCTCCGTTTCTTTCCAGGCCTGACATGTTTATATATACAAAGAATTACAGAGGAATTAGAGAGGACCAAAGAAGCTCAGAAATTCTTTGGTAAAGCTTGTCAGATTTTTAATTAATGGGCATATAGCAGAGGGAATGAAATCTGTTGCTCAGTACCATAATAGGCAGTGCAATGCTTCTGCCTCTCTCTGTCAGCCTTAACAGACGGATTTATTTTTGGTAATGAGACATTTATCTCCTTTGCATCTATTAAAAGCCAGTTCCAGTGTCAAAAATCAGTTGGAAATAACATGAAAAAGTTTAGTAGTGAAATGTGTTTCTTTTGGTGGCTTGTCACAGCTCCATCAAGTCCTGGGGATCCTTTTTCACTTTATTTTGGTGTATTTTTGCCTTGCTGCAGCTTGCATTTCCAGATGATGTAGGCGTTGTTCTGATAGCATCAAATAGTGGTGAGAATATTTAGATTGTGTAAAGACGCATTACTTTCAGGGCAATAATTAACATACTGTTGATGTAAATAATTGTTTTTCAACACTTTTCTATGTGTGGGCCTTTTTTATGACTTTTTGTTAGCTGCAGATTCCTGCCTACCTGACGTGAGCCTCATGAAAGCAGACTCGCCTTGCTTCATGAGTATCCACAGAAAATCATGGGCAAGTGGCAGCCTGGTTCAACTCACCTGGTGCCATAGAGAAGGAGTCTATATAGAAGTAATTGTGGTAAAAGTATGCCATTAGTGAAAAAATAAGGGCTCTGCATGTATTTCTGGTCCTGACACAATTCCTTCAGGAGTTTTTTCACACTTGCGGACTGAGTAATTAATGTCATACTTAAACAGGTCGACAACCAGACCGCTTTCCTTAATCTGTCCATAGAGAAGCATGTGTGGCCTCTAGTTAAATGTGGTGGGGGTTTTGTAGGCATTTGTTTGAAATCCTGTGGCATTGGTTATGTGCCTTTTCAATAGGTTTCCAAACTGTTCTATAGTGTTCTGCAGGTGAGATGTAATTTTCCTGGAGAGACCTGAAGTGCTTGACGACTGGTGAAAAAACAACTGCCTTCTATTAGGTTTGCAAATAAGATTTCTTGAAAGAAGCTGTCTGGTGCCTCTGTGCACCACCATTTTGTTAGCTATGAAGGAGGGGGAAACAGCTGGGGTATCAGAAAGATTTACTGATATGAAGTGACCCAGGAGCTTATTCCCGGAATCTTATTTTCAGAAAGTGTTGAATATTCATACTTTGAGAACCCTTTAAAGTGTTTATGAGTCACACCAGACATTCCTTTCAGTCTTGGTTGATAGCCATCTCAGAAAGGTGACATAAGACTAAATAAATTGACGCAAGGAATGTTTTGACTTTTTAGCTGATTAAGTGCTAATTATAAGAACTGCAACACGTGTAGTAACAGAACCACAGATAACAAACATTGAAAGGTTACTATTCCAGAGGAGTTATGTCATCCATCTCCATGTATGAAACATCTTTTCCATGGAAGAAATTGCATCCTACAGGGAAGGGATTCTCTTCTGGACTGTACAAATCCTATGATTGTCCTTACCTACCCATTTCCTTTCACTCTTCCGTTCGTGCTCAGAAGTTGTTCTCCTAATTTGTCTCCTGCTGCAGTCTCTACGTCTATGTACTACAAACAATACTACCCTTTCTTCCCCCTACCCTCCTACACATGCTTTTGAACAACTCTGGTTGCTAGGATTACAGTCCTCATAAGGCTGTGGGGTGGGGGAGAGGCGTCCCTTCATCATCAGCTTCCTTTTGTGTTCTGGGTTTTTCTTTTCATTTCTTCAGTCATTTTTTCAAAAGGCATGTTTGTTTCAACACCTGTCAACAGCAATGCTGCTGCTGTGCTCCTTGATGTTCTTCCTGCCTTTTTGTTTAAAAAGGTATGGAAAGTCAGCAACTGAGTTAGGGGAAAATGACTAGATTTCATTGTATGCTGAGAGTTAAACCTTCAGTACCTTGCACAGGGACTACTTTCATTTGTGATGGAAAGGGATGAGTGCTCCAAAGTGGCAGAAGCAGTAACACCCTGTCCTGTTCCTTCTCCTTCCTTCCTTTCTTACCCCCACAGGTTTTGCAGATGGGGATGCTGACTCGGTGTTGCATCATGTACACTGCAGCACTGGGCACATTTCTCCTAACCGGAGGTGCGTGGAAAACAACAGCCTTCATATTATTTCAAGTGGCACAGCAGCCATCCTTTGATGTGCCAGACTAATTTTTGCAGGCAAGAATTGACACTGTGTTACAATAGTAACTGTAACTGACATTGTGTTCTTGCTAGTAGAAGGATGGATACATGTACTCTTTGTTTTCTGATAAATGTCTGCTTTTGTATAGCATAAGCACTGATACTTATTTTTTATTATTTTTAATTTTTTAAATGTGGATCCTCTTTGTCAGAATGCAGTTCAGCTCCAGAATGTTTTAGTGCTTATTCAAGGGATATCACTGTAGCCCTTCCAGAATCTATGCAAAACTCTAAGTTTTAAATGTTTTCGTAGTGTTCAAAGTAGTACAGGACATTACCGAGTTCTCTAGAGCCCATTGGGCCTGTTTCACAAGGCAGGAACTCATTTTGGAGAACCTGTGTTCCCATAGGTCTTAGAACTTCGCCCAAGATGTTCAAGAGTGAGCTGTTTAATAATAAGCTACAGATCCCCCTCAGTCAAGAGGCCTGCCACGCAGCTATGATGAAGAGTGAAGTTTTGAAGTTTTTAAGTTTTGATCAGCACTCACTGCATCCCACTAGCCCAGCTGAGCCCTGTGTTGCCTTTGGCACCCGGTGAGAGCAGGCACTGCTGGAGTCCTGCCTCTATCACTGAGCCATGTGCTCTGGGGAAGGAAAGGACAAGGGGCAGGAAGACATGTCACCCACCTGAAGGTGTGATGTGGTTGCAGGGGGACAGGGATTCAGCATTTGACACTCAGTGCAGTAAATTCAGAAAATTACTCACTCCATTAAAACCAAGGAAGAAAAGGGAAATGTTCTTACTCTTCCTGTCACAGAATAGCTCATACTAGGGTACAAAACATGTCTGTTTAAGCTTCCTCCTGAGTTTTGCATACAGGAGACTGTCCAGATCTGTCAGATACGTTCAGCCTGCCAGGTCTCCTGACTTGCTTCTGCTTTAATACTTTACAGGTGTGGCAGAAGTATCAGCTGGGAGGTTGAACAGAGCACAGCTGAAAAGCTAAAAGGAGATCAGTAGTTAAGAAAGAGTCTGCAGAGGATGGTTTGGGAGAAGATAATGAAGTGGGATAGTTAATGAGTGTCTGCACAAGATGCAGGGAAGGTTGCCCAGAGTATCTCCTACCTCCAGCAACTTCTAGTATGACAGCATCTTTATTGATTGTGTCTAGGATATGTATTTTTGTTGGTCCTACCTGGATTTCCAAACATTTCACACCTGTAAGTAATTTTGAAAATTTACTTGAGCCCTAAAACAGTGCCTTAGTCAGGACATACATTCTGTAAATTTTGCATACTACTTAATTTAAAAGTTAGTAATTCAGATTTTGTAACCTCATCTTCTCAAGGTGTTTGAAAGCTGCATGGTTGCTACCTAAGCAAAAGTTAGACCACTGTGCTTGCCAGAAACAAAATCCTCACCAGGATGTTTTACAGGGACCTAGCTGTAAACCAGCAGTTTAAAAGCAGAATTTTGTTTTGCTGTTACTGCTTTTCTAGCTGTTAGGAATGTAGTTACAATGTGTGTCTGATCTCCAGGGATATTCGTAGGAAGCATGTGTTAGTGATTGAACTTAATTGGACCCTCAAAGAATTTCTCCTCCATTGCAAACCAATGGAAACAACAGCCCTTTGGTGCTCTGACTTTAATAAGAATGGTTCATTCCAGAGTTACTTATCTAACGGCAACACTATTACTGCTATTCACAACAATGGTTGCTTCAGTATACTTAGACATTTTGCTGCATTATGATGTATGGAAAGTCCATGGTTTTTCCTTGTTGCTGGAATCAGGGTATAAGTATCTCACTGTTCTCAGCCTTTGACTCCACATTCTAGCCAACAGCATCCAGAGTTCTTACTTTTATTTTGGTTTTATGTTCAGAAGCATTTGTTTGTGAAGTGTGGCTGAGGGTAGGGCACCATTTCAGTCAAAAAGCTTTTTTGCAGGTAAACAATCCAAGTTCGACACATTCCAGGCAACCTGTAGTCAGCATTTGCCCCATACAAATTAGTATGGGGGGAGTAATTTCTGTGTTTTCATAGCAGCACCATAATTAGTGCATGTGAAAGTCAGATTATGACTTGAGTTGCCTTGCTTTGGTCCTGAGGATAAAAGGCATTGGACAGGAAATTTGATCCAGAGTAACTGTAGAATAGAAAGGAGGGACAGAGATGCACCACTGGTACTGTGCCTCTCTTCTTTCTTTGAGTTCCTCTGTAGTGTTGTCAGTACATCATAATGCCCAAATGGGGTAGAATAGTGATAGTGTTATGCCTCCAACTTTGCAGACAGTAAGTGAGAAATTAAGAACTGAATGACACAGGAAGACAGACAGCAGGGTTAAGCATGCAGGGAAAATGTCTCGGCTGGGGGAAGGGGCTTCAGGGTATAAATGATATCATATGATATCTGATTGGTATACCTATGTGTTACTTGTATGGTTATGGTCACACTGTCCAGTGTGGTGGGCTGGATTGACTGACTGCTGAAGTAAATGAGACTCAGGACCTGAGGAAATGGGGAGAAGAGGGGTGGAGGTGTTAGAGCTGTTGATCTTACTTCTGGGATAAAGAACCTGGGAGGAAGAGGTAGGAAAGTTGATTGGAACTTTACTTAATCCCCAGAGCAACCTTGTGGTGAGGGAAAAATTCCTCACTGACTGGTGCACACACAAGAACATATCAACATGTGCAGCAATCTTGTGACTGAGAAGGGAACAGAAGGGTAGAAAGGTGGTGGTGTGGTGTGCTGTGCTGTGCTGTGCATCTAGTGTAGAGCAGCTCCCCAGAAGTTTCTACTGTGCAAGACAATGGCTTGGTATTTGATGTGAGGGGTTACCTGCCAGTGTAGTAGGCAGGATCCCTTCCTGGTGACAGAAGGTATGTTGGGGAGATGGGTTTCTTTCCCCTGCTGCTTCAGAACTACAGCTGCTGTCCTGACTTACACATAAAACTTGCAAGATAAGAAAGTGAAGTTTGGATGTTGTATATGCAGCTGAATGAATACTTTTTATTCTGTAGTGCCCTTCCCACTGGGTAGAAGCCACTGTCTTTACCGCATCTAGAGGTACCAAGTAATACACCACTTGAGAAGCAAACAAAGAAGCAAAGAGGAACTTTTCAGTTTTGAAAAGCACCTTCTGTATTGAAAACAGGCAGCTTTTCACTGAGAGTTTATAGGTGTGAATGTTCCCTTATTGGGATCCAAATACAATGATGATGCAAAACTGTGAGCTCTACTTGTCCTGAGGCTTTGTAGCATGGGTTGAAAGACAGCTCAGAGCATGGGCCCTTCCTTCACACTGAACTTGGAGAGTACAAGTTGAATTCTGCCACTTGCTGGTAATTCTAATAATTTTTTTTGGTGGCTGCTGCAGAGAATGAATTTCCCAGTGGCTGTTACACACTATTGAAAACAGAGAGAGAAGTGCCTGTTGCAGGTTGGGAGATTGGCAGGTGAGGTTAGAGAGGAAAAAGCTAGATTTAACCTTAAGCAGAGATCCTGAAGCCAGATCTTCTAAATGGCTTTTGCTGATCTGTCTTTCTAATCAATCGATTCTTGAGGACACCTTCAGGACTCCTTTGAGTAGCAGGTAGCACTTTCCAGAGAGCCTGTGAGATGGAGAAGCAGCAGGATAATATCCCTTGGAGGAAACTGGCTCTGTGGCACAGCTGCTGTGTCCCTACATACAGCAGGTTTCTGCAGGCTGGAAACCACATGGCCAGTAGGAAGACACCTGAGAAATAGTGATGCCTAAAGTTGGAAAGCAGACTTACACGTGCATGAGAACTTTTGTCCTAGCCCTGAGTCACATGTAACTTTTTATTAAACACAACATAATGAGAGTGGTGTTAGAGCCTTTGTATACATCAATCAAACTGTCATTTATGTGACAAGCTAGGAGAATTTAACTATTTACCAACTTCCATGGTATTTTTAGAATGTTTAGAACGTTCTCGAAACATTTCAAGGATGGTGAGTAGAAGTTGCTCTGTATGAGTTGCATACGGTGTTTTCCTATCTGGATCTATTTTAACCTGTTATGGAATCTAGTACTTTCTTGTCACCAAGTGAGCCTGTGTCTGCTGTATTAGATCAAAACATATTCCTGTCTCCAAATGCCAACAGCAGCACATTCAGTTCTCTGGATTTCAGCAGCTAAAGTGGGTGCTGCAGCAAGCTTGGCACTGTTTCTCTTTATGGAACAATAAACACAGATGATGTTGCCTTGGGTTTCATACAGGCATGGAGGTTCTTGCCTCATAAAAGCTGATTCGTAGACAAATGGTGACTCTTAGCTTTAAAAGATAACAATGCTATTTGAAGTAGATGAGCTAGAAACAATCGTCAAGTTTTCTAGCAGACCCCAGGATAGTGGCTTCTTTTATTTTAGACTGAGAGAACTTTTTATATTTTACTGACAGCTACATTAGATTATTGTATTCTCTAACACTTGCTGCTTTGTTCTTCTGCAGGAGGAGTCCAGAACATACCTGTAGAGCTGTGGCTTCTCTTTCTCCAAGCTCTGCCAAAGGTATGTACTTTAGGCATTGTTAGTCTCCCCAGTATTCATCTCAAATGCAATGCAGTATGGAACTTTCAGAAAAGTGAGTTTCAAAGCTATTGACAAAAGATGACTACTTCTTTGATTTTTGAATGCAGTATTTTAAACACAATATAAAGGTCTTCCTAAGACAGTTGTGGTGTATCAGAACTAAGCTTGAGATCTCAGGCTAATGCGTACAGCAACGGACATCCTTCTTGTACTGACTCTTGCAAGTAGTGTTCAAGATTGGGCTGCCTGGGTAATGGAGAAACACTTAATTTCAGAGGCTCCGGAACAAGAACTGAACTATTTAATAGCAGGTCTACACTGATTTCAAAATCATGGCCAGTGTCTGTTAATACGATTCCCCAAGGTTATACCCTAACTCAGTTTTCACGCCTGGGCAAGTAACGCAGCATGATAGAAGCACAGAGTCCTTCTCTTACTGAGCCTGTGAGTCCTCATAACTTTCTGTAACAAGGTCTTGCTTTCTGATTAAGCACTGCATTAAGGTGGTACTACTGCTCACGAGGACAGTTGCCTGATGTAGAGAAAGTGGTTTCAGCAGATGTGTAAAATTTTGACCTAAAAATAGGATAACATAGTAAATAAGAACCTGATGTTCAAAGGCTCAAAGCTGTCCTTGCTGTCTAGTTGGTTGTATAACTTGGGAGAACTGAAATAGCTTTTGTGGCGATAATTGGTAACATATGATTGCAGAGTTAAGAATAAAGAATGGTGTTTCTCTGTAACTGTTACTGTAAAAGCTCATAATATAGCATGGTATTTCTGTGTGGTTTTTTCTGAAGTAATGCAAAGAACTATGTAGCCTAATGATTAATTTCTATATAATTCTATGGGATGCTGCAAAATTGCTGAATAAAATTATATTTTCTAATGAACTCTACATGTATTCTTGGCAGGGTCTGCCTCATAGCAGAGAAAGCAATGTATGATGAAGAACAGTGGGACACATTTTTTGTTGTTGTCGTTGGGATTTTTTGGTTTTTCTTCCTTTTGAGCAGAGGGTGAGAAGTGGTGCTTGTTGAACTATCACACAACATAAACTTGGACTAGTGCAGTTTGTACTTTCTAAACATACCACCACTCTCTTTTAGGTGGAGCTGATGGTGCCCCAGTTCTCAATGAGCCACAGGCAGGGAAGACACTTGTTTTCTCTTTCACTGTCCCAAGAACCATGAACATTTTCTAGTTCTCCACTTGGAAAGCCAGATAGTCCCTGACCCTGTGTGACCTCACCAATGCTTTTTCTCCCCCCCATAGACCCCTCTTTCCATTATGAAAGAACTGAGAATGATTCAGAAATAATTTACACAAAGTTTTCCCAAGTAATTCTCAGCCACCCTCGGGTTTTCCTGGAACAGTGGTATACAATAGGCCTTTGTCTACAAATGGATTTATGTATTATTTTTGAATCTAAATGCCTAGCTTGACCCCCAGTCTTAAAGGGCTTTTTAGTCCCTGAGGCTTAGCAGTCCATCCTTGAAACCTTTTGAACATGTAACTCCTCTGTGAATATACAAGGTACCATAAATCTGTTCCATATTAGAATGAATGCAGATTATTCTAATTATATCTGAGTCAGAGTTTTTTACATTTTAAGGGAAATAGAGACAAAGCAAAATGTCTATGAAAGAAGTTACATGGTTTCTACAGAAATACATTTTTGTGAATTAGATCTGGATTCCTTGACAAAAGCATTGAAGGGGAGGGGTGGGGTTGGGGGGTGTGTGTGTGTGTGTGAAGCATACTCTCAGTAACAGGTTCGCAGTTCCTACAAGCTGTGAGCTCTGAATTAGTTGTGCAGGAATAGTTGCTCTGTTAACCATTCTTTCAGTTATCTGGTTACCGAAACAGTGTTCTCTAGAGGCAAAACAAAACAACAAAGTGATCTTCACCATTTCCTCTTTGCTTTAGATTAGTTTGCATTAAGAGCAAAAGCACTGTGCCATTTGTCCAGCTGGTGATAAAATGGTTGTTTTAATTTGAAAATAGTGTTGTTCAGATAATGAGGACTTCACCAGAAGGTTTACATTCTTCTGCTTAAAAGTGTGGCGGTTGGTTGGTTTTGGTTTTTTCTGCTGGTCTCTGACACGTAGAATAAGAGTTTTGGTTTTAACGTAGCCTGTTCAAACATACCCTCCCGCATTCAAGTTTTAGTAAGCAGTTTGGCCTTGTGGAACACAGCTCTTATTCAAGCTCTGATATTTGATGAGCAGAAAAGTTCATGAAAATTATTGTATCTCCAGGGAAGTATTCCTGATACGACTTGCAATAGGCAGAGCACTGCAGCCAGGTTTTGATGTGTGTTTTTTTTCTTTTTTCCCCTTGCAACTGAGTGGGAATTTCTGTAAAGGGTTCAGCTTCTAGTCATATTTCTGAAGTGATTCTGTTCTGATCTTTCTGAAAGTCTTTGTCCTTAATTTACTTGCATTAAGTAGCTTCACCCTTCCTTGACCCATCCCCTTTGAGACTGTAATACTTCTTACTTGATAAATGGTGCACACCTTTCCTCCCAGAGGTATAGTAATTTACACCAAATCTGAACTCTGAAAATTACCTTGGTTGCAGGTAAATAAATTTTGCTTAGTACTGATATCTTGTCAGTCACGATTCTCAATAATTCTCTTTTCTCTCATTTTAGCTCATCTGTTTTACTGCTGTACTGATATAGCTGTGTTCCTTGCAATATATTTTTGTACTGCTTGGTGCAATGTACTTTTGAATGACTGAAGTGGTGGGGTACTTTTTATATGACTGAAGAGTCTGTATAAAGTCCAATACATTTCACTGTTAGAGAAACTTCTCATAGAATTGTCTTTTGTTTAATTTTGGATTTGCTTCCATTGGATATAGTTCCTTTTCCTTCCTAATGCACGCTGACAATTGTAAAAACCTTCTCAATTAATTTTTTAGTCAAATCTCTTTCAAGGATAAAATATCAAGAGTGCTGTTCATGAAACTATATTAAAATTAATGCAGGAAAGAGATCCTGACCCTTGGATGCGGTGTTGCAGGTAGCTGGTGCATCCAGCACTCCTTGTTTCAGAGCCCCTGCAAACATGCCACAGCAGTGATTCTGTATATCCCTGGATTTCATGTCAACGGTGTGCAAATTGTTGACATTATGGGATAAGACTTGTCATCACCACCTTTGCTATTAGGAGCAACCCAATATAGAGAAAATGAACCCCAAAGGTTTCTGTTTGTGCAGGTTGTGGAAATTTCTGATGCGGTTTGTTTGTCTCCATGAGCGCTAACCTGAGGCTAGATGACACGAAGGCCTGACACTCCTGCTGGCCTACTGGGTTTTGTCCATTAGCATCACTATATTTTGTTCATTGGCCCTGAGGCCAAGACATCATATGCTCCCTGTTTGTTTGAGCATTCACTACCTGTGTGGTGTCAGTGATGAATCGCCCAGCTCCTATTTGGTCACTGAAATAACTGTGCATCCAATCTGCCAGTGGGTTTCTCCTTCACAATTAATTCTAACACGGGACATGATACACTCAAACCCAGAGAAAGACCACGGCAAGAGCAGTGTGAAAAATGGACAGGACCATTCTGGTGTCTTCAGCCAACATTAAAGAGAAAGGGGACATTTGACATATTTGCCTAAAAGTACATTAATGTAGGGGTCTGGATGGAGAAACGTAAAGGAGATAAGGCACAATGGTTGTAGCTGAGCATAGCCCTATGTCCATAGTGCTAGGCTCCCAAACTCTGTCCTGATTCAAACAGACTAGGCCATTTCTAGTGCCATGATGTTTGGTTAGACCACTTGAACCATTCCATCCTTTAGCTTTGAAACTGCAGTGTCACCAAACAGCTGCATTTTTTATAATTCCAGAAGTTTCTGACAGTCAGCAAGGATTGTATCAAAACAGTCTCACTGGCTATTAGCACATAGCTTGTTCCAGCGAATGCATTATTACCTATTAAACATTTATACAGCATCATAAAGTTAGACAAGGATTCGCAAACATAAATAAGAGCTGTTCTTTGCACAGTAGAGCCTCCAGTCTAAATCATGCCTGGCTGATGACATACAGCACAGCTGCTTGTAGGAGGAAGAGTGAGAAATGTTTGAAGAAAAAGCAATTTCTGAGAAGAAATCCCAGAAGAAATGGATTTGCAGGTCTAGGAACTAACAAATCAGAAGGTGTAAAAATTGAAAATAGGAATTGAAGCAATGTAACAAGTTTAGGAGGTAGTAAAGAATGGAGAAGGTGGCCACAAATGGATAGAGAACTCTCTCTTGTCACTTGTCAACATTCAAGCAGAGATGGCTTCAGGATCTTGCAGATGTTGAGAATGGGACACTTTGGGTGGCTTTCGACCAACATTCTCTGCATACCAACATAATGGAATAAAGTCTGCAAAAGTCTCTTGTCTTGAAAAGCAATAAGTATAGTTTCTTTGGTCTGCCCTCATCAAAATGCAAGTATTCCTTCATTACCTGGTGGTCTTTGGAGCTCTGCGCTGACCCCGCCCCCATTCCCCCATGCCTCACCTGTGAAGCTTCTTTTATTGATTTGGTGTTTCCAGACTGGATTTATTGTCTCTGGGTTAATACTGAATTCTCAAGGCTTCCCACAGTTTTCCTTTTCTTTACAGCAGTAGTGGGGAATTGAAAAACAAAAAGTGGTACAGATATTTTTATCTGTTGTCTGGAATCTGCCCTATATGGGAGCTGCAGGAAGCACTGCATAATGAGTTTCCAGCCAAATGGAATCTCATTAAATCTGTAAGTCTACTGCACAGTATGGAAAGAGAGAAATAATTATATTTTTATCTGGGGCTAGGTCTAAGCAAAGTTGTCTAGGGCATTAGATTGCTCTTAAAAAGAAAAAAAAAGAAAGAAAAAAAGCCAGGTCCTCTCTGGTCTGAGAGACAGAGTACATGAAACAGAGGTTGGTGTTGAGAAAGGAGAGGTACCTGCCAGCAGCATCAGTTGCTGCTTTTCCTCCTTGCTGTCTTTTGGCAGTACTGGGAACAGCAGGGTTCTGCAGCAGTTTTGAGTCAGCCAGATCCATCATTCAGATTCATTCAATCTTGTCCATACTGCTGGGAAGCTTTTATCCTATTAAAATTAGTGAGTGCAATTTCTTAGTAGTTTGTAGGAATAATTTCATGGCAGTGCTATAAAATTGTCAGTTTCTGCCAATTTTGTTCATGGTGCCTTGAGATTTCATCGGAGATCTGGGCATAGTGCAACTATAGTGAGACAATTGCCACTCTGAGCATACAATCTTGATATATGTTTTTGAAACACCAGAAGATGAAGTGACTCAGCTCAAGCTCTAGAGAGGGACACTGGGTAAGGCTGGAAATGAAGCAAGGCTTAGGGCTTTTCAGTGCCTACGCACCCATTTTGTCCCTGCAACAAATCTGCATGTGGCATTTGGAAAGGAAAATTATTCTTTGCCCAGCACTGCACTTCACGTTCTCAGACCATTACACTTCGCTGTGCTTTCCCTCACCCCCACACTCATTTTTAATATACAGATATCAGAGGAGTTACTAAACATTTGTCTGGATGCAGCAATTTTTATCACAGCGCTCACGGAATGTGGGAAATCACACGCTACAGTGCTGCTTGCATAGAGACAGCGCATTCAGGAGTGATGCTGTCAGGAAAAGGACGTCCTGTCACCAGCTTTTGTTCTCGAAGCACAGTTGCCAGTGAAGCACAGTTGCCAGTGAAGCACAGTTGCCAGTGAAGCACAGTCACGCTGGCCGTCCTGCCTGCTGACTCTGCCAGCTCCACTCCGTTCGTGAGTGGTTCTGCAGCATGGCAAGAATCATGGCTATGGGACACAGAAACCGCAGAACTATGGGGTGCTCCCTGCTCGGGACTGAGACTGGCACAAGGGTTTAAAGAATGAAGTCCCTTTTGACAAGAACTTTGTGAACTGTCTTTGTGTAAGCCTCCATTCAGAGAGTTTTGACCTTGGTTTGGACAAAATCTCTGTTTCTGGTTTCAGTTTTCTGGGTACTTGGGTTCTGCTGATCTGATCTGTTAGCAGCTGCCAACACTTCATAACCTGATGCTGACCAGCCTACAGAGAGTCTTCAGGACTTGCCATAAAGTGGGTAGTCCATCTCAGAAGAAACATAATGTTGCATGGGAGGGGATTGGAAATGCTGCACCCATCCCTCTCTCCACAAAACCTGTCTCTACATGTGAGCAAGCAGAAGTTGCAGTGCCCTAAAATTGGGTTTACAGTACCAGCCCAGCTGGAGTATGTTCCTATTAGGTTTTATCTACTGTTAATAAAAGCTTGTGAAACTGGGTTGAACTGGCCTGATACTGAAACAAACATTGGAAACATGAAGCAGAGCAAAGGTAATCTGTATAAAAGTCTGGTGCCACTGCATGCACTGGTGCCAAGAAAAGACAGCTTGAGAGAGGAAATACCACAGACAAGGGGGATGGGACCTGCGAAGTATCTATAAAATTAAGATTTAGATCTGTAAATGAGATTTTAGTGGCAGCTAGAAAATAAGGGGATGAGACAGAAGGGAAAGTGGCAAATAGTACAGATATTAATCCTGCCTAGCAAAAGATTTCCAATAAATAAAATTTCACCCCTGGAAGAAAAACAAAAAAATCCCAAAGCTAAAGATGATAGTCTGAAGGTGAAATAGGAACCAAAGTCTGTGCTAAGACTAAACCTTATTTTTTTCTTCTCCTGGTGTTTTATGATAGGGCAAAAGGCAGAGACTGCTGGGTTTTGCCTGCCCCAGAACCAAGCTGGGCAGGTCGATTCAGGGATACCTGCACTATTTTAGGATTTGATCTGAAAGATCAAGGAGATAAATTTTTACTTGCATTGGAACAGGCGGGGGCAGGGAAGAAAATAATGGGTGAAACACATGGGAAACATCTGCTTCAAGGAGGCATTTTTAGAAATAAGCTTCGGCAAGAGGGAAGGAGAAGCAGCTGTGCTCCACACAGGGGACCACCATGGCAGCAGTGAGGAGAGTGGAGAAGGCAGAGCTAGGATAAAGTTTTGGGCCAATACAAGAAAGAAGCAGAGTGAGGACCCAGCAACCTTGTGGCTGAGACACCTCTCTAGTCTAGAATTAACTGAACATTTGGCATGTCTCTGAGTAACACACTGTCTAGACTCAGCTCAAGGAAAGGAACAGGGCATTTTGGACTTGTGTTGAAAGCAGGATGGGTAGTAAACATACACTGAATGATTTATCAGAAATGGCATGCCCTTCATGGAGGGGACATGCTACACTGATCGGGAAGGAAATGAGCTGTCTGGAAAACACTAAGCTAGCCAAATAGGGAAGATGCTAGGTTAGGACTTCCAATCTCTGCTTCTTACTGTGCCACAGGTTCTTTAGGTGTCCTTGATCACAGCACCTCTGAGTTCATTCAAGTGTTTGTTTCTAGGTCTTCAGAGGTGTCAGATGCATTGCTCTGGAAGTACAAACATATTTGTTCCCCAATATCTGGTTTACGTTTACTTGTTCTCGTGGCTTTTACTTTGAGACACTGAACTGTAAAAGATTCCACTTTAAATTGTTCTATGGAGCTGTGGTTTCATGACTGATGTAAACTGATCCAAGTCCCAGCTGCCACTGAAAGAACTCGCCCCATACTACCCCTACCTCAGATTTACCCTTACCTTGTGGCAGTTCTAGTTTTGGTGGGACATGGTCAGCTAAATTAGGAACTCATCCAGCTAAAGCATTACCCAGAAAAGACAAAGTGATGCCTCTCTGACCTGGGGAAACTGCTTTGTGTCTTCTCAAATAGGAGAGATGGCCAGCTGCAGCTTTCCCAGAACTGCTGGTTGGTTTCTTGTATGTGACCCTGAAGCTTCTGGTAGTGATAAAGGCATTTGGATTAAGTAAATCAGTGATCTGATCAATGGTGGCATCTCACAGGTCCTTTTTTCTGGAAAGTAATTTTTTTTTTCTACATTGTTGAAATTAGACTGTCCTTGTTTCTCTAGTTACTTGAGTTCATATATTTTCAACACTGCTTATGGGAGACTTATTCAAAGCCCGCTAAAAGCAATAATAGGATTCATGTTACTGATAGCAGACTTTGGATCAGAAATAAATTCAGTTATTATGCCTGGGGGTTGTACTGTTTATACTCCACAACTCAGTTTCTACATCCCATGATGTGCCATGGAAGACAAATTAGAATAAAATTCTTCCTATGTATCCAATTCTCTCTATTGCCCTTCAAATTTATGGGAAGTCCTTCCTATACTTAAAAACCACAATTGACCTAGAATTGATCTAATCCCCAATTTCATAAAACCTTTTTTTGGATGACAACATCTAAAACTGCTCTACAATTGCTATGCTCAAACCACTCCAGTACAACTCCTTCTGTGGTTGTGCTACATCACCATTCCCATAGTGAGCCACAAGAAATTGCAATTGTGGGATTGCTTCCTTGCAAGTTGAAAAGAACCATCCACAGATGGACAGAATTATTATACTGGGTTTTGGTTTGAACTAATATTTTTTTCCAGCCTAGGTGGGCTGGAGAAAGAAAACCAACAAAACTTTCCATGAACTACATTAAAAGAAAGTTGTGCTTCTCTGGTGAGAAAGCCACTTCCAAAGCAAAGTGCTTTCAGGGTGGGTGGGGAAGTTAGCAGGGAGGGAGCGGTTTCATGATCCAAAGAACAGACTGAGACTGTTGAGGTTTTCTTCTCAGCATCTCTGATGCTTGATCATGTTGCCTCAGCCTGCCATGTTTCTGAGTTAGGTCAATCTCAGTTTGGTTCTATAATGTGTGCATTTTTAAACAGATCCTGAGAAATTAGAGTCTTCAGTGCTCAGGATGGGTATTAAAATATCCCATGGAACTTCTATATAAGCATGGTGAGGCTCCCAGTCAAAATGAACCTTATCTTACATGGTCATGAAAAATGCTGGGCATGGGCAACTCACTGGTCTCTGTTGAGAGGGTGCTTTTTTATAAAAAAAAAGATAGCACTGCTGAGGAATTTTTTTGTACATGTTAGGCTGAAACCAGGAATTGAAAATTTATCCAAAAGTACTGTGCTTAAAATCTAGGGCTGTGTCTGATTTCTGAGGCTCACTGATTTGCTTTCAAATGCCAGTTAAGGAGCAGTAGTCCTTGAAGGCCTTTTAGGATTTTGTGATGTGAGACTAGTCAGGATAGGTGATGTACACCATCAGCTTTTCACTTTCCGTTGTAAAGCATGGAGCTGTTTTTTAAGGTAGACAGTAGAAATTACCTGAAAAAGTCTAATTTGGGAAAGATCCCATGAACCCCCTGATTATGCCATAGAAACAATGGTCTAAAGCTAAAGTTAATACTTTGGATATTAATAAAATTACTGGGAATTTTCCAAAGCTAATCCATTCTAGGACCAAAAGCCAAAAGGTTGTTGTCTTGATACATTCACCCATCCAGTCCATTTAGATTGCAACTCCCCTCTCCTCTCTCTTTCAATATTTAATTTGAAATAATTATGTTTCCAGAAAGAAACAATTGTTGATGAAAACTGTCAAACAAAATGTAGCAGAAGATCCTAAATTTTAATGGCAGAATTAATTCCAATATGTTTCCAGAACCGGATAAAAAGGTTTTTTTACTTTTCAGCTTTGAAATCTTCTATTTTCCTTAGAGATTTTGGTCTCCCATCTTCTCTATTTCTCCATCCCTAACCTAAATAACTTTCCTTACCATGTCTTTGCTCTATCTGATGGGAAAGAGGTTAAGGAGGAAACAGAATTGGGAGAAACTCATTCATATTCCCAACCTGAATTTTTAAATTTGAAATTTTATTTTTTAAATGAGTTCTGAGGAACTGAGTTCTGAGGAACTGAGAAAATCTTGTTGGATTACAGTTGGTGCAATATTGTTACACTGTTCATGACACAGGTATAACTCATAATGCAGATGTAATTCATCATCTGAAGGCTGAAGCCTGCATGCTGAAGGCTGTCTGGTTGTACCTTCAAACAGCATAGCGGCTCTCATCTGTAAAAACACTTGCATTTGAGTACTTTGTGCAAAGGCACTTGTTCAGAGGAAAACATCTTTTATGCAACCATCACCTCCCTCCATAACATCTAAGGGACTTCCTATCTATATACTGAATTGTCACAAGTCTGCTTATTTTAAGAAAAATTGGTGGAGTTGCTGCGCCTGTGGACACAGAAGCATCTCAGAACATGTCCACCAGTGTACTGATTATCACGTTCATCTACTGAACAGAGTATCTGACTCTACCTTGGCTATTTCAACAGCCAGCATTCTACAGTGTTGCACCTACACAAGTTACTCCATCAGTAATTTCCTTCAATATCTTCTGATGTAAGAGGTGTAGTTGCAACTAAATGAACATAATGAGATTTTCTCTAAGCCCCTCTCGATGCCTCTTGATTTACCATGCAACTTTAAATTAAAAGAGGGAAAGAAGAGGTGGGGAAGAGAGATCTGATCAGTTTTAGTCAAACCTTGAAGAAGGAAAGATAAGACTGAATCTAGGAAAGGCAAAGTGTTTTTAATTTTGCTGGTTCTTTAGCAGCAGGTTCCTTGTAAAGTGAAAGGGAGAAAGGATGGACCTGTCAGGAAACAGTGGTGGAGACTTGGGATTCCAGTTTGCTACCATGGGTGGATCAAAGATCAGGACCTGAAGATTACTGACTATCTGGTTTTGTTCTGTCATCCCCTGCACTAGGAGGGGATGTACTCTTCAGGTTGGGTGAAGTGAGAGAGGAAACAGGACTAAGAAGCAAAGCTTTATTTACATCTGTGTCTTCACTATTTCTCAACCTGCTAGCACTGAAACACAATTTTCCAAAAGGCTATTTCAATGTAGGTATGAAGCCTCGCACAGAAAGCATGCATTTTCTCAGGTAGGCCTAAAAGTTGTGATGTACTAGTTCCTGATGACTGTATTTCTTGTATAAATATGAAGTCTTGACCAGCCCAGGATTTAGAAACCGGCTTTCTCTTTGTGAGGCTTTTCTGCAGTTTAAAGGAACTATCTGGCAAAGATGGCATCAGAATCTCATTTTTAATATGAAGAAAAATTCTGACAAAGAGCACAGGACCAGACCTTCACCTAGATTACATAGACAAGAAGGAGCTAAAAATAGGCAGCATCTGTAGTCTACAATGTTGCAAAGCAGTAAATATTTATCTATCTTTTCCTTCCCTTTGAAATAAACACTTGAGACTGTGCTGCCATTCAGATAATCTGTTTCTATACTAACCCATCTCTTTAAGGGAGACATCTATTTCCTATTACAACCTTATAGAGGCTCTGAACTAAAATATTTTGCATGCCTTTCCAGGCCTCCAGGAAACATTAAATACACAAAGACAGACAAACAGCTATGAAGCCCCTGTTTAAAATTAGGAGTGGAGAAAGGAAGCTGAGCTTGTGGCTGCTTTTCTCAGACCTGATCTGAAAAGAATCTCCAGTCAATTCACTGATTTTGCATAAAAGTATCATGTTTCTCAGTATTAATTAAAGCCAGCCTTGAACCAGCAGGGCCAGTGGGCAATTATGCCTTTTACCACACAGTGAATGCTTGGCCACTGCAAGGGTACTTCTAAAGTATGTCTTTTATTAAAAGCAAACCAACAACCAGAAAACAAAGAACCCTCAACCTTGATTGCACAAAATATTTGCTAGTTGCTGCTATAAGAACAGCTATAACTCCGTGATTGCTTGCCATATATTGAAAAATGCTACTTGACAATCTCGTAAAAGCTTGTACGTATTTAAAACAACTTGGCTACAGCAGGATTTCACTATCAGAATGGATTAGTTTTTGTAACTGTAGGTAAAGGGAGAGAGCAGAAAACAGGAGTAATAGCTGCTGAAATCATTATGGAAAAACTGTTGGTGAATAACTTTGCTCATTAAAGTAATTCTGCTGGAGTAGTTATACTGGAGTGAACAGGGAAGGATCACATGTGCAGGGATTTGAAAGACAGGCCACCTCAGGTGCTGCCCTTGAGAGGCACAAAATCTCTTCAGGATGACTTAAGGGTAGTAGCTACATGTCGAATTATGGTTGCTACCAAAAGTTACCAAAGAGCTGTGCTGCTTTGGGCCTTCCCCCTGTGTCAAATGGACCTGATAGTGCATACAATTTCTCATTAAGGACTGTTGTAAACTTAGGTAAATGGGAGTATAAAAACAGCCACAGTTGTGGCTCAAAGATTCTTCTAATGCAGCCTGCTGCAGCAGTCAATGTCACAGGTCTAGGGGGAGGGTTAATGTAGTTGGTAAGTGCCAATTGGTACTTAACCTGCAGCTTCTACTAACCTGTGGTTAATAACTTCCCAAGCCATGAGTTTTAGTGCAGGGTTGTTCTTTCATTTTTTTAAATTTCATTTTTTGAGCTTGCTCACACAGCAGGCCTGGACAAAATCCTGGGCCAGTGAGTTCTGCAATCCAGTTATGTATGATGTGAAGTACTTCCTTTTGTTAGCTTTAAAACTTCTGTCTGTCTTCTGATTTCTTTCAGTGTCCCTTCTGTTTCTAGACAGAATGAGCTGCCATTCTTGGATTAGCATTTTTGTTGCCATTCAAGATTTTACAGAGCTCTCTCATCTCCTCTCTGCCAACACTGTCTCAGACTGAAGAATCCTCATTTATTCAGTGTCTCCATGTCAAGGAACAGTTGAGGAGCTTTCATTGTTCTTACCACCCTTCTCTGCTCCTTATCTAGTTTTAACTTTGAGGTGATAGTCTGTAAAAGGCATCCTATCAATTTTAAATGTTGCTATTCATGGGCTAGTTTTTCTTGTTTCCTTGGGACTACTTGGTGGGTAGTATTCAAGATGAATTGAGTATTCTATTACATGAAGATGTAAGCATTATAAAGCATACATGTATTTCTACTAGTCCTTGCAGGAGAGAGAGGGGGAACTTTTAGGGGTCTCTCTCACCCTAGTGAGATGTAATGGTTTTGAAAACTAAAAGATAACAATCCAGTATGTTATACTTACTTTTGAGCTGAGTTAAAGCCAGTTTCTTTAAGAACAACACAGAAGAAGAATGAAATTCAAAAGAAAAATTGCTTTTCTTACTGAGATTCCAGAACAGAACCATTGCACCTAAGAAACTTAATAAAAAACTGCCTGGACATTCACTTCCTTTCTATGGCAGCTGTTTCCACTCTGTATTTTAATGAGTGGGCTGAACTAAAACCTTTGGGGAAGGGCTTTCCCCTCCCTCCCCCTTCTTGGCATCCCTACGTAAAAGGCTGCTCTGCAGTATCACGCTCTGTGCTTCTGTTGAATGAGTAAATACCTATGGCTGGACAGTCCAAAGGAAAGGCTACATCATGTTCTCAGCTAGCTAAGCTCCTTAATAGAAGGGTTTTTAAAATTTTCCTGGATATTTAACTGATGTGATTTTGGCTGCAAGAAGTAAGTATTTAAATCTTGGAAGATTTAATGTCTTTCCAGTCTCTTCTGAATTTTCTGCTATAAATAACTTGTGGAGTAATTGTTGGTTTTGGAGATAGATTCTATTTTAATTACTTCATTTTACATTTCCTGTTAACTGTTTAGCTCTCTTCTGAATGACTTATAAATTTCCTAAAGTTGTGTGCTGAAATTTCTGGAGGAAAGTAACTCAAATGGTGATGTGTATGATACGTAGCAGAGAGCATTGATTCCCTTTTACTGTATAACAAAGTGAGACTTACTTATCACTGCACGTGTTTCCAAAGGACTTTTTGAGTCCCCTATTGATTTATCTCTGCCTGCTGAGTAACTTTTCTTTTTAATCTTGGTTGTATAGTTTTATTCAGTGTCTAATCAGTTGCTCTTATGTGTGCCGAAAACATCTGCTTTGCCAGTTTCTGTTCGCTTTCACAGCAATACAATAATTTCTCTGTCCTTTGTGCGCTTTCACACACGAAGCAGAACTGAGAAAATGGTGAAAGCAGTGGCGCTTTGCTGCTTTTTTTTTTCCCTCTAGTTTTCCTTCGGCACTAGATTACATTCACTAAACTCAGCAAATAGCAGAATTCCCTCTGGAGTACTGGGAAGCAGCCCAGGCTCACTACAGTTGCATTTTGCTGGACTGTTCTTGTAGCAAGGCTTTCTTTTTTCCTCTCTTTCTGTTTTATGGTCTGCTGAAATTCTTTCTGTAGTAACTGCATTCCTGATTGATTCCATTCTCAGACAGGCATCTCTTGCCTGTTAAAGCTCCCCAAATGAACAACCTGAAATAAGAAAAAGAGACGCTGTGTGTCTAACTGCAAATTCAAAGTGAGAAATTTTTTACTAAAACTGGCAGTAAAATGGGCTCAACTTAAGGCTATCTTTATCAATTAATTTGTAGCTGAAATTATTGTCCAAATTTAACATAAAACTGAGGGTGACATTAAGCCTTCGAAATGTAAGTTTTATGTTTAGTTCTAGATTTCTCTGCTGCAGCTGGAACTATTTAGGGCGAGACAAACTTGATGATTTGACTCTGTAGTTAGTAGCACACATAAAACATTTTTTAAGTGAGACCTAAGGTTAGGTTTTTCTTGGTTAGGGTGGCATAAATATGGGAGAATTCCTTTAATTTTCAAAGTTCGAGTCTCTGTAGTCGTGCAGAGAGTTGGACTTTAAAAGAGTTATGGTTGTCTCACCTGGGTGCAATCTTTACTCTTTTTTCCAGTTCTGTTCTACTCCAGTAATCACTTGCATCTGTCCTTGCAATATTTACCTCACCTGAGATTTGCATGGCAACAAATGGCCTATGCTTCCCCAAAACAGGGTATGACTACTCTGGGCATTCCAGTGGGCGCAGATAGCCTGTGTTTTGTAGACTAGTCCAGCAACTGCTCTTGGGTACTAGAGTTTTTCCACAGACTTTGGTTTGAAAAATTAAAACTGCAGCTAATCTGTGAGGCTGTCTGTCTGGTTGGGAAAACCAGGCTTGACTTAAGAAGGCGTAAGTTACAGTAACTCTTGGATCATTTAAAAAACACTTTTTGGTTTAGGTGGATTTGGTTAATAGCTGAAGATAGTATCCCTGTCTGTTTCTCATGATGGACTTCAACTCTGGTGTTTCCTTTAAGTATTCATCATCTTGCTTTGTAGTGTATGATTGTGCTGAAAGACTGAGGTTCTGTTACATAGTGTTGTAAATAAAGGGCTATCTGCTGCTGCTCTGGAGTCCCACACTGCAGGCCTTCTCAGGCAGCCCTGAGTGCCTCCCCAGTTCTTCCATCAGGTACTGGAGATGGCTGTTAATGGTCTGAGTTCAGGTGGCTGAACAGCACTGAACACCATGCCTCAGTTTCCTTCTAAACTTTTCCAGATGATTTCCTTGAAGTTTAAATGACAAAGTTGTTATTCCACAACTTCCTGAGACAAACAGTTCAATAGAGGCAGTCATTTAGAGGAAGTGTCAGAACCCAGAGTGTGGTTAATAGCTTTTAAATTACCTCATAGAGAGCTTCCTGACCGTTCTAGTGGGGACATCTCTCTTGTGAGACTCATCTGAGATGACTGAATGGTCTCCCCTTATGCAAAGTATCCTCTCTATGTGGACATCATTTGGCAGTTTACTGTCTTGCACATCTGTAGCTCCTGACCAACAAGAGGCAGAGAAATAACCAGGTGCAGGCAAAAGTGGGTACAGCAGCCTTTTCCAGCCTGCCCCGTGGCAGATGAAAATGATCTTTGACAGTGAACTGGGGCTCACTAGGAAGAATAAGTTCAATACCTAACTGTGTGTGATCTCTAGGATGTTATTTGTCTGCATTGTTTCCCCATCTGTGAATACTTCGCTTGTCTGTATTGGCTGTGAACTAGCCTGATAAGGGATATAGGCTTATATGCACCTAGCACATTAGGGATAGGATTTGACTGGACCTTCAGATAATACTGTAATAAAATGCTGAAATACAAAACCAGACTATTTCAGGTAACTGTATCATCTGTTTATCCATACAGAGGAGATACACCGAATTAAAGATCTGCTGAAAGCTTTATTAGGAAAGGGTCACATCTATTGCATACAGCATGTCCGTTTTATTTCACTTTACTCCAGTTCATTGACAGAAGTGAGATATTTGTCTCTTATTTTTGATTATAAGTTCTGGTAATATCTGAATGGAAGCAAGTGGAGATTTATGTGTTGATATCCCCTACTAGGCAATCAGCAGTAATGTTTAGCACATAACTATGTTTTAATGTACATTTCTAAATTTTTAGATTCCATTGGAACATGGCAGATTCTCCAGGGCCAAGAGCACATAACTCAAGGGTGTCCTGTTATACAGGAAACCTCATCCTTCCCCTGACTTGTCTAGATTCTGAATTCCCAGTTACATGTTCTGAGCTTCCAAGGCTTGTAGGACCAACTTAATTTTCACAGAGAATAAACTCTGAAGCCTATTTCTTTGTCTACCTCTCATCATTTTGCCAGGATATGAGATGCTTTTGGCACTCAAATCTGCTAACCTGTTTTGCAGCTCACTCTTGGATACCTCTTTAGAGTCTTCATCCTTGCTCAGTGTCCTGATATTTTCTGTGTGACAAAATAATTTTCAACTCTGCTGATTCTGCTGTTGGAGTAAAAAATAATAAAAAACTGAAGAAATATGCATCAAGTAAGAGAAAGTAGATAATGTGAAAAGAATTGTTGGGAGTATTGTTTAAATATATGATTTTCTGTGTGACATGCGAGTGATTCTTTAAAGGTTATATGAAATGTTTGTATTTTATCAAGAATAAATTACTAATTAGCTGTAATGATATACTTTCTTGTGGACAGTATGCATAGGCTGTTGTCCCTGAAGTAATTAGGAGGTATAAGTGGATTTTTCTTTCAATATTCTCAGAATTCTCATTTTTCCCATTTTATTCATGTTGTGAATCAGGGAAGGGCTGGGGTAGAAGGGAGGATGGGATTTTAGAATTAATCATTGGTGATGTCATCAAAAATCAAATGGCACTAGCAATCACTTTGGATCTGTCATTCTCTGTGTTATTCATCCCCGTTTCATTATTTTTTGGTGATTGTGCGAAGGCACTCTTTTTGCTTGGGATCTGTATGGCTGCAGATACCAGCATGGTTCTGTGATGAGGACCATAAATTGGATTTACAACAATACAACTGAGAGCTGGAGTAAGTGCATTTGAAATCTGTTATTCTGGATTGGCACAGGAGCAAGTGAAGCCTCAGCTCTTGAGAAATGCTGCTGTGGTTCAACTGGTGTGAATGTTAGCTGCAATGTTCCAGGAGAATGCAGCAAATAAATGTCAAAGTCTGGTTATCTTGAGGTGGAAGGACTGAGTACTTAATATGGTGATAAAAATGCAAAGCTTTTATGAGTATTGATCAATTTAAGTACTTGAAAAGGAGACCAGTGGTTTTAGTTCTGCTTTTTAATTGAGAAAATGAGACGCTGTTCTGTAGTGCACTGACTGCAGAAGGCTGGGAATAAAGCTCAGATTTCCCGAGTCCCAGTTTGTCAATGAGTTCTTTGAGAGTCTGAGTGCTGCTGAACTATCTTCAGTGAGGAAATATCACACTGAATTATGACTTAGCAGCACTCTGAATGGGAACATCCTAAAAGGTTTGAAAGTTGAGTCTCACCAGAAAATCTGTTTTTCATAAAGGTAAATCTGGTAGATATGTGGGTAAACATCTTCTAAATATACGGAGGGGGGAACATTGATTAATTCTTTTTGCATCTTACAGTATTACCAGGAGCAGGGTGTTGTCCCTGGTAAATTCCACATGTTTACGGGTAATGTCTTATCATTGTGTAAGCTTCCACACAACATTTCCTGTATCCTGGATCTTTGCTTTGTGTTTTGTGGCTTGGCTTTTTTTCCTGAAATATCTGTTTCTTATAGGGAAGAGGAAGACAGCTGTAATGTTCTCCCCAAGAAGTCATGTGCTATGAGAGGAGATTGTAACTTTAAAATGTGTTGTGATCAGCCACTCCTAAAAATGGCAAAACATCACCGTTTCATGCATGCTGAAGGGTTGTAAATAAGAGACCATCCAAAAATACCATAGTTTTTGGCAGGGACAAGATTACTTGGCAGGAAGTTTGTCTGCAGATAACACACAAGGCTACTACTTTAAATGCTGATTTCTCTTTTTTCTCTTATTTTTTCCCCCCATTTTTGCAATAAGATTGAAAGATTTCCCCACAGATTTTGACATAACTTGTAATTGAACTGTTTTGGGGGCACATTTTGTGTAATTAAGCTTATAGACTTGTCCAAAACCTCAAATCATCAGCTCTTACACATAAATGGCAACTCATCTATTGCATCTTCAGTAGCAAGAGAGAGCAGGCTGTCTCAGAGACACTTGAAATGCTTTTCTTTCATATTTGCCAAGTTCTTTTATTCTCTGTAGGTTTTAATGACTCAGACCTCTGAAATCTCTTCCATACATGGCTAAAGTGTAACCATGGGTTGGGGGTGGAGGGGAGGATGAAGGGAACAATTTACTGAACTGATAGAGTTTTAAACAAACTTGGGTGGTTTCCTTGAAACACATTGCAGTCCTAACTCATACATATATATCCACACAAAGGGCATCTCTTAGCCTTAATCACACTGAAAGCTACTTGAAATAAGGATCCATATACAGTGAATACAGTGTGTTTGTGTCCAGCAAGGGTAGCTAGTCTCAATCCTCCATCCAGGCCCAACTTCATAGCCAGGATCTCTTTATGGGGTTGTATTTCTACAAAATTTGTTCAGTCTTTCTCCCTCTGTTCAATTTTTAAACACAGGTTAATGAAAGAACTTGGATAGCATCACCTTCTTTTAACAGTGGACACTCATTGCAGATTTGTCTTGTTCTCCTCTTAAAGTAGTTTAGCACAAACGACACTTTTGAGCAGGTGAGGAATTGATGGTCAGCAGAACTGTCAGATCAAATGTTTTGCACCCATTTCTATTTTTAAAATAACAAAAAAGTAATGTTTTCTGTGCAACTAAGCCCTTTTCCAAGCTAGAAACATATTTAGAGGGGCTGGTTTGGTCTAGTGCTCACTAATGTTGGACAAAATGAGTAGTCATACTGTCTCTGTCACAAGCCTCTTGTGTCATTAGTCAAATCATTCAGGTGTTGTGGGTAGGATTTTCAAAAGCACACTGCGCTTATGTAAATCCATTCCCATTCAGGCTGATGGAGGCCTGATTCTTATTTCCACTGAGGCTTCATTGCACGGCCTAGCAAGACCAAGGTCCTTAAAACAAGGTGTTTTGCCCTGACTGAGGAGGCGGTGGGTATAAAGGGACGTCATGCAAATGCAAATCTGGCACTGGCAATTTTTCTATTGATTTTGGTTGAAGGAAAATTAAACCCAGCAGCTCTTCTAAAATTTCAGTTTGTGCTTCTCTGGTTCTGTAGTGTAAAAATAAGCCTAATAAAAATGTTCCTACTTCATACAAATACAGCAAAGCTAATTCAATGTTTGCATAGCAGTTAGAACATATCCCATGCTATGTAACTGTGAACTTGCATCATTAACTTGAAGTAATTTGTGAACTAATCAGTGAAAATTTATGGTATTTTATATCTCTGAGAAGCATCCCCAAATCTAAGTAATGTAGTTTCATTAAGACAAACAGTGTATTGATTGTGACTTTAAGAGCCACAAGCACAGTGTGGACTTCTGATGTGCAAGGGCTGCATCGTTGTGGGAGTGTGTTGGATCCCGTGTTAACCATGCTGTAGGTCACAAGACTGTTGATGGGAGCCAATTTCTGTCCCAACACTACAACAATCTATTAGTTGCTTGTGGCATTTTGTAACAGATCCTTGCGAAAGTTCACAAGGATATGAGGATCACTGTCTACTAAATGCCATGTGTATTTTGCAGACTGATAATGGAGTGTTTTCTTACAATGATGAACTGTCTTTTCTCCTGTTGACATTCTAGAGATCAGATTAATACCACACCCTGTAGCTCAGGATAGCATAACTGAATGTGTATTAAAGTGCCAACAGAAGTAAAAATAAATATGTATTTTGAGGTATACTTGTTATATGAGCTGAAATGGTTGTTAGATAAGAGACCACAATAGTAAGTATCCATTTAACAGGAACATACACATACTAACAGATCCATGCAAATCCTTGCTTACAAGAGAAATCTCAGACTGCAAGAGTCACTGCCATCCTGTCAGTGGACTTGCTCATGGGAATGTTGATGGTGTATAAAACTGCAAAGTCAGATCCTAAATAAAGACTGTAGCATGGTTGTTCTCTGAAAGTGGGAGTTTATCTTGAGGCATAGGGCTTTCGTTGTCTCTTTCAATAAATGAGTATGATGCAAAAATGATCATGATCTAAGATGTTACTTCAGGAAACGTCTCATTCCATTTCCATTCCTTAGTGCTCTCTCTGGATTTACATCATCAATAATGATGTAAATGTAAATCGAGACTTAATCTAGATTTCCTTCTCTTGGAGTTGTTATTTTTGTCTCTGTCAACATTGGCATAAACAGGATCTGCCAGAACAAATTATTAAATACAGCTAAATTAAATAACATTGACTGTCTCTGGAATGCAGCCTCATTTACAATTAGAAAAGCGAACTGGGGTCTGTTAACACAGGAGCAGGAAAGCAGGTTGGAAATTAGTAAATCAGCAATTTTCTAATAACTCCAGCTAACTGAGAGGAATCCTTGCAATCTCTGATGTCCAGTACAACGTATGTTGAGCATCTCATGTTTAAATGCACTGCACTTTGTTGTCTACAATATTTTGGTAGAGTTGTCCAGATCCCCCAGTACTCTAAACAGGTAGTATCCAGAGGCCACCCATGATGAATAACCGCCCTTAGGACTAAGGTTGCAGTCAGGGTGCAGATGTCCTCTGAGGAATCTAGACCCAAACCCATTTTCTATGAGAAAGGGCCCTGGCCCCATCTTTGTCAGAGCAGAGAGGGGTGCCAGGATGGTGGTCTCATTTGAATGCTCAGCGACACAGCCTCCATGGAACCTTTGGGAAGGTGAAAGGGTGGCCATGTTATGAAATTATTGGTTTAGTGTTTCAGATCTACCACTTTTACCTAGGAACTGTGGCATTTGATTAGTTTTCTTAATGCCACAGGACCCCAAATATTCAGACATCCTCTATATTTTAAGTACAAACACATTTTCTGTCTGGAACTGACACCTTCAGCTGTGGTATTTGCACCAAATGTGGTTGGGTCCAAGCAACCTCTCTGCCAAAATACAAACCACAACTTTAAACCCCACAATTTTAAGTCTATTACAAGCTGATACTACCTAACTACACTACCACAACTGTTCTGGTGGGAAGTGAAATCCACATGGCTGTTTGATGCCAGTTGTTCCCTTTCCTTTTCTAAAGGATTAAGTATTTCCACGTAGAATGGAACGAGAGCAGAATAGGGGCTACTGCTGGTGTGCTATGACCTACATCTGGCTAGTTGCCATGATCTCAGCTATTACCACCTGAAGCTGAGAGAGATGGTTTATTGCTCTGTGTTAGCAGAGGTAAATATCACCCTCCATGTAAAAGCTAGGTTTCCAGCTCTTTCTGTAGTGAATAGAGAAAGAAAAGCACTGCCATAGGGTGATTAATTTCAGCTTATGTGCCTGTCTTAGGACAGTATAACTTGTCTTCTCAAAGCCCTTGTCATTCACCATTGACTGCAGAGGAAGCTGTCTAGGTGCCTGACATTTGGTTACCTCTAGTTGGATGAAGTGGATGTTGTCATTACTAATAATTCCCCGTGTTTGTACATGAGGAAACGTCTATGTTTACAGTCAGTGGCATTGCTAGTTGTTAGTTTGAATGAGAATTGCTTTACAAAGTTCCTGTATGTGTATGCTGATTTGCAAGCCACATTTTGTAATTTTTTTTTTGAGAATTCTTGCTGCTGTAAAGCACTGGGTAGCTGGTTTTGTTGGGAAATAGAAAGTAGAGTGTCACAAAGAGGTAATTAAAACTGCAGCCCTCTGCAACATCTAAAATTTCTGAAAAACTAAAAAGATAAGAGTTTTGTGCTACAAATCCTTGTTGGTTTTTTGAAACCTGGACCTGCTGGCATCCAAGCTGTACTGGGAGTTCCTTAGTAAACAGTACATGGGGAGGCCCAGTTTATCATTACAGCAGGATGGCTGGCGTTCTGTTCGTATTCATTTTGTTAGGGGTGGGAAGAAAGTTGTGAGATACCATGGTCTTGTCTTCTTGCATTGGTGAGGAAAGAAAACCTGGTTTGATTGCCCCACATACTAAATTCCTTTAGTTGGGGGCCTGGCATAACGCAGGTGGTAGCAATGTCAGATTCCACTCTACTGTCTGCTGAACTGCTTCACTAATGAGACCCAAGTTGTTTCCTGGTAGGGCCAGCTTGGATGGAAGGTGATGCCATGAGTGCGTGTGAGTTCCTCTTCACAACGTACTGGGCAGCTAACTTGTTTTGCACAACCCAACAAAGTTATGATACGGAGGTCTTATTGTTCACTCCTGGACTGCTTTCAAGATCCTATTGTTATGGAGCAATCATTCTGGAGAGTTGTTTTCTTCAGGGTCATCCAATTTCTTCATTATGCTGTTTATGTGCTTCTCTAGGCACGCTTGTGGAGTGTGTCTGTTGAAGGGTGTCAACACTTCACTGTTTAACTGTATTAATTAACTCTTAATGTTTTGATTGTAGACGTGAAGCCCCAAATCACTTTGGTTATTTAGAGAAGCAGAGTCTGCAGAGGGCTTGCTGTATTTTTAAGGATGCTGTTTGTTCTTTCAGGGGTCTACTGGCAATTGATTACACTGCAGACTCAGTTCATCGGGCCACTTGTGGCTTTCTTTGGGGCTTCAGACAAAACATCCTGCCTGTGCTTCAATTTCTCCATTAACAGAGCAGGGACCACTCTTACACAGTCATATCAATAGGGACTTCTCATCTTAGAGTTGCTATCAAATTGTTGAGATGACATATGTTGTAGAAATGTTTCATTTTGTTCTTGCTGAAATGCAGCGTTACCATTCCCGTTGCTATTCTCTTTAAGAGGAGAGTGCCAGGACTTTAGCACTGATAGCAGTTCTCTTGCTGCATCACCAGGCAAGTTCTTGCTATTTGTAACAGCATAGTTTCCATTTGTCATGACAGACTATTTCTAAGCTTTGCTCATTATTTAGGACTGGATTATATCACTTTATTTGTTTCTGTAGATGCTTTCATCAGAAACCAAGTCCAGATGTAGTGGGTTGGCAGTAGATCAGGTTGAACTACCCAAGGTTTTGCTGAGACTAAATAAGGCTTAAATATTTTCACTCTGTTTCCTCTTCACCTTACTTATCACGTTGGCATTGACAGAAGCAAGGCTGCTTTCCTGCGTGTTGATCGCCCTTCTGCATAGTCAGTAAGTGCTGTTAGCAGTGTTTAAAATATAAGTGACTTGTTGTTGCAAGAGAGAGACAGGGGTTTGAATAGCTAACCCTCCTTGTTTTGGCAAGCCTATTAAGATGTCAAGTGGCTCATATGGTGGACAGGATTCTGAGACCAGCAGTAGCTCAGCCCTGACATTTGGAGCTGGCAGCCAGCCCTGAAGGTAACAGTGCACTCAGACTGTTTTCACAGTGATTCTCTTCACAGGTCTATATCTGGTAATAGGCTGCTGCTGGCAATTTGCATGGCAATTCGGACTAATTGCCAACAGCATTGTCACCTGTCACAATCAATTTATAATCAAATACTGCCTCTCTGCAACTCTGGGCAATTACCATGCGTGTTACAAGACATGTTATAACGTGATCAGTAAACAACAGCATTGTACTTTTGTCTTCTGCTTCCTGAAGAGTGCTGGTGGAAGCCAACTTGCTGCAAGACATGGCTACCTCTGGCCCACAGAAGACATCCTTTGTCTTCTCGGTGCATTCAGCCAAGAATGAAGGATGGCTTACACTTGGAGTGGTGTGTGTGACAAAATACTGCTTTAAGGGCTTTGCCACCCCCAGAAAGGCCTTATGGTAAGGCAGTTTGACTTTAAGTCGTCCTCTAAGGATAAAAGACGCCATCTCCAACCCCTCAAACTAAGGTCTTTAATCTGCACTTTATGGAAAATGCTGTTCTGATTTTTAGCAGTTGAGTCAGTAAAACAGCATGACTTGGCATCTAGTTATAGAAGTGGTTGGAGAAGGATATTGCTTGCCAAATATGCAAAGCATTTGTATGATTTACTTCAGCAAAGATGTGAAATACATTTTACTCAGTCTGGGCTATGGAAGAGCCCTGGGACTGGGAAAGTGCAGAGCTTTGAATGGCAAATGGAGGGTGGAAAAGCAGTGAACCCCCAAGGAGGTGCCTTGTCTCCTACCTACCTCTGGATTGAACCCATAGGACTGTTCACTCTGACATAGTGGAATGATGAGATTTGAGAGAAGATGAAAGTGACTTTAGGCTCTTGTTTCAGAAGAGCTCCTGCAGTGTTTGTGGAAGACATAGTGCTGTTGGAACTGCCTGAGGCAGTTAGGCCCAGTGCTGTTTTTCTGCTGATAGGGAGGTCTCTGGTTTGTGATACGATTTAGTTATTCATGAAGATAAAATGTCAGCCATTCTATCATGTTTGTTTCCTTAAAGCTATCATAGAAAACATCTCAAACCCTGCAAGCTAATCAACTGCAGATAATATTTAGTTACCAGTATCAAATCTGTTGTATCATCTTCTATATATGGACTTTTGACTTCTGAAAGCTGTAAGTTTGAATTTGTCCTTTTACTTATCTGGGGTTAGGCTTCCTGAATACTTTCCCATGAATTATGCAAATGATGAGGGGGAGAAAATGGGCCAGTATACATCCAAATTTAGTTCACAGCAGTTATTAGAGTAGAATTTCTTTGCACTGCAGAATTCTGTCTCCTTCCAGGAAACGCATGTACCAGTGATCTCACTGAATCAGTCAGTCTTCTATGGAAGATCTCATTCTGTACAACTGAGATAACTCACACTCAGATATTTAATCTAAGCTGCGTTAAAATGTTTCATCGCCCACCTCTTCACAGAGCACATGCCACATTCCTCTTTACTTGTTACTACATGACAAATTTCTGATAGCAAAGCAAGAGAGGATTAATTTGTACAAGAAATCAGATGTGGTCCATGTGAAGAACGTATCCCTGGCACACTGTGACAGAAATGTGTGCGTACTGTGTTATGTTAATGCAAGTTATGGAAAAAACCTACACCTTCTGGGCATAGATCACTCCACCTCCCTGGTTCTCTAAAAGAAGATATCAGGATCTCAGTGCACAGATAGAACTACATTGCCATAACCTTGGTAAAGTTAGTCATGGGTCATACTTCCTATCAGTACCTCAGCAGACCTGTTTTCCCTTCATCAGCTCCCTCTTTTTTTCAAGGATCCTGGTTTTATTCCTGTTAAACAAAGAGCTGCTGCTTTGCTGCTTTTGACCTAGGGCTCAGGAATCCATGTGCCTAAAAATGCATTGGAATCAGTGAGTGTTTTGCCATAGAGTATGCCAGGTTCATCTCCTGAACATAAAAGGTTTATCATCACTGTTTCACCAGCCAGGCAAATTGCTGGCTCAAGGGGCTGTGGAAAACTGTGAGCCTAGCTAAGAAATTCTTGCAGTGTGGATGTGACCTTGGGGTGAAGCTGATGCTCGGCAGACTGAGACTGTTCTTGTAATTACCTCCAAGGCACAGATGCACCTTGATGGTCTTGTTAGTGTGTGCTTCTAATTGTTAGAGAGCCTCCTTAGACTATTCTGTTGAACTCTAATTTAGAAACCACAAGAAGTGTCTGGCTCAATAAAATGAGGGAAATGAGAAAAATTTTAATAATTATTGTGAAAGTTTATTCAGCTTCCCTTGGCACGTAGCATAGCTGGGAGCTTCTATATCACATGTGAGTTATGGAGAGTTCTCCATATGAAGAATGAAATAGTTCTCCTTCTAAGGTTTGAATGTGTTTCAGGATTAAAATATGTTGGCCAAGAACATGCATTACAAATGACTGTATAACAGTTAAGCACAGTCACCTTCACTTTGTACAGGCTTCACAGGTTTTAGCAGTCAAGAAACAAAGAACTGTGTAATGCTGCGTGACTCTTGATATTGATCTTTGGAATGGGAATATCTTCTGAACTCATTCCAGTCCTGTCATGCTGGGAGAAGCTCTGTTGCTCCAATTACAGGGAAATGTGGTGGAACAATGCTGGCTTACGCTCACTGAGAACAGGAGTACAATGCAATGGAAGTAGATCTAATGGACATTGCATGTCTTTTTTTGTGTTTGAACATCTGTCTACTTAGTAGACCCCAAGACAAGTGAGTACCTTGCTCTTTTTAGGATGAAGCTAATAATGTTTGAACAGCTTGTTGAAAATGCTTTGGCCCAGCATCCTTATAGCTAGCCCAGCTGTGTTACAATAAAGCCAAGCCCTTTATTATCTGAATGGTTGGGAAAAACTGTTTCTTATCATATTACAGCCAATGCAAACCAGCTGAGTTACTGGTCTTTTTGGCTAGGACAAGCAAGCTGCTTACATGAGGCGTGTCTGCTAAATTCCCCACCTTTGTTAAGAAATTGCAGGTGTAATAAATGATGGGTGGGTCAAAGGAGTTCCAACCCCCTGCCACAGGCAGGGTCACCAACCTCCAGGCCTGGATCTACACAAGGTTGCCCAGGGCCCCATCCAACCTGGTCTTGAAAACCTGCAGTCATGGGGCATCCACCACCTCTCTGAGCAGCCTGTTCCAGTACCTGACCACTCTTTCTGTAAAAAACTTCCCCCTAATATCTAATTTAAACCTTCCTTCCTTTAGCTTTAGTCCATTCCCCGTTGTCCTGCCATTGTCTAGCCTTTTAAAAAGTTGATTCTCCTCCTGTTTATATGCTCCCTTCAGGTACTGGGAGGCTGCAATGAGGTCCCCCAAGATCTGGACACAGTACTCCAGATGGGGCCTCACGAGGGCAGAGTAGAGAGGGACAATCACCTCCCTGTCCCTGCTGGCCACCCCTCTCCTGATGGAGCCCTGGATACCATTGGCCTTCCAAGCTGCAAAAGCACACTGCTGGCTCATGTTAAGTTTCTCATGACACCCAGGTCCTTTTCAGCGGGGCAAGATTTGGTGTGGTGTTAACAGGGAATTCATCTAGCCAAGATCCAGTCTTATAAATGGCAGCACTGTCTTCAGATGGGAAGTTTTGACTCTGATTAACAGTATAAACATTTGCAAGACATCAGTAAGAGTAGGTAGAATTTTATGCTGCATTGAATAAGAAGCTGAGTTTGATCTGGATGTCTAATGCCAGATAAGTTACTCATGTGATTCTGTCAGATTTTAAAGCTTTTTCTTGTTTTTAAAAATGAATCAGTCACCTCAAAAACATTTTATAAATCACAAGAGTACTGTATAATTTTGTCTTAGTCAGCCTTACTTAGTAAGCTTTACGGTATCCTTCCTCCCTTTTGAAATTCTGCAACCATATTTGACTGTTCTGTGTGCTACCCTAGGCATCTTCACTGCTCTTGTCAAGCACATGGCTTAGTTGTCTCTTGACACTAATTTGTAATCTGCCATATCTTTTGTTTCTTAATTCTTTTTTAATGATAAGTCTGAAGAGTTTATAGTTCACTTGAGCATTTGTGAGGCATCCTCATCTCTCAGATATTTAATGGCCATATTAGGGAAGCCCTGAAAGCCCAGAGAATCTAGTTTATAGCCTTAGTTCTGAAAGTTTAGTGTCCTTACAGAATTTGAAAAACAACTTGGCTTGATGGCTTGCATTTTATCCAACACTGTAAACAAGAGGAGAGTAATCAAAGCTTGGCTGCTTCACAGATATGAATACCTTAATAATATCTGACATGAAAACCAAGAAAAGAACAGTTATTCAGGTTCATGGATATCATCTATTGCAGTGAGTGACCTCTTGGAGTAGGTACAAAGATACACAGATTGTGCTGTTGTTCTACACTTTCACTATTTTGGGCAACATCTCTAAAATGTGAGGGGCTACCATACCAGTGCAGAATGAGGAACTGTTGATGATGATGTTAGTGTTCTTCCTGCAGAGAAATTGAGAGATGTGCTGCACAACCCAAGCAGGTGTGCTCCATTCTTAACTGGATTACCGTGGTATATCCCATCTCTTGGGATATCTAGCTATGAAGTATATCTGCCTCCACATTTTGGCAGAATCCAAATGAACAGGACTTTCAGTGCAATAACAAGGTTCTTGTGGTTAATCTGTTATGAGGTACTTGGATTTTTAAATAGTACCAGGATCTTTCTGTGCTATTTTGGTTTTCTTCTGGGGTTTTGATAATGTTTTTCAAACTTATCTTCTGTAGTCACAAAGGCTGAGGTTCTTAAATATTTGTATGTTTCTTTGATTTGAAAAAAAAAAAACAATGCCAAAACAAAAGAGAAGAAAAGCAAACAAAAGGAAAAAGAAATAGTCCTTTAAGGATGGCTATACCTACTCCACAAGGTGATGGAGCCATTATAGCTTTCTGCAGTGGAAGTACAGTGCTCACTCTTGCAGAAAGCGCAGGTAGTTGTTGGCTCTGGAGGATGATGCTGACAGCCTGGGCCTTCAGAGGCAATAAATAGAGCCTCTGAAGGGAAGTTAGCCTTTAGGAATGTGAGAAGTAAACGCTGCTTGGGCCTTGTGTATACTTACACACCTGGGGAGTGGAGCAGCCTGCCTCATGCCCAGAAGCACAGTGCTGATGCAGCCAGGTAGCAGCTAGCTCTGGGCTTGCTCACATATCTCAATATAGCCCTGCATTGTTCGAAGTAGGCATTCCCAGAACATGGGGTTTTTTTAGTTGAAACCTAAGATCCCTGGTTACTATTTGAGCTACAGCACCTCATCCTTTAAAAAAAAAAAACAAACACCAAAACAGCTATCATAGGAATTGCTGTCAAAGCAGAACTTTTAGTTGGCATATCTGGGCCTTCTGCATTCAGTCCAGATTTGACTCGCAACAGGGTAGCGTTCCCTGACTTCGTAGGGAGGGAAAGCCTCCTGGGAAGCAAGATCAAATTCTGTTTCGTGCCTGCTGCAGAGTAAACTGTGAAAGGAGTTGGACCCAAGAATAGCCACTGCTTTGACTCTTATACCTGCATTTCACTGAGCTTGACACCCTGTTCTCATGTTTTTCAAGTCCTGGCTGATGGAGACCCATCCTCCTGCATCAGGAGAGGAGGGCAGAACTTCCCAACAAGTATGTTCATGGAAGACCAATGGGAAAGCTAAACCCTTTTCAGGTTCAGCTCTCCCCTCTCTTGAGCTTTTAGGATTCCTGGACATGTAATGATGCTAAGAGACTGAAGAAAATCTCAGATTGTATTTAGGTTTCACTCTTTCTAGCTGTGTCTGACACTTGGCAGCTTGAGGTGTTTGCTGCTCTGGGTCTCTGTGCACTGATGGAAGCAACTGAGCTCTGCTGGGGATCCTCAACCCAGCACAGCATCGTCCTGCCCCCAGAGCACTCGTGCAGTGATCAAAGGGAAGCAGTGGCTCCTGAGAAATGTCACCAAATATTTAGAAAATCATTCTGCTTGGCAGTGTTTCAGCTTCTTATTTTATGACTTTTCCTTCCCTTGTCCTTTCATATTGTAGGCATTTGCATTAAAACAGGATCTGTGTTTCCCAAAAGAGAATGCCTGGAGGATGGTGTGAAGTCATGTCATATGCTCATGATATTGTTCTTGAATCAGCATGTGGCTCCCCACTACCCCAAATTAAATGGCATCACTTAAAGAATCATGAAGGGGACTTTTTTGTCATGTATGAATATAAAATAGAATGACTTTTATTTGCCTTCTGGTTCTGATCCTTTGTGGTTCTTCAAGTTTCTCTCTGTAAGTGTCAGTAACTCTGATTGTATTTTGGGGGTTGTTTTTTTTATGCATCTTAGATGGAAGCTGAGATTCTCATGCAATCTCCTGTCTCCATCAGGTGAGGCTTTATGAAAGCATCCCACATTGTAAGAGGTGACAACAGTGTACTAGATGTGCAGTGCACAAGGGTGTATCAAACACGGTGGTACTTTGTATTGTGCCCATTCTTAGCTGACTTGGAGATTTTGCATGGTTTAGAGCAGCTCTGTAAGTGATTTTGGGCAATTCTGTATGGGTTCAAGCTTTGAGAATGTCTCCAGGAGAATTTTGGTTAAAGAGTAAATGTTATTATTTCAGTAACTGGAACTGTGAATGTTAAGTCTGGGCTGGTATCTTAGCATCAGGTCTATGTTGAAGATAGGGTGGCTTTTAAATCCACTTTACAAGAAATGAATCTGTCAGTTTGTGCAGTTTGTAGTGGTCTGAGAATGAAGACCAAAGATGGAGTTTTTTGGTGCGTATCTTCATTCATAGGAGCAGACTGACTCACAGCTGGGGTAGACTTTAGGGGAAGAGAGGGATCTTTGAGCTAAAGTAAGCAACTTGCTGCTGTCCTCATTAGCTTTCCATCTTGCTAGAGGAATAGAAATACCAGCTGTTGTACCAAACAAAACTGTAGGCTTTCTCACTGGCATTGGCACAACCCAGACCTTCTGAGGACAACATGAACCAGTGCTCCCTCACAGTTCAGGCACCCATCATACACAAGACCATGTAAGGGCCAAAGGAATTTTACAGCCTTTTTAATTTCAACAGTGACTCAGAGAGTGCAGACCCTGCCTGAAGGCACAAGTAGAGGGCTATGAATGGAATACATCGATGCCTTTGGGCTAATAATCCTTGTAACTCTTCACGTAGCTCTCCCAGTGGTAGGTATTGTTTATGTCAATATAATTGTGTAACCCTTTTTTAAAGCTGGCAAAGCTGTTTCTCTACAGTATTCCTTCCTTGTTCTGTGGTAACAAATTCCTCAGGCTGGTTTTAGGCCACCTTTAAAAAATGATTTTTATAAAAGAATATCTATTACATTTACTGCCTTTTCATACCACGGAGTAAGATAAATTGGTACATCCCAATCTTGCTTCGCAATTATTCATTCATTACTTCACTTGAGCCTGAAATCAATCAGCTTTTCTTCTTTCCTTCTATCTTTTTCCAGCTAAATATTCCTCTAATCTTTCCATGTAACCTCTATTTGTTTGTGATTTTTAGTCTCTTAAGTATTGATTTGATTCAGTTGTCTAATCTTTCAAGGTTCCTCAGTGTTATTTAATTATACATTGGTTTGTGAGTCAGATTTTCTGGGCAGATTCTCCAAGAGTTCACCTGATTCTTCTGTGGCTGCTGCCTGGAGCATTATGAATCCCAGCCTGAGGACTTCAACAGCTTCCATATACCTGGCCCAAGGCTGTTCCTTCCATACTCCCTCACTGTGCTTGAGACAAACAGGAATTATCTTAAATCATGTTTGTGGAGCCTTACCACCATTGGCAGGGTGCTGCATAGTCCAGCACCAGCCACAGCAGCCTTGAAACTGCCTCCTGTGTTCCCCCTTCACCATCCTGAAGCAGAGCCCTGCTGTGTGCGCGTAGTAGTTCAACTTGACCTGCTCTGGCCCAAACACTGATCTTCTGAGAGTCGCTGTTTAATGGGTTTTAGACTCCTAGAAAGGCTGAGCAGATGTTTCTTAGTGAGATGTTTTCCCTCATTGAAGGATGTATTGGTACCTATGTAACTCTGCCAGCTACTTTGTGACTTGCAGTGCTCAAGCACAAGATGCAGATTTGGGAGGGAATGTCGTGAGAATTTTTCTCATAGTGATTACAATCAATTTTCTTTTCTTCTGTTATGTATAAAGACATCAAAACAACATGAGCTTTAAAGAAATATGAAACATGAATTTGTTCTTTAGAACAGGAAGCATTTTTCTTTTCGTGTAGTCCTGATCGAGACCCTTAGTATTTGCCCTTTGTTTTGCCAAGAAAAGATCATGTTTTTCAGGGTCTGAGTCTAATTTCTGAATTAGAAGAACAACAAAGAGAAAAAGAACTCCATTTGTAAAGTCTCAGTGGAAAAATAAAATAGGCATGTATGCAAACCGTTTGTGTGTGTAAACATGTGCAGACAGGGATAGAAGCAAGCAACGTGACTTGCTTTCATGAGGCACTCTTGCAGTTTCATCGCAACATGGAGCTAATGTGCAGAGAAAGCAGAGGGGCATTTCACATCAGTTACACTGCTCAGGGACAGTGTGCCTGTGTCAGCTTTTCTGTGAGCTGATAGTGACCCCATGCAGCACACAGTTCCTTTTCTCATTTCCATCTGTTCAGCATTTCACAGTTTCTCAAATCATTGGAAGCAAGCTATTGATTTTTAGATGTGTCCTAAGTTTGCCATAAATTTTATACAGTGACCTCATACTGCCAGAAAAATATATTTAAGGACACTTTAAGCACAACATCTACCCTTAAATAAATGGAAGATGTTTGCAAATCATTGCAACCTATTTATAAACCTCTGGGACTGCCTGAGCTGAAAAAGAATTACCACCACCTTAGTGCTTATTGATCTCTGTGGAGTAGGTCTTCCTTTTCATGGGAGAATTCAGCCACTTTATCCTTTGTTCTCTGTGTTTTGGTGTATGATCATCTCTCTTTTTGTATATGCATGGCAGCTCCGCATCATTACGATTGTGTCTGTCTTTGTCCAGCGTGTTGTGATTTCATTCACAGGCAATGCAGTCTGCATTAGATCAGACAGATTCTGCTCTGGCAATGGTACCTCAGCATGACATGCCCCATTGCTCCTGCAATCTACAGCCAAACCCTCTTTATGTCATTCCACAATTCCTTTTCTCATTTCCATCTGTTTGTCATTTTGGAGTTTCTTGAATAATGGAGATACAGTGATTGCTTCTGAGATGTGTCATAAGCTTGTCGTAAGCATTTTCTTTCCTTTAATAGCCCCCTTTGCAGGCAGTGCAGTTGGAGGATAAAGTAAAGGGAATTGACAACTTATTCCAGCTGTTCTGCTGAAGCAAATGCCAGTGGCTCTTCTACGTGTTATCCCACTTGCTGTCCGCATTGACTTTTGTATTATTCTTGGCAGATATACTGAGGCCTGTTATGGTAGCCACTGAAAATTAAGGGGACCTCGTCCCTTGAAGTGTTAGAACAAGAAAGATTTCAGCTTTAGGGATGTAAGGAAAATAAGTGCTTGCACTTTAAAGGATTATTGATATAAAATCTAAGGCAAGAAACTTACTTCTGTTTTGAATTTTGCATGCTTCACCCTTTCCATGTTCATTGAGGTAAAATTCATTACCATAGTTGTTAGCTGTGAAAAATTATATTCACTGTGGAGTTAACTATGTAGCTGGATTTAAAGTCCCAGCTTTATTTACAGGCACTTAATGTTTGCCTCAAGCTGTGATAAAGATCTTGTACCTTAGGGCTCCAAGTGATTTGCAGAGAAGTCTCAGGTAGAAATAAAATACTGTCTTTCTTGCACGGTGTTATTGAGACACAAAGGGAGGATGTGAGGGGAAGAGGTGCTTGCCTTCCATGGGAGTACTGGGTGCTGACTATGGCCAGCATCAGAGCGGTGGTGCTGTGACCCAGCAGGGGTGGGATCCCTGGATCCATGCACCCCTGAAGCTGTGGCTGCCAACCCCTCCCAGACTGGAGTACGTCTCCCTGCCTGCAGCATTTTCATCCTTGCTACAAAGCCCTTCATGAGTGATATTGCACAGGGTGTGGACATCAATCTTTCTTTCTGCCCCCTTCCCTGCCATGGTTTCTTTTTGTCCTAGGCAGTTATATGGTTCTCGGCCTTTATGAAGCAAACATGGTGAGCATGACCTCAGTGAGATTCTGTTGCATTATACTCCCTCTTTCCCTGGAATGAGGACCTATTGTTTCCTCCTAGAGAAGTGTAATCAACACAGTGTCCAGAGGCCAAGTCACTATGCGTTTGACCCTTTGCCTTGGTCACTGACCCACATTTCATTCAAACAAGTTGGTAAATAGTGGCACTTCTTATGTCTTTAAGATTTATGTAACAGATGGGGGAAGATTAGAATTGGAGGTATCTCTTACTATTTTGGGGCCTGGGATGCCTGCCCGTTTTACGTTTTGAGAAGCAAGTGTTTAGTTTTGTGAGTATGAAGTGTGTGACTCATCCTCTTCCTTGACATGCTTTAATACATGTACTGGGTGGTGTTTTACATGAGGATACAGTAAGGCTCTGCTTGAGCTGACAGCACTCGGTGCACTTTAATCTCACATGTGGAAAGAGGAAATGAGTTAATCTGCAGTTAAATATAGAGGTGATGAAAGAGGTGGGAAGGGGAGGGGTTGACTCTAATCTCACTTAGGTTGGGGTCAGTCTAGAGTAACCTCTGTATCTGGATGGTATTGCTCTGGGGTAAGTCATATCTCACCTCTGTGGAGCTGACAGTATTAGCTAATGGAAAATGGTGACAAAGTGAGAATGCGCCCTGAGCTCTGGCATTGTTGCAGTGCTGTTCTTTCTGTTCACCCTCTATGTGTTGGTGACACTTTTTTCTTCTGTTCTTTTCAAGACGTAACCAGTAGGTTGCTGAAATGACATCTTAAGGAGCAAATCTGAGAGTGTATCAACGTTGATGTACAGCTTGGTTCTCTGTGATTGTCGGGAAGGCATACTATGACTTATTTCTTTATTTTGCAGTGTGTGTTTGATTTCTGTTTATTCCTGTCTTTAGCTTTGAGATGGGGATGCAGAAGAATAGAGAAACCAGGATATCTCCTCCACAGATCTCCCCTTCTCTTCTCCCTTTGTGTGCATATGTATTCTCAAACTCTGTGTGAGCTGCTACTGGCCATTCTCTCCAGCTTCCCACATGCCTGTGTGGGTTTGTCTGGGAAGGCTGCACTATGGTATGCTTTACTGTTTTATATTAGCTGCTTCTGAGCAGTTTTTCTCTGCCAAGCACCGCTGGTATGCCCAACCAGAAGACAGCCACACCCAAGCAGAGAGGGGTGCTTTGCACCAGACAGGGTGTGCTGCATGTGCTGTGAAGCTGTACCTTGCCTGTGCTGCTTTGGGGAAGAGGTGGAGTGGATTTTGCTGACTCATTTGGGCAGGTAAAACCAGGCTTTTAGGCATGGGCTAAACCTGAAAGAGGAATTTCGGTAGCAGAGAAGAGGTGCTTCTTGTGAGAAGGCAGCTTGAGCTAATCTGTTATGTGCTGACAATGTTTTCTCAAGCGAGTTGAACCCAAGTAGTCCGTGTAAGGAATTTTCGTTTGTAGATCACATACTGCATGGGTCATGTTTGTTGAGCAGTGGGTGAGGAAAGCCACTGGTTTACATAAGCTCGCTAAGATGAAAGGTCTGTCAGTTAGAAGAGTTCTTTCTTATATTTTATACTGGAGAAAATCTAAAACAGTTTTTAGAGATTAAGATCTACACTGGAATGTACTTGTGCCTCTTTTGTTGGCTTCACTGCTTTTGCAGGATTTGGCCTGGCATGTAGATTAGTAACAGCATCACTGCTGTCTTGACTCTTTCTGTTGGCCCAAAGCAGTGTTCTGTGAGTCATTCCAGTCCATAGTCACAGACTGAACTCTGGCCACCTGTCCTTAAGTAGTCCATATAGATTGTGTACAACGAGTTTGGTAAAGTCTAATAAACTAGCCAAAAAAGGAATAGCATTAGAGTTGACTTATCTATGACAGGCTGATTCTCAGTATTATTGATTGCATATAACTAGCAAAAATGTTACCAGAATGTGATCTTTGGTGCACTAGCTGAGGATGGCATTTTTGTTGTATCTGATACTAAGCTGGAACGCACAAGATGGAGTGGCTCAGATAAGAAATATTTAAAATTTTTGGTAGCTCTTATCTGAATCATAAGTCTCATGACTCCCAGAGTAGAAGAATATAACCATATCTGAGATCAGGGACAAGCGTCACCTTAGCAAACACTTGCTCAGATTGAAGACAGGGACCTTGTCCTCCCTCCACACTTCTGCTTGTTGCTGTACCAGTGCAGATGGTTATAACTTTTCTCATGGCTTTGCTGGCTGAAGAGGGCATGTGAGCACTGTCTGAACAGCATTGAGAAAACAGACTTCACTGGCTGTTCAGTTTAACTTGCTGGGTTCTGTCTTCTCTGGGTTAGGAAGTGCTCACACAGACAGTTGGGTGCTTAGCTACCAGTCCTGCGGGGAATGGCAGCCTCCAGCAGCTGGGACGGTTACAAGTAGTTTTCAGTGGAAACACCTTCAAAAGATGGGTGTTGATTTCCAGCCTTAGAGGCAGCATAGAGGAGTGGAAAAAACCCCAACATTGTGCTAGAAGAGCAGGAGCCACAGTTTGTTCCTGGCAGGGATCGTGGTGTTATGTGATCATGTCAAATCACTTCTCATCTATGCATCTGTTTCCCCTTCATCTGTCTTGTCCATTTAAACTCCTTGGAAAAAAACCTGTCTATTCTTATGTGGACAATGGCAAAATAATAATATTTTTATCCTGCTAGTCTTACAGAGCTGCTTAAAGTTGTTGTTTTCTAAATGGCCTTTAGATCTGAGTAGTGTTTGTTTTGTTGGAGGTTTTTTTCCCCAACCCTTTGCTTTTCCATTGCAAAGCTGGCCGCACACTGATGTGTTTGATTATGTTTTCATTGCCATTATACTTGCTTTGATTTTGCAGCTCAGTGCCCAAAGCACAGGGCGCTGTACAAACAGCATGATGAAATCAAGCAGGGTCAGCCCCTTTCTCTTTTTACCTTGGAAACAATGTAAAACTCCTATGTTTCTTTTGCTTGGCACCTCCAGTTCTTGAGCTGGAGGCTGTGTGTGTGGCTGCTGCCCTCCTGTTGTGTTCAGGTGTGAGACCACTTGGACAGTGTTTTCCATTACTGCCTATGGGGGTACTGTAAGCTGTGCTGTCTGCTTGGTTGTGTGTGAGTTCAAGCTGTGAAGTGTGAAGAATTAGCTCAAGAAAAGCAGCGTGCTAGCCAGTGTCCATGTCTACAATGGGTTAGCTGTGACTAGGTACCATTACCAGGACTCACAAGTGTACGATAAACTTGCCTTTCTGGATCATGCCTGGCCACTGTCTGCAACAAGGAATTTTCTTCTGTTTCTCACCTCTCCTTTTTGCTTTTGGCAATGGTCCTTTCTCTGTGGGGATACGGTTTGAGTGTGGCCCGTGTCCAGCCCTTTTAAGAAGTGCCAGGTTACTGGTTGTTGATCTGAGAAGAGAAGGAGCTGGGTAGCTTGCTTCTGCACTACTGTAGTATTGTCAGACACCGTGTCAGGCCTCAGCATGAATTGAGCACCCTCCAGAAACAGCTGTAGAACTCTGGACTTTGGTACTTCTTGAACTTTAGGCTCCTCGACGGTTTCAGGTAGTAGGACAGCCTGAGGATGTAGCTCAATGCATCAGAACTACACAAAATGCAGCTTGGCCTAAGCCACTGAGATTTATTTGACTGAGGCTCTGAACACTCTAAAATCAAGGAGTGTTTAGAATTAGGAAACCTCCTACTTAAAAATCCCAAACAACCCAAAAACCAAACCAAAAAGCAAACAACCCTGCAGGAAACCTCTTTACCAGCAGCGTGGTAGAGTTTGTTTTTGGGATTTTTTGTGGTTGTTTTCTGTTTCTACCTCTGTTTGCTTGTTTCCAGCACTAGTTACATTGCTGCAGTCATTCAAATTTTCCAGGTGGGAATGCTGGTCTGGGTGCAGGTCACATTTTGTATCTTGTTGAGCAGATCAGTCACTGTCGGGGTCTGGTGTGCTGGTCCTTGTGCAGGAAGAGTCCAAGTACCTTTTGCATTATTCAGTGAAAACTCTCTCAGCAGACTTTTCTGTTGCAGTGGAAGTCAAACTCTAACAGCTGATAAAGCCAGAACACAGCTGAATACTTAAAAAAAAAAAAAAATATTAAAAATGTTGAAATCTTTTTGGCAGTGTCCTTCATCTCTGACACTGTCAGCTGCCCTAATTTTGCTGCCACTGTCAGGAAAGGAAGTTTTGTCACCAACAGCAGTGAGCATAAGGTTTGTCCAAACAGAATCCTTCTGTAATTCCTGCATTGATTTTTTCACCAAAATAGCTGACTATGGTCCTCCAGGAGGTAACACGGGGCATGTTGCCAAGGGGAAAGTTCAAATGTTTAGCGCTCTCTCCTAGATTGGGGCACAGACCTGCCATAACCTGCATCCATATCCCTGTGCCTTGCTGTGCTCCCTGGCTATGTGCCAGATTAGAGCCTTTTCCATAACATCTCTCAGTGCCAGAGGAGTTTCTATCAATTGCTTTTCATGCCATTTACTTCTTTCCTCTCCCTCTCAACCTAGCTCTTAGTCCTTGTGATGAGTAATGAGTTCTCTGCTTTGGGCAGCTTTTGGTAGCTGGGACTTTGCCCAGCTTCAGCCTTTTGCCAACTTGCAAGGACAGGGCAGGTTGGGAAAGCAAGCAAACCGTAGTTAATGCCAGCAGGGCAACTTCTTGTGTTGCAGCTAAACCAGGGCTTGACCTTGCCACTGGAATATTAACTCTTGGTGCATGATCTGGGCAACTTCATATGAATTTTTCTTCCTCGTACTAGTAATATGTCTTTCAAATGTGTCCGTTCACTGATCCCTTTCTACTTGTTGGAGATGGAGAAACTACTAGACTGTCCTGGACAGAAAACTGATTTGGTTTAACTTGTGTTTACCTAGGGCTATTCTAGTTTTATTGAAAAACTAGGCTGGTTTTTTAGGTTCATCGTTTGGGATATTTTCAGGTCCTTAAAGAATTCTTGAGACTTGTAAAAACATTGTATTATTGGAGCTCTGTGAGCATGTTCCAATTCCCAGACAAGCTCCCTGATACTCCGAGAGATTTTACCTCTGAGCATTACCCTTTATTTTCTCCATGTCTTGTTTATGCCCCACCTGAACTGCCAGGAGGACATCTAACTGGTGAGGCTTGGTCATACCAAGCCCTTGAATGTTCTGGTCTTGCATTATTTGTTAAAAGAAACCTTGACTCTGCTCCTCTCAGCTTGAATAAAACACACATGAGAATTTTTTCAGTCATCCAATGTAGGCATGTAACTTTGCTAGTTGGTCTCTTCAGGCTCTTTTTTAAGTTGTTGAATACAGAGAAGTATGAAGAAGGCAGTGCAGAGAGGGCTGTGTTGCCCTTTGGAAGAACCCTGCTCTCTGCTCAGTACAGAAGACACTTAGGGTGACTGGCCACTAGTTCAGCCTGATAAATGACATGATTAAAGTTGAGTGGTGTCAATACTTACCTTATAAATCAAACTGCAAAGACATCTCACTAAAGCCGGGCTGCTGTTAACGTTATTGAGTGAAACAATAAAGCTGTGCAGCCATCTATCTAATCAATGTCAAATCTAACCCTTTAGATTTAATATTGGACTGGAGTTCAATAGTCACATTTAGTAACCATAAATACATGCAAAAAAAATAAAGAAGTTCTCTGTGAATTCTGCCTCTGTGGCTGTCTGTCTAGCTGTGTATCTGAACCAAGGAATTTGTCTGAAGACAACCTGTATGTAGTATATGTCTACTACCTGCCTTGTCCTCTGAGGGTTTTTATTCCTAACAATGGGGAGTTACATCATGGGGCTGCTGTTACTCCTAGCTCCCAGTCCAGGCTCTGTATGGGACAAGCCTATATACGCGTCAGGTATAGCTGTGTAAGATTTATATTCACTTTTCTCTTTCTGCATTTTGCAAACCAGTATACTAAATTAAGCTGAAATCAGCAGTGATTTACATTAGTAAACAGGCTGAAGGTTGGAGGCAGGCATCAGTATTTCTGCTGTTCAGCTGTCCTTGCTGCCTGGGGGGCATCGCTAGCAGAAAGGCAGGAAAACGGATGTGGTTTCAGCCTTCCCTGGAGACAATTGTAAATATAATTTCTCACATAGGAAATGCTAGGATGCAGATCTGGTCAGTCTGCTGTTTATACTAACTGTGCTTCCTGCATGGTGGGCAAGGGGAATTACTTCCTCTAAAAGAAACGTGGTTTCTGTGAATGGACAATTGCTTTGGTACAGCCCTCCCGGTAATTGTGTTGGCCAGCAGAACTAGTGGCACTAATAGCATTTTCTTCCTCTTTGACTTCTGTAGGTATGTGCTGTTCTGTAGCAGTTGTATGTGAAGAGAAGACAGAGTGGAAGTCGCTGACAGAGGATCCTGTCCTACTCAGCTGGGCCTGAAGAGTTCGGCCAGCTGACTGATGTGAGTACTCTGAAGGGGGGATTAAGGATTAAGTTCACCTTTGCCACCATCAGTAACATTCCTTGTTTATTACCTGCCTTTGTGACATCCTGTTCTGTTTACTTTGTGCTGGTGCCAGTAAATAATTTGTGCCTCAGCCTAGGTCAGAAACATTTGGAAGTAATGGAATTTTGGAACTGGAGGTTTTAGGATGAGGACCAAAGTTTAGCAGTTGGCCTTGAATATGTTACAAATCCAGGTTTAGCACTGGAGTTTGCCTGCATGGCAACAATGAACCAGATTCATTGCCTCATCTGTAAGAAGCTATTGAGTTGAGTTTGATATGTGATTGAGGCTAAGGCTCACATGTCAAGCTCTTGAGAACTTTTTTTCCCCTTAAGGTGACTGTGATCTGGAGTCTGTTTGGGATCAGGAAGGTAAAGGTCAAAGCAGCAGTTACAGAAGACTGAATTTCTGGCAAATGTATGGCAAATACAACTTTTGGGCTGCTACTTTCTTTGTTTCTAAAAGGCTGAAACCATCAGAGGAGCAGTCTGTCCTGTCTCTCCCCTTCCTCATCCTCTGTGCAGATGCACTAGTTGTCTCAAGTTTCAGCTCTGTATGATCATCTCAACTCCTTTCCTGTGTAGTGCTGTACCTGATGTTTGTCTCCATTCCAGAGTCACATCTTTACTGACATTGTGATCCTCAAGGGTTGCCTATCTTTCTCTCTTTCAGTGATAGAGAACCCTTCCAGTTAAGGCTGCATGCTGAACGTGTGGAGGCTTTTGTCAGCCTGACTGCACAGTGTCTTTTATGAACTAGTTCTCTCTAAGGAATGAAACTCCAAGCTGTTGGAGAGGAAGCTGGAGAAGCCAAATTTTAAGTCATTCTTCTCCTGTTGCCTTATAAGCAAAAACACACAGACCCCTCTGTTGGACTGGGACAATTACTTGGTCTCTTCTGGAGATGGGATGTTTTACACCAGGCCTGAATATGACCCTGTGCTTTGGCTGCAGAAGGGAGGGAAGCTCACACCCTTCAGTTTGGCTGCTTCAGAGGGAAGGGAATGCAGTACTTGGTTCTCTTTCAGCCAGAAAGACACAATCAGGCATTGCCATTGCTCTGGAAAAAGAGCATCTCATAAAAACTCTTGATTCTCAATAACATGCTTGGGAGTCACAGTGCTTCATGCTTGTTCTATGGTGACCTGTGTCATTAACCAAGTGATGACATTTCTGTCTTCCCTTATCCCCAGTGCCTGCTTAGTCCTTCTGGCTGTCAAGTGACATCAAGGCACGGCACACCTGTACTTCAAGGAGTGTGCATAGCATTGAGTACCAGGGCCTGGGCAACCCCTGTAGGAGTTTGGAGGAGAATTACTTCCTCTTTATTCTCTATTCCAGGTTAGGTGGAGCTCAAAATTACTCATTTTATATTACCCTTTTATATGAGATTAAATATTTGCTTTTCTGTCGTCTGATGACTCTTTTATGATAGTTAAAGGCTGGTGGGAATACAGGGAAGTGCTTGTGTACCACGCTATTTTGCATTTATTGTTTTTTAAGATCTAATTAAAGCATTATGTTGGTTTTTATTGTGATTTGCAATGTATGCTGTGGATCAACTATTCCCTTCAGACCTTTAGTCCAGGAATCTGACACTTAGTGGAGACAGAATAGTTTCAGGACTGACAAGCTGGACCAAAGGAGGGGAGTGGGACATACCTAGCCAGTGCACTAGAAAACGAAGTAAATCTGGGGAGGTACAGCAGGGAAATCTTGACTATATCTTTTGCTGTCATAAGGGAGAGAGGCAAAGTGCAGAAAACACTATCAAGTAGGTTCAAGGCTCTCTAATTGTTTCTCCTGCAAATGAGAAAAGAAAACCCTTAGTGCATGCAGAGTTTGCTGAACAGTTGCTGTTCTCACCGAAGGCCAGATTTCCTAGGGCCTGCTTTGTCAGTAGCCTCTGCCTTATTCAGTTTTCTAAATTCATTTTTTCAAGAGAAGGCTGAAGGTTACTCAGGCAGGCTGCTGTGAGGTGTAACAAGTCCTTCGCTATTCCCCCTGGGGACAAAGTAGGATGTCTTCTAGAAGAAGGCATTACCCAGAATGTCATTTTAGCTCCATCTGGCTGGTCCCACTAGCTCCACACCCACTCTGCATATCTCAGACTGTAAAAGAGGTTTAAATGGTGCAGTACTGTGTCAGAAACCAGAGTAGTAACAGTGAGAGTGAACTTAAAGTAAGAAGAAGGAATTTTCATTTTTTCCATTGAACTTTTGGGAGCAGATGGGGAGTCAATGAGGCAGAGATGCTGTAAGGGACAGTATGTTTCAAATGTTTTCCTTAATGTCTTCCCAATCTGCTCATAGATTTGTAGCTCCTGCCTGTTTGGTACAGGGCAGTTAGTATGGGATATGAAAACTTGAGTGCCACTGGGCCTCCAGAGGCGGATGTTCCCCAAGGCTTGTTGTGATGGGGTTCTTTTGGGCTAAGGAAATTTTGACACAAAGGGTCATGAGAGAAGCTCATGGCCTGATGGGCAACATCTTTGTTTACTGCAATCTGAGTCACTAGTGAAGGGTCTGGACTTTCTGGATAGAGACAACGACCCAGAAGACTCTTGACTGAGCCCTGTACTGATGCTATAGGCCAGCCCTGCCTCTCTAAATGGCCAATGTTTTGTGTTGTTTATTTTAATCTGGTTAGAAGCCAAGAAGAATCTAATCAGAGCCCAGCAGTGCACCAAGCAGCAGTCATTATCATTACTTAGTTATCCAGTTGCTGTTTCTTTGCTCTGACAAGAAATGGTGTGGTGAGAGGGGATGAAATAAGATCAGCTTTTTGTCTTTGTTGCCCTGAAGAGGTTCAAGGATGTTTCTTTTCAATACACCTGTACCCAAACATTGCCCTTAAAGGGCAGATTTAAAGAGGCCTTCAAAACTCCATGGCAGCCATAGTTTGAGGAAGAAGAATCAGTGACAAGGGGGAACTTAACTCTCAAAAGCAATGTCTGTGAATTATGTTTACTCTAGCTAGCTTTCACAGTTATAAATGTAACCGGTTAATAATTCCGGCCAGCTAGCCAAGTTGGGCAAATCCACATTTCTGCTCAGCCTGGTGTTTTGGGATCTCTACTTAAGACAAACACAGCAAGTACGTTGGGCAGACCTGTTGGGACTTAGTTTCCATGAGTGCCCAGACTTGTCCACTGGAAGATATGTTGCTTCTTTTGGCCCTGTAGCTCTGTTCCTGGGGAAGAGAGGATCAGTTGTGGGTAGCCTGATTTGATATTTACTTGTTTTTAGCAATTAGGGTGCAAGGAAAAGCATCGGAGGAAAATGTTGAGATGGAGAAAGAACACAGTCTGAATGTTCTTTGCTGCTTCTGCTAGTTCCTTTCTTTATTGCACTGCTACCTCTCCTTTTTTTTACCCTCTACAACCTACCAAATCACTGCCGTTGGAAGAGGCAGTAAGCTCAAGTGCTGGCTCAGAAATTATGCTAAATACCTGAGTATTTGGGGTTTGAAGAAAAATAAGACAATTTTACAATAATCAGCTTCATTGCATGTCATAGAGGCGATTATTTTGTCCTGACTGTACCTTAAGGTTAATTTAATCATAGGATCACAGAATGGTAGGGGTTGGAAGGGACCCCTGGAGATCATCTAGTCCAGCTCCCTGTCTAAAGCTGGATCACCTAGAGCAGGTTACTCAGATCACATAGAATGGTTTGGGTTGAAAAGGACCTTAAAGATCATCTAGTTCCAACACCCCTGCCATGAGCAGGGACACCCTTCACTAGACCAGGTTGCCCAAAGCTCCATCCAACCTGGCCCTGAACTCTTCTATGGAGGGAATCTCTACAGGACAAAGGTTTAAGAGCACTGGTAAACAACTAGCAGCATTACAAAAGCTTTTAATATTGATTAGGCTGCATTCTGTTACCTTCACAATCAGCAGAACTCTCTCATTGAATGAGATACTGGTTGGATCAATAACGATGCTTCTGGCCTCAACTAGTTATATGAAGTGCCACTGATGGTCAGTTGTAGTAGAGGAACAGCACCTGGGCTCTTCTGCCACACACAATCCAGTGATCATTGAGCATAATCCTTGGGTTCCATGCCAAGGATTATGGAATCCTTTGGCACATGCTATAAATCACAGTGTGCAAGTTTTTCTTCTGTTTTGCTTGAGTGTAAGTGGCAGTGGTGGGTACAAAGAGCTGGAGGTGCTTATGTGCAGGGGAGGACACGTGTTTGGTTGATTGCATGCTGTAGCTGCCATTAATTTCATTAGGACTTGGGTAGGCATAGCTGAGCCCTAGGGTTTTCCCTTGTAGTATTGTATTTGGCAGGTCCTGAATTCCACAAAATTGCTTGGACCAAGGCCAGCAACTGTTCAAGGTAGATGGGCAAGGTTATACTTTCTTTTGTGCATGAGAGTTTAAATAGGTCAGCAGAACAGTGGGAGCTGGGAGAAGCTTCTAGTCAGGTAACTGCTAAACAGCTGATCACTCCCAGCTTGAGTTGGTGTCAGGCCGCATGTTCCAGCTCCTGCTGAGTTCTCCATCAGTAGAAGACAGTAGTGGGAGCTGTGTTCCTCACAGAGGTCTCCTTAAGATGCCACAAATCTGAAATCCTGGCAAACTGTGATCAAACCAGGTAGCAATTTTTCCATTTTAAATGAGGACCACCAGCCTACAGCAAATCCTTTATCTCCAACAGCTAGAAGGGATACTGGTTCTTCAGTAAGGAAGCAGAATGATGTGCTTGCTGTTCTCAGCTGATTGAGAAACTTTTCCAGCAGTTTGTCTTGTAGCCTGTGTTGTTCTCTCTGTATGCTTAGCAGGTTATGTGCTGTCACTAGCTTAATACATGTATTATTGCCACAAGGGTTAGCCCTTAACTTCTGCCCTGCAGACTTGCTCCTATTGGCAGATTAAATTCCTATCTAGAGCTCTTAAAAGGCCTGTATACTGAGTCTTGCTCAGTCTCTGGTGACAGTCTGAGCCCCCTTCATGTCATGCAGACTCTGATGTAAGGTCTCCCTGAGTCCTGTGTCATCGCACTAAGCTGTCTGGAAGCAGTATTTCATTCTGTGGTGGCACTGGTTCCCACAGCTTTTAGCTGGGGAGGTTCTAAACTGCAGAGTACAATCTCAGGTCTGAGGTATCCAAGGGGATCTGGGCGCTGGGAGCTTTGGAGCAAGTTAGGGTTCATGTCTGGTAGCAGGGAGGGTGCTGTAAAACTATCCCAACCAGGGCCTGGGTGGCTGTTTTGTAACAGAGCAGATGCTGCAGCACAGCAGGGCGAGGATGCAGGGTGAATGAGTTTGTGCCCATTCATGGAACTGGGTGGAACTCTAGCAGCAGCATGTTATCTTGATTAGGTTCTGTTTTGCAATTTAAACCCCAGAACTTTGAGGCAACTGAGCTAAAAACACAAGCATGATGTAAATTTGTTTGCCTTCCTCCTCCACTTGCAGAACCACATAAACTCAGTCACATTTGCTCAGCATTTCCAGACTCTATCTAAATACTTCCTTTTCTAAACTGCATGTCACAGCACCCCTTTGACCTCTTCTGGTGGCTGGAAAGCCTAGCCACATGGCATATTGGGGTGGCATAGAAGAACTAGTATGGCTGTGGGACATTTATAGAAACAGAAAACCTGTGTGGATAGTGCAGCAAACTTTCCAAGCTAGCTTGTAACAGGAATAACCTACTCCAGTCAGTGAAAGAATTTGTTTATGACTTTGGTAGCGAAAGGGTGACCTGAGAAACAACCAAGCCATGCAGCCATGCAAAGCTTGTTGCTTAGCTCTCCCTTCACACAAGTGGAATAGCAAATGTGGAAATTCAGTTTTCCATCCAAGTGGTGGTCTGTAGTAGAAACTCCTCCCTTCTTGCCAAAGTGCATGAAGGTTGTTTCTGCAAAGACTAGAAAAGTTTCAGACCCAATCCTTGACCTGAACTTTCCTATCTAAGTTTGGACCCGAGTCAGCCCTTGGATCCTTCCGTATTTTGCCTCTCCCTAGGTGCCGTTCTTTGGTTTGCTAGCTGTTATTTTTACAGTATGATTTCTACTCTCTCAACATTTTAATCATGGTCATTTTTATTACCTGAAGACAAACTATCAGAGGCTTGTTTATAAACCCCTGCTATACAGCAAGCAGGGCTTCCAGCTGACACTCTCATGTGATCCGTGCTCCACAACAGACATGAAGGAGATCAAGGAGGTAATCTTCAGGTGGTGAGGGAGGTCCCCTGTTGCGTACTGTTGTATAAACAAGCATGCTTCAAGTAATTGGAGCTTGTGATGACTGCACAGAATACTTTGGACAAAGTTGTGGGGCTTTTTGTTGGCTTTCCTGGTTTGTTTTGGAGAACAGGATGAAGTTTTTGCTGGTTTGTTGTTTTGCAGAGAGGATGGTAGAGTCTGACCATTCAAAACATATTGTTTTCCATCATCCTTTAGTCTGCTAATATGTCTGAAATAACTTTCTTCCTTCTCCACCTAAACCAAATACACCTGGTTTTTAAGGGGGCTGCAGTCTAAACCTAGATTCAGGGCTGAATTTTTAATTAAACCCCAGATGCATGCTCCTCAGAGTTAGTTTTTTGGGACATGGTAGTAATTTGTTTATTCTAATTAGAGCTACCAGAAGCATGTTCACATCGGTGGATTGGTCTTGAATGAAGTAAGATAAAATAGCATTTTCCAATCTCTTCTGGCCCCTTAGCCAGCACACCAAGTCAGAATTGTGCTAACAATGAAATGCTTCATTGCTGGGAGGTAAGTATTGGGATGCTAAAAGGTAGACTGGGGAGGAAAAAGGACAGTTACTGTTGCTTGCAGAACTCCAGTCAGTATTTCACACTGCATCAATATGGGTGGTTTACGTGTGTAGGTATTTGAAGACCTTAGTTCTGTATCCTTCAGTAACATTTTACTGAAAGAATCTGAAATTAGAGTAAGTGTTCACCCACACCATAACCTTTGCTCTACGCCCTTCTGCAACCAGCAGCTCTTGCCATCTGTGTTGTTTTCTAGGTCTTGTTTGAATGCTGAGATGCTCGCCTTGCAATAATTTTCCCTACATTTTTTTCAATCTGTGAATTTGGTGGCAGATCAATGTCTGTACATGCCTATTTGAGGAATCAAAATCCAGAGACCGGCTGCGGATAGAGACACTCAGGAGTGAAAGTCATGAAAGCCAGCAGTGTTTGGTCCACTGGTGGCTGTGGTTTGGTGACAGAGGGGACAGTGCCAAGAGATTCAGAATCACACAATTGTTTAGGGTTGAAAAGATCTTTAAGATCTTCAAGTCCAACTACTACTAAATGTGTCCCTAAGCACCGCATCTCTACATTTTAAATACCTCCAGGGATGGCAACTCAACCACTTCCCTGGGCAGCCTGTTCCAATGCTTGACAACCCTTTTGGTGAAGAATTTTTTTCTTTTTTCCCTAATACCCAACATAAACCTCCCTTGGCACAACTTGAGGCCATTTTCTCTCATCCTTTTGCTTATTACTTGGGAGAAGAGACTAACACCAACCAGGTTAAAACCTCCTTTCAGGCAGTTGCAGAGAGCAATAAGGTCTCCCCTCAGCCTTCTTTATTCCAGTCTAAACAACCTTGTTGCGTTAGCTGCTCCTCCTAAGACTTCTGCTTCAGACACTTCACCAGCTTTGTTGCCCTTCTTTCAACACACCTCAATCTCTGTCTTGTAGTGAGGGGCTGTAAACTGAACACAGTATTCAAGGTGCAGCCTCACCAGTGCTGGAGACAATCGCTTCCCTAGTGCTGTTGGCTGCACTATTTCTGACACAAGCCGGGATGCTGTTGACCTTGGCTCCCTGGACTGTTGACCAACACCCTCAAGTCCTTTTCTGCTAGGCAGCTTTCCAGCTACCCTTCCCCAAGACTCTAACACTACATAAGTTTGTGACTCAAGTGTAGGACCCACACTAAGCCTTATTGAACATCATACCATTGCCCTCGGCCCACTGATCTAGCCCGTCCTGACTCCTCTGCAGAACCTTCCTCTACACTCCAACAGATCAACACTCCCACCCAGATTGCTGTCTTCTGTAAACTGACAGAGGGTGCACTCAGTCACCTCATCCAGATTATTAATAAAGACAGTAAATAGAACTTGTCTCAATACTGAGCTCTGGGGAACACCACTTGTGACAGGCCAGCCACCAACTGGGTTTGACTCCATTCACCACAGTTCTTTGAGTCTGACCGTCCAGCCATTTTTTTTAACCCTGTGAACAGTATACCCATCCAAGCCATGAGCAGCCAGCTTCTCCAGGAGAATGCTGTGGGAAACATTTTTAAATGCTTTGCTAAGGTTGAAGTAAACAACATCCACAGCCTTTTCTTCATCTATTAAGTCAGTCACATTGCCATAGGACTTCAGGTGAGTTAGCAGGACCTGCCTTTCACGAACACATGCTGACTGGGCCTGATCACCTGGTTGTCTTTTATATCCTGTTCTCTATGTGGTGAGACTTGAGGGTCTCTTTCACTTTTAATTATTATTATTATTTCCACTATTAAGCAACTACTTGGTCTTATAAGAACCCACCTCAAAGCTCTGATTGCAGGAAATCTTAGTACCAGTCCTTTGTTCTGTAGTCATTCACCGTGAAAGGAAGGGTGGTCCTGTGCTGCTACTCACCCTCCTTACCAACCAGCTGCCTGAGCCTGGGGATGTGTGAGTATACCTTCACTATCCTAAAAGCTGGCGCCACCTCCACTCCAGTGTAAGTCTTAGGCTGCTGACAGGGGAGCCAGGCTACACTGTGGTGAGGCATCACTCTGGGGTCACCCTGGTACAGCTTGTGGCTTAAAAGTTCCTTTGATGCCTGTTACAATGTCAGTAGAGTGGGCATATAATATGTAATAGCTATGCAAGCCATTAGTTTCTCTTTGTGTTGTGTCAGGTATTTATGCTACAAATCTCAGCTGCCAAGTGCAGAAACTTTAGCTGGCCCTTCAGCTCCTACCCATTGAAATAGGATCTGTCACATCCATTGCTAATGAAAATATTCCTTCCTTGAAAAGCAGATGCCATCTGGTTTAAAATAAAATGAAATTAAAAAGCCCAACGCTTTTCAGAGTATTTTCCCTGTGATATCATGGAGTGTCTCCCCCAATCTTTTTCTCTGTCCTTTCCCCAGGTCCAGCGCTATAGGAAGAGTCAGTGTCTTTTGTGATGACAGTGACAGGGGAGTGACAGGCAGGCTGGGTGGGGGTGGCTGATGGTGAGCAAGCCTAAGTGACAGGATGGGGTGACTAAGAACCAAGTAGCTAATTAAAGCACAGCAGTAGGAGGAGCAAATTATTTAAGGGTGCCAGAGAGAGAGAGATGCCTCCACAAATTTCTTGTTACACCTCAGCAGCCAAGTGACTGGGCAACACAGTGAAAGGTTTCCTTAACCTTTTGTGCCTCTTATGGCGTGAAATCAAGGGACTGAGAAAATGGCACCATTAACTGAAAAGCCAGATTCAAGGTAAGGACACCGGTAATGATTTTATTCAGTTAGCCAAAACTAGCCCTCCTAGAGGTACTGTAAACTGACCTCCCAGGACTTTACATGGCACTGTCTCACGCTAATGTGCACTGAGTGGGTAGATCTGTTGGGGTGGTACACACTGATTTTCACATTGCTTCTTTCATTCAGATAGGTATTTCCCGTACTGCTTGGAAAAAGAGGAGATAGCACGGTAGTTATTACATGGGCTTGTGTTCTCTTTAAGGGAAATGGGCAGGTCTTTGCCTCCTTACCCTAGTGACTGGTCTTTCTACTGACTTATTTTTAAGAGGAGGGATTGAAAGCAATTGCTGAATGCTGATTCTGAGGCAGTTGCAAAAATGAAAGTGATGAGAATGGATGTGAAGTTCTCAGCAATATGTGAATTTGGTCACCTGAGGCTGGAGGAGTCAGAGAGAAGTGAAGATGAGGAGTGGCTTTTGGAATGTAACTTTCTGCTATTTCTGGAGATGCTTTGAATGTCAGATTGTTGCTTAACCCAGCAGTTTGGTTTTCAGTCTTTTCCATACTGAGTAGTGGAACAGTCACTGTGTTCTTCTAGGTGACTTTAGAGGCAGCACAGTCCAAAAAGGTTATCAGGCCAGCACTCCAGCCTGAATTCCCTGGCAGGCACAGGTTTGCTGTCTGGCCTTGGATGTGTGACAGTGATCAGCCTTCTGAGTTTTGCTGGGGCCCTTTTGTACCTGATATTCAGGTAGATGAATCAGCTCCCTGGCAATTTTTTAAATTTGCCTATGGATTGGCAAAGGCTAAGGAGAATGACTGTCTAATTTCAACTTGAATCCCTAGGCTTGTCAGAGGTGTGTAGGAGCTATTGTATGCCTAGCTCCCCGTTTGCATTGGCTAGACTTAGCTTTATGCTGTTCCCCTGTGGTCATTGTGGTTGTGTGTAAATGAGACTGCTTCTCAAACTGGCTTTGCTTATTCTGAAAATGCAAAAACACCCTGTAAGTCTGATACATGCACCTTTTTACACTGTGCCAATTCAGCTAATTTTAGATGTTTCATAGAATAGAGGCACAAATCTTCCATCTCTGCATAAAAACAGAATATTGCCTATATACCTTGAAAAGTATTAGCTGTGACTTAGTGTTTATGCAGAGCTTCAAAACAGCTAGTGCTAGCAGATTAAATTAATGTTTGGTGCGATTGCCACAGTGAACACTCATTAATGCCTATGCAATTCCTCTGCCTTACACAACTCGGAATCTTGAGAAGTGTCTGGGATAGTGTAAGGTGGTCTCTAGCATTGAAGTGCCTGGTTTATATGTCAGAGGTGCACCAGAATCTTCTCTCTACTGTCATTTTTGTGAAATATTTGTAATCTGGATTTGAACTTTGCGACACTAGTCAATTTCTAATTAGTATTTCTACTCAATGCAACTTAATATTTACTACTTCACTGTTTGAGAGTGTGTGAAAGAGGTGAAGACAGCCTTTGTAGTCTTTGTTATACAAAATCATGCAATAGAAGCTGCTGGATGACGTTAGATGATCTAATTGATCGTACTTACAGAATGCCATTCACTGTAGTAAATGTGATGTAGTGTTTGTGTTGCTCAGTCCTGCAGTCAGCTGAATGGATCCATTGTTATACATAATTAGGGCTTCTAGAATTTGGGTCTGTTTATTTAGAGCAATTGTTCTGCAGAGGCACAAGTGGCCGGATATCAGAAGTCTACGGAGAGTTATGTGCAGTACGCAGAGCACCTCAGCTGCGTGGCTTTTACAGGTGGTCTTACAACAGCTTGAACTCAATGAATCTTCTATTTCTTCCAGCTGAAGTATAAAAGCAGCACCCACTCACCAGGTGTGGCCATTGCAGGTTGTCTGGAAGATTTCCCTTTTACAGAAAGGTGAATCTGGTCTAATTGAATTAATTACCCCTTAACTGTTAATAAATCCCAATTTCAGTAGTTATGTGCTCCCTGCCCAAATTCCTGTGTGAGTCTCAGTTGAGTTAAATGCCCTGAGCAGTCCCAGGTTGCAGTATGCTGTTAAAGCATTTGACTTTCCCTCTGGAGTCAGCGGCCTGAGCAAGGGTGCCCAGAGAGCTCCCTTGTATAGGATGTACATCAGCTTGTTTCTGAAGGGCTTCTCTCTGTGGGGTGTCAGCGTACGTATCACAGATGAATCTGAGCAGAAATCCTGCTGCTCTCAAGTGCTGTGCCTTGTGTCTCCTGCTAAGATGCATATAAGATTTCTATTTAAAATATCCTATACGTTTTTATTTTTCTTTGTGAAGTTTTAAAATATTCATGTGAGCTGCTTGGTCATATGGGTGTGGCAGAAAGACCTTTGTTTCTTTACCTGGCACAAATTATACATGGGCCACAGCTACTGTCACCATGATCTCAGCCATCAAATACAAAAACCAGAGGATGGTCATGGCAGTCTGGAGGAAGTCAAAGCCTGGTTATAATGTATATAAAATCTATTGTGATGAGAAGTGGTTTTGACTGTAAGGCTACTGATAAGAGCAGTTAACTTATCCAGAGGGAACTGGTGATGCACTGCATGTCAAGTTACTCTTCTGTCTGCTCTGTGCCAAAGGACCCTTTGGAAGGCTCTTTTCCAAGCCATGTGTCTGTCGCAGAGCAGGAGGTTGATGGCTCAAGCTAGAGCCACATTGTATCCCCACGTCCCTGCAGGTATAAGTCATTGTCACGTAATGCGAAGGCTCATGTGAAATTATTCCAGTCTACTTCTTTGCAGGGATGTCCCTCTAGACACCAAATCACTATCTGAACTAGCCCTGACCATAGAACTGTTTTTAGTAAACAGGCCAGAATTAGAATGCACCAGAAAACCTTGCTTTTCAGCTGTTGGACGTGTCAGCTCTAGGTTTTGTGTTGTGGTTCTCTGCCATTAAGCAGAGTTTAGACTTTGGACTGCCAACCTTTAAAAATCTTCCTCTGTTTGCTAGATTTTAATGAGATGAGTGACAATATGCAGACTGGTTGTTTTTGAAATACTTACAGAGTTTAGAAATGAAGATGCAGAGGCACAATGGCTTTCCAGAAACATGCAGATGGGGGTGAGCACAAGGAGGAAGAGCTGCTTAAACAGAAAAATTATGTCGGTGCAAAACGATTTAGTTGTAGCTGTTCATTAATTAAATTTAGGTCCCAAATCAGAAACAGCATGCAAGCCATAAGAGGAATGAGTTTTGGAGCGGGCTTCCAGGAGGAGCAGTGGAGGCAGGAAACCTTACCAGTTTTAAGCTGGAATGTGAAATGTTCTTGCACAGGATTTTATGACACAGTTGCCTGCAATAGCATGGGAGTAGGCCTGATGACCCAGAAGATCCTTTTCTCTGGCCCCTGCTCCAAAAGTGTGACCTTGAACTGAGTTAACTCAGGTTGCAGCTAAACTTTGTTTACTCTGAAGTTGATGACTGTAAGATGACTTGGTTGAAAAGAATCTCTGAGTTCTTAAAGTCCCATCGCCTAGTTTACATTTCCTATTTGACTTTTATTATTAAGAGCAGCACATTGCTCTTAAATTGCACAAAATCTGGCATATATGCACTAGATAACTTAATTTTGCCTATTAGGAAGGGAACAAAAGCACCTTATTTAAAAAAATACAAAGCAGTGATATTGTGTATGGAATGTGCTATGCTTGTTTATCCTAACAGCTGTAAGTTCAATTATTTATAAGGACACCTTATCCAAACTTGTGTTTTATGCTGCCAGTTGTTTCATTCATTGTGTTGTGAGCTTTCACTGCTGCCTCCCTGCTGTTGTAACACTTGCCAAGGAGCATGGAGAGGTGGTTGTTTTGTACAGAATCGGTATGATTCTTCTATGTTCACTGCTTGCTTATTCATAGTCTTTTCCTGACGTTTATTCTTAGGAGCATAATGTCTTCTGAAGGAGTGACAGGGTGTTCTTTAGCCCTTAAAAGAAAAATGACAGACGACATATCTCAGTATTTCAGGATAAGAGAATAATGATACTTGGAGAGAGAGGTGATTGCCTAGGTTAACCTGGAGCTGCCTCCTCTATTCTAGTTATATTTTCTTGCCACATTTTACATGATACAAAATGAGACATGCAGCGGAGATATGCTTTCCAGCAAGTTCCTGTAAGCAGAGGAACCTCCTGGTAAGAGGAACTGGCTACAGTGCAGCCCATTGTCCATTTCCTAGATCTGGGAATCCACATTGCCGGGATGGCTGGTTGAGCAGAACCTCTGGGTCAGAGACACTGGTGACAATGTGAGAGCCACCCCTGAGCCAGGAGTTAAACACATGAATGCTGTCTGTGATGTGCGACAGCTGACCAGGTGAAAAGTAAGTTCTGTGATTGATGATCACATCTCATAAGTCTGAAAGCCTCATCTTTCTAAAAGCCTCATTTTTCTAAAAGCCTCATCTCCTAGATTATGCTAATATAAATAAGAATTTGATTTGTTTGTTTGTTTAACTGCAGCACATTTAAAGCTCTTGTATATGGAAAGAAAACTTTGAAAATGTAAAGAACTCAGAAGTGAAATGAAACAGGAGTCCAAATCTCTGGGCTATAAGGCACCTGTCTCATGTTTAGCAATTTTTTTTAAATCTTATGCGAATCATCAAGTGCTGTCAATAATAACTAGAGAAGAAATAGAAGGAAATTACTTTTCCCCACATACACATTAGACCACCAAAAATAACCACTGCCTGTGACTCTTAGCTGAGACACCAGTGACTTAAGAGCGTATGTCCTTGCTTGGAACTATTAATGAGCTGTTTGTTACCCCCTGCCATTGTAGGGGGAGTACTCAGATGTTTAGAGCATGTGAGATAATCCAGAGACAAGCTGTGCAGAAGTAGTTGCCACTTATCTGCATTCCTCCTAAATAGGCTTCTGAATGCACTGCTCTCTTTTCCACACCAAGTAGGGAAGGAGCTGCAGCCTTGGAAGAAACATACTGGGGCTGAAAGGGAGGAAGGAAGCCTTAAACGTCAGTCTAGAGGTATGACCAAACGGACAAGGAGTTGGTGGATGTTATGTATGGATATTGGCATGGTCAGGGTTACAGCTGCTGGCTTATGCCCTGAAGAATTCATTACCTTTCATTATGTTTTGTATGTCGGCAGCTTTGAAGCCTTTGTTGCTATGTCTGTCACATTTCAGGGGGTGCATGAATTCCAGTCTGACAAGGAGACACTGGCTAGTTGGTTGGAGCAAGGAGCTGGAAGGGAGACACTTGGGGGCTTGGGTGTTATGTTTTAAAATTTGTTTTGTTTTGCATGATCTGGCAGTACTCGTGTCTCTGACTTTAATGCTGACATGAGGGATTTCATTTTTGATTCCTGTTGTAAGGGGTCCCTTCTGTGAAGTACTGCTGTGCATATTTGCATGTGTGTCTACCAGAGCAGCTTGACTGTATCTACAGGAAGTTCTTGAGGGGAACTGGGAGCAGCGAATGTTTCCAGATTGACCTGTTCCCACAGTCCAGCCTGTCTGGCCAACCTGGCAGGCACTGCTCTGTATGAGGATATACTGTCCAAACACTTCGGGCACACTGTCTCAACAACATGTACCTTCCCAAGTGGTACAGAGGGCAATGCTTTGCTGTTCTAGGGCCATGGAACCAGATGTGCTGTCTGGCTGGGCTGTGTATCTGGTCCCAAGAGCAGCCTTTGGCCTAAGACAGACATTATGTGGTTTATGGACGGCAATATGTGGTTTGGGTTAAGCATACAGGAGATATCTCAAAAGCACCATAACTTCCTCAAACTAAACAGCAGTTATTTCTACCTGCATGCCACAAATCTGTATCCAGATCTTCAACTGATCAAAATCAACTTCAGAATGGAGTTTCTGGAGCTACAGCAACCCAGGATTGGTTACACTCACCCTCAGCATGCTGAATCTATTCTCTGTATGGGAACCCGAGTTAAGTATTTGTTCATTTGAGTGCTTGAATAATGCTGATTAGTTTCACAGTAGGGGAACTCTGAATGCCTGTTAGTTTAATTGAATTCCATAATTGCTAGTAAATGTGGGGATATGTGGAAAGAGTCATTTTTCTAGATCTAGTTCTAATGATTTTGTACACCTCCGTCATTTAATTTTAGCAAACTTCTTTAATTAGCACTTCATTTTTAACATCAAATCGCTTCTTGTGAAAAGTAATTTGTTCTTTCAAGGCCACATAATTGTGCTTTTTTTTTGGGTGTGCATTCTTTCATTAACACTTTTCTTAATGTAGTGGAGGCCAGTGCTTCACACTGTAAGCAATGGCAAGATTCTTAAATCAAAAAGACATCACTGAAATCAGCATTTTATGGCAGTTCTGATGTCACTGTTCCTAAACAGGGATGAGACAGTTTAAAAAGAATATAAAGAAATGGGGTCACAAGTTTAATTGCTTGGATACTGCCATTGTGGAAGGGAATCTGTGTTACTCTGGGATTCCAGCAGCAGTGGACCCTGTCTTTGCCCAGTCACATGAGCAAGTGATTGGTGGCAGCCAACACGGCTTCACTAAGGGCAAATCATGCCTGACAAATTTGGTGGTCTTATATGGTGGGGTTACAGTGTTGGTAGATACAGGAAGAGCAACTCACATCATCTACCTGGACTTGTGCAAAGCGTTTGACACTGTTCTGGACAGCATCTTTGGCTCCAAATTGGAGGCATGTGGATTTGACAGATGGACCACTCAGTGGATAAGGAATTGGCTGGGTGGTCACACTCAAAGAGTTGTGGTCAACAGCTCCATGTCCAAGTGGAAGCCGGTGGCGAGTGGCATTCCTCAGGGGTCAGTATTGGGATCAGCGCTGTTTAACAATTCTGTCAGTGACATGGACAATGGGATCGGGTGCACCCTCATGAAGTTTGTTGATGACAAGCTGTGTTTGACACACAGGAGGGAAGGGATGCCATCTAGAGGCAGCTTGACAGACTTGAGAGGTGTGCCTCATGGCAACAAGGCCAAGTACAAGGTCCTGCGCATGAGTTGGTGTAGTCCCAAGCACAGCTATAGGCTGGGAAGAGAATGGATTGAGAACAGCCCTGAGGAGGATGACTTGAGGGTGCCGGTGGACAAAAAGGGACATGTCCCAGCAATGTGCACTTGCAGTCCAGAAAGCCAAACTTATCCTGAGCTGCATCAAAAACAACGTGACCAGCAGGTGAGGGGATTCTACCCCTCTACTCTGCTCTCATGAGACCCCACCTGGAGTACTGCATCCAGCTCTGGGGGCCCCAATATAACAAAGGCACAGAACTGCTGGAGCAAGTTCAGAGGAGGGCCACAGAGATGATCAAAGGGCTGGAGCACCTCTCCAATGAAGACAGGCTGAGAGAGTTGGACTTGTTCAGCCTGGGGAAGAGAAAGCTCCAGGGAGACCTTATAGCAGCCTTTCAGTACCTAAAGGGGCCTGCAGGAGAGATGGAGACGGTATGTAGTGATAGGACAAGGGGTAATGGCCATACCATAAGCTGAAAGAAGGTAGATTTAGATTAGACAAATTCTTCACTGTGAGGGTGCTGAGGCCCTGGCACAGGCTGCCTAGAGAAGCTGTGGCTGCCCCTTCCCTGACAGTGTTCAAGACCAGGTTGGATGGGGCTTTGGGCAACCTGGTCTAGTGGAAGATGTCTGTGGATGGATGTGGAGGTTGCTTGTGGCAGGGGGGTTGTAGCTAGATGGTCTTTAAGGTCCCTTCCAACCCAACCCATTCTGTGTGATCTGTGTGACCTGCTCTAGATGATCCAGCTTTAGCAGAGGAGTTGGACTAGATGATCTCCACAGGTCCCTTCCAACTCCTACCATTCTGTGAAATCCATGGAGAGGGTCCAAATTTATGGGTACCAGCAAACTCCCTCCACATCAGAATGGCTTTAATTAAGAAGCTGAATTGAAATCTACTGCAGTACTTGCCCCTTCTTGTAGTTTCTCCCTGCCCTATGCAGGGACTTGTATTTATCCGGTGAGTTGAACTTGTAACAGCTTTTCATACATAGAAGAGCATAATAATGCTACAAACCTGCTTAGCCTGGATAGCCTATCATTTTAGCCTGTTTCTTTCTGCTTTGCTTTAACTAAGGCATCTTTCTGTAACTGAACTGTATGGATATCAGAAATTAAGTACATGTGTCTAAATCTTCAGGCTGTGTCAACTGTTACTATTTCAGGATACTTACTGCTGATATAAAATGGTAGAAACAAAAAGCAGATACTGTACGGGCAGGCAAAGTCAGGAAGCAGACCTTTAATTTGAGCTCAGCTTTTGCTGTTGACTGGTTGTAGACTGTGCCTTCACTGCATGGTGTCTTACTGGGATCAGCTGGGAGTTAGGCTGCACCCTACTTGAGCCTTCACCAACCCATGATGTACATCTTATGTGGATATTTTAATGAAGAAAACATTTAAATAATTAAGTGTTGGCAGCTGTTGCTAGGGTGGCATGCTGGAGACACCAGATACTGGCTGGTTTTAAAGACTGATCTGTTACTATATTTGCTTGTTGAATTTTCTTTTCTTTCCTTTTGAGTGTCTGTTGAACGTGCTCATTATATTCTGGCTGGTATGAAACAAATGCTAGTTAAAAATGGGGATGCTTGAGGCAAGAGAGCAAATTCAATTCCCTGAAGGCTATTTCCACCTCTTACAATGTCCCACTGCTGCCTCCAGTTCCTGTATCAGGAAAACAAGTATCTTCAACTCACTTGTTTAGTTTCTTGTTTCTCTGAGAAATTTTTCCCTGTGCTTCACAGATTAGGGTGTTTGTTTATGCATGATTTTGCAGCTTCAGATACCTGTTTCTATTTGTGTCATGGAAGCCATTAGTTGGCTGGAGTTACACTTCACCTTGCTCTCTTTAACACTAATCTTTAAGGGAGGAGGGGGCGGGGTGGAGGGTGGAGATTGGAACACATATTTAACCTAAGGCCTCTAGAGAGTTGAGAGATCTTTGCAAACATGGACTTGTTTGCAGAAATGCCACTCTTTGACTATTCAAACCATCATCTGTGGTGTGATATTGAAACCTGTTAGTTTCCTGCAGGTATCTAGTCCCCACAGGAATGGTGCTGGCTACAAACAGGCCCAACAGTTGTCTTCCATGACTGTGAAAATCAACTCGTTTCTCCTCTGGTTCCCACCTGGTAGTTTTTCTCTTGAGTTGTTTAACTTCACTGCCTGTGGTTCCAGAAGGATTAAAGCTTCTAATTTTAAAGTTTCACTTACTGCAGTTTGATCCTGAAAATATCAGCAGCACTGCAGGACTGGAAATGTTTGGTGCAGAAGTCAATATGCATTTCAACAAATCTATTTCTTCTGTATTGTAACATCTTTTAAAGGAGAAACTGACTTTGATCTGAGCAACAGAACACCTTGAAATCTGGCAATGGTCTGAGAGTTTTAGCCTAAATTTTTTATTCTCCTGAGGAATTATTTATTTTTTTTTACTTAAATGTGATGCACATTTCATGTTAGAAGTTAACCAGGTTTGCACTTTCCTGTATATAGAATCTTAGGCTTTTATCAATATCTTCTGATTTAATGTTGAGGACAAGTCTTAAAGTCTGAAAGTAGTATCTTTATTGGGTGGAAATACTCTTTAATTTCTAGTAATTATCAGCAGTAAAATTTATCTGGTGGTTGACTTAAATCCATTTGGGTTTTGAAACTTTTTTTTAAAAAAGAAATAAACAGTGACTATTCCCTTGACTTTCATAATGGATGTCCAGCATCATCTCTAGTGCTCTCTGGGCAGACATGAAACACAAGATAACCATTCTGCCTCTCACTTTAAACAGAGATAAACAAAATCCAGAAGTGAAAAAGGCAAGTCCCCCTGCCACCATGAGCTCTGGTAAGTCCATGTTGTTTTCTATTTGCTCTCATTAGCATTCCTTTTTCTTACTAGAACTATTCCTGTCTATTTCTGATGCAATTATTCTTTCTTGTTTTTGACTCTTCTGCCTCTGACAAAGGGATCACAACCCTTGAAAGCAGACAAAGCCCAGGAATCTGACAAAAAACAATGGCAGAATGACTTCATAGTAAAATGTGTCCTCGCTTCCTGTTTGTTTTTTTCAATTTGGGCTGCAATGCTCAAAATATTACTGGAAACATCTTGAGCCATCTTGAGTAGGTCACTTTAGCTTCTTCTACTTTGGAATGCAAGAATTAAAAATTATTGATTACCTGGGGAAAAAAAAAATCTAAAAGATTTTGATATTTTTTTGTAGGGGTGAATGTAAAGTTTGACATCTGGCTAAGAAAAATCAGCTGTCCGAAATAAAAGGAGTGACCAGGGAGTGTGGGCTGGTTTGGAATGGAAAAACTTCTGGTTTTTTCTGTGTAACAGTCCAAATCAGACTGAAAACCAAAGCAGATGCAGTACTGAATGGATAGCTAGGAGCACTACTACAGGATAGCTAGGAGACTAACTGGGATCTCAGAAACATGAGATGAAAATTTGGCTTAAGCATTGATAAGCATTCAAGTTGTAAAGAACTGGAACAGGTTTCTTTATGGGTGATGCTGGAAGTTTGTAAGCATTCATTAGACTACAATTTGCCAGCAGTGACAGAGTTAGGTTTGCTTCTGCCATAGGTCAGGAATACGGCTTTAGATGACCTTTGAAGATCCTTTCTAGCACTATCTTCTGTGTTTCTCCAAATTCACAAGAGCCAGTTTTATTTGTGTCAGCTTGAGGATGTTGCAGACTTGAAAAATCTCTCTTGAAAATCTCACCGCTGAGCCGGATGCCCTATGCACAGAGAGAGACAGCCTCATAAAAGAGGCTGCGGTCCAGGTAGGCAAAAGGAAAGGAGGAACAGGGGTGTCATCCAAGGGAGATTCGTGTCTACAAACAATGTCTCCTGAGACAGAAGAAATACTTCCTAGTCCATAAATCAAGTAATGTTGATCCATAGACTCCCCTCATAGTCAGAGGTTATATTCAGTTGCAGAGGCTTTAGCCCAGAAGTAAATCTGCTGCTTCATTTCTCTTACAGAACACGAAGAAATTGATGTTGCGAAAACTGTTGTCAATGGGCTGAGCAGCAATGGACAAGAAAAAGGTGGGTTAAGAACTTCAGAGACATCTCTGCAGCTCCCCCTGCATGTCAGCTGCATGATGTGGTTGATTTCCCTGGACATTGAGTACAGCAAGTTTCCAAATGTAGTTTGCTTGGCAACTGATACAAGAAAAGCCTTGTGCTACACGGTGCCAGCAGCAACAGCATCACTTTGTAGCTGAACAAGATTTCTTTGTCTCTTAAAGGTGGCCGTCTGGATTTGCCTCTATGTATATTTATTTTTAGTGCTGTTTTGAGGAAAGCTGTGTGCTACTTGTGAGCACCTGTGAATTGCTATCTTGTGGGTTAGGCAGCATGGGTTTGTGGGTGTCTATGAAGGTTTGAGCCCAGGATTAAAGGACAGGAACTAACCACTGAGTAGTAAAAAACCCAATCTGTTAACAACAGCAACTTTAACTCCAAATTTACCTGAACAAGCCAGTCTTTACGTTAACAGCGGCAAGTTTGCAGTGTGCTTTAAAGCATTCAATATTGTATAGTGACGATGTGTGTTTTGGCAGGGTGAAAGTATGTGGTTATATGGGTTGGTTTTCTGCTGGTTTCATTTCCTTTCCCTTTGATTGATGCCCTTTTACAGTGGTTAGTACTTTTGACTGCATTGTGGATGGATTAACTCAATCAGTTACAGAGCAGAACAGAATTAGAGTTGTTTCCTAAACCACAGGCTGTTTGGATTTGGGATCTATTGTATTCAGAGTATCCAGTGCTAAGGAAGAAACATGGACACAGGGTTTGAGTTGAGTTCCTCTTTTGCAAGAAAAAAGTTATAAAAATCCCATCATATTAAAAAAGAATTATTTTATGAGATTTGAAAGAATTGTATCAAATTTTTTCCCAATGCTTTTGCTTTTCTATGTTGGTGAAATCTGTGCTTTCTGGTTTTGCCAGGGACCAGAAAGGTCTGCCACCAGAGGGGGTGTACACACCACCATGATACCAATGCCTTCCTCAGGCTGGCCCAGTGCTCGGTATTTGTAAAGTATTAGAAATGTGGTTCCTCTTACTCCCGATTTTGCAGGCCTGAGAGAGAGGGCATAGAACGTGAGGAGGCATAGAGCATTTTCCAGTTAATAGGTGCAGAAAGCTAATAGGTTTTAAAGGAGAAAACCCTGGCTCTGCAGAAATCAAGAGAACAACTCAAGTTATACTGGTGGAGCCAAGCTTTACAAGATGTTTATCATGGTAGATCCTGTTGAGCTTCACCTCTGAAGAGTTTTGCATTTGCCTTTTTTTACTGTTTCCCCTCCCCTTTTTTTAGAAGAAGAAGGGTTCCACATAAGCTGCAATACAGAGTAGGAGAGAGAAAGTACCAGCTGTTTGGGACAGTTTTGTAGCAATTTTGCACAGCGCTAGGTATGGTTTTCCCAAATGTAACTGCAACTAGCATACTTAGTGTGCTAGCTGGTGGAGTCCAGTAGAAATCTCTTCAATTTGCTGTTTAAATGGACGTTTCTTTTTCTGAAATGAATATTTTGATGCCGCTCTTTGGAATGGGACTGTTTTCAAGATTCCTTCATGTTTCGCTTCCTTCTGTTGCTGAACTTGTAAAATATGCCATAAAATCCAGAATTCATGTATCGTGGCTAATTTAATGTTCCTCTCTCAACCTCTCAATCCTTGTTTTTCACTTTATTTTGTCTTAAGTATGCCATATTAATGTTGACTTTCTTTTTGCATGTGGTGTGTCTTAGCTAAATGATTACACTGAAATTTTTTTACGGCTTCTGAAAACTAATGCTTCCAGATTCTTTTTGCCTGCAGCATAGTGGCAGTCAGCAGTTAGTCAATTCAGTAAGCAGATCCCTATGCTGCATAAAACAGACATGTCCTGAATTAGTGCAAATGAAGGGATATTTTTAACAGTTGCATCAGTGCACTCTGGACTGCTTTTGTATTTGAAATTTCCTCCTATTGTGTCTCCAAGTACATTAGAAAATTTTGTGGCATGCTTCCCAAACTCTGTTCTTCCCTTTTGGATGTGCCATTTACACTTTTGTGTTTGCAGCTGTTGACGTCCCTTTATGTACACGTTCTATTTCTGCCGTTAAAATAATCCCTGTGAAGAAAGTGAAAAGTTCTCCTCACCTAGTGCTGCCTACAGGTATCTTTCCCTTCCTTCCCCCGCCATGTATTAGTTAGTCATCTTTTTTTTTTCTTCTCTCTCTCTCTCTCCCTCTCTCTCTCCATCCCTGTTTCACCCATGCACTTCAGCTAGTTTTCAGCTTCATCCTCTTCTCATTGTTTCCAGAGCTGTAGATTTTATCAGTAGGTAATAAAGTTAGGTTTTGATGGCACAATTCACTGTTCTCAATTATGCTGCTCCACCACAGTTATAATTGTGTCTACTTGAATCTGGGACCATTGTAAGTTTTTCTACTAATACTTGGTTATAGTGTTGTTATAGCCTCATTTTCAACCACAGTCCCAGTGAACCAGATAATGTTTACTGCATATTTTTAGTCTTTATAAAAGTAAAGTGGGTGTCAGAGATGGTATTTGATAGGTTCAAGCACAGTTCAACATTGATGGGATGGTTTTGCTTTTCTGTACGTGCATGGACTTTACAGAATCTTTAAATGAATAAATGAGGATGTTGGGCTGTCTTGCCCCCTCCCCAAGCACATGTTTTCCCACTAAAATGACAAGATTATTTTTGTACTTTGCTGAACTTGGACAGTCAGACTAGTCTATCTGATACTGCTTGCCTTTCTTAATCTGTCACATGTGTGCTCTGTTGGACTCGTACAGTGTTAATGTCACATTTATCACCATCTGCTGGTTTTCTACACTGAGAGATTCAGATTTTTGTTTTTTATCACTTCACCTAAATTGTGAAGGAATTCACCATATTATGTATTTGTTGCCTTCAAAATTTAAATAGTGTATTTTATTTTCAAACATTTCCAAAACATTTTAATTTTTTTATAATTTAGAACCTTTGTTTTCTGCTGCTTATTGTTTTGATGTGGTCTACAGGTTTAATATGTTGTATGAAAATAAAGTCCTTTGATCCCCAAATTTGATTCTCCTCCAATATGATGGAGACATGTCTGGTATGATAAATTCTTAAGTGTTTCCATTTCTCTCCAGTGGCTGTGAAAGGAATCTAGGTGTAGCAGCGCAGAGAATAGCTGCCCTTCACTCTCTGTGGATCTCTGAATCAGGCCTGGTTACTCCCAACAGTGTGTCAATGCCTCATAGTTATAGCATCTTTGAAACTGGAGTCCCACAGCTTAAACCATTGTCCTCTAGCTTGAAAGTGGATCTCTAGAGTACTCAGGCTGCATGTTGTGCTGTGTGGCTGGGAACAATAGCCAGAACTGGACTTCCGGGCAAAAGGAATCCTGACCCTATCTGGATCGTGCAAAATTCAGTCAACTTACGTTTCACCAGGCATGTGGGTGACCTTAGGGTGCAATCAGTTGTGTGGTTTACGTGCAAATGTAGTTTATTTAAGGATTAAGCAGCATTTGGTGTGTCTGTTTGGATGCTCTTCCCCTTACAGAGACTGCCTCAATCCTGCCCAAATTAACTAAAGGCTGAATTGTAGGAAAGTATCCTCTGATTCCTTACTTAGTCCATCCTTTCTCCAGTCCTAAGTGTGGATCTGAAGCTATGCTTTTTGTGAAATCCCTAAAGCACTGGAAGCCCATGTAAAAGATTGAGCTGCGGTTATTCCAGCATAGGAAGCTTTCAGTGGTGAGCCATGTGTTTCACTTTTGTTGAGTCTCTCCCCTTACTGCTGTTATCTATCAGGTAGTGTTGATGTTTCCTTTTATTGCAGCCACCTTGGCTGTGGTTTGGTGTTTTGCAACCTTAGCAGAGACCTTGCCATGGTCTCTAGGCACTGTACTGGTGTGGATTTAATGGGGCATTATCTCACTGAATTCAGCCAGGGAATATTGATCTGTACAAACATGGGCTGTTGTCTGGGCAATAAGCAGCAACCTTTGCACCCTCTGTCCAGTCTGAAGGCAGAACTTTCATTATAATGAAAATAACTTTCATTATAACGAAATATGCTCCTGAAGGGAGCATATAAGAAGGAGGGGATTTTTAAAAGAGTGGACAATGGCAGAACAAGGGGGAATGGATTAAAGCTAAAGGAAGGAAGGTTTAGATTAGACATTAGGGGGAAGTTTTTTACAGAGAGAGTGGTCAGGTGCTGGAACAGGTTGCCCAGAGAGGTGGTGGATGCCCTGTCCCTGGAAGTGTTCAGAGCCAGGTTGGATGGGGCCCTGGGCAACCTTGTGTAGATCCAGGCCTGGAGGTTGGTGTCCCTGCCTGTGGCAGCGGGGTTGGAGCTCTGTGCTCCTTGAGGTCCCTTCCAACCCAGGCCATTCTATGATAATAACAATTCCTAGAGAGGAGCTGCATCCCTCCCCGTGCAGAGATAGCTTGATCTTTACCCCATAAAAATAAAAATCATCATGTTGTCATTTGTTTAACACAGCATGTGCTTAGGACCTCTTGAGGGTCCCTGTGCAGTGTCACGGTAGGATTAGCATTTTCATTTAGGTAGCTCAAACTGAAGTCTGAGGGCAGCTGCAGGGTCAGTAGTGGTGCCCGAGCAGAGGAGATGATGTTTTCCTGTGGAACTAGCTTGCATATGTGAGAGAGACTCTTTAGGCTTATTGTTTCTAGAGGTGCCTTAGAGGAAACAACTCTCTGGAATGATTTTAAGGAGGAGGAGGAAGATAGGTTTCAAGTACTAGTTTGCTATTACTTAATAGGATGACAGAAGGAAAAAACCCAAATCCATGCACAAAGGTAAGCCTGCGCAGAAGCCATGGTGGATTTGGCCTCAGCAAGAATGCTGGTGTGATCTGGTGTCTGGCTCACAGGGTGATCTGAACTGGAATGTGTTAAATCTTGCTCTGGTTTCTGGGGGATTTGGGTTCCTATGTCAGAAGCTGAAACTCTGCCATGAACCAGGGGGAGATGGCAGGGAAGTGGCTTGCAGTGCCCTGCCTGTAGATTGTATTCAGCACAGTTATAAGATTTTGTCTTCCAGTGGTCATAAGACTTTTTCATTTTCTCTTTCAGTCCTGATCTTAAAAAAAGGCATTTTTAAGACTTCAGCACAAAAATGTTTTGCTTTATATAACTGGGACATTTCTGTAGAAGAGCCATAGGTGTAATGGTAGAATGCCCATGCCAGTAAAATATATCCACACAAAGCAGACTAAGTAAAGCAAATAGACCTGTGAAATCTGGTTCAAGCGTTCATCCTTTTTTTCCTCCTTTCCTAGCTCTGTTACACTGACTCATTCATCAGTTACATGAATATGAAACTGCTTTGATTTCTCAATGCTTTAAATCCAGAGCTAATCTTCATCTGCATAAACATTGCTATATTGATTCACCCGGAGGCAGCCATGCTAAAATTACTCCATAGAGCTCTGATGGCTCATAATAGCTTTGTGTCATCTGTTTCAATGTGTGTCTTCTGTGCATGTGAATTTCCTGTAGAAATGGATCCCACTAAAATCTGCAGCGGAAAAGGAACCGTGACCCTCCGGGCATCTCCAGCCTATGAAGAGAATCAGAATATCACTTCACCCTGTCCTCAGGATGTTGAGCAACCTGAAAGTGAGTGGAAGGTTAACTGAAATATGTTACTCGCAATAATCTCAAGTGAGGTTGGTCCAGGGTCTTGAGGTGACTTTTCTTAGCTATGATTTAAAGCCCCAAATCCTGTAGCATAGTTGGAGACCTCTCACAGGAACCAGACCCTTGGAGGGAGAATGACTCCTGTTCTCTCCTAATGCAGGTTTCATGACCACTCACTCATTGGCTTAAGTTTGTTTACAGCTCCCTTTTGCTGTCAGGAGTACCAAAAACTCTGAAACTTTTAAAAGTTCTTTTTCCTGCCAGGCCATGTCACCTCCTTTTATCCCAGGAATGAGGTGGAAGGCTGAGTGTTGCTGCTGCTATCATAGCATTCACTTGGGTTGTCAAGGGAGCAGGGATAGTATCCCAGACAGACACTGTCGCCACAGAACTCTTCTATCTTTCAGTAACAGATGTGTAATTACTTAATTGTAGGAGACAGGCAAAGCATAACAAACCTGGCCAGTGTCATGGGTCTGGCAGAGAGGATGAACTCCCAAAGGCAAGATGCAGTTAAGGGGGAGGGGGTCAAACTTACTCTTGAAAGCAAAGCAGACATCGTTTCTGACTGTATTGTTGGAGGAAGGGCAATTCCATTAATTCCAGCCCCAATGTACTGCTTTCTGCTCTGTCTTCTCCTCCCATTCTGCTCCATCCGTGACCTACCCTCTTTTCATGCTTGCCATTCTCTGTTTCTACACTCCCACCCCCCACCATTGCCTCTCTTCTTTCTGTTGATGGCTTCATAAATTTCCAGCAGCCTGAATGGCAATGAGCCCATTACTATGGAAATCAGCTCATTAATACTTCCTTTGCTTACTCTCTCAATCGCTTTTTGAAATGTACTTTGGAGCTGGAGGAGCTTTTTGCATATAACCCAAACAGCAAAATGGGTAGAGGGGTGAGGAGGATCTTAATGGAGAGGTGGGGAAATAGGTCATCAGACCAATGCATCTAACTGCAGGGACTGGCTTGTAAAGTGACATCATGTTTTATAAGTCCCTTCATGCATACGCACTTAGTCTGCAAGACCTGATCCATTTGTTTGCAGTCCTTTGTCTCAGTGAATCATACATGTTGATGTGGATAAGGATAGATCTGTCTTCATAGCCTGTATCATGGCTGAATACGGGGTCCCTACATTTCCAGTAATTTGTGCTGTCTGGACGTCAAGCTGCAACTTTAGAAAGTAGCTAGCTGGGCTGCCTTTTTGCCTCTCAAATAAGAATGTCAGTGAACAATTGTTTCTTCATTGCTCTGAATGAATTGCCTTGTGTTTACAAAGGTCAGAAACAAGGAGGGCATCATGTTTAGGGCTGGTCTCTATGGTAATTAGGCAGCCCTGTCAGAAAGCATTTTATGTGTGAAATGAAGTAGCTCGACTCTTAAATTCAATTGGTACGTTTTCTGTAAATGTAACGGGTTTTTTCCTTTCTTTTCCTCTCTGCTTACCCTCCACCCTCACCTCTTCCATCCCTCCTTTCTGTGAAACACTTAGGTCTGGAGCCAGAAAATCTAGAAACAGGTACAGACATTGGCTGCTTATGTTGTTGCTTCTGTTGCTTTCTTGGGAGTATTTCTTGCTGCCTGGGGAAAAAAAAAAAAAGAAAAAAAAGGAAGAGTCTCCTCCTTTCACTTGTTCTGCAGTTGTAGGGAATTCTCTGTGATCTGAGTTTTCCTTCCCCTCATAGATGATTGGAGGTCGTCATCTAACACTGATGCCAATGGGGATGCCCAACCATCTTCTCTGGCTGCCAAGGGTTATAGGAGTGTGCGTCCGAACCTTTCCTCAGACAGCAAGCCACAGGTAAGCCTTTATTCTGTGACCCTGAGGGTGATCTTCTGGGTTCAAGCACTGGATTCATGGTCAGGAGCCCTGGGTTGAACTCCAAACTTTGCTGCAGATTTGGGTAAGTTGCTGTGCCTCAGTTTTTCCTATCTTTAAAATGGGGGCAACATAGATGTCAGCAGAATGCTGTGGAGCTCATGTGTTCAGGCATGCCACAGTTTCTTTGGTGGATGAAGGAGGATGACAGCTCTATTTTATTACAAGAAAAAAGGTGAAGTAGTCATCTGCTACTGTTTTGTCTTTTGTGTTGGTCTATTTCCTAGAGGTTGCTGCAGGCTGAAAGCAGTGTTACACCCTACATTAAAAGCAAGATATTGGGGAAATACCTTTGTTTTAACACTGTAACTGATACAAGCTAACAAAGGAGGGTTATTTGTACCTGAAAATAAATTGTTGAAGTCAATTTGTTAAGAGAAGTGTAACTTCATCCTTTTTCTTTTGGGTGATTGAGCTGCACAGAAGCAGTTTGAAAGCTGATAAGGAAGCCCTTCATTATAAACTGCTTTCCTGTGTGATACAGAGTCTTGTCCCCTATCAGGGTGACTGCTTCCATCCTCAGGGACCTATAGCAGTGACACAGAACACACATAATTTCTAAAATTGTAAGTGAAAGCAGAAGGCGGCACAACTCAGGTGAAGGTGTGGGAAGGAGTGGCACTCTAAAGGAGAAACCCAATTTACTGCCTGATACAAGCTGACCTGTAGTCCCTTACTGATCTTCATATGAACAGAGAGAGCGCTGATACACATCATATTTCTTACAGAGGTCTTCAGGACTGCTGTCCAAACTAAGCTGAAATGGAAGAAAATGGAAATAGCAATTGCAGATGGTGAATTAATATTTCCTGATAATGCTGCATAGTGGTAAAATGAGGCTTCACCTAACCTAGGAAAATATTGTCACTCTGAAGTCTCCAGGCTGAAACTACTGTCCTCAAAGAATCAAAATGAATGAACGTGTTCCAAAAGCAGAAGCTGTTCAGAGGGAGCACTTACCAACCCACTTCACTCCACATCAGAGAATGGGGATGGGAGGGGGAAGGGGAAGAGGGGTAGCATGAGGACAGCAGATTTTGAAGCTATTCTAGGTCTATATCAGTGTATCAAGAACAGGTGCTTGCGACAACCTTTCATACATGGATGATTTTTACAGGAGGTATTTTTTCAGGTATGAATGTTGCAATCTGTTATGGCCTCTTCATTCTCTGTTTTCAGCCATTTTAGCAGTGGTTTAGCCAGTCTTTGCCCATAAAGAAAAGACAATATAGTGTGTGTAAAATCTACTTTCATAGTCTCCAGAGGGTTAACTTTGCAAGAATACAGGGAGCTACTGTTCATTAGGTGGGTGTTTTCGTTCCCTTCCTTTCAGTAGTTTATCATGTTCAGCTACTGGCAACAAAGCACTAAATAAAACAAAACCTCTCTATTGCTAAGTTATTTTACTTTGAAACAGTTTGTCTTGCAGAAAAAAAATCGATATAATTAAAGTTGGATTTGCAGTTGGCAGGTAGTTACAGAGTTAACATACACAACCTGTATGTTGCAAAGTACCGAAACCAATCAAGTTTTGTTGTTATTTTTTATTAGAAGGAGGATTTCTCTGTTGGTGATCTTGATTCTGGAGGCAAATCCTTATGAACTCGGTTCCTCGAGAAACTGGTCTTCCTGAAAGAATTTTCAGGCCTAAAAAATCCTGAAGAGAATTCAAGAGCTAGGCTTTAGAAAAAAGAAATGCTGACTTTTTGCTTAGCCAGCTGTGGCAGGCTACAGTATTCACATGATGTCGGCTTTCATTAGTACTTGTGAAACTTTGCAATGTTCATTTTTTGGCAGTGCACTTACCATGCAGCAGAGATGGCCAAGAGCTCTGAATTTTGCTTTGCAATTCAAATATCCCCAGTGCTGGGAAGTATTTAGTTATTTAGTTACACAAGCATGAGCATGGGTTTAGTTAGCTGGGATGTTAAATCTTGATTCAGGCTTCCCCGGAGGCATGGTGGGTGTTGGTGTGCAGGCCTCACAAAACAATACAGCACTGAGATTTATTTAGCCCACAGAGAGAGAAAACATAGACAGGGACTTGAGCACTGGGTAAAGTTTGTGTGCTCCTGTGAGCAGTGCTGAGAAAGAGAGAATGTGTGAGCTGATGTAAGCGAGTGAGTTCTGCGCTGGCCTTCCAGATACTTTATTTACTCTCTTGTTCTTGCTGTGTTAAAACCTGCTTAACCCAAGTCTAATGACGATATTCATTCTTCAAATGTATTTATTTTTTTCCTTCCTTCTTCCTTTTATTTGGTGCTGCTTCCCCTCTCCCTCTCTTCCTTCTTGCTTCAACCTGGGCAGGCTGTTGCTCCTCCCCGTCCTCCTCTTCCCAAAGAGGAAAGCTTTGCATGGCGTCCTCGCACTGACACTAAAGCAACCAACCTGTTGCCGGTGCCCATCATGGACTGCGTGTACCTGAATGCACCCAAGCCTTATACACAGCGTGCATCACCAAATACCAGTGCACGATCTTATTTCTCATCACCTACCCCCTTTGGGGCCATTCCTAGTGGGAAGCAAGGCTTGCCAGCAGGGCTTTCTCCCTCTTCCGGCCCCAAAGATGAGGTGCATGCTGGGCAACCACTCTTGGAAAGTCGCTCCTCGTCGGATGCATCTTCCATACAACACAACCCTGACAGGGCAGATCCCAGTAGTAAAGCTGGAACGAATTCCAGTCATGAGAGGAAGGTGGATAAAAAGGTCACCAAACTATATGTAGCTTGTTTATCTAACAGCACTTGCTCAGCCACATCTGAAAATTCCACTGGCACCGCACATGACCCAGCAGCCAGCACCAGTTTGGGCGCTGAGCTCACTCAGACACCAGCCACCAACATTGTTTCCTCTGTAACAGATACTGGAAACTCTCTTCCTGCTGCTCCTCCTCCTCCTATTCCTCCCAGGCCGTACTTTTACATTGTCCTCAGTAAAGACGCAGTTAGTTATGGTGCGGGTCAACCATCCTGGACTCAGTCATCACCTCTGCAAGCTGTGAGGGACAGAGTGCTAGAGCCCCAGAGCACAGCTGCCACAGAGGACAGGATGAGAAAAGAGCCTTACCTTACTCGGCAGCGACAGCCACCGTACAAGGCAATGGGACGCAGCATGGTACATGTTTTCTCCATAACCTTGTTTTCTTTCAGCCCTGTGAACGGTTCTTTAATTCATTACGATGTTCCCTTAATGCTTTATTCCCCTCCTACCTAATTTCTGAGCACTTATTGTGCCACCCTGAGTCTTCTGGTCTTCTACTTGGTAATACTTAACACCCCATGCATGCCCCCCACCTGCCCCCGTGTTGTGTGTTTGTGTGTGTGTGTGTGTGTTTGTAGGGGGTTGGGTTGAGCTGACCAGGATGTTTCTATTTTAGGAAGGTGCAAATGAAGCAAAGTCTGTAAGTTGATGGTTAGTGCTTCTCAAGTGATGGTGAATGTGTAGCAGTTCTGTGGTTTCATTTAGCATCGCCGCACAGAACTGGAGACGAAGGGTGGTATGGGGAAGGAATATTTTTGTGACAGACTGTGCGTGTTCATAGAGGCCAGGGCTGCAAGACTGAAGATGCATGTCTCCCTAAGGAAAGAAAATCTGTTGGGGTTTCATATCATTTTTGAGTGCATCCTTGCATGACACTATATGGCTGCGTTGGTACTTTAGTCTAATCTCCCCCGTTGCATAACAACACCTTGTTTCCTACAGGATGCCACTGCCACCACCACAGCTCAGCCTGGGGTTATAGTAGTCCCCCTTCTCCAGGTTAATCCAGACAGACAGCAAGAAGGCAGCTCCAGCACTCCACCACCGCCTCTGGTTCCTTTCGGGCAAGGCTCCGTATTCCCTGAGACTGTTTCTTCTGGCTCACCCTTGACTTTTCCAACTCTAGATGATTTCATTCCCCCACATCTCCAGAGGGGTTCCCACCATAACCAAGCACCCTCCGCACCCTCTGTTTACCCGAAACTGCCATTCTTCTCATCACCACCTTCACTTGTCCCTCCGGTCACGGGGGCTTTGCACAGGGGCTTGACGCCTGAAATCACTGGAGTCATCTCACATACAGTAAGCTTGCCAAGTACCCTCCTCGCCCTTTTCCTAAATTTGTATTCCCAGATTAAAATTACTTTCTCCTTGCAATACTAAACTTGAGAGAGGAGTGATGACTCACTCCCTGCCGGCAGCATGACAACTGAAACCTTGTTTACATCCTGTGCTAGTGCATGCGTGTTGCCTGCCTTGTGCAGCTTTGAACTTTCTCTTGTCTTCTCACAACATTTGACTGGTTCCCTTTGTGCCCATTCTGCTAGGTGATGCACCCCTTAAGAGTCTTCACAGGATTTGCTCAAAATAATAAATTCTCTATAAATAGAATAGCTGCAACTAACTGATCTCTTCAGGCTCTTTTAATAGTGCCTTTAATTGTGTTTAAATAACATTTAAAGCAGCAGCAACAGACCAGTTAAAGGTTAGGGCTGGCTTTCAGTTCCACTTGGAACCACAAGACCATATGGTCTCTATGCTAATCCCTGCTGAAATCAGTGTAAGATCTCTGCCAGTATCCAATGACCTACAAGCAATAATATCAGTTACTGAGCTAAGAGTCTTCCAAGCATGTAGGTGCTGTGGGATACATTAGGGGGAGAGTAGCTCTTCAATTTGGAATTGCTTGTCTTTGAAAATTTTTAAGAGCTCAATCCGCAACACTTTTAACTTGGAATTCACTATGTTCTTCTTGGATTAGGTTTAGTTTCTCTTTAAGCTCATCACCTGTTTTAGAAAGTCCTCAGGGACAAGGAGGAAAAGTATCTCACTGCTAAAGTTGCAGAGGAGGCAAAAAGTACCTGACCCTCCTTGTACTGGAAGTCTTACAACCACCTTTTTTTCCTTTTCTTTTTTTTTCCTTTTCTTTTTTTTTTCCTTTTCTTTTTTTTTCCTTTTCTTTTTTTTTCCTTTTCTTTTTTTTTCCTTTTCTTTTTTTTTCCTTTTCTTTTTTTTTCCTTTTCTTTTTTTTTCCTTTTCTTTTTTTTTTCCTTTTCTTTTTTTCTTTTTTTTTTTTTCCTTTTCCTTTTTTCTTTTCTTTTTTTTTCTTTTTCTTTTTTTTTTTTCCTTTTCTTTTTTTTTTTCCTTTTCCTTTTTTTTTTTTTCTTCTTTTTTTTTCCTTTTTTTTTTTTTTTTTCCTTTTCTTTTTTTTTTTCCTTTTCTTTTTTTTTCCTTTTCTTTTTTTTCTTTTTTTTTTTTTTGTGTGGTTGCTTGTAAGGAAAATAAGAAGTTCAGCAAAAAAACTCTCTTCTAGTAAGGATGCTTCCTCTGCCTTCTGACTCTCTAGGGATCTAGCAAACTCAGCCTTGGCCTTTACTGCTTCTGTTGAAATGGTGGGCTTTTTTTACTACAGAGAGCAATAAGGCTTTGGTGCCAGTTTGGTCTTTATTGTGTGTTGGGTTTTTTTCTTTGTTGGTTTGTTTTTTTGGTGGTGTCTTTTTTTTTTTTTTTAATGGAACCTCACTGCAAGCTGCAAAAACCACCCCAAAATCAGCAGGTAAATTATAGAAAAGTAGTGAAAATTTTGTTGTACCTGATTTTCATGAGATGAGTTTTTGAAACATTTTTGGGCATGCTCGCTTGAGGCACGTGGTCACACATTTACATCCACAGTGATGTAAACAGTCTTTGTTCACCCACGTTGGTGACTTAGCTGGGGCTGCTGAGCCTATCCTGATCTGACATTGCTCTTTTTTGAGAGGTTCTTTGTATTTTAGAAGCTCAAAACCAACTCTCTCATACTTTTCCTGATTCCCACTCCTTTTTCCAAGTTGGACTGTTTGGAATATTATCATAGCCAGCAAAATGGGGCTGGGTCTCTCTGTTAGGGACATTATTGCTGAAGACCACTGATTCTTTTCTGCCCTCATGAAATGTCTGTGGCCTGATCAGAAGCTGCTTGAAGCAAGATCACCTCCACCCAGCAGAGAAGGGCTGTTCTTCCCTATTTCCCCTCTAGGTTGGAGAGACTGTAGTTGCTTGTTCTGATTATGGCCAATTCTCACTCTGCTTTACCTCTGAGCTCTGTTGCCAGGCTTCACTCCAGCCCCTGTTCAGCCTCCTGCCTGATCCTGTAAGTCACAGAATCACAGAATGTTAGGGGTTGGAAGGGACCTCAAAAGATCATCTAATCCAACCCCCCTGCCAGAGCAGGATCACCTAGATTAGGTCACACAGGAACACCTTTCCCCTGACACTGGTGGGTATGAAGGGCACCAAGTTGTTCTTGTCTGTAAAAGCCAGGAGTAGGTATTCTTCTGGAGTAGTGTTCTGTGCATATTCAGGGGTTTTTTAATAGTGATGAAAATCTACCTGAATGCTCAGCTCCATTTTACAGGTCACTGGCCTGCAGTCTTTCAGTCTCATGTTGGAGTAGCAGGAGTACAGAAATCTGGTATGCTGTTCCATACTCTGTTTGGATGCTCATGTCTCATTAACAGTAATTGTGTGTCCAAATTCCTTAAGAAGCTTTGAAAAATCTCAGCCTAAACTGGTACACACAATCTTAGTCATTGTCCCTTCTTCATGTTTTCCCGCTACTGCCAACAAAAGCCCAGTATCCCTGGACTGAGATCTTTCAAAGATGAACTGTTTTTAAAGTCTCTGTGCTGACACAGCCTGCACTTCTACAGAAAAAACAGAGCTGTGGTGATACCAGTGATGGGTTTGAAATAAACAAATAGTGGAGCTGGATGCTTTAGGAGAGCAAGAGCAGCATGCTATCCATGCTCCAGTGGCAAAGCCATATTGAGTACCTTCCTGGTCAGAGTTCTACTTTTTACCCTCTATCTGCTTGCGGGGGACACACACATTTATTTATTTCATGATTTTAACCAGGTAGGTGTCACACTGTCTCCTGAGTGATGGTGCTAATCTTATTTCTTGGGCCTTTCTTACCAAACCAGCTGCAGGAATAATGTTTCACTCCAGAATTGCATGTGTCTTGCATGTCTGATGTCTTGCTGTGAAAAAAATACTTTTAAACCAAAAATTTGTTTGTGTACATATCAGGGGAAGATGTCTGTGTCTTTTCCCACCCAACCAGATTTGCTAATTTCTGGCACCCTGTGTTTGCTCCAGAGCAATTCAGTGCCGCCTTTTGGGGTTGGAGTTGTGAAACACAACACCAAATAATTGTAGTATCGCCTTAGCAAACTAATTGCATTAACAACAAGCAGGTTACATACAAGAAGCAGGGTAACACTTGTGCTTATGGCTTTTTTTACTAAAATTTGCTGTGATTATGCTCCTCATTCATCTTAAATTATTTTTTTCCCAGATTTTCCCAGCCTAGCAGCCTTCTGCATGTTGCTAATAAAGTGTTGCTCTCCTTTTCAGGACCCAGGTCCTGTGCTAAATGAAGTGCCCCAGCCTGGCACTGGTACTGACTATCCAACCTCCATCACTTCAATCAACAAGTCCTCCTCTGCCTATCCCTCTACCACAATCGTCAATCCCACTATTGTCCTCTTGCAGCACAATCGAGGTAAGGAGACTTGCATATAGATGTATGTGGCTCAAACTAAACAACCTGTTGTGCTGCAAGGAGCTGGAGAATGTGTGTGCCATGGACAATTAAGGCCGGACTACTAAGAGCTAATAAAACTGCTTCCAGGTCGTAGCAACTGGAGCATACAGCAAGTGAAGTGTGGGACATTGCCTGCTTTTTCTAATTAGAACTTGTAGATCAGAAGCCACTCTGAGGTTAGGGGAGAGGCTTGTAACTGGGTGATGGACATATGAGTAAGTTATTGCAGGGTAACAGCTTATCCCCTATCAGGTGTCCTGTCACGGTGAAAAGGTTGTATGCTCTCATCTGTCAGCTGAAGCAAGGTAGCTTGGGGTAGATTCTCCCTCACTGGAAAAGTGGACTTTTCAGCTACAGCAGTGTGAAAGCAGCTATAGTTTGAGTTACTTTGTGAGAGATTTAACCTTTGAATTGTCAGCAGAATTTGCCCAGTAGTAAATAATCCGTTTGACTGTAAGTTTGAAATTGGCAATTTGTTCCTCTCTCCATAACAGGATCAACTCAGACTCATACTGCAGTAGTCCTTGAGTTCTGGGTTTATATATGAACAAAGCAACCTTGTTTAGGCACTCACAGGTTTACTAATCTAACCTTTCTTCTGCCTCCCAGCAGCTCCCTCTGAGTGGGTAGTTGCATCTCTCTACCTCTGGCATTAGATGGAAACTTCTTTTTTGTTCTGGTGGCTGGCGTTACCTCAGCCTCTCAGTTCATTGTGCATCACTAAAGACTGTATAAAGGGCCACACAGATGCAGTTCAATCTACCTTGGTTAACAGTCAACTTAGGACTCCGGGACAGGCAGATTCCAACCTACGATGCCATGACTGGCCTTTTGCAGAGAAAAAAAAAAAATCAAAAAAATTACAAGCAAGGCCTGCACTCCTCAGGCAGTGGTCATTCTAGTTGCAGGTGTGCACTGATGTGCTTCTTAGCAGCTGTCCATGTATTTATTTCAGTGCCTATTTGATACAGTCTTTGATCCTGAAGATAGTGTTTTCACTGTAGCCCAGCTAATAACAAGTGTAACAAGTTGGTTACCTCTTCCTTTTACCAGCATCTGAAGCAGCTTTGCTTATATGCTTCCTCGGTTGCTTCAAGAGGAGAAAATATTATCTGAGGCAGCCTTATTTTTCTCTCAAAGGTTTTTCTTTACTTTCTTGTGGCAGGATTCTCTTTTGGTTGGTTTTCCAATTAAATCTGGAGCATTTCTGTGTGTAAAACATAAGGATATTTTCTCTCAGTAGCTTTTAGGAGCACGAGAGAGAAATCTATATAATATGATACACACACACTGGCTCTGAGACAACTGATGTCAAATTTTTCTGTTTACTATTATCTTCACAGTTAACAATTTGTTCTGTCTGAATATGTCTTGCCTCTGACCATTAGCACTCATGATACTGTATCCTGATGGATTAAAGAGTCTTCTCTCATCACATTTTGTTGGCTGTGGTATAGAACATGGCTTGATAAACAACTTGATCCAGTCTGTATCTCATTCTAATACGTGTTTTTCAGTCTTTATTAGCCAAACTTGTCATTTGCAAGAATCCTATTGCTCTGATTTGGCAAGGCATCTTAGTCATAAATCTGTATTGACTGATGTTGCATGTGTCATACTAGGTATTTATTAGTAAACTCCCATATAAGTCATTACAATATTGTGTTTTTTCTGGCCTTATTGTTAACTTGACAGACAGATGTCCCAGCCATCACACTAATGTTTTTTGAATCTTGTCACAACATTTGCTTTCTTCCTTGTCCTTTGGAGTTTCCTTTGTTTTCTAAGGAATACTGAGGATCAATGTTAATGGTCTGGTGAGCTACTGTCTTCATAACTGCTCTCTTTATAGCAGAAGTCTGCCCTAAAGCTCTTCAATGCAGTTTATATGAATGTGCTAATTTTCAAGCATCTGACTTCAGTTGTTGTCATTCAGCATAGGCCTTAGTTACTGCTGAAATGGAAAGTGTTTCTCCATCAGACCATAGGACGTCAGACTTTTTTTTTCCCCTTCTTTTCAAACGTGGAATGGAAATAGTAATCAGATGTGTCATCTTTTCTGCTCTCTTATTAACAGTTCCATTGTGCCTACTTTGTAAAAGAACAAAATAAAAACAAGATTGCTAGGTTTCTGTTTATTATTCATGTGCCTCAAAACATAATTTTGAGTCTCTGAGACATTTTGTTAATTCTTTCACTTCCACTGTGATTTCATTTCATTCCCCAGCTTATGTTACATACTCACAGGTAAGCATTTTCTTACCTTTCCATCTTTTTAGGTATTGAGGGTTTCTTACAGTTTCTTGTGTTTCTATTCCTATCTAAGCTTTACCCCATAATAGTATTAATGCTTATATTTACTAACTTAGTATTTTAAAGTGTTTCTCAGATCTTAGTTATCTATCTACTATTTCTGTCCTGACTGATATAATTCACAATTGGTTTAATCTTTATTGACCTTATCTATTCAAAACTGGTTTGGACTCATGGCAGATGACAAATTGTTACTAGGTTGTGATCCACCCTCCACTGAATGGTTAATGATGTTTTGTTCAGAAATCAATTCCTTTGTGTCAAGATGAGGTTTAATATAAATTCCTCTTGTGTGCTATGAAGTACTCTCTGAATTAGAAATTTCAAGGTCATTTTAATGCTGGCAGTCTGAGATCTCCAGTAGTTTGGTTAGTCTTCCAGATGGATAATGTGTCTTTCTTTCTTCTTGGTGGATTATTGACTGCTTTTTAAGGAACTGATTATCTTATTCTCTGGAGTGACTGTTGCAGCAGACATCACCTACTGTCCTATTTTGTTTTATCTGCTAGTTCATTAATCTGTAAGCATGTAAGGTCCTTTGATTTGGAGCTATCAGAGACTTCGAAACAGGAAATGGCATTAGAAGCACAGAAATCACACTGTATCCTTTTTTTTAACTGCTTGATCTTACTCAGAAAGTTGTGATGAGACATCTCAGGATTTTTTCTACTGGATTTCAGTAATAACAACCGAAATAAGATTTATGCTTGTACACAAGTAATGTCAGATCCTCTCATGCATTCCTAGTAAGAATTTCTTCCCTTCATATCTGTTGGTGTTTTGATTCATTTTCTTTTTGACACCTTTATCTTGCACTAAACGCTTACTCAAATACTTGTTTCCTCTTCTCCTTTTGTTACTGGTTTTAAGTCTTAATTTCCTCCAGTGCTACTTTCTCTGAGAACTCTGAAGGTATCTATAATCATCCCTTTGTTGTTGTCAGCAGTTATATTCCTCTGCTCAGTCCTTTATCTGAGAAGCCTTACAAGGTTTTGGCCTTTGCAAGCAGTCACAGAACACAAGATCAAGGATGAGAGCCTCAGTTAGCTGGTGTGTGTCTGAGGTTACAAGCTGTCTCTGGTCAGGCAAGAAAGTGAAATAGCACTGATCCTCCCAAACCTTCCACTTCTATCCATCAGCAACTCTTTCCTATTCAGAGACTCAAGTGATAAGGAAACCTCCTCTTCAGGTAAAAAGTACTTTTTTTTTAAACTTTTTTTATCTTTTTCTTTCCCTTTTCCTGGAAAAGTCTATTAGTTCACGATATTCTCTCCTCTGTGGAGGAAGAGATAGGAGAGAGCTCTCAAGCATCAACTCCTTAAACCCACATGTTTTTGTCAGAAGACTTTAGTGACTGAATGTAGTTCTCCTTAGTGAAAGTGATGGCTGAAGTTGAGACCATCCTCACTCACATGTCTTCTTCTTTCTCATAATACAGCAGCCTCCTCTTGATGGCCTGCTTAGAAGAATGAATCTTGAGACAGGTGGTTCCTGCTGCCTTTTCAGGCTCAGATTGCTAACCCTTTTCCCCATTGCTCATAGGGGTTTGTTTCATATGTTGGCAGTTGTCATGTGAGTATAATGCACATGAGAGGCTCGCCACTGGTCAATAGCAGACCAGAAGTGCTGGCTTTAAAGACCAAATTTCATAGATATTTGTGAGTGAGCTGCACTTAGTGAGGGCAAATATTGATCTCCCTTGCTGAAGTGGATCCACGCAGAACAAATATCTAGCCAGGGTAGGCTCTGCTAACAAACAGCATACAACTGGAGAACTGTTACCTACTGTGGATTTGCTTGGCAAGTGTCCCAGGCCACCCCAAAGCACAGTTATTTCCTGGGTGGGCATTGCATGGCATGATTTATTATGAAAATATAACAGCTGTGATTAATGTATTAAAGTTTTAAATCTTGTATTAACAATGTGAGTTTCAAGAGTGTATTTTGTATGTCAGGAAAATAGTTTATTCTTTTCAAATGGCTTTTGTGCTATAAATGAAAGGATTGATTGCTAAGGAATAAAAAGAGCAGAGAACAAAGAGATAAGGATGCTCAGTTTATTCCCAGATATGGCTTGTGCAAGTCATTTGGGCATCCCTTTAGAAAGCAGCTGTAAGCATCGAGTTTAGGGTGGTCAAAGACACTGGAAGATACTACAAATGTCCTGTTCTGGAAACTCAGTAACAAAAGGCTAAAGGGACCATTCTGAGACTCAAAGGCTCAACCAAGCTGCGTCTGTGCACAAATCACTGAATCTGTGGCTCAGCGGTATGTGATGAGACTCAGCAAGAACCAAACAATGCCTTAATCCTTTCTTATATCCCTTGAAAGTGCTACAGCATTATTGTTTCAAAACATTCTTCACTCCAATGGATAACAGAGTTAGTTGTGAAGTTGTTTGACTCTGAGTCTTTACTGTTTTTCAAATTGTCTCCTGTCCAACTTTTTTCATTCTCTAATGTTAAGGAAAAAAAATGCTCTTTGCAAATGTATTGGTCACTGCATCATGAGATATATAGTGTTCCACGCGGCTGCAACGTGAAGAAGGAACCGTGGGCTGTCACTTTGGCAGGATATTTGAAAGCAGATTCTCTCCAGCAGCTGCTGCTGTTCTGTCTACAGCATATTTCTTGCCTGTCAGAAATCAGCACCAGAGCACTTGCTGTTTGTGTCTCACCCATTTGTCTGTATTTCTTTTTTGTTTTGTTTCTTCCTTTACCACAGAACAGCAAAAAAGGCTTAGTAGCCTGGCAGGTATGATGTGAAAGGTCTGCTACCCCCAACTACTGACTCTGCTGGAGCAAAGCTGCTGCTTTGTTAGCTTGTGGAATACCTTTAGCAAACACACTTCCCAGGAACTGCAAAGGAATGAGTATAAATATTTGTCCTGGCTTAGTCCAGGTTGCTGAACATTTGATTTCAGTCTTTTCTCCAAATGTGACCTGTGTGGCCACATGTTAATATACCAAAACCCTAAATTACTTGTCTATTCCTCCTAAGTCATAGGATTTACATTCAGTTTGATTGCTCTAGTTAATCTTTAGAGATGATTTTTGAGCCTTTACGTTTATTCCCTTGGGGCATATTTGTAGGTTTCTCTAGAAAGCCATTAGAATCAGTCTTGTTTGTGGTGAGAGGGGAGGAAGAGACATAAAAATCAGTATTTACATGACTCTAAGAGCAGAAGTATTTGTACCAGATGTCAAAAAAATAGATTATAAAATTGTAGTCTGCAGGTATACACATGTGCTGCCACCCTTCTCTCCCTGCACAGCTCTCTGCTCTTGCAACAGGTGTGAGAGTTCTCTGCTTGAAAGAGCAAGTCGTTCCCCTGATCATCTTTCCTGCTCCAAACCTCAAACAGAAGTAGCTCAGCCTGCAGTGAGCTACTTATAGGAGCAGCTCACTGTGCACCACTTTATTCACATTGTTATCCTTTGGTTATGGCCATGGCAGGGTAGATGAACGGGTAGGGGAGGAGAGAGTCATAGAGAGCTCCCAAGCACCTTAAGTATTGCAAAGATGAACACAGGGAAGACAACGCAGTGCACTCTTGTTCTGCCTTATGGGGCCTGGACTAGCAGAGTATGTCCATGAGGACAGCATCTGTCCATGAGGCAGCGACTGACCTGGTCCAACTCCACCCACCAGGTTCCTTCAGGTGCAAACACCAGCCAGTCCCTCCTCTCTACTGCTGCCCTGCTGAGGTGACAGGCTGCAAAACAGCTTACACAGGTTTCTCTCAGCTTCTTCCCGTAGTGTAGGTGTTGTCTCATCGGACACCACTGTTTAATGCAGAGTTAACACTTGCCTGCAAGTCTGGACAGAAGTTTCCGGTTGGTTTTTCCTTTTGCAAGGTGTTTCCCTTCATTATCAGGAGCTCCTTTGTTTTCTGAACTAGAGCTACCTACAGAGCACTTTGTTTCAGCCCGAATGACCCTCTGTCTGGAAGAATGAAGCCTGTTAGGGCACAGCTGGGTCTGCACCTGCTCTCAATGTACCAAAACAAACGCAAAACTTCTGGCTGCCACCTCTACCCCTGATTTTTGTGTCCTCTTTGTCACAGTAGTGAAACTCTTTTGCTGTGCAACCCCATATAGTGCTGCTGCTCTTGCAAAAGAATGGCTCAGGTGCCATGGAGTGTGCTGACTCCTGCAGTCTGGTTATTTGGGTAACTAAGCACCAGATCTGGCGCTCTGATGTATATCAGCCTGGTGCATACCTCCATAAACTATTTGCCGTGCAGCTCCATGGATTTTAAAATAAGTCAGCATGAAGTTCATTTGCTGTTCTCCAAGTTGTAGGGTATTGTAGGAAATCTGTGGTGAAAGATGCCTGCTTTAGTTCCTTCCTCTGCAAAGACACCAGTGCAGCAGGTGTTTGTGTCTGCAGTACCAGCTGAGCAGCCAAACTGGAGGAGACTGAAGTGGTCCTTTTGGCTGACTCCTATGAATCTAGGGACCTGGCAGGGTGCACAGGAAGGGCTTGCCCTAATACAAACCATGTTGTTACAGGCCTTTCCTGTCTCCAGGGTTGTCAGTCTAGCACCTTCAACCAGTGCTAAGCGCACTCCAAGAAATACTTTTGAAAACTCCTTCAAAATACATTTAACTGGCTTGTAGATTCCCTCCCCCACCAGCTGTGACATCCTATAGCCCCCACACCTTCATGTTATAATATTATGATGTCAATTCATGGCTGGGAGATGGCTGGGATAGTCTAGATAGTGCATTTTATTTTTACTAAATCATCAAGATAAATATTTAGCTTAGATCATGGCTGTGGCACTGGGAAATGTGATACATTTACCCTTTTTTTTGTATCTATGTTAGGTATTTTTGAGATTATCATCTTTGTTTCAGATAGGGTCTGCCTTGCAAACAACCAACCACTTTTCCAGTGCAGCCAGCTAAGGAATCAGAGAGAAATAATATATATTTACCAGTCCTGGTAGGAAATGGTCTTTGTGGCCTTCTCTGGCATTGAATTCTTGAGCCTGCAGAAAAATGCCTTTTCTAAACCAGAAACTCAGGACTTGTAACATCAGCAGTGACCATGAGAAGCAATGGAAGAAAGCTGTGACTTTTCCTAAAGTTTGCATCCTCTTCACATCCTCATCCCTATCCACATCCAGAAACCTGCTTCTTTATGGCCTTCATGGAAGGTCATGGAAGAATGGTCCAGTGACCGTTGCTCTTTCCGTGCTTTGTTTCTAGAGGCTTAGAAAGGGGTTTAGTAGTGAAAATGGACCAAATACTTCCTACAAAATGGAAAACCCTGTACACTAGGAATATGAAAGAACCAAAAGACAGTACACACACGTTCACAGGGAGGGGAAGTGCTAAACAAGGATTTAATAGATACTTTGGCCCATTTTGGATAAACATTATTTGAGTTTTCTTAGAGAAGGAAGAATTAATGTTTGGTGGTAATTTCAAATCAAACACTCAAACACAAGTCCTTCACATACTGAATTTCGCAGGGCAGAATTGTGTTTGCTCAAGGTACCAATGGACCAATGCTTTGTTATGCACGAGCCTTTCCTCTGCTAACTGCCCCTTTCAAATTTCTGCACATTTAATTGCTTTGGGCAGTGTGGTGATGTGCATGTGAATAAACATCTCTCTCTCTTCGGTGCATGCGGTGATGTAAAAAAGATCAGACATGGCCAAGTCTTGATGAAGCAGACTGTAAAACCACAGAAGTTTCCTCTCCAGAAAATCAGCACAGAAAAAGTCCTCAGCAGACCCTAAGGGATGCTGTGCTTCGGAGCAGCCTGAACTCCCCCAGTTCCTTGGCTGGTGGTGGTGGTGGTGTCTGCTACTACATGTGAGTGTCAGTCGGGCAGTGTCAAGGAACTTCAGGTGGAAGCAAGGTGTTTTGGGGCAATTAATTGTTCCCCCCCTTTATGCAGACTCATGTACAGGAGAAATTATACATAAGCTAAACAAGAGTGTAATTTGTTGTTTACAAACTCTGGGTAGAGTACAGAGATTAATTAGAAGCATCATATACTGACTGTAACAAATGGGATTGTCAAGCAGGTGAGTACAAGCTGTTAAACAGTAGTGCCAGGCTACCGTGTAGGATGCTCCTTCAGATTGAAATCACCAACAGAAAAAGATGTCTAGGAGATTGTATCAGTGATGCTTTTTGGTGAAGAATGAGATTGCAGAGTCACTAATTAGTCCAAAAGACACCACACCACCACCTCCCACCCCCTCCAACAGCCCTTGAAACCAAAATTTTCCCTTGTCTTGCACACATGACAGCTGAGCCTGCCATGAGATGCGTGGAGGTGGCTACCTGAGATCTGCTAGCCTGCTTTTGCTAGCATCAAACACTTTCTTTGTAGATTTCCTTCAGTCAAGATGCTAACCACAACTAGCAGTGATACAGTCTGTCTCATCAACTACTTGCTAGGATTTTTCCCTTAAGAGTGCAATATGGTGTAATGCTGGGATTAGAACCCCCCTTTTCATTTCCAGATTCAGTGCCAGACAGACTAGTTTCTGATAAGGTTGATTCAGCGCTCATACGGGACAAGCCAGTTCAGGAGACAGTGCCAAGTGAGAAGAGGGCAATGGAGGAGAAGAGAAGAATTGTCAAGAGCCCTCAGCATGTGCCCGATACATCCGTCGATGATATTGGCATTCCACTGAGGGTAAGACAACACAAAACATGGGCCAGATTCTGCCTACCTTGGGACTCAGGATGTTCATTAGACCTCCAGAGACTGCAGAGATTAAAGGGAAGATAGAATTCTAGTTCCAATGTATTTTATTATGAATTCTTCCCTTTGCTATCAGTGATCTGGTTCAGCTGCCTCAGGAGGAAAACTTTAAAAATTAATATCTCTTTTCATCATATTTGAGAGTACTGTTTACTGTTCTTCTGTTTAATTCAAACTTAGCAGCTAAGGGAGAGCTTTTTCTCATTTTAGACATCTTAAAGGCAAGTATGTCTTTTATACATGTTTAAGTTCATTCAGTGCTGAGGGGAAATTATGAAAAGAATTGTTAACCTGTTACAACTGGTGTCTAGAATGACGTGAGCACTAGATGTTTCTAACTGGCCATTGAATACTTAGGAAATGGATATGTATGACTGAAATAGGCAAGGTGTCTACTTTTAGATGTCAAATCAGATTAATATGCAAAACCTTCCACACAGTCTACAGTTCTACACAGGTTACAAACTACCCATGAATGCTTGTACATTATTAGTAACATGAGTGAAGCTTGTGAGGTTATGTACGTAAGTGAAATCATTCATATTTCAAAGTATAGATTTCAATAGCCTTGATTTTTTTAGATAGTCGGTGATACTAAATGATTATAAACCTCTTTTATTGCTGGAAGATTCATGAGAAGTTTGAAAGGCTGGTAGAGTTCATGGTTGTGATTATGTGTGTATTTATTTTTCCAACAGAATACAGACAGATCAAAGGACTGGTACAAGACGATGTTCAAACAGATCCACAAGCTAAATAGAGGTACTGTAACACAGATGTTTACTTTAAAGACCACCTTGATAACATCTTTCATTCATGTGAAGAATTGTGCTGGTTGTTATGTAACGGTGGTTTATGTTAACTAGTGTTTGCTCTGCACCACAGAACTCAACCAATGTATTTGAAATCTCTGAAGTCAAAGGTGAGAGAACAGTGAAGTCCAAAAGAAGGTCTGAGTTGGTCTGAAAGGTTAACTGCAGTACCCTTGTGAAATCAAGGGTACTATTCGAGATCAGAAAGCCACTAAAAATTCCACACTTAGAGCAAATAGATTTCTGAACTCCAGTTATAGCAGGTAACCCCACCCCACCCACTTTTAAAGGATAGTGGGCTATTGCTGAATGGCTCTGTGCAGAAGAGAAAACTTGTTACACGATAAAGCTTTAGTCCCTGCATAATAAAGCTGGAGTTGAAGCTTATGGAAAGCGATATGAAGTTTTACATTGATCTTTGGTGAGTTCAAAATCTGAACTCTGCTTTTTTTCAAAACCTCAAATTTTCTCCTTTTGAAACCTAAAATTTTGGCAAGCACTTGCAGACTTTGTAGTGGTGCACTCTGAGGGAATCCCCTGCTTTGGGGCACTTCTGTGCCTGGCTGCTGGTACGTTCACATTCGTTCTTCTGTGTGAGAAATGGCTGCAGTAGCATTTGCAAACTGAACCCTCTGAACAGCCTGACACGCAGGTAAATGCCATTCAGAACTGCGCTTATACAGTAAGACACAGAGCATGCAAAACCAGAGCTATATTTGCCGCTGCAGGTGCTGTCGTGATGAGCTTCATGCATATATAGGTGCTGTGTTCTACTGGATGGAATGAGAAAGAATTGAACTGTTTCCTAATCCCGATGCTTCTAACAGAGGTTCTTCAGCTCAGCCAGAGCCTGTGCTGCAGGAGGAGAATGAGTTCGGTCCTCTCAGCTTCCAGGGGCTCTCGCGAGGCCCAAACATGCAAGGCAGCAATGAGCAAAGAGACATCTAGGTTGTGTCATGCTAGGCTAGCAGCACAACAGGGACTGTTCTGCAGCTTGTATGGATTCTTGTCTCGCCCTCCTTCCCCTTTAAATCTGTCCTCTGTTCTTTTTTGCAAATCATGTGCCTCTCCTTAGACACTCCTGAAGAAAACCCCTATTGTCCTACCTACATATTTCCTGAACTTCCTGAAATCCAGCAAAAAACTGAAGGTACCAGAAGTTTAGCCAGAGTATTCTGTTGTCTTGTGCTTTGAGTTAACTGTACTATAGCACCCTAATAGTAACTGGATTCAGGTTATAGATTTCAATTGCCCATGTGTTGCACTGGCAGGAATTCAGTTGTGCCAGTGTACCTTCTTGTGTGATGCATAAAATAACTAAATCTTTGCTAATCCATTAATCTTTTTTTTTTTAAACCATGATGCCATTTACTTTAGTATTATTAAAGTAGGCAATAAAATCATATGGTGATAGGAAATTGGGGGATGAAGCAGAACCTCCACTTCACTGTGGATAGTCTCAAAATCCACTGCTTTTCTCTGCTGCAGAAGACAATCCTTATTCTCCTACATACCAGTTTCCTGCGTCTACTCCTAGTCCTATCTCTGAAGGTAATAATAAAGGACCATATATATTTTTCTGCACAAATGCTGCCTTATCAATTTATTTTCTTCTTGGAGTTTTTTCTAGTTGCTGAGCGTTATGCTGCCTCATAATGATTTGCTGCACTCTAAGCATTGCCTTGACTGTATGATGCCTTTTTGGCTTTGCAGTGCTCCTCTGGCTTTGTAACTACTATTTGACTAATGCTACAGACTTGGGGTTTGCTTGGTTTTATGCGCTTCTCAGATTTATTTCATCATGTGTGTGCAGTGATTATTTAACAGTTCCTAGAATGCTGACTTACATGTAAAGATGTGGTTTAAATGAGAATTCTCCCCACCCCCTTTCAGATCAATACATTTCTTTAATTATTTACTTCTGGGTTTGCATATTAACACAGTATTAGGGGCAGACCCAAAATGCCACTGAAGTCAATTGGTAAAAAAGGCTGTTTGCTTCGGTGGGTTTTGGATCAGTCCCTTGGTGTAGCCTTTTAAAATAAATATAACTTGGTAACACAGGTTCAGGGCTGGCCTTAGGTGCACTTGGCATATCTAGGCAAGGGCAGAGCTTGACTGTCTCATCAGTGCAACTTGAAATAGTACTTACCTTATCCTCTTCATGTGCTCAGCAGATTACTTTAAACTTCACATACAAACCAGACATGTTTCAGGGATGGTTAAATAGTACCTAATGCAGTGACAATCCTGTAACTGTGCATATGCATGAAAATGCTTACATATGAGAAACACACAGACATTTCCTGACTGGCAAATTGTTGTTGGTGACAGCCTTCTGGGCTTGGTGTTTCAGTATCACTTAAGATCCTGCAGTTTAGGAACTTGCCTACTTAGCCTGTGCCTCAAGCCAACCCTGGTGAAGCTATTAATTAACCATTTCGTTTGATGTTTATATTAAACATCTGGTGGGTACTGTGTAAGCAAACATACAATATGGGTTCTAGCTGGGATGCTCAAAGATGACTAGGACACGTAAGGTGTGTTTCACTGCCAAAATATATGTGGACTAGTGTAATACAGGTATGTAAAATACTTTCTCATACTTCGGTGAAACCTGTAGGTGAAAAGTGCTGTCTTGCAAATCATAACGCAGTGTACGTTATTTTCTATTGACAGAATGGTAAGTGGGTATGGGTGAGACAGAAACAAAGAGCTGTAATAACTACTTGATAAAGGATTTTCACAGATATTAAATTTTCTTGTTTGTAGCTAAGTTTGAAAATGCATTTTGCTGCTGTCAGAACTAATGTAGTTTGCAAAACCAAGGATGATAGTCTGTTAAGGTCTGGTTTTCTATAAACTCCCCCAGTGCACTTATGGAAGTACTTATGAAAATAATTTGTTGGTTTAGGTAGGTGAAATTTTATCAGACCAAACACTTGCTCCTTATTTCAAATACATTGGGAAATGTTTCTCTAATATCTCCTTGGAATCTTCCCTTGATAAGGAACCCAGACTATCTGATAATGTAAATGGGTTGTTTCATGTTTAGAAAATATTTCATGTTACAAAACATTTCAAAGGTAAATACTCAACTACAAAGTGTTTATACAGAGATGGATTGAAGCCTCAATTTCATACAGTCAGTATGATTGATAAGCAGATTTTTGCTTATGGATGCATAGGATCTCCTAGAAACATTAAGAATTGGAGTATTGAAATGTAGATATTTTGGACAACCCTTTAAAAGAATAAATCTGTGGATTCTGTAGGATCTACAGGGAAAAACAGCCTCTTCTCACTGAAGGAATCAGATTTGGAAACTACAAATTGGTGATGCCCTGCTCCATTAAGGAGAATCCCACAGTTAAAATGCAGCTTTGAGGGCCGGGAGATCTTCTTTTAATGCTCATCTCTGATTTACTATTTATGAATTCCAATTTTCTGTGTTTCAATATTCCCTGTTGTAAAATGGGAAGAAATATATATGCTCTTCTTCATAACAAAACTTACCTGTTCTCCTTACTATTGTAGCTATTAGAATATTAGCAGTTGAAAATAACACTTACCTGCAGTGAATTTTATCTCCTGTATGTTTTTTCTGTCTGAATGATGAGCTGTAATGAATATTGATATTTCTCTTCAAGTACATCAATTTTCCATTGTTCACCAACTCTAAATGATACTGAGAGGTGAATGGCTGTTTTAGACAATTCCTCATCTGCATTTGTAGGGCAAGTTTTGTAATCTACCAAGTATTTTGCTATCTGAATAAACCCATCATATATATAGCAAAGTAAGTGACGTTTGTCAACAATTCCATGTAATAACATTAAATAAATATTTGTTTCCTGTCAATTAACTTTAAAATATGGAAACTGGCCTGAAAATTGACCTTCACTATTTTTTAGCATGAAGTTTATAATAAGCACACCAGAGTCAATAACCATCTGCTTGGAACTTAAACGTTCTAATTAATTCACCAAGAGAACTCAGCAGAGAGGCTAAAAGTTAAGACTTCTTTGAGCTTTCCTGAAAGATGTGATTAAGCCCTGAGTGCAATTTCAGGTCAGTTGTGTTAGCCAGATTGGTTTTTCCAGCAGATGAGATTGGCTGTAGCATTTGAGAGAAGAGCTGAAAATTGTTTTTGTCTGTTGATTAGCATCACTAAATTCTCATAACACTTTTTTTAGTATGTTCTTCTCTGTCCTGGTTTTCAGCTGGGATTGAGTTAATTTTCACCAGAAGCTGGGAAGGGACACGGCCAGCATAGCTGACCCAAACTAGCCAGAGGGATATTCGCGCTCAGTACATAAAGGGAGGAGCTGGCCCGAGACAGGGGATCACTGCTCAGGAATGGTGTGGGCACTGGGTTCTGGGCAGTGAGCAAATTGCATTGTGTATCACCCACTTTGTATATTCTTTTATTAGTATTGTTGTTATTTTCCTCTTCCTTTGCTGTCCTAGGAAACTCTCGCTATCACAACCCATGAGTTTTACCTTTTTCTTCTGATTCTCCTCCACCACCACTGGGTCGGGGAAGGAGCGAACAAGTAGCTCTGTGGTGCTTGGCTGCCAGGTGGACCTAAAAATTTTCACATCTAGCTTTATTCTAGGTTCTGTTGTGTTTTTCAGTCTTTTTGTCTGTTACTTTTAGTGGTTTCTTTGCAGAGGTATTAGTAATACCTTTTCTCACAGTTGTCTCTGCAGTCATTGCATTGTACATCCCTGCAAGTCTGAACTCTGAGCAGCAGAAAAGGGTGATGGGCCTGTGAGTCCAGTTTCCAGGTCTGGTCCAAACTCACTTTACTACTACCTACAGTTCATTGAGGATTCATTCCAAAACCCATTGAAGATGGTGAAAAGGCCCCCCCTAGGTTTTTGATCGAGTCAGTCTCTCTGGCCATCACCTCTAAAGGTGGTGGGTGGTAAAGCTGCCATCCTGCCACTGTCTTTTGGGACACATCTGCCTTGCACACTACAGTACCATCTTACCTTTGAATAAGGCAGTACGGGGTTCTACAGCACAAGGCAGCAGTTGAGACCTGGGAATGACATTGCTGGGGTGATGCAGTGAAATACTTCGATGCTCTGACAGGAAGTTGTTCAGGCTGGGGGCTGTACCACACCGCTCAGTTACACTGATGTTGCAGCTAGCTCTTTTAGAGCTGCTGGAATGTGTCTATAGCATTCCATAGCCATACCTTTCATATTTAAAAGGTAAGGTCTACAGAACAAAGACAATCTCCTAGCGCAAGTATACATGTGTGTGTCATGTCAGGAACATTATCTGCACTTAAAAGATAATCTGAGGCATGATCTGAATATACTTCAACTTGGTGTGCAAGTTAACACAAGGAAGATGTCGCAGTGATTATCAAAAGTGGTTGGGAGCTGGACTCCTCAGCTCTATTGCTGTGTCTAGCACCTAATGAGTTATTTTAGGCATGTACTACAGCTTTTAGATCCTCAATTTCTCTCTCAGCTTTTGATAAAGTGGATCTAATAACCCTTGCTATAGAGGAGTTTTGTGATAAAAAGTGATTGTTTTCTAAAGTGCTTTGAGAGCCTGGAGAAAGGTATTAGTATGAGTAGTACATTAATATTTATATCTAATCTAGGAATTATTTTTAAATGCGATTTTCTTTTTTAGGATTCTCTCCCTGTGGTAAGTATCAGGCGTATTATTCAGATTATGGCCAGTGTGTTGGTAGGAGAAATGAAAAGGGTCTCTGATGCTGCTTCTTCCGGGCTCTTTCACCTCATTTGCAAAACACTTTTGTTTTTTAGATGAAGATTCTGATTCATACTCTCCTCGCTATTCCTATTCTGAGGACAGTAAGTAATTCACATTTCTTGTGTAAGCTGTCAAACAGAAAGAGCATGTAAAGCATGCATTTACTTGCCTCCTATCGAGTTCACCAATATTCCTATATTTGATTCATCCTACAGGCAGAAACCAGCTTTCAGTTCCCCGCTCCAAGAGTGAGATGGACAATATTGATTCAGAGAAGGTTGTTAAGAGGTCTGCCACTTTGCCACTGCCAAACCGTACTTCATCGCTGAAATCAAGCCCAGAAAGGTGACCTGAACTGAGATATATTTGGATCAGTACTGGAAGAATCTTTGAAAGCTGTGAATGGGAAGGGAACAAATGTAGAAGCTTTAAGTCGGCAACCCCAGTTAAGCTTTTTGGAGAAGTAGACGTGTAGTTTTGACTCTGACTCTTCTACTAGGCAGCAGTGAATTCCTTCACTGTCACAGGCCTGTCCCAGACTTTGTCTTTTTTAACTGGGCATCAGACAGTCTGCTGCATAGTTTTCAGGCTGGGTGAGGAGCGTTTCCCCGAGTGTCATGCCTACACAGTGCATGCCACAGAGGCACAGTGGAAACTCTTGGCTCGGTGTAACTCTGTACAGGCACCTCAGAATACAAGCAAACAGCAATTATTGTGGAGAGGCAAAATTGTTATTTATGTTGAGCTTCGATAAATTTTGTTACATTTTCGATCTCTGAGGGGTCCCACCAATACGAAGTGTACTGGAAGTAAATTCCGGTTAGTGATGTCATTTTGGATCTTTCAATATGATTTCCCCCTGTTTTCTTGCTTTGTATTACCATATATTTTAAACCTCCTTGTAACAATAATGAATGTGTTTACTAAGGTAAGGGAAAGCAGAGTGAGCAATGTTTATGTCCTGCTGAATTCTCCAAGCTCTTGAACTGCTCTTTCCTCCTACACCAACTTCCATACATTCTTAATGTTTTTCACTTGCTGCCTTAAATGAGTAATGCCATAATTTGAGACTGCTAATTCAGTAGGCATTTCAGACCACTGGATCAGGACACAAAGTTTGCTGATAGACTGTGTGTTCCTTGCACAGCAACTGAAGGCATATAATACGCTGGCCCTCTGAGAAAACTCATGCAAGATAGTGAAAGGATTACAATAATTACTGCTTCCTATTATCTAGTGACAAAAGAGTGTTTCACTAGAGAAAAGTTTCTCCAGAGTTGGAATCTTAAGAAATCAAGTTTATTCTAGACAGCAAGATCAACGCTGTTGAAATTTGTACACTGCTTGTAGGCCGTTCTGGCTCTTGTCTTGCCTTACTTTAGGGGAAAAAAAATCAAAAATTTAATTTTGTCTCTCCTAAGCCAGTACTTTGGGCAACTCAGTGCATTGTTCCTATCCTAAACAATGTCAGTAGGGTAACTGAGAGGAAACCTAGAGCAGCAGTTTTGTTTAGATGCCTCACTTTGGTGAATGCTAGGTGAGATGAATCCACATACAAAATTGCACATCAAAGGGAACATACCAAAAGCAAGATTGGAATCAGTTTGGCAGCTTAAATGGCCTTATTCTGGGGTTTCTTCAGGGGCTTTCATTATTCTGCATGGTGTGTTTGAATATGTTACTTTTCAGAGGAGTTGGGCATGGTAGGATATGGACCCTGAATGCTTTGTGATTGCTGTTGTCTAAACTGTGCCAATGTGGGCACTGTACAGAATTACAGTGGTTTAGATAGTCAATGGACTGTTCTTAGCCATTTTTAGATATACCAGTCTGAGATGATTTGTTCATGCCTCTGGAAGAGAGACTCTTGGACCCCTGAGGACCCCAGAGTACCCCAGAATCTAGAGCAGTAGTAATCAAGCAATGTGACTAAAATGAAGAAATTCAGCAAAAGATATATAATCTGTGTTCTGCTCAAAGTTTGGACATGTTCATATTTGTGAGCTGCTTTGAAGACCATTACTAACTTATTTCCAATCAGAAAGGATATGGAGATCTGGAAGTTGATTAAAAGTACTTGAAGAAACCCCCTTCTCTTGCTGCTCCAGTGGTTTCCACAGCTGAGCTGTGTCATCTCTGCCTGCTATAGATAAATATATGCCCAGAGCCCTGTCTGAACTGTTCCTCTTGCAGCAGATTCCTTTCCTAGATTAGAAAAAGTACCCTGATTAAACCAGGATTAACAGGGAAAGGCGCCTGTCGAAAGGAAGTGCTTGTCTCCATGGAAACCACAGTGTTTTGGGTTAATTGATCTTTCTTTCCTCAGGACTGACTGGGAACCTCCAGACAAAAAGGTGGACACCAGAAAATACCGTGCAGAGCCCAGGAGCATTTATGACTATCAGCCAGGAAAGTCCTCGGTTCTGAACAATGAGAAGATGGTAATGTTTGTTTTATCCTAGTTTGTGGCTTTATCCTGTGATTGTAAAATATTCCCCAAGTGCTTGTCCAGTTCCACCCTGATAGGATTCCTAATGCTTACATTACAGTGCTCGTGTGATGCATTTCCTATATATATTGTTTTGTATAACTTCCTAACATTTTTGTTCTCTATAAAGCAAGATCCAGGGGGACTGAGAGGCTTCTTTCCTTTTGGACATGTTGCTTTCTGTGTTAAGTATGGATCACTAACCCTAGTTTTTAATCCATGTTTGACACTGTGACCTGTTCAGCAGCTGTTTTGCCAGCTGTACTTTTTCTAGGGCACGGCATTAGTTGATGCAGGAGAGCTGAAGGCATTATGCAACAAAGCAGGTCCTGTTTCTCTGGTCCTCCGATCCTTTAAACACCAAGTCATGAATTTTTAGAGTGCCCATAATGTGTCTCAGGGGATGACTGAGGTGCATGTTCCTTGTCCTGCTCTTTTCCTCAGCCGGATCTCACTTCAGTGGCAGGGGAAGCAGATCTGACTGTGAGCTGGTTCTCCAGCTGCACCGGTGGGTAACCTGAAGTATTAAGTGAGCTGTTATTAGTTTCAGTTTGAATTAGTCATGCTGTGAATTGTGACAGCTAAGGGATGCAGAGAAGCTTGGCTGAGAACACTTAGCAAAGGGGCAGGGCAGAGAGGTGGTGCTAACCTCATTAGCCAGTTCTGCATAAATCACCACAGCTCACTTAAGTTGTCCTTCAGTGGTACAAGTGCGACATTAACTGCTAGAAAATACTAAAGAAGGTTATTATTGAACAGCCAGTTTGGTACATAAAGATGTGATTGTTCTATATAGACACTAATTTCAAGTCAACTGCAAGCGTGTGTGAAGTTCCAAACATGAACTGGACTCCCGAACCTTAACAACTCAGACATTGATCCATGTGTGGAGTATGTAAAGGAATGGTCTTGAAAAACCTAAGGATTTTACACTGAAGCGGAAGAGTGAACAGCAATTTAAATCAATACAAATGGAAGAATCACGTGTGATCTGGTACCTGATGTTTTTCCTTAGTATTTTGGGGGATATTTTTTTCCTTCCAAGCATAGTCACAGTCCATCACTTTTTGAAGATCCTACAACCAACTTCATTTCACACTCTTATCCCTTTACTGACTTGTTGCTCCTAATAGGGGTGTGATCCCAATGCCTATTGAAATGGGTGATAGATGACTCTCTCTTGATCCTACTGGGTGTTGGCCCAGCCCACTAAAGAAGTGCCAGTGAGGAGTGGTTGGAACATGGTATGACAACTCCATTCCTGCACTCCATCCTGGAACAAGGTTTCTGCTGACTTCAGTGGCAATTTTGTATCATAGTAAACAGCTAAGATTGAACCATTTGACAAAAGGCCTGCCTCATCTGTGTACTTGAGCCTTTGCAAAAGGTCTGGCATCACCACTGGCACTGTTTACATGTTCAAACTTCAGATACTTAATTGCGCTGTTACATCAAAGTCTAAAAGCCACAAACAGAACCATAAGCAGACTAACTGAGAAAAATCGTAGAGCTCTCGTCAAAGACAAGAAGAATGTGATAGCTTCTGGTGTTATTTTTTGAGCTTTAATTTCAATATAGAGATCACGGAAGAAAAAAGGTCTTGAAATAGTGCATTCATGGTCTCCATCAGTCTCATTGAATGTAGCAGCATTGCAGTGATTAGCAGCTACATCTTCCAAGGAGGTTGCAGGACATTTGTGGATATGTCCTGGTAATCACACCCAGAGCTATGACTATCAGAATCCAAATCCAAAACGATTTCAGAGAAAGGAAGAGCCTTCCATCAATGTCACTGGGCTTTTTGTTTTATGTAAAGGCAGCTGTGTAACAAGACGAGTGCTGTTAGAGCACAAGAAAAACATGGAGGCATTTGCTTCTATTTTGCCTTTAAGAAATAGCCAGATCTTTCTCCAGGCCATCGGAGATCAAACATGATGTTTGATCATTTATCATTGACCATTTATCTTTCAGAATGAAGCATTTCCCCTCTTTCAGCATCAATCCTGAGCTCTTGTCCTAGAGGGCGTTTTTGTGATGCCTACTGATGTGGTAGAGTCTGGAACATCTAGCTTTGTTGGGAACTTCTCCCCTGCCTCAGTTACTCCATCTGAGGATGATTTGCTTCAGGACACTTTGTGTGGGCCATCTGTGTGTGGCACATTGCTTGTTGGGATGGAGCACTTGGGATCATGCGGGCATGTCAGACATATGTATTTATATTTTTAATGCACTGAGATCCATTCTGTCTAAGGCTAGGTGTACTGAAATGCAAGAGTTAGCTAGATGTCTTTTGGGGAGAGTCTCAGCAATAAACTTCATGCTCCTATCTCACCTGTAGTGTTAAACAGCTACAACTGTTTCAACTTTTTTTGCTTCGTTAAAACAGATTGTATGAACAAAAGGGAATTTTCTTTTCAACTGTACTGTTTTCTGTCCTGTCTGATTATCTTCTGTTGTAGTTTTGTCTGATTCTCTAACATTTATTTGTGAAGAAACAAGTAATATTGTCCCTCTATCCATCCTTTCAGAGATCTTTCAGGAATGTGCTTTCTCTGACTTGTGTCTCCTTTGATTTAGAAGACCACCTTTCACTCTGTTTGCAGTGTACAGAACAGGGTTTCTCACATATTCATGTGCTGTTAAAGATGCAGTATTTGATTCAGGTCTCACTGAATCTCTCTTTTAATCAAATGAAGATCTAAAAAGAGAAATTAAGTACATGCAGCTTTGAACTTGGTAGAAAGTTGTGACAGTAGGACTGAGGGACTGGTTGAATCCCATTGAGCCTCCTTGTGACTCTGGACAAGCTGCATAATCTCGCCCTGTGTGGGGTCACCTGATCTGTAAATGCAATTCATTCATATTCATGTTGCTCACAATGATGCCATTAGGTTTAACCGATGTTTGCAAAGCAGTTCATGGCCTTTGTGAGAGAGGTGCTATAGAAATTCCAAATTATAAGGCTAAATATCTACATTTTAGAATGGAAGCCATGGGATCTGCATCTCTAACAGTCCCTTTCCGTGTATTCTTTGCATAATGTTATCCTTCTCTTTCTTCCATTCCCCTATCACCAACTCCTTTAGACTCGGGATATAAGCCCAGAAGAGATAGATTTAAAGAATGAACCTTGGTATAAATTCTTTTCGGAATTGGAGTTTGGGAAACCGGTAAGTTTGATAGTTGCAATGACCAATGAAGTCAACCTACCTTTTTCTTTTTTTTTTTTTTTTAAATTGAATGATTGCCACATCTCTTTGTTAGGTCCTAAATCTGGAAGAGCTGCCTTACTCCTTTAAAAATGTGACTGTTCAAAACATCATCCTGACCCTGACGTAAAGCAGCTGTTCTCTGCCCACTTTAAGTACTTTGAAGCCATTTACAAACATTCCCCACCTTCCAGACATATGTATCAACAAGGCAATATTTTCTCACACACCATAGTTCAAACAGCATTTTTGTTGTTAATGTTAAAAGTAATGCCCTGTTCTCATTATTGAAAGTCCTTATTCAAAGCCCTTATTTTTTCTCTGTCTAACAAGATCTAGGAAGTCTGAAAGGTAGCTTTAAGTCAAGGAGAATCACTCCATTTATTCCTAGCCTTGACTTGTAAACTGTAGGTCAGTAATTTCCAGCTATCCATAAACAGATCATGATCCTGTTTCCTGCTCATTTCCTTATGCGTGTCCCTGCCCGTTGTCTAATGGGGTGCATCAGTCTGTGTTGAATAGCCCTTGCCATTCCCTGAAACCAAAGGAGTCTGAGAACAGTGTGCTTTCTTTTCAAATGGAGCTGTGTTGCTCTGTGTGTGTGTGTGGTGAGGCAAAAAAAAAAAAAAGCAAGCAAGCAGCCTTTATTTTCCATTCTGGAAAAAGATGAAGCAAAGCTCAATTATTCAGTAGGACAAAAAGGGCATTTAGATGGATGGAACACATCAGTGGTTATGGCTGCTGGAAAAAATGTGACTTTAAAGCAGTTTGTGGCATGTTTTTTACTGATTAAACACTATTAATTTCATTATTAAATACTGCTTAATAAGCTACTCCTGTTGTACTAGAGGGTCAGTATCAGCCTCTCCTGTCTATTCAGCTATAGTGGTTGATCTCCTTTCTCCTCAAGGTCAGTTGCCCATGTGCACCACTTTGGACTGCTGCTGAGATTTCCCTGGATGTATGAAAGCCAGAAAGATGTTTCAAGGTTCAATACTAGCTTCAAAGGCAACTGCACATAGACACCAGAAAGCAGGTTTTCTTTAAATCTAGTCTTTGGTCTCAGAGAAGTGACAAAACTCCTCTGCACAGACTAGCTGCCTGAGGTTGGATGCCCAGTCTGATCACATCATAGAAATAGTGTAAGTTTTGCTGCAAAACAAACACGCACAATTGCTGGGTAGTCCAATCTGTCATAGAAAACTTTTATAGCTGTGGATCTTCCATTCTAAAGAAGGTGCTTCAACAGTGTTTGACATGAGACCCCCTAACTTTTAGGCAGAAGTAGTCAGGTAAATCCCACATCGCTGAGTCTTTTAAGTGATGTCAGTATAAGGATTTAACCCTTCACAAATTGTTATGGTTTAAGATTTCCACAAAGTTAGAAGAAATCCACTTCTCTTTGCTGACATGTAATATATGCTCTTGCAAAAAATTAAGGTTTGCCACCTCTGTGATCTTTTGAATTAGTGTAAAGTAATAGAAAATGTGTCAGAGAAAGGAGGACATTTATGCCCTTGGGCAGTTCTAGGAGTGAGGGTGTATCTGTTCCTTAGAATTGTACATTTGTGCTCTTAGTGCTATTAGGCATGCAGCCTTGGCCTAACTTCAGAAGAGACTATACCAGCAATCGAGCATCTGTTCTGGAAACAGGTTCCTCGTCTTGCTCAGGTCACTGCTGTTGAGGGCTGCTTTTCTTACAGCTTGCCTTGAAATGATATCCCATGTCAACCTGCCACAGCTTGAGTGCAACAGTGCTCCCTGATCAGCTGTGTCAGCCCCAAATCTGATGCCTCTGAGCTTCAATACTACAGCAAAAAGAGCATGCTCTTTGTAGCTTTGCTCGCTAGCCATGAGAGGACCAGATTTGTGTGACCAGCTAGTGACTAAGCTAGTGATTGATGTTTGCTGGCACCTGGGATTTTCAAAACGTCTCTGTTTGTCCCAGCTTTTTTCAGCACTGGAGATAATGTGTACTTCTACCAGCATGATTTCCCTTAGCTTTCTGACTTCATTTGCAACTCTGACATGGGCAGGAGGCACCCTTGTTAAAAGGGAGCACAGGATTCTTGTAAGCCTGTGGGTGTTGCTCTCCGAAGACCCCAGAATGACCCGAGATGGAGCTTTCCCCATTGAGGAATGCACATGTCCTTCCTAGGGTAGCTGAAGTGACATTTTGCTGGACGAGCATCCCAGATGCATTTCTGGGCAGCTCTGTGAATGGGTCCGTGCCCTGCAGACAGTTAGATCGGTCTCTACAGCACGGATGCTTTTTTAGTGTGCTGCTGAGGCTATGTCTCTTTCTTCCTGGCCCAAGACTCCTCAGGTCCCTGGAGATCATCCACAAAACTTGACTTTTGGTCAATATAGAGCTCAATTGTCTTCCACTGTGATTGAGGGAACACACACATGTGGGGACTTTCTCCCAGCCCTTCCTGAGACAATAAACTCCTTACTATAAAAGGAGAAGCAGGGGGCTGGAAAAAGGGGCACATGCCACATTACCTCCTTCCCCTCCCATCCCTCCCTCCAAATCTCTAACTGAAATCTTTGCAACACCGTCTACCCCTTTGCAGCTGCTGATCTGATGGATAAGAAATATGTGTTTAGTGTTTGCATCCACACACTGTGTTAAAGTGGGACGGATGCCAACTACAGATCCTGGCAGTCTTGACAGAAATTTGAACCAAGACCCAAGTGGGGTAGCTTTGATAGACTGACACTCAGAGATTTCCCTATCAGTGACTCAGAAACACTTAATCTAGTCACAGAAGTCAGTACGGACACTTAGGGTGATGCTAAGCTTGCTAGCCAACAGAGGTTGTTATTGTTTGGAGATGGAGCACATGTATTCTGATTTCATGAAGAATAAAGTCTCTTTGAGCCTATCAGTGAGAGGTGCATATCTGGTGAAATGAGGATATTAGCATGGCATTATTTGGATAGGAGTGTCAGCACAAAGGTCCTTCACTTTGAATAATCCTCCCTGACGTTTACATGTGCATCCAAACAGAAAAATCCTATTTTGAAATCGGTGCCTTCACCTATAGGATGGATTTTAAGTAACTAGTTCCCAAACTTCCATGTGTCCCATGGTCTCCACCAAAACGCCCCATAAACAACCCCCAAAATAGTGACATAAAAAATAACTCTGCATTCTCATTGCCCCACAATGCCACCACCGGAAATTCAGCCATTTGTTCACATGGTATGTATTCATAGTCTGGTGGGGGTGGGAAAGATTCTCCCTTTTCCTTATCAAAGGCCTTTGTTTTACCCTTTCCTTTTGAAAAGAAGAATGAGCAAAACAAAAGCTTTTTATGACTGTGTGTTTTTTTCAACATTTTATTTTGGTTTTGTGTTAAGAATGCTTTAACCACCAGCTGTGGGCTCCCTCTAGAGAGCCCAAAATCTGTTAGAGCACCTTGCAAAAATAAAAATTCCCTCAAACACTACTGAAAAGAGCCCTTCCCAGATTGCATGTGTGCTCCCTTTTGCCTCCCATGATCTCCTGATATTTGTGCTATAGTGGATTTATCCCTCTTTCTATCTCTTTCTCTGTTGTGGTTTGTTGGTTTGTTTTTTTTTAATTTCTTTTCAGTGTTGATGCAAATCCCCTATTGTATTCCCCCTCTGTTCTAATCCAGTTTCCATATTCTCTGTGATGTCTTTCCTTATCTTCATTTCCTCATTTCCTTCCTCTGCTTTCCATCAGCCTCCAAAAAAGATTTGGGATTATACTCCTGGAGATTGCTCTATCCTTACTAGAGAGGATAGAAAGGTAACTGTGTCTCACGTATGTTGTACTGCAGCATCTAGCGCGTATGTATGTGTGTATGTGGTTTTCTTCTTTTCTTTTTTTTGTAGCATTGCTTGGGTTTTGTGTGCTTGTGACTGATTTTTTTTAATTGAGCTTGAGCTCATTAGCCTAACAATTAAGTAGCTAGTAAATTGATTTAATAAACAATTCTTAAAGCATAATTAGCCATAATTTAGAGTGGTGTTTTTGCTATCCTGACTTGCAATGATAATTATACTAACAGCATATTGCATACTGTTACAGTATCCTTTTTTTTTTTACAGGTGGGTTTTATAACTTTATGGTTTGTAGAATTAGATTCAAACAGGCCTGTGCATCTCTTAGTTTTTAATGTTAAATGCCTAAAACTTTCCTCTGTAATGATTGAAATGTGATTAATTACTAGTGAATTTCTGTGTATTGTCCATACCATCTTTGTCTTTTTTCGATTAAAAAGGCTCACCTTTTTTTTTTTCAAAATTAACATTCCTTTGGTTTCCCCTAACCCTAAGCATTATTTTCCCATTCTTCTTCTCCTTCTTTTAACCAGACTGATCTAGAAAAAGACCTCTACCTCTACCAGACTGAGTTAGAGGCAGATTTAGAAAAAATGGAGAAGCTTTATAAAGCACCACATAAAAAGCCACAGAAGGTATTTCCTATTCTTTTCATGCTGCCAATCCCTGTTTCCAAACTCTCTGCTCTAATCTATTCACTGCTGGATGATTATTAAATGAGGTTGGGATAAATAATGGTTCTGACCGTTCCAACTGCATGGCTTGCTGTGTCGCTGTCAGAAATAATAGAATGTGATGCTGAGAATCCGGCTTGAAATCCATTTCAGATACAGTGATTTCCTCTCTCCCCGTTCCCTTTCAGCTGCCCCCCATTCCCGTCCCCCTTTAGGGTTTTGAGTTCAGTGTCTGCAAAAACCCCTCTCTGTTTTTCACATGAATAGGCAGCAGCAATCAGCTTAAAATTCTTGGTTGGCGTCACGTCATCATCTCGTGCCTTTCAAGCGTGTTGCCATCTACCCTCCCTTCATACGAGCCCTGCTCTCTGCTAGGAGCTCATGTCGACCCAAGATTTGGATATTCCCAAGAGATTTTACACAATTTTCCTTACACTGCACCTTGCCATGGCCTTCTAGGGCAGGTCAGATGCTGCTGCTGCTGCTGTTTGGAGGGTCTGCAGGACCTGAGCCATGAAATGATAGATTAATTTGGTAACGCCATTTTTTCCATTATTTTTCTGTTGTTGATTTTTTCGAAGCTGCGGCATTTCATCAGGACTTCTAAAAGCTGCTTTTTCAAACCCAAGATTTCCTTTTTCTTCATATGTATGAATACTCAGATAGATGAGGGGACTCTAAATAGAGCATTTATTCTAAAATTGCCTTCGGGTTTTTAAACGATGAGGAAGTGATAGATGGATTTAAAGCAAGCGGATAAGAACTGGCTTTTGCTATTGAACCTGTGCAGCTGGCATTGCTTCTCTTAAGTAAGGAAACTGAACTGAAACGTTGCTTTTTCTTGTTATTGCTTTTTTCTTTTTTCTTTTTTTTTTTGAACACTGAGGAATGTATTGTGCTGCAGAAATGTAATATACCTTTAAAGCAAAGGCGGGCAGTGACGGGTAGGGGAAAAAGCTTGGGGAAATAATTATGAGCATGTGTCTCCTGGTCATGGCCCAGCTGGTTATCTCTTCTTGCTTTTGGCTTTATTCACAATGACTCATTTGCAGACAAAAGAATAGGCTCTGCTGCGAAATCGGCTGTGCTAAAAACCTGTCACTGCCCTGAAGGAACTCGGGAAAACTGTCGCTTTTCTGCGAAGACATTGACAGCTTAAATTGCATTTAGACTTAAACCTCAATGTCTCCTAAAGGCTAATATTCAAGGAATAGATGGAAAATTACTGAAGCAAGACTTTTTCTTTCTCTTCATGTGTAAGTGTGTATCAATGACTCCTTTGTTTGGGCTTTTGCAGAATACAGCAGGTGCTACTCCTCTGGAAACTTCCACAGACCATTCTTCCTAGTAAGTTTTCCGATTGCTTTTTGATGTCTCTTTTACAATCTGAGGACACATAGAGGAGAGGGTTTGGGGCATTGGAAGTGGGTTGGCTTTATTTTTTGGTGACGGATATAGACAAATGCGTGTACCATGAGAATTACACACATGCTTTAGATGAGTCCAGGTACAGTATCTGCTCTTTGATCTTGAATTAATTTTGAAGTGATTACATGAGTGATTGCATTGTCTGAATAAGGACTGCTGCTTGCGCTAGGCAGTGATTTTAAAAACCAAACAAACAGACCTTTAACTCCATTTTGATGAAGTTAACAAATTGACAGTAACCTCATGCAAGTAACTTTATTGCGTAGAATAAACAACATTTGTTCCTGTAACACATGTGATGGATTGGTTCCTGTGATATACTCTGTTACGTGCAGCAGATCAAAAGGGTACTGTTGATGTAAGGCAATAATTTTCCAACTTCTAGGAAGGGAGCAGTAACCGTATTTCTCAAAGATCTCATGTGGCACTGCTTTTCCAGAGGAATATATAAGGAACTCTGTCTAAAAGAGTTATACATGGGGTGGGTTTGTTATGAAAAAAGAACACACCAAAAACATCTGGAGCAAGATGTTGAGCTGTGCTGAGTTCCTTGTGACTTGCTGAGTTACTTGAGACGTGGACCCAGCTCCCACTGCAAACCTGCTGCTCTTCATAATTGCACTGAATGCTTACCATTGTCTATAGGCACAGTGTGGATGGTCTGTTAGGGAAAGGCATGATCTTCTCCAGACACCCATTAATATCACATGTATTCCCCACTCCTCTGGAGCTGCCTTAGTAGCAAGAAGTACAGGAGACCTCTCAGTTGCCTCCTGTCTGTGTTCATTCTCACACATGGCTGTATTTTGTTGGTTGCCCTATGACTGACTCGTTTTGCTAGAGAGAGAACAATACAATAAATGGAAACCTCAGAGATTAGCGCAGATAGTTTGTGTTTGCCAAAGACTGGTAAGGTTTCTGCCCACAGCAGAGCTGTCTGTACCCTTTCTGAGGCCACCCAAAGCATGCAGGAGTACCAGTGTCTGCGCCAGTGGAGGGGAAGCAGCCTGGGTAGGTTGGGAATGGGACACATCAGCAAAGCTCAGTGGGAGTCACACGTTTTTCCCTGCCTTTACAGAGCAAGGAGAAAAGATACCTGGAATTTTATTGCATTTATTTCAGTGTTGCTCTTCCCTCTGTTCACCTGATTCTGATCTTGCAGACTGCTTGCTGGCCCCTAAATAAAGGAGCAAACAGCAAAAGGACTCTGCCAAATGCCTCCTCTCTCTCCCCCCGGTGTGTTCTTGGAGGATTATTTTAACCCTGTGCTAAAAGATAAAATGCTTTAACTCGCAGATGAGGATCCTTAGGACAGTCATTATTCCCTGCAGCAACTGGCAATGCTTCCTTAGGAATCTGACAAAGAGAGGCAACTGGGATTACCCCTGTAAAACACAACATCTCTGTAGCTATGGGTCTAAACAAGCATTTTCTAGGTTGAAAATTGTGCCAGTGTTCCCTTTCTCTTTTGTGGTGCTTTTCATGAGCTTTTACTCTGGAAAATAATTTTTGGGTCAGCATATGACCTGATATTCCTTGTCCAGAAACTAAAATCTTCTTTGTGATCCAGACATTGTGTAATTCCTCTTCCATAGCCAGTCCTCTGATGTGTTTGAAAGCTTTCTCTTTACCCCATAAGTACAGCATCTATCCAAAATAAACAGATGCATGTACTGATTTATGCACAACAAGCGGCTGTAACCACAAGCATTTCCACACTCATATAAACTTGAATCGCTCCTGGATATCAGGATGTAAAACAGCTTTTAAAATGTTGCCATAAATTGGAAAATGCTCTGGGTTTTTATTTGTTCAAACTTTCCAGCAGTCATGCTTTGGCCCCAGAATAGCTTTTGTGCATCTTATTCTGAAGAGCCTGGATGAGCACAAGAACTAGTATCAGATGAGCTTAGCTTTTAGGAAGACATTGTCTACCCAGTTGTCTTTTGTACCTGGAAAGGCCATTTATACCATGGCATTGTCAGCTTTTTTTTTTTAAAGAGGAAACCGTGAAATCTTGAAATCAGATGTGAGGCCATACTTGTGCTTAGATTCATAGCTAAGGAAAGGAATTTATTATAAATGTCCAGAATTTAAAGGCGTAAGGAATTAAAATTATACTAATTTTAACAGCATTTTATTTATATATAATCATGGTGGACCTGTAGTCCAGGATTTTTTTATTCCCTGTAACTGAGCAGAACTGTGAGCATCTGGGAATTTCTTTGGCATTTAAAGCAATGGTGTCTATAGCCTTGTACTATTGCTTCTTTGCATGGTCCCTCACTGATGGGCTTGAGGAATTGCTCTTGGACTCTTGAACTATGATAGTGTTAACTGGGAGGCTGAACTGGTTGAGGTGAACTCTTGGGCAGCTGTGCTTTGTAAGCAGGAGACAGGCATGCCTGGTGTTTATGGTGAGGGGACTGGGAGCTGGAGGATATTTGTGCTACTTCCAGGTAACCAACAAATTTCTTTGTGTCTACAAAGAAATCATGCATCTGCTCTGTGACTGCCTCATCTGTAAAATAAAGGAGTGTTTTCCTGCCACCTGTTTTCTGGGGGACTGAGCTGGGAGAGTTTCCTCAGATGGAGAATGCTATGGTAATGCCAGACCTAGAACTTTGTCACGATATATTCATAACCTCTTTGTTCACCACCAGTTCTTTGTACAGTTTATTCTGGGTTCACAAGTGTGGTTTTCTCTTACTTTGCATGAAGCTCTCAGCAAACAGAAGTGACCCACTGGTGTGTCTCACCCTTTTTATTTGTTTCCTAGCTCCACATACTCACCTAACTACCATGCAGTGAAGAGGGAGTCAGAACCAGCACTGGGGGACCCCGCTGGCTTGGAGAATGAAAGGCAGATTTACAAGAGTGTGCTGGAAGGTGGAGATATCCCGTTCCAGGGGCTGAGTGGCCTCAAGCGACCTTCTAGCTCTGCTTCCACAAAAGGTAGGTGGTCAAGGCACTAACCTCTTCTCTGTTTTGCACAGACTGTCAAAAGCCAGGTGATACTGGGCAAATTGCTGCAGGGTTTAGAGTCCTATTCAAGCCAGTTGAGGTTCCCTGGGTCCTTCCTCTTTGTCATCCCCACTTTCCCTTGTTTTTAATCCCAGCCCACAATGGCCAATATTTTTCACAACCCTTTTATCTGATCTAGGTTCCTCTTCCAGACAGGGACCAGATCACTCCATTCAGCACCTCAGCCACACCCCACACCCTCATACTCTTTCTTGAGGCTGCTCAGGCTGGCCTTGCTCTCCATCTGCGCCCTGCTAGAGCCTGCTAGAGCCCTTCCCTGCCTTTTCTGCTCTCTCTGCTGCAGTATCTCAGCAGGCCACACCACATCTGCTGGCCTGGCTACCCTGGTGTAGCTGGCACTCTGTGCTCCACAGCCTCCTGCCTGCAAAGGGTGTGCAGAGAATGAATGCATGGGACACTGTGAAGAAGCAAGGCCCTACAGGCTCTGAGACAAAAAGGCAGCAGACACCACTGTGTCTCCTCCCCATTCCTCCCCCACTGTGGAGTCTCTAGAAGATCAGGACAAGGAAGAGCCTGAATCCCATCAGGGAGCTGTACTGGGGAATGTATCTCTGAGCCAACTTCAACCTAAAAATGGCTTGGGAAGAGGACTGGGGAAGGAATGCATTTGGTTTCTGAGCTGCTTTCCCTAAAAATAGTACATTGCACCAAAAAGGTCTTGCTCTGTCTCTGACTTCCAGCTGTTTTTCAGCATTATGTCAGGCCTGTAGGGCAGGGAGTCAAACTGGATCTGAAAAAAAAATCTGTTCAAACAGTTAACATTCCCCAAACTGAAATTGAACCTGAATGGTTATTTTGACATTTGAATTTAAATTTAAATAGGAAACAGACCTAAAAAACCCTGCAGTCTAAGCTGAATGCAGACAGCATCTGATTTAAAAAAAAAAAAAAAAAGAAGCCTGTCCTGATCTGACTCTTTGATTTGTAAAGCAAACATGGCCAGCCACTTTGTCTGAAGCACACTCAGCTTATTCCTAGTATGGGGAATCTCTAAGCAGGCAGCTCCTGGGCAAGGCCAGTTGATGTGGCCTGCTTGTACTAGCCCAGTCAGCTGCCAATAGTCTTCTCCCTCCCAGGAATAAACTGCTTGGCAAGCACTGTGGTGATACCATAGTAGGTGTGATTACAGGCTTGGTATTAAGCCATTTTTGCAATGCTAGTGCCTGTGCATTCTTACTGACACCTTGATAATGCCCAGAGTTCAGCCACACTTTTCCATGGTGCTGCAGCTTCCCTGGAAGCTGATAATGCTCAGCAGCTCAGCACTTTTTAGGATGATACCTTCAAAGTGCTCAAGATCTGCTTCTATCCATGCCTCCCATTTTAGAAATGTTAGCAACACTTCTCCTACTCCTGTAAGCGCAGCTTGATGTGCAGTTTCTTCCTGCTTCTCTTTATGTTTTGGAGCTCTGTTTCTTTAATGTGCATTTTATTAAATCCAAGCATGTTCTTTTTCCTTTCTTGATAGCTTTCTAGCACTTAAGCTAACAGGTTGTATTTATTTTATTCTGCATGCTTACCAGTGGATCGTAAAGGTGGGAATGCTCATATGACTGCACCCTCTTCAGTTAATAGCCGAACCTTTAACGCTAGTCATACCGGTATGTTAGGTCACGCATGTAAACATAAGAAGCCCTTATCGGCTGCAAAAGCCTGCATTACTGAAATCCTCCCTTCTAAATTCAAACCCAAACTGGCAGATCCAGCTGCTCTTATGCAGGACAAGAAGGGTATCTTGCTGTCTCATGAGAAAGCTCAAAGCTGCGAAAACCTTCGTAGCTCTATTGCCTTGTTTGATAATAAAAAAGCTTTCATGATAGATATAGGGGAAAGCATAGAAAGCACATTGATGAAGTCGAAGGAGGAGTATGCCATCAAATCCGGCAGTACTATGAGCCTTCAGGAGTATGGCACCAACTCTAGAAAAGGCTACCTGTTCCCTGCCTCCAGGAAGATTGGGATGGAGTTTACAATGCTGTATAAAGACATGCACCAGATCAACCGATCCAGGATCCATTTGGGCACAGTCTCCTCCTGCAGCGTGAGAGATATGGCATCTCAGTTTGAGAACGAAGCAAAGGACAAGATGGAGCACAGCCTTAGTCGAGAGGATTCAGAGCAGATCCCCAAACACACCGTTTCCTCCCGTATCAGTGCCTTTGAGCAACTGATCCAGAGATCCCGGTCAATGCCCTCACTTGACTTTTCCACTGGACAAAACAAATTCACCACTTCTCTCCAGCCTAAAACTTGTCTGAGTTCTGCCTACTCTGCAGAGTTCCTTCTGGATTTGCCAAAAGCACAGCAAGAAGACAAGGATGCAACCAGCCTGGCAGATAAATCTTCCCGCTCCTGCAGCAACGTGGAAGACACTGCTTCAGATGTTAGTGATGCCATCCCTATGGACACACTTTCAACTTGCATGGACGAGATAGATCTTCTTTCAAATGCATCCAACGACAGCGGTAGTAGCAGCAGCAACCTCAATGGGCCTCAGAAGCATAAAATCAACAGATGCAAAGGCGCATGCCCAGCTTCCTACACCAGGTTCACTACCATCCGAAGGCATGAGCAGCAACAGGCCTCCAGGAACCCTGATTCCAAAGGAGATGTCTATGGGGACAGACATATGCTCCCCAGAAACGTCTACCTAATGAGCCCACTTCCCTTCCGATTGAAAAAGCCCTTCCAACACAAGTCCTGCAGGACTCCACCCCCAGACTGCCTGGGAAGCCCGGCAGTGCCCAACCCTGAGAACCCAGATGACCCCACACAGCTTCAGGGGAGTGTAGGAGACAAGAGTCACCACTCCCAGCACCAACCGTGCTCCAGAAGCAGGCCTCTAGCCCCCAGGCGCCTGTCTTCCTTTGACATTGTGGAGAGGCTTAGCTACTTCCCCACCATGGGATCTAGTCAAGATAGCTTCATGGGCCGGGCTGACACTCCTGACTCCTTAAACAATGGGAACCCTGTTCCATATGCCCTCTGTCACAGCCTGGACACAAACAACAACCCGCAAAGTGAACTTGGGACGTATCTAGGAGGTGGCTTTTTGTGTTCTTTACCAGTGTCCCTTCATCTGTCCCCTTGCTTTCCTTTCTCCTCCCCTTCCTCAACCCTTGCATTTTTTGCTCCCTACCTTTTCCTCCCCAACTCTGTTTTTTCCCCTCTAGTGTGTCTATCGTCCTTTGCGTGTCTTGCTGAGCATTTTTGTTCAGGACTTGTTAACAGCTGCACTTCTGAGAAACGATTTCCACTGCCTTTCTAATCACATCCGGTTCAGTTTGTCTTTCAAGCAACTCCGGGGATGCAAGAGTCTCAACATGAGATATTTCTAGTCCTGTATCATTTGCACACATGGGAATATAAAATAAACCCAGATGATTTGCTTTAAGGAGCAGTTTCTCAAGGTCTAGTTGTGTGTGTGTGTGCGGTGTGTGTGTGTGTGTGTATTAAACTTTTCTCAACAGTATAATGCCAAGTCATACTTTGATGGCAGTGAATCTTCTCTTCACAAAGTCCTTCTATGTCTTTATTCTTTCCTGTACCATTACTTTCTTCCTGTTTCTGGATCTTTGTTCACAACTACAGTCCAAAAGGGAAAAAAATGAAAATGGATAAATTATCGACATCTGATTGACAATTTGGTCAATGGCAGTCAAGAATCCGTACTGTCATAATGGAAACAAATTTTTAAAACATATTTATTTTTTTCCTTTCTGGTTATGCTGGATGAATCAATCTGTGTTTTAACTTCCTTATGTTGTTTTGAAGTAGATTCAGAATCACCAAGGCATTTTGCACCAGTTGATTACATGGAAACTCCAGAAGAAATTATCCGCAGACGGCATGATGATAAAGAGGTAATCTCTCCTTTGTGGCCTAATAACAGTTGTAGGAGTTCCACATACCAGAAATACAGCATTTAGTGTTAGATAAGGACAACTTGTAGTCTGTGGCTATGTATATTGGAAGTTAGAGCAATGAGCTGGAACTAGTATGTTTTGATTTTCATACTACCTCTACCACTGAGTTAGTGTATAATGCATAGTCCAGTTTAGTTTTTATTTAAAAATTAACCTGATAGTTCTTATCAGTTGCACAGAATGATTTATGGGGCCTTTAAAGTATGTAAAAAGGATGGAAGATGTACATGAAATGCGGTACAACATCCCAGTGCTCGTAGATAAGGATGAAATGGTTGTTCTGTAAGTGAATTAAAGTTTTATTGTTCTCCAAGCAAGCCACTTGAGTAGATGTTAAGTCAAACTGGTGAGAACAATATTTTTCTTGTGGGGATCCTCAGGTTTTGAACAGCAAATGTGAGACATTTTAAGCTACTGGAAAGTGTGCAGCTTCCCCCAGTGCAAACTAGAATTCTTTATGGTGTCTCAGGTTGTTGATGACAGAATCTAGTAGTCCTTTTTGAAATGGCTGGACACCACTGGGGCAACCCAAAATAATAGGAAAGCCACATAGACTTTTCAGCAGTAACTGTATTTGAGCTGAGTTAAAAAAACTCATAAAGTGATTTGCTTTCCAGGAAGCTGTTAATTTTCACTGCCTGGGGGAAAAGAAAAGTTGTATTCTTTACTGTTACCTTTCTGAGTTCAAATAATGTTTGTGTGTGCTATGAAATATAGTAAAATCTGCTCTTAATTCCCATGTGAAAATATATTTTTACTCCCCCTGCACTTCTAAAATCCATCACAAAAGCTCATGTAAGAGCAAAACTGAATTCAGTTAGACCTGTTGGCTCCAAATGTGGCAGTACAGAGCTGAACTCTTCAGACTGCCGTCAGCCCCAAAAGGTGGGAGAATCTTTCTACCCAGCTACTCAGGAATGCACATTTCATTAGTGTGCCAGAGACATCAGAAGTCCAAAACAATTATTTGAGTTTTATTTACTTTATTTTATGAAATGTATTATATGAGCCCAGAGGAAGTATGGGAGAACATGTTACCAGCCGGATGGTTAGGCACTCTCCCAAGCTCCTTGCAAAGCTCAGAGGAGTTTGATGCCTCAGAACTTTTCTGTGGAGCTGATTCAGATCTGTTGGAAGTCAATGAGAGTTTACTCCCTGTTGGTTGAAGAGGGTTTGGATCAACTCTGTGCATTATCAGCAATCTTCTTAGAAGCTCTCAGGACCTACCCAAAACTTAGAAACACTCCTCGTTGACTTCTATCAGCTGTGGATCAGATCCTCTGTATGAGCTGGGTTTCAGTTATGCCATAATGATGATGTACTTTCTGTGCTTGCAAAACAAAATGGTATTGTATCATTGGTAGAATCAGTATTTTGTGTTGAACTGTAAAATCCCAGCTATTTGCTGGGACCTCAGAAATTTTGTTTTAAGTCACATTTATGGCAGCTTTTGAATGCCCTTAACTAGATATTTACCGCCCATTTTATGCAATTTTATGGCAGAAACTTTTAGAGGACCAGAGACGGCTTAAACGTGAGCAAGAAGAAGCTGATATTGCAGCTAGAAGGCACACAGGGGTTATTCCAACGCACCATCAGTTTATCACTAATGAGCGATTTGGGGACCTTCTAAATGTAGACGATACAGCAAAGAGGAAATCTGGGTCAGAGGTCTGTTTTAGTTACCTCAGTCTGCTGCTTGACCCAAAGCAATATTTGCCTCTCACAATGTTGTGCTTTAGGCCGACATTAGCTCTTCAGAGAATGTCGGGTTGTTTTTTTTCCACCTTCCCCTCTCCCATTCTGGCTTCATTTAGATCTGCTTTGACTCTTGTGCCTGGTAAATTAATGGATATCTCTATACCAAGCTGCATATGTTAAAGCATGCCTGCTGAGAGTTGCTGGTGCACACCTGTGATGCATGCCTTTAAATATCAGCTACTTTTAGTGAATCAAAGGCATTCCACATCTTTTGCATCATATTGCTACATTGTCTTCTTGTCTGTGCCTTACGCTTAGAAACTTAATGTCTTGTTGATCCTGCCCATGTGACTGTCTGATTTATTTTTTTTAGAAATAGATTGTGTCTTCTCCTCTTGAAAGATGCTTAATGTCCTTTAGAAACAACTGGAAAAAATCTCGGCATGTTTCACTTCATAAAACCTGGTCGGTCTTTCTGAAAGACACAAAGGAGGAGGCAGATGGTTTTCCCATTGGCCCAAGGCACTTTTCTTGAGGGCTGGATGCTAGTCCAGGTGTCCCTGGCTGGATGCTAGTCCAGGTGTCCTAGCTGGATGCCTTTTCCTGCCTTAAAGATTGCTGCTGGGGCTCTGGACAGCAGCTTTGTTTCCGCAGAGGCAGTGCACCTCAGCAGTTGGCGAGGTGGTCACCATGTGGATGTAGTGCACTTGTCTACCCTTTGTTTGCATAGTTTCAAATGCTCTGGTGCCATATGAGTGTGACCACTTCTTACATTACGCTCTGTTACCAAAATGACTTTAAAATTGTCGAAATGTTTTGTGGCCATTAGAAAATCAGACAGGTAAATCAAGCTTTAAAACCTAGGCCTGCTCTCAACGTCCTCTTTGGCTTTGTAGCCACTGAAGACATTTTTTAAACATGTTCCTGATTTATTCATATTTCCTCCTCACCTTTGTCTCTTTCCTACCAATTTATACAGAGTACATGGGTCACATTGCAGGATTCAGTAGGGTCAGGTAACAGAGCCACATCATAAGTAATCCTACTGGTTTTTCTCCAGCTAGTAAATTTTTCTTTCCTTGTCAAAGGAAATTTAGTCCCAGAGGCCCAGTAACTGTAGTTACTGAAGCAGATTTCATAGAATCATAAATTCATAGAATGAGTAAGGTTGGAAGGGACCTTTAGAGGTCATCTAGTCCAACCCCCTGCAGTAAGCAGGGACATCTTCACTAGGTCACGTTGCTCAGAGCCCCATCAAGCCATCTCCAGGGATGGGGCCTCCACTACCTCTATGGGCAACCTGTTCCAGTGATCTGCCACCCTCATATTGAAGAATTTTTTCCTAATATCCAACCTAAATCTCCCCTTTTCTAGTTTAAAAGTGTTACCTTGTCCTATTGCTACATGTCCTCATTCAACAGTGCTGTCACATTTAGAAGTTTACTGCTGTTCCCTTTCCTGTAGAGGTCTTAATTACTATTGTATCAGAAGTTGGCACTTTCTGCCCTGGTGGGAGACACCCACACAGAATATTTGGACTGTAGTATCAGTTGCATATGAGCTTGCAGCAGAATACTTGCATTCATTTTCATCCCCAGACTAATGTTAGTTATAGACGAGTTTGGCTGCTTTTCCTCAGAAGAAGATTGGAAAAACTAATTATTTTTTGTTGTGTTGATTATTTTTTTTTGATCTCTAGATGAGACCTGCTAGAGCCAAGTTTGACTTTAAAGCACAGACACTGAAGTGAGTACAGCTTGTTACTTGAGTGTTCTTCTGCCTTTTCCCCTAGGATGCAGCACTTTCGTGTCATTCAATTGGATTCATGTTTTCAAAGTGTCTTTCCAGCAACACAAATCAATGTGTCCATAGTAAGGTGGGGAAAAGTAGTATGAATCTTGCAAATTATAACCTGTAAAGAACCTTTAGGAAAAGTGCATCTGTATCTCATGTGATTCTTGGGGTAAAGTTTTTGGTAGTTTTCACTTTGGGTGGATCATGATTTCTATCAACAGGGCTGATGCAGACCTTGGTACCTCGGGATTGCTGGACAGAAAAAGAACATGTCTGTTCTCTGGTGAAGTTCTGATAGAGTGCTTTTGTTGTTAACAGGGAGCTTCCTCTGCAAAAAGGAGATATTGTTTACATTTACAAGCAGATTGACCAGAACTGGTATGAAGGTGAACACCATGGCAGAGTTGGCATCTTCCCACGATCATACATAGAGGTAGCTGCTTTCCTTGCAGGGGTTCTCTTTGCCCACTCCCTTTCTGCCAGTGACGAGTGTATGGGCTTTTTGTATGTGATTCATTTGGTTCAATTTGTTCATTCTAGCTCCTCCCTCCAGCTGAGAAAGCTCAGCCCAAAAAGCCATCACCACTGCAAGTATTGGAATATGGAGATGCTATTGCCAAGTTCAACTTCAATGGGGATACCCAAGTGGAAATGTCCTTCAGAAAGGTAGAACTTTTGTTGTGCTCATGAATTGAATCCAGACAAATGCTGAAGATTTTGAACACTAGTAACATGCAATTTCCAAGTGAAAGCTCCCGTAAAATGAAATTCTTATTCAAGAAGGATACCTTCTCATCACCCATAGTTTTACTTCATAGTAATTATGTAGTGCATTGCAGTGAGCATGTCGCAGGCAGGCTGAATCAGGAAGTGCCAAACTGCTTCCTTAGGGCTAGCTGAGAAGATACATTAAGCACAAGAACCTGGCTCTGCAAAGCAAATTAGATATTTGATGAGACAGCTCCAGTCTGAGATGACCTCAGTGAGTACCGGCAAGCGAGGTTCTGAGGTATGAAGTGACTGACTAGACCCAACTGCAGAGTGAAGGGGTAGGAACAGGTTGTGTAATGACTGTTCAGAGCTAAGTCAGCTGTATTTAGATTAAGTAGCGGCATTTCCCCATCTCTGTCAGCTTTCTGTGTTGATGCTCAAGTTAGATCTGTCTTTTAATTATACATAAAGGTGGGGCTTGCAGTTTATATTAAGGATCTGGAAGTCCTTAAATCTTAAATCCTTACATTAAGGATTTGTCAGCAAAACAGGAAAGAGTATAGAGAGACTTAGTTTAAACTGCAGACCTGTGCATATTCCCTGTACACCTCAGATCCTTGAGAGTCTTGTGTTCTGCCTAAAACTGCTGGTTTCCATTTTTTATACTGGCTTTACCAAGTCAGGTCCTAAAAATATAAAGTGAACACAACTGAGTCTCCAGACAGCCCAATTCAGCACCAGAAAATCTGCATTTTCTCCTTATCTGAACTGACAAATACAATTCCTATCCAGATGTCATGGTTAGGACCACATAACTGGAAAATGGGGGAGGCTTAGAGCCACTGATTGTTTTAAGTCAGCTGCAGAAAGATTAAAAATGCCATCTGCTTTGGAAAGATGAAATATGTTAAAGTCAGGACTGCGTTACTGTTCCTTCCCATAGGGTGAAAGGATCACGTTGATTCGACGAGTGGATGAGAATTGGTATGAAGGAAGAATCTCCGGCACCAATCGCCAAGGCATCTTCCCTGTCACTTACGTGGAGGTGCTCAAACGGCCAGTGGTCAAGAATGCCATCGACTATCCTGACCTGCCAATGTCCCTCTCCCCTAACCGCAGTATGACAGCTTCACCACAGGTATTTGGACTTGATGCAGCCAGTTACAACACCTTGCAGGACAGAGGGATGTTGCCATTGCTGTGCAAGAAACAATAGCTGGAAAAAGCTGTAGCTAAGGCTAGTGTTCTGTACAGTAAAAGCCATGTGCTCCCTGCGGTATGCTGCAACTGCGGGGAAGGTGATGTTTCATTTACCAGAAAGGTTAATGAAGGTGTCATTTGGGGATTTGGAGACTCAGCTTCTCATCTCTGATGTGTGCCTTGAGTTCAAGCCAGGTTGAAAGGGCTAAAGTTTACAGCCATCTAAATAAATTTCACTGCCAGGTGTGGCATGAATTGGCGACCCGGCTCCTCCTGAGTGCATGTCTACACTTTACAGACCTCCACAGTGATGAGTGAATTTATTTTTTTAACTTTTAAAAAATGCATCACAGACTGTTGTAGTTGGTAGGAGTCATTACATTGATGCCAGTCAGCTTGAATCAAGTGTACTTGCTCCTAAATGTTCCAGCTCAGGATCAAGGTTTTGTGATATAGGGTCAAGATAGCGGCCTGTATTATTTGAAATTGGTGCTAATTGAACTCAGTCTTTGAGGGCAGGCCAGTCTGGGATCTTCTATGTTTATTAGCTGCACTATAAACCATACTGCAGTTCAATCCAGAAATCAGAATGGCAACAGGCAGTTCTATGGGGATCACAGAATGTTTGCTGTGGAAGATGCATCGGGTAGGCAACGAGTCTCTAAATCCCTTTGTTTTGCTCTCATACTGCAAATGCTCATGCTTTTGAAGGTAAGCATGTGTCTGGGTCGCAGCCATGAGGTTCTGGTGCATCCCCCTCTCACCCATGAGACTGAAGCAAGGTCCTTCTGAGGTCAAGACTGCAAGAAACAAAAGTGGAGAACTGGGATCAGGAGGAGGGGGATATATAGTACAGGACAGATGGGAAAGACTGCCATGGCTCATGCCTGGTGTCCATCTGGACCTTCCCTAAAAGGAGTGATTTTATCCTTAGCCACAGTGCAAACAGAAAGGCCTGTTGCTTGTTTGGGGTTCCCTGAAAAAGTAGACTTCATCTGAGCTTTCCTGCTTTTCTGAGCTTTTCAAGTCTCTGCATTGCTGTGGCCTGTCTGCCACCAGCAGTCTGCAAGCTTCTCTCTTTGACGGAATAGATTGTATGCTCCCTTTTTTGTTTTCCTTTGCCATTCATTTGGTTCCTGCCCTGGTAAATCAGTTCTCTCCCTTACTATTTTGCCTAATTTGACAAAGGACTAGGACGCACTCTAATCAGTGCTAATATAACTGATCTCACTGGCGTTGCTGGTGGCATTAACTAAGGGCAGACCTTGGTTGTGTGTCCTGACTTTATAAACATAGTACCAACTTTCATCACCTAAAGACCAAATAGCCACTGCTGGCCTTTTTGATCTCTTTCTCCTCCACAGCTTCAGCAATGCAAGTTCCTTGAGGAGCAGGCATTGCTCATACCAGAGTTGGATAAAGTCAAAATTCATTGCAGCAGCAAATTCTGACTGGGTCCAGAGCATGAGTTGCTGGGGCTCCAACATTACTGTCAGGACAGTTAGATGCTGCCTGCTGCCATCATGGATGGTGGCTTCAGCTGCTGAGGGACTGAGGGCATATGGTATTAAGTCTAAGGTCTTTCATGAGATGTTCTGTGCCTGGGATACTGGCAAAGGCTGGAGAAGGGTATTAACAGCACAGATTCAGACTGGACTCTGTGGTTGGAGTAGCTGTGGACAGCATGTTCTTCAGCAAACTGCACCTGTCCATGGAAAACCTATGCACCATGCTTGGTCACAGATCTGCTCCTCTCCACACTCACTCTCTCCTTTTACTTTTGCCCAGTCATTTTGTATTTTTCTTTATTATTTTTTGGTTGTTGTTCATTTCTTTCTTTTTCTCTCCTGCTTTTGTCTCCTTGAAGTCTCCCAGCTCTGAGCTGCTCCACACACCAACTCCTCCGCCTTTGCCTTTCGCACGCCGCACCTTATCTCCAGAGGTGCAGGCAGTCACATCTGAGTGGATTGCTCTGACCGTGGGAGTGTCTCCTAGCACCCCTCCTGCCATAACTCCTCCATTGCCTCCTCCACCTGAAGCCTCCCTCTCTCACACTGACTATCTCTCGCCTTCTGCTGCAGCCAGCCCTTCCCCCTCGGTTAGCTTCCACCATTCTCAGCTCTCTGGCTCCTCGACTCCCCAGTCCGTAAAATCCCCATTGCCCTCTCACTCATCCAGACCTCAGTCCTCTGCTCACAGTTTCTATCAGGCCACTCCGCAGAGTGAAGAGAAGTTTGTTGGCTCCCCTTCTCCCAGCATCAGCTACTCCCCTCGCCGGGCAGTGGGGAGCCCCGAAAGCATCCTCGCAGAGCAGCGTGACACCACTGGCAGCCAGGCCTGGCTCCAAAAGACTAGAGAGGGCAGCAGCGACCCCGAGCAGGGTGTTCCCAAGATCTCTGTTGAGCGCTGCCTGAAACCATCCCAGCTAGACATGCGTGTGAGCCCAGACAAGAGACATGTGGGTTCCTATGAGGACAACCAGTTGTGTCAGGAGCTAATGGCTATTGTGCAGGGAGGTAAAACAGAGAAAAGAGGCGTGAGGAAAGGTGATCTGGGAAAGTTTCAAAGCGGGGAAAAGAAGGTACTTCTCCTGCATGTGTGTGTGCTGCTCTGAATCCCTGATTTTAACTGGTGTGTTGGGGTTTGTCTTGCTCTCCTGACCAGGCAGAGCCAGTGGCTACAGTATGTCCCTTTGATGATCCTCAGACCTTCTCCCACAGGTCCCCAGTGGCACTCACTGGATAGCAGATCAAAAAGTTTTAGAAGGTGGCCCAGGAGCAGTGCAGTGAAAATTGTTTTGGAATAGATAATAACACAGGACTGACTCAGTTGGTCATGTGTAATGAGGTGATTGTCCCAGACTGTGGCTATTATGCAATATGTCAGATGAAAGTATCACTCAGGTCTCATGCCCCTCACTGTGTAGAATACAGGCAAGTCCTCCTTATTCAGAGATTTTCCAGTGTGCAATGGATCATCTTTGGCAATAGGATTTATTTGTTCCCTATAAAGCAAGGACTGAAAAGCCTTGTAAATGTCAGCATTGCTCCTAAAATCACCAAAGCTGTCCCCTGTTGATCCTAGAGCCTGTGGTTTAGTGAACCTTTGCCTGGGATGTGCATGACTAAGTCAGAGAGACTCAATAGTTATCTATGCACTGAGTGGGATTTATTACCTTTCCATTTCCCGAGTGATGTGAAGGATCTAGCCACAAATGAGAACTGGACCTGGTGATATTTTTCCCCGAGAGTTTTTAGTTATGTGTAGCTGTATGTTAGAATGAGAGGGAGCATAGAGGAACCTTCCAGTATCTTCTATAACATGCCTTCAGCCCCTAGTCTTGGTATAGGAGATCCGCCTTGCTTTGCAGCTCTCAGATGACTTGGGGTTCATTGTGGGCTATAGCCAGCCAAAATACATTACAGCATCCCCATGCAGCCTTGTGTAAGAGTGTAAGTTTGGAGAGCTCAAAGTCATAGTGTTGCAAATACTGTCTTGGATACACTGTGCTAGCCTTCGTGACATATCCCATCTGCCAACGTTAGATACTGATGTTTCTAAAATGATACATTGCACACTGGGAAATCTTTTGACATACTGCTTGATTTCTGCTTGAATCATAACCAGAAGTGCATTGGAAGCTGTATAAAGGCTGTGCTGTTTACCATCTGGATATATTTTTAGTAACATTTTTTACAGGCATAACTTGCATGCTTACAAGAGAATGAGGTGGTCAGCTCAGACAAGCCAGCTTGGAAACTGTACTTGCCCTTGCATGGAGTTACGTTTGCTGTGTGTGCATCAAATTTACTGGATAGCAGATGCTCTTATCACTAGCAGTGATTGTGATAAGAGAGTGTGTGCCAAGCTGATGAACTTTTCTTTTCTTCGAAAGACTGCAGACTCAAAAGCATTCTCTTCATCTGCTCCTCTCTCTTCCTATGCCCTCTCTTCCTCTACTGTCACAACACAGCCACCTCCCAGACTTACACGCAGAGTCAATAAGCCACAGGTAATCATCTTTGCTGATTACTTTTCCATTACTTAGTGTTGTTTCCATGACATGCCATTGTTCTGTCATATGCTTGTTTAGCCATTCATTGGTTCCACGGGTAAGATACTTCTCCTGCCATTTAATTCACTTTTTTTTTTTTTTAAAATAATTTAAGATTACTTGCAGGCTGTGCAGAAGGGCAGGTATGAGCAAAATCTTCAGCTGGTGCAAATCCACTTAGTGCAAGTCTGGGTTCTGCAAGTTTGCACCAGCTGAGGATCTGATTTTCTGTTCCTCCAAAGGATTAACCCAGGGCTCACTTAGTTTTTACTTTGACTTCCTACATCATAAGGCGGTATTGAAGGCCTAGTTATAAGGAACGATGGAGTGTGAGATACTTTGTTTCAGATTTTGTTTCAACGCCTGAGATCAGGATTCAGGGTTTGAGTGTCTCAGAGCCAGGAGCAAGGCATTACACAACTCCGGATCCACAATGTCAGGGACCTGTTCCAGCCTTGTCGGGTGGGATTGGAGGTTCTCAGCTCTGTTGCTGACAGCTACTAACATTTTTTTAAAGAGAGATGCAGTGAGGTCTGTGCAGCACAACCAACTTGGCCCCAGCACCTACTGGCCTCAGAATCCGGGAATGAGCACTTGCAGCTGCTAGTGTCTCATCGGTCCTTCCAGGCAGCTTCCACAAGGTGGCAATATTTGAAACAGAAAGTTCGCAATTAGCAAAAACTGGGTTGTTTGTAGTGATGGATATTGGGGAAGCAGTCAGTGAACAAGCAGGCTGCTTGTGTGGGAAGGGATGCATTCTGATCATAAGCTTGCACAACTTTTTACTGAACAACCACCTGCTTCCCTTTCAGTTTCAATACTTGAGTCCAACAGGATACACATTCTGTTTCTTGTTAAAAATCTCCAGAAGTTTTCTGTGTTGGCCTTTCTCCTGACCTGTGATCTGTTTAGTCCTGCTGGTGTTTGTGCTGGATGTATGTGATTCAAATGAGCAGGAGCAAAGAGCCACATTTAGGGAAAGATGTTTCTCCTGAGTGCTGGCTAGAAAGCAGTTCTATTTTGGGATATGCACCTGGCTGTAATAGGACCCTGTGGCCTTTCTTTGCAGTCACAGTCAAGCCCAAATGTGTATTTTATATGCCTCGACAATCAAAGCATTGTCAGTGTCAAGTTAAAACTGTGTGTGACATTATCAACAGTCTTGACCTCCTTTCCAGCTCTGGGACTACAGTTGTGTAGGCAGCAGAAACAGTATTTACATGTGCAAATGACATCTCATTATCTGCCTGGCCCACACAGAAGCTGCAGGCTTCAGCAGAGCGGCAGGTAATTCCCTGGGGGCCTTGTCAAAGATCTGTCATCTCTTCATCGACTTTCATCTAATGAGAAAAGCAGTTAATAGACATGGAAATGAGACATTGCATTTGACTTTTGTTTCCATTACTGTCCCTGGAGTTTGAAATATTTTACCATTTTGAACTTTAGTTCTCATAGAGAACTTCTCCTGATATAAAATTATGACCCAGGATTGATTCGCAGGTTTAAGCCCCATTGGGTACAGGGCTGGGATAAGGACTGTGGTTTTGCCCGTTCTATTAATAATAGTATAAAGTGCAATGGCTCTTTTAGATATTCTGAAGTTGTTCCCTTCTGTTTAGTTTCTCAGTCCAAACTAGAAAGTAAAAAAGAATGGGCCCACAGCATGTGAAAGATATTTCAATTATAACTTAATAGATAATTTGTTTCAATATTCCAGTAAAAATATTAAAACAAATTTGATAGATTACATTAAGCAAAAATGTAATCTATCAAATTTATTTATTTATTGTAGGAGACCCTGAGAAATTTTCTGGTTTAACTCCTGTTTTACTCTGAGAACCTGCAAGTACAGCGTGACAGCAGCAGTGCTAGTGACACTGTGAGTCATGCAGCAGCTTCAGGCCCAGGGTCAGACTGTGTCCATGAGGTAGAGAGGGCAGGAGTGGCTGGACAAGCGTCCCCACATCACCCAGCGGTGTGAGGGATGGCAGGGGTGGAGGGAGGAGTGCCATCTGCTCCTTTCTACTTGTACAAAACCACTTGGGCAGAGTGGTGCGTAATATCACCCACTGTGTGCTGGTAGATTAGAGAGCCTATGAGGCTGATGCTCTGCTCCCATGTTCCCCAGCATGGACCAGCTATGCTTGCTTAACATGTCTATTACTTAGCACCATCTCCAAGGTAAACTTTCATTCTTTCCCAGTAGTTTTCTGCTGCTCCACAGGTCCATCGTGATGGCTTTTTTGTCCAAGCCAGAGCTGCGAAGCCTGCAGCAGACGCTGGCACTGGCTCCCATGGGAGGTGCATTTTTCAGCCTTCAACTTCTGATCCAGGGGCGAGGGAGTCTTTCTGTTGAATTTGACAGCCCTTAGGTCAGGCTGCTCCACACTGTGGCCTTTTCAGTGTCCTCTTTGGTCAGCTTTCTCCTCACTTCTGCCAGAACTAGCGCTTGGTGTGTGCAGAAGTTTCCTTTTTATTGTCAGCTGGGCTGGAGAGTCCTCCCTGCTCGTGGTTCTCCATTCACATGTGGGAGCATTGCTGCTGATGTGTGCCTTTCTCTGAGGGGATACAAACTTGTCTGCCTGTCTTGTCTTTCTGTTAGTCTCTTCTGCTTAGTTTTCTTTTTGCTTGTTTCTGATGCTGCTAGGCTGCACCTCCTGGTGTTACAGGTATAAGCCCGCACAATGGAGCAAGTGGAGGTAGTGTAAATTTTTTAGCTTTCAAATAATAATTCATAGTTATTAATGCTTTTGGAGGAAAAGCCTGTCAGGGAGGTCACAGGTAATCAATGAGAAATGGATGACAATCTTAAGAGCTCCTGGAGCAATTCCAGCAATCGATTTATTAGTATGGAGCAGAGAAGCACTTTCATGAATTAAAAATTCTTATCAGCCTGGAAATTGGTTTTCCCAGCTCCTCAACCACCTGTGTTAGATCTAATCTCATCAGGTTTGATGCACTATATTTAGTTGCTCTGTACAATATTAATTTAAAATTTCTAGTTATGCCATTTGCCTTTCAGGACTGACTTGAGGCAGAAATGACTTCAAGAAATCCTGTGACAATTTCCACAGTAAATGCTTTGAACGTGAAGTTCACTGCAGTTAATCCATCCAACTTACATTTCATTTTCTTTCTATAGAATTACACATAGTAACAGAGCATTGTTTCACAGGGCAGTGATCACAGCCCCAGACAGTACAGCTGACTACAGAGGAGTTGCTGTGGGGTTGCATTGGCCTAGAGTGGGTCACAGCCCTCGAGAGAAGAAATAGTCTGCTTTAACACAATGATGGGCACAGCTCCAGAGGTCCAAGATGTGGTTCAGTGGAGCTTTGAGAATGGGAATTAGGGATGAGCTCATCACCCTGCACTTCTCCAAACTTCTTGAGCCTGCTTGGGTTGAAGGTGTCACCAGCTTCTGCTCTGTCTTAGGATGTTGTGAGAAAGCAAGCCTTTTTAACAGAAGGATATTGTTGGAGTAAATAACGAGAAGGAGGAAAAGCATAAAGCCTTTGGATCTTGGATTGAAAATTGTGCTGAGTAATCACAGAGGACAGCGATGCTCTTTGCCAAATGGTCCTGCAGGCAGTACAAATAGCCCTACGCTAGTTCAGACTAGTTGATTTGCTCACAGTGTGCCCTTGCAGGTGTTTGAATAGGCAAAAAGCATTCAGAACCAGGTTTTGGATACCTGTGTGACTTTTCAGTGACCTTCCCCATAAAACCTCCCCAACCTCAAGTACCCTGGTTTCCCTTGCTCTGCCCTGGGATATGAGTCCCTGTGAAGAGGTGACTGGGGAGAAAGGCAGAGCAGAGTCCAGAAGCCTCACCAGTGATGTTTGGAGGGCCTCCTCTGACCTGAAGCTCTGCCTTGCTGTGGGAATTAACAAGAGCAGCTCAGATCCTTGCTGGGTCCAAACTAGAACGATTTTGATGGGACCACATGGAACTGTGCCTTCTGAGGATGGTCTTTTTTAAGAAGCAAGTGAGTTATGGTTCTCCTGTGTCAAAGTCACAGAGGACTTGTTTAAAAACAACAACAGATTCCTTTCAGCATGCTTTTGGCCTTTCAGGTCTCGTGCTCTCCAGTATGTGCTTCTATCCTTTTTTTCACCCTCCCTACAGGAATGCAGTATGACACTATGTACCATTTCTGGTTGTAGTGTTGTCCGTAACTTTCTGCTCTGATTCCCTGCTCTGAGCTGCTGTTTCACTGTCACCTTTCTCTTTGCAGTTTTCTGTGTGCTGCAGTGCAGTTGCATTACTGTAGCTTTAATGTCCCTTGTGTAAATGAAAGACCTTGTTGTCCAAGAAGCATGGTGTTGGGGTGGGGAGGGGAAGAGTTGTTCATTTTCTTTTGTTGTCTGCACTCCATTTAATTTAATTTTTTTTAATTCTGATCAATATAACATCTGCTAAAATGTCTTCCTTATCATTTGCTTGGTGATCACACAGCCTTCCCACCATTCATTGAGAGCTGGACCAGACCTCACAGAGTCTGAAAAGAGCTATGTGGTAAGGCCACTATTTAAATCAGATGTATAGTCCTAGACTCTCTTCATCCAGACAGTAACACCTCAGTAGAGATAAAATACCAGCACCATTTTTAGCTGCAAAGTAGGTACATATTTATCTATTTGCATATATTGGTTTGTTTGCAACAGAAAAATAGAATTTAGCACTTTGAAAAACATTCATAGCCAATGAGAAACCAGGCTAATTTTGCTGCCAGTCCCTGGGTATAAGTTAAATGAATGAAAATGCATGAATGGAGAGGCCCACCTTGCATTCTTGAACTGACTTCATAGCATTTGTAACGACGCCACTGCATAACTAATTGCAACCTCTTATGCTGCTGCTTTTAAAAATATATGCATATGTATTTGTTACAAATCTTCAAACTAAATGCCAAATTCTTCTGTATCTTGCCTGTTTTTCCATGCTTACACCTGGATCCCTTCTGCACTCCACTACCTGGATGTTTACCTGGATCTACAACTCTTCTTTTTTTTTTTTTCCTTTTTTTTTTTTTTTTAACTGGACTTATGTGCTGCACCTGGAATGTCCCATCTCTTCTTGTCTATATTTTCCCCTCCCTTCCCCCTGTTGACTGTTCTTTGGGTGTTCTTGGATGTCAATGCTGCCTACCACGCAGGAAGCTGTTTGCAATGAGATCATAAACATTGCAGAAAAGTCTGTTCATTACTGCAGTACTATTTCTCAGCCTCTTGACTCTCGCCACAAGGTGACCTCTAATGACAATAAACCATCTCTCATCATTTCTCAGCAACCTCAAGCACAGCAGCAAGGACCCAGCCCTGACAGAAGTCAAACACCACGAGACATGTAAGTCCTTTTAGCTCCCATCTCTTCCAGGGGTCTTACCTCTGACTGCTGGTGAAGAGAGGATGTGTGAAAGCTTCAGCTTTCAGGAGTTAAATTAGAATTATGGGGAAGTATCAGCTTTTCTTTAAAGAGCAAAAATAGCCACATCATCATAAGGAGTAGTTTAGCACTGGGACCTCTGTGTCTGTGTGGCACCTAAAGCAATGACCTTATGAACCAGTACTGGGTCTCCTTTGGGCACTTGATTCATGGTGGTTTTGGAGACTATTTCAGTGTCTTTGTATCTTGAAGCTGGAGACAGATTAATATCTACTGGCTACACCTGGCTCATATGGCATGGGGTCAGTGTGTTCACCCCTGTTCTCAGCCTCTCACAGTACAGCAAACAGTACCAACACCAAAGCCGCTTGGTGAATTGTTGGCCAGTTCTGCAGATGAATTAATTGGTGGCTGAATGACCAGAGTCCAAGGCTGAGATTTTCAAAGCTATCTGGTGCATTTAAACGGGGAGCTGCCAGTAAGTACGATGGGTCCTTTCACTGATGGTTTTGAGACTAGTAGCCTGCATTGTGTGCCAAGGACTGAAGTTCGTTGTCACTTAGCTCCTGAAAGGAGTCCTTGCTTTCCCCCACCTTAGACAGAATGGAAAGTCTCACATCAGATCTGTTTTCACTCCCAACAGACAGGGCATCCAAGCCTCCCCAAATTTGCCCAGAGGTTGTTTCCACTCCTTTAAAGTTCCTTTGTGATAAATAGAGTGCCTCTGGTGTGAGTAGTATCTCAGAACAGGATTCAACCTTAGATTTTGTTTGCACCATAACTCCTCAGCCATGATGTATACAACATCCTTAGTGCAGCAGAGTAGGCAGCATCCTTTTCTCAAGTTCTTCACGTTGCCACTGGGTTGCTCGTGTCCCTGCCTATGTGCCTAGGCAAAGGAACAAGTGTCTCAGCCCAGGAATCGAGTGCATCAGGATTTTGGCTTACATTCAGTAGGGTGTCTACGCTCGTACACTCTCTAGGTGCCCTACGTTAGGAAGACACCAGTTGTTACAGTCTATGGACATGATTGCATGGCAAAAGGGAAACAAGCTCTCCACATATCTCATATGGTGTAGATGTGACACTTTTTAATTCCATGGGCTTGTAACCACAGCTAATTAAATGCAATCACCTTCTACGTCTCAAGTGGAAAACTCAGGTCCAGACTGAATGGAACCAAATACAATTGAAATTGGAAAGGGAGACATCTCCTTCTGAAGGGATGTCAGGGAAATCCAATGGCTAATGTGTGGTATCTTTCTGGTTTTAGAGTTAGCTACCAAGCCCTCTACAGCTACACTCCTCAGAACGATGATGAGCTGGAACTGAGGGATGGTGACATTGTCGATGTTATGGAGAAATGTGATGATGGCTGGTTTGTGGGTGAGTGTTATGCTTGCCTGTCAGCAGGGCTTTTTGAGATGCAGATAAGCAGTTTTTCAGAGTGCCTCGAAATTCCTTTAATTTGTGGGGTCAGGTTTTTTTCACAATTTCTCCTCTTTTCCCACTAAGAACAATAAACTGGGGTGCAGGGCGATGGAGTTTTGTTTTCCTTGCTGAGTCTCTAGTTTTTCCTTTTGTCTTCTTAATTTCTCCATTCTCCTCTTCCCCTGATCCTGCTCGAGTAAATGGCAGAGCAGCAGAGGTAAACAAGGAAAACTATTTCTGTAGCTTTTCCAAAGCTGATGGGGCCATGACAAGTTACAGAAAGTGGCAAGTAGAGGATGAAGGGAACCCATGAATGATAGTTACAGTCCCTGAAAATCCAGACTCATGTGGGCTGTATGTTTAGTGAATTCTAGCCGTTTACCTTCAAATAATGCAAGCCTGGACAGTGATCTCCATCTCAACAGTGCAAATCTAGGCTTGTTGATCCTCTTGAGGGAGACTGACTCCTTTACACTAAAAGGAGCTTGGCTCCTTGGTTCCAGGCCCAGGAGCTTTCACCAGCGCCTTAATAATTCTTAAAAATGAAGACGAAAGATGATTAGTAGTGGAACTAGTTCTCCTCTCATCTGTACCAAAAGACTCTTTGACCAGAACTCCTGTTTAGGTTTAGAAAGCAATGACTGCAGGCAGGAGAGGCTCTCACCTCTTCCTTTTTTAACCCCTAAGCCTTCCTTCCGTGGCTCCATCTTACTCTGTCTTCCTTGTGCTTTGTTTTGCAACAGGTACGTCCAGGAGAACAAGGCAATTCGGCACCTTTCCAGGCAACTACGTGAAGCTTCTGTACCTGTAAAATGACAGTGATCCCGCCGCAGCCATGATGGGGTTGTTTTCCAGATGGTGTTTTTAAACAGTGAAGAAACAGACAATTCATGAATGTAATAGACAAGGGATGAGACATGTTAGGAGGATGTGGTTATGTGGTACAGTATTGAGTTGAATGTGTAGCCCTGCTTCCATGGATTCAGGGCATGACTTGTTTGCTGAAGAAGAGACAGTTTCTAGTTTACACTGCTGCCTTTGTGTATTCCTCTCCCCTCCCCAGCAAGAATTCTGGTGATAATCTTAATTTGTATGGAGTACTTACCTCTGAGAAGGCTTCAGGGAAGCACATGGCATAGGTTTTGTTTGTGTGTTGAGATACGATAGTGCTTTGGGGCAGTACGCAGCCTCGCAGCTGCTCCCTTTCATTGGCAAGGGTCAGGGGCCAGGCTTCCTGCCCAGTTTCTGCCTTGCTGAAGACTCACTTTGCTCTACCTTCCACTTCGATAGAAAACCCTTCCTTCATGTCGTGCACCTGAAGACCTGGCACAGACAGAGGACAGCTGAGATGGTTAAACTGCAGAGCTCTCTGTGGAAAAGGAATTTGGCACTGGTGGTTTAATCCAGAGAGGTCAGCCAAAACATAATGCAAACGTACAAAAATCCCAATCCCTTTAATAACATATTATGTATCTCTGCAGGGTTTTTTCTTTTGTGCAGGGGGTGTGTGTGTGTGTGAGTGTACTGTGTGCACCGAAATGAACTGAGTCCTGTTTTTTAAAATCAGCCTGGCTTTGACATTTATCTGCACAAAGAATAGAACCAATAACAAAACATCCGTGAGAGCAAATCCTGTTTATGAGTCCAGTGGCCCTTCACTTTCTCTGCTCCTCCTGCCCTGTTGCGGGCCCTCAAGGTTCACACACTTTCTGAAGCATACTCTTTGGGATGAAGGCTTTGCTTCCTTCCTGGCATTAAATCTTAGCAGCTCTCACAAATATGAGCAATGTATCACTGAGGGTGCCTTTTTATTTTTCTTTTTATTGTTACAGTGTTGATGGTAGGTCTCATAAATACTTGCATTTTGGCTGCCTCTTAGTCATACAAAAAAATTTGGAAAGCTGTTCCCAGCAGTTATTACCAGTTATGTAGATTTGTATTTCCTTGAGGAAAAAAAAAAACAACCAAACACATGGCTTGCCTGTCTGCTTGCCTGTAAATTCATTCTGAATACTCTTTTGATAGACATTTTGTTATGGAGAAAAACTATAAACAAAACCGGTTCTGTCAGACTGCTTCCTACAGTTACCGTACGAATAGCAAAGGGTTAGATTGCTATTTTGTCATAAGCCGTATTTAATAATATAAAATGCCTATTTTTATGCTGATGCTTTTATACAGATTTATTAAGAATACGACTAACTGTTAGCACGACTTGCAATGTTTTGATAAACTAGCCATGCTCCTGAGTTTGAAATCAAATAGGCTTGTCTTCCGCCTAGGTCAGCGGAAGAGAAGACTCGGTGTCTCAGAAGTTTGACTGTAAATATGTATATTTAACTTTGTACAGACAATGTACTTACCTTGTATAGAAAAATAATTTAAACACTTTGAGTGAAGGGAGGAGAAAAAAAGGCAGTTGTGAAAGGTTGGGATTTTTTCCACTTTTATTTAAATGATGGAATTCCATGTATGTTCACATAAAGAGTTTTAGCACAAAATATCCATTATGAAAGGTTTTCAGATATGACACAAAGCACCACTGTTTCTTTTCTGCAGGAGATATCTTCAATCCTGTGTCTTATTTATGGGTTTGTTTTTCTGCTTTGGGTTTTTCCTCCAGTTACTTGCAGCAATATTTAGGCCTGTTGCTATGATTGGATAACACCAACTTAATCTATCCAGCAAAGTAACATGATGATACTGACTGTATATAACATAATCATTTAAAGGTTTATTTTTTGTTCTTGCTCTTGCCTTTTTAAGTTACACACACACACACACCCCCCGCAACTTATTTTTGTGTTGATTTTATTTCTAATTGCAGTGGATTACTATTTGACAATTAATAAATGGAACTATTGAATTACTATTGTGTTCCTTGTACAAATTATTAAATAAAGTCTATTCCCACTGTTCCTGTAGCAATGCGTTTTGTATGCATGCCCCTCTGGCTGGCTTTGGCTGTGTTCGGACTGAAGAGCAGGCATTTGCCACGGTCTTCCTGAGCATCCTGCACCTGCAGATCCTGCTGTCATTTGGCTGGAGCTCACCGGTTCTCCTTGCTGTGGATTAACCCGGACAGCAGCCACAACAGCCACGCAGCCCTTTGCTCACTCCCTACCCTGTGAATGGGATGGGGGAGAGAATCGGGGGGAAAGAAGGTAAAACATTTGACTTGAGTCAAAAGCAGTAAGACAGGGACTTCTGCAGTGCTGCACTCTGACCAGGCAGGTATGCCTGGGGCACTAATTCAAGGGGTTTGCGCAAGGTCTGTGATAAATACATCTCCCAGCCTTGTAGGAGGAGAGCAAGCCAGGGCTTTTGGGTGTGCCTTGGGTAAAGGCACAGCTTCACAGGAGCAGAACGAGGGAAGGCCAGAGCCAAGCTGCCTGGGTGGGCTCACTGCGGCTCAGGAATGCACAAGTACCACAAAAGTGCACCCTGCACCTCCACGCACCCAGCTCCTACACGCTGCCCACATGGGGCTGTGCCCATCCTGAAGTCTGGTCTGTCATGAGGAGTTTTAACTTCACTGAAACCCTCCACCTCAGTCTGAGACGAAATTGGGCAACAGATTCAAAACTCTGCAGAGATGTGGCCAGATGGCCAAGCAGACAGATACAGATCATGGCTGCAATTGCAGGGATTTTAGGAAGCCAATCTATAAACAAGGCAATCCTAAACCCAAACTATCAGGACAGCAAAAGCCTCAAGCTATTTTTACACGTCCTTAGAAAGCAAACAGACACAAGTCCATTTCTCTGTTTTACAGTTTACCCTATATAGAACCCAAAGGACAGCCTGACCATTGCTTTGCTGCAGCCCCTAGCATTGCTAGACCTTCCTTTACAGCGATCTGGCCAGGAAGGGAAGAGAGACTCATATATAGCTACTGAACCTCAGTGTTTACTAATGTCACTCTCTAACTTAATATGTTTGGTGAGGAACAAGCCAGAGATGCTTTTGTGACTGCAGAAGCTGTGCTTGTAGAGAAGGGAATGGGACCCAGTGGTATGTCACAGCCCTCCAGAAATCCCCCATGCCTGTGGGAAAGGAGCTTTTGATATCTCTTTCTTCAACAGGAGATGTGCAATAATGCAGTGGGAGAATCAATGCTTTCTAACACAGATAAGATTAATAGTCTGGGTGCATGTACCCTGGAAGGAAATAACCCGAGAGATGACAAGTTCATGCAGGAAAAAGTAGGAAGCCAAGAAAGAGGATTGCAGCAGCAAGGGTATGCCTTGTGACAGGCCCCACATCCTGTAGGGCCACGAATCCCTGTAGTGTCACCTGGGTGACCCACCTTGTCCCCACTTACTGACTGCTCCCTGCTCCTCTGCCAGGACTGAATCCCAGCTTCAGTAACAGCCTCCCACTGCAGCTCACTGGTGACCTGTATTCATTGATTAGATAAGCAGCAACACTTGCACTGAAGTTGTAAATGCCAGCACTGCTGCTGTAACCAACCTGCCCATCACCAGATTGGTGGGGGCTTAACATGCACCCGATCAACTGTTTTCCCCACCTAAGGACGTTGGCTGAAAAACCCGCACAGAAGAATTCCTTCTCTTGTTGCTGGAACCACCCGTAAGGGGCTAGAGAGAAACAAAACTCTGCCTAAAGCGGAGGTGAACCTGGGCTAAATCAGAGCGAGGGAAAACCCTTCCCGGGCCCCGCCCTACCCTATCCGCTCCCAGGTGGGAAGCTGCGGCGGCCCCGCCGGCGTCCATCGCCTCCGTCAAGTATCGGAGGTAGCCCGCCGCAGGTTTGCACCGCGGCCGCCCTGCCTTGGGGAGGCGGCCAGCTGTTCGTCCCGCCGGGAACGGGCAGGACGGGGTGCGAGACGCTCCGAGTTGGCGAAGACCGAGATTATCATCCTCCGGTAGACACCCAATCCCGCAAATCCCCCGGGGTGGGGGCTTCACCTTAAAACTCCGGCTTTCTCCGCGGGTTCTGCCCCCTGGGGCGGGACAGCCGCCCGGCAGCGGCGGGGCCCGGCGGCTCTGGGGCGGGTCTGGCAGCGGCGGGGCGGGCCAGGGGCGGGGCGAGCCGAGCCGGTACTGGCGGCGGGGCTGCCGGGCGTTCTGCGAGGTGTATCCGCGCACATGGGGACGCATCGCATCGTGCTGTCGGGCCCCGGGCCCTGGGGCTTCCGCCTGGTGGGCGGCCGGGACTTCGAGCAGCCCCTCACTATCTCCCGGGTAAGGAGCGGCGGCGGCTCGGGGGACGGGCGGCTCAGGGGCCGGGACGGGCGCGGCGGCGGGTCCGGGAATGGCTGGCGCTGGCAGGTGGCTGGTGGCACACAGGCGGGGGTGGGCACACAGCTGCGGCGGGGCGTTCTCCTCTTTTCCTGCTCCCAGGTTATTATTTTGTAGTGTTTACGGAGAAGCCCGTGGTGGCCCACGCAGCCACTTAGCCCGGCTTCGGCCGGGGTCTTTGTGGCTTACCGACTCTCCCTCCTCAGGCTGCTCGCAGCAAACCCCTTACCCAGGCAGAAGGAATCCCCTCTGCTCCTGCCAGCCCAAAATTTGGGGGTTGCAGTCCATCCTAGGCAAAGCAGTCGCACTGGGGTGGTGTTGAACGCCTCCTGCTTTTGCTTGCCATGTATAGTTAAAAGAAAAGCCCTTGTTTACAGAAACAGTATTAACCTGCGTTAAGTGGCTCTGCCTGTTTCTAAGTACTTCTTGCCCCCACTTAAAGAAAAACTAGTTAGGAAATGACCGCTAAAGTTTCATGCTCAGTTTTAGTGATGTAGCAGTTTCTTCTGTGCTCCAGCACCTGCCTGTAAAAGCCAGGGTTCGGTTCAGACTCCCTCGCTCTTCCATCCCCATGTGCAGGTGCTCGTGCCCCGCTGCACCGGCCCTCGCTGCACCTTACAGGGAGCTGGGCCCAGGTCCGAGCTGCTCTCAGCTCACAGAAAGCAAGGACATACCTGTCTGCCTCTTTCTGCGTGGGGACAATAAACCTCAAACTCCCTGTCCCGTTGTGGCTTTGCGTGGGGTGTGCTGCTCAGCGTCTGTCAGCGCCGGGCACTGGCCTCCCCGGGGAGCAGGAACTGCTCCCGTTTTCAGCAATCCCTGAGCAAACCAGAGGCATCTGACAGCTGCCGGCAGCCCTGAGCTCTGCCCACACCCTCGAAGGGCTTCGAAGTCTCCATGGCCCCAGGTGAGGGAGGGCCATGGGAAGTGGGACGTGCAGGAACTTGAATTTCTGTCAAGTGCCCCTGAAGACCAGGATGGTGAAACCTGCACATTTTTCTAAATACCTCCTGCCCCACCACCTGCTGCCATGGGGTCCTGTTGCCAGTGAAGCCCCGGGTGCCACAGAAGGAGGCTGCTGACTCTGGGAGCGGCAGAGCTGGCAAGTGCTGCCAAGCCACAGAGGGGGGCAGTTATTATTATCTGTGTAATCTGTTTCAGTTACAGTGGTAATGCTTTATTCTTCTAAAGCATTTTTTGGACATGAAAGCAGCTCTAGCATAGGGGAAGTGATATTTACTTCATTGTTATGGTAATTGTTGCCATTTCCTTCCAGTGAAAGGCTCTCAGGCAGACCTATGAAGTCCTACCTTGCTGCTCTTGCCTCTTCTCCTTGATCACTTTTGTCTGCACTTATGGGCACATACCAAGGGACACAGATCAGCGAAGTGGCAAAAATAACCACCTCATGAGAAAATGTGAGCCTGGGGACTAAAATGTAATAAAATAGCCTCTCTGGTGGTAGTGATGTAAATGCTGATAATTAGCAGCTCTTATCACAGCGTTTTCTTGCGACACTTAATTTCCCCTCCAAGATTTCAAGCCATTAATCTTTCCTGCGGTTCACTCCTAAGGCTCCTGGGTTTGTTCCCTTGTCACAGTAACAAAGTTTGTGGCAAGTATCCCCCTTCATCACGTAAAAAAAGATCTGACCCAGCACTTGTCTACTTTAAGGAGTCTGATTCTCCTTGTTTCATGACTTTATGGGGCTATAACTTATCTTTTCCTCTTTTTTTTACTGCATTTGGTACCTGTGCACTGACCAGAGGGTTTTTGGGCACAGAGCCCTCTACCCTTCCCAGGATGGGGTGAGCTCTGTCATTGAGATCTGGCTGTAGGACTGGCATGTGCCAAAGGTTATGAGGGCCTTGGTTCCACCAAGGTGTGAGATGGGGGTGCTACCAGAGGCGAATGAGAGGGTGGGAAGGCTGTAGCCTGTGATAGCCTGCTCCCATTGCCGAGTGCAGGTGACTCACCCCAGCGCTGTTGTGTTTGCTTCGTGATGCACCACGTAGGCTGTAGGTCTGTGACACAGATGTGCTCATGGGGAATGCTGTTAGCAGTGGTGTACAGGTGTGGGCTGCCCATCCCATGCCAAGTGTGCATCCTTGCACTGTGGAGCAGAATTGTCCTACAACTAGGAGCAGGGCAATTTGGTTGTGCTATGTAGGGGACAAATCCCCTTCTGTGGGGCCAGTGAAGCCTGGCTTTGCCTTCTCTAGGACTGCATGTCCCATTGATGTGCTGATGGGACCACCTTGCTGCTCCTGGTATATGCTGACATGATGGGATGCCAGAAGAGAGACATCCTTCCAGTCATGGGCCTGAACTGGGTGTCTTGTAGCTCTCTTTGAACCAAGGTGCCTAAATTTATCCTGTGTTGGCTGACAGGAGCTCAGATTTGGTTTCTGGAGGCATTGTCCTAATGGTGAGCTCTTGAGCTAGTCTTGGTATTTAGAGCCCTCATTACCATTGTACCTTGGCTCTTTATGAGTGGTTTTTGGCTTCTTCAGCTCTCCTCTGACATGAGGAGGGTTTATCCTCACCATACTCGTGGGAGACAGCACTATTCTGAGTTGCCAAGGCAGCTTGTTCCTCAGGGGGAATCATTGGGGTTTGGCACTGCAGTCTCAGGACTGGGAAGGATGAGGAGCAGTGTTACTATGAGCATGGGAGCCAGCAGAGCAACCTGGCTGAGAGCTTCTTGCTGGCAGTGGCTGGAGGGCATGAATGGCCAGTTGTGCCATGAACTTGTCACCTAACGGGTTATTTCCTTCCAAGGTACATGCACCCAGACTATTAATCTTATCTGTGTCAGCAGATGAAAGACTATGGTGTTTCCACAGCTGCTCTTACCTTGTCTCTTGTCACTACCCTACCTCCATTTCCACTTGAGCTATGTGTTTGAAACTGCTTTGGGCTCAGATATGCCACAAGCATCTTCTCATGCAAACATTTCTGGTTTCTTGTTCGTACTGGACCAGTCTTCCCAGTGAGAGCCAAGTGCAGAGATTTCACAGGTGGTATGCATGAAACTTTGTTGTGGAATCTCCCATCTTCAGAGGGAAGCTTCACAGATGTTTCTGGTTTACATTTCTTTTTAAAACTGCAGGGTTATAGTGGACACTTTATTGCAGTCTTTGTTCAGGAAAAAAACTTGTGTTGATCGGTGGAATGAACCCTAGACCAAGGCCTGCTGGATTGCCCTATAAAAGTAGGAAAGACACTTGTATTTATTGCTCTTTAGTTGATAACATGCAGTGGGTCTGTATTGGATGTGATAGGATTTAGGGCTGGGCTGCCTTTCCTCCTCAGCCCAGCAAGCCTTCCCTGGCTGCTGTGTGCATCTGTGGCTGCAATTCCAGTGCTGCCCAGACCAGCTTTCGAGCCCATAACTGCAGATACCGGCATTATGCTTGGCTCTTCTTCTGTGGCTGGCTGGGCAGAGGGAGCCAGCTGGGGAAAGCTGCTGGGGTTTGTAGGAAGGTAAACATGGCTTTATGCTTCCTGCACTGTTTCCTGGCTGCTGGGTTGGGTGGATGCAGCAGCACCAGCCCATGCCATGTCACCCAGGGGTGCCTGGCAGAGCTGCTCTGTTGTGAAATGGACGATTAGTACCTGTGGGACGCTGGTCTTCAGGGTCACGTGTCAAGAGCTTCTGTCCCTCCTGAAGAAGCTGGGTTGGTGTTTAGAGGACAGTGTGATGCCTTCTGCCTTTGCTGCTGGAGGGAGTCCTGTCTGGTCTGTCTGAGCATGTGGGGTACAGAAAGCAGAGGGTCACAACTGTAGTAATGCCCATACAGACCTTGAAGTCAGTGTGAACCCTGGCAGCTTCACAAGAAGCTGCTGGCACAGGCACAAAACAGCTGCAGAGAGGAAAAGACTTCATGATTTCTCTGGCTGCTGGGATTTGGATGAGAAGAGATTGTACCTAATTGTAGCATGTGGAAAGCAGCAGAACTTTCTTGCAGTAAAGACAGAGCACTTTAGGGCACAGGACAAGCTCAGTCTTTTCCAGCCCCGTTTCCCGAGTCTGGGGTGCAGTTGTATTTTTAGAAAAACGTTTACAATAATTAGGATGCTAATCCAACACCTTCCAGCAAAGGTCCACGCAAGTGCCGTATCCTTGCCCCTCCTAGAAGCCAGAGTTGTGCCTTCTGCAGTTCACCTCTTCAGATCAATTTGTCATGGGTTATGTGGCTGCCTGTTGTCACCAAACTTTGGAGTAAATCTTCAATTCCAGCATCATTTCTTTTGGTAACATCCGCCACACCTTGTTCTTGAGTTCTCCAAAGAACCTAAAGAGAGAACTCCTCATCTAGAGCAAATGTACCAGCCCTAATCTTAGGTGAGAGCTTTAACCCACCATTACAGCAGCAAAGGGATTTTTTTTCTTTTTTCTTCCCAGTATAAATGGGGAAGTTAAAGGAAGCCTTAACTGCATAAACAATTGATGTTCTGGACAGTGGCACACCATCTTAGATGGTTGCTGATTACTGGATGTGTTGTTTTATTTAGAGGCTGAAATAAACCATCAGGAAAGGCTCAGCTTATGAACAGCTCTATGTAATGTTTTTGAGGTCTTGTAAGAATTTTTTTTCTTTTTTATGTGGTGCATGTTGCAAAACAAGCTGAGGGGCCAACTCCTTCATCACCACTTGAGCATCTCTCTGAGCAAATCATCTCACTTATGTCTTTTTAGACTGCCTTCCTGAGGTCAGCCCTCTCTGTGCATTATCTAATGCCTTCCCTTCTCTGTAATAATAATGCTCGCCTGGCTGTCAGACATAGGCAGGAGGGTGAGGGCAAGCTGGGCTGCCAGTGGGGCCTGTGCAGTGGAAGCCTAAACCCTGTTGGGGTGGGCTGTTGCTCAAGGGTTTCACCAGCCATGGGCATGTCCCCCTTCTTCTCTCCTGGTTAGTGTGACCTGGGCCAGCATAGTACAGCCACTGAGCTTTGAGCTGTGGCAGTGTCGGGTCATAACAGTGCAGAGAATGGGAGCAGCTTGGGAGAGAAATCTCCTGTAGCTGCTTGTAAGGAACTGGCCCGTCATTCCCCCTCCCCTAAAGAGATGGGGTGGGGAATGTGCTTGCCTGAATTTTCTCATAGCCTCTGATCTCTGCTGACCCAGCTGCATGTTTTTTCTGGGAGAAACTGTGGCTGCTTAGCATAATACTCCAGCGCTGAAGACGTTACTCATGGTAAAAGAGCAGTGTGGGTGGGTGGGTGGGGAGGATTAAACAATGTCAGAGATGTCTAGTTGTCACTGGTGGCCTTAGAAGTATGTTGCTGCAACGTGTCTGTTCTGTCCAGCAAGGATGCAGCTGGGTTTTCCTCTCAAGCTCGCATAGGTGCTGTTTATCCAGATCTGTTTCTTGGCTGATCTTATTTTTCTCATTTTTTATCTCTCCATCACTTCTTAGGATGTGTGTCAAGGTGTGGAGTAATGGGTGGTGCCAGAGGCTGCAAGGTCTGTGAGAAACTGTGAAGGGCTGATGGAGTGAGCGAGTAATGTACCTGAACGGATAGGGGAGAAGGCCTCAAAGAACAGAATGAATTTTAGACCCACCCATCTATCTTGAATCACACGGAGATGTGTTACGCTGCTTTTCATAGAAATGCTTCCCACCCTTCCTCCCTCTCACTGCTTTGGGCAGCAGCTTCCCTGAACATACCCACTGCTCCCTCTCTGACCCTTGCCTGCAGAAGGAAAAAAGGCACTACATATCCCTGTCCAGGGACTGCTAAGCTTGCTGGGTGCTATGAATGGTGCTAATTGCATCAGATTTAAAATGTGGTTGTGTTTGGCTAGCTCTGGGACAGACAGAAGTTTTATGAAGAAGGCCGGGGAGCTGTGTGGACAGCCAAATATGTCTCATTCCCTCTGCTAAATATAAGTGTATTCCATTGCAAAAGCACTTGCCCAAAAACTGGCTGCAGGCTTGTCGTGTCAAAGCAGAACCCTCCGTTTGCTGTCTGGCTGCCAGTGCAAGGGGTTGATAGCTGGCAAACCTGGGAGACAGGAATCTGAACTCTTGCAAAGTCCCAGTGGTGTTGGCAAGGTGCAGCCCAAAATGTGTCTGCAGAGAAGCTGAGGGGGCAGGTAGGGTTGGGTTTTTTTTCCCCTCTTCATGATTACAGACCTTTATATATATCTACATGTGTGTGTGCATGCGTGTACACAAAGCTTCATTCTGTAGTGTAAGAAAATAATGCATGTGTAAGAAAATAATGCATCCACACCAACCATTAATCTGTTCAACCTCTTTAAAAACAGAGTTCCAAGCCTATAGCTGGTCTAAACTGCTACCAACTACACATGAGTAAAGAGTGCATGGTCAAACCCAGGGATTATGGGGATTATTTGTTTCTTCCATATGCTGGCATATGTGTCTGAGCTGGTATCAGAGACCTAGTTTGATGAGTCTGGTTACAAGTATCTATACTGTTTATGTGGTAGCCCAGATTTTTTACATGGAGACTCCAGACAAACAGAGCATCACCACAGGCACGCTCTGGTGAGCTCTGGCACCTATTCTGGATACAGTCTAAAGCAGTGCTGCTCAGCCTGTCTCAATGTTGTCTATTAAACAGTGAAATGACCTAATGGCAAAGTGTCACACAATTGCCTAGGAGCAATCACCATGAGGTAGGACACGGCTCCTTTCCATAACAAGCCCTTGGGCTTGATGGTACAAGGTGTGCAGTGCTTTATTCACCCAAAGATGGTGTCCCTGGAGCTGGGAGGCTCCTCGAGCTCTGTGATGCTGCTCATGTCCCCTCTGCCAGAGGCTGTTTGACTCCAGTGAGGGAAGTCCAAGTTGGTCAGGGAGCTCTTTGAAGAAGACATCTTGTGCAAAGACACTCTTGTAACTTGTGTTTGCAGTTTTTTTTCCTCAGTGTCTTGCAGCCCTCCTTGCCTTCCCATGCAGAGGTGCAGATGTATTTGCTCATTGTTGGGTCAGCTGTGTGTGCAAGGCACAGCCTGCCGTCCCCTGGTTCCTGCAGGTGTCTGCTCTGAGAGGAGAGCAGGAGCAAAGCCTATTCAGGTAGTGTGGTATTTGCTGGATGCCTGTGAGCCTGAAAGCTTTGGTTCCTTTTCAGTTGGGTCATGTAAACTGGCTCAGAGCTGTCAGTGCTCAGACCACCTCTGCCTGTCTTCCCCCACAAGCCACATGCCTGCCCCTGCTGCTCCCCATGGACCAGGGAGAGATATGACAAAAATAAAACCAGGAAAAGGTCTTCCAGTGGCAACTCTATGTTAATGACAGAAACACTTTTTGCTTTCCTTACTTAACTGGTAGGTGAGCCAGTCTCAAAAGCAGTGCTAACAGCACTGAGATAAGCCCAGACTTTACTTTGAGGGGGAAGGGAAGGTTATTAGTAGCTATTAATCATCCTAAAAGGGTGGGGGACGGGATCCCTGCAGTACCATGCCCTTGTGCAGACATGTTTTCTATGAGCAGTCCTGGCACGGAATATGGGCTGGATGTTTCAGGGGAGCAGTTTGTGGAAGATTGCATTTCAGGGCAAGCTATCTCTAGAACTGAAAAAACTGGATTTTAACCCAGGCTTCCTTTTGGCAGACTTACCTTTTTAATTACTGCACATTCTTACAGCTTCCCCTTAGGGGAGAGGCCTGAGTGGATGCTACCAGTGGCTCTTATCTGCTGGAGAAGAGCACTCAAATTTCAAATTCCTCTGAAGTGGGTGCAGAAGGGGAACATGACACTGCAAGCATTGGCAAAGTGCTGAGATGTTACCCTGAATGCCATTAACTCGTCCCTGTGGCTCTTGTGTTTTCTTCAGGACACTTCAGTGTTTCAGTGTCCCTGGCTGCTCCCTGTGGTACAGGATCATTTCTAGCAGCCTGCCAGGCGCTGGGTAGATGATCAGTCTTGAGATGTATGGCCCAGCCTCTGGCAGCGTTCCAGTGGCTCTGTTAATCCACGCTTGACCCCTTGGCAGTCTTGTCTGATCGAAAATGAATCGTGGTAATAATGTGCTGAACTTGGTGCTCCTCGCAGGGGTGAGTAATGTGCCTCTCTCCCTCCTTTGGTAGCAGAGGAAATAAAGGCACTGAGAAACCAAGTGACTCTGTTAAGGTCCAGTAACCATGGGAGGACCTGAAGTGTCTCCTGCAGGCTTCATCTGGTGTAATGATGTCTTTAGGGGTCTGTCTCATGGTTTCTTAAATGTCAGCTCACAAATCACATGGGACTATGGGTGACTTCCAGTGCTCGAGACTCCTTTATGGCTGCTAGCTGTCCCTGTCACAAGGTTTCCATGAATGTACTCTCAAGGCAATGAATCCAGGGGAGCAGCAGCAGGCTGCACTCAGTGGTCTTAGTAAGCCACCAGCCAGCTGTGGTGGGAAGCAATGAGCTTCTCATGTAAAGCAGATTTTCTACATTCATCTGGTGGCTTGTCTAGTCTTTTTGTTAGCACTTTCTCTGTTAGCTTGTAGTCTGCTTGCAGCATTAAAAGCTGCAAGTGCACAGGTAGACAGGCATTCTTTGGTTGACCCATCTGAAGGACTTTGGGTTAATGTTGAGCACCATGGCCAACTTGGATATCTGTGGTACCCAGCTGTGTCCTTCCCTTTTCCCTGAAATACTATCCTAGTAGAGAGGTGAAAAAAGAAGTGTGTGTGATCTATCTTCTGGTTAGGAAAATATCCCACTTCAGCTGAGAGATGTGCTGAACAGCATTGGTTTTGGCCCAAGGAGAGCAGTGATTCTGACTAATGTGTAACATCCCTAGGAGGTGAATGTTTCCCTAGGGGGAAGGTTTTGTCATCCAATCCCACGTTAGGATGACTCTCTAAATCTTGTGAACAATGTTTGTTTATGTCTGACAGCTCTACCAGGTTTGCTCAGCTGCTTTCCAGCATGCTGAAACCTAGCATGAACGTGTAGAATGAATACCAGTTGCAACAGACTCACAAAGGAGGCATGCTTCAGCTGCAAGGCATGTTTTAATCTGTACTCGTGTCTGGGAGCAGTGCACCCTTCTCATTTCCTCTGCCTATTAAGTAATTGATGAAAGCCCTCACTAATCATTAGGCTCCTTCCATGAAGTCATTAAAACTGCATAAAATCTTACGTAGTGTTTGCAAAGCCACAAATGTGACATTCTTCACCCTCTGCCCAGGCAATAATTTTGTCACAAAGAGGTCTCAGTTGTTAAGAGCACAAGAGTAAGGAAAATGAGTGAACTGTTTAGCTTGAAAACGCTGAGTTTTAGCTAGGATCTTTTTCATGAGGAGTATCATACTGATGGTGCTGCTGCATAGTGTCTTCTACCTGGGATCTCAGTGAGATTGCCCTGAGCTCCTTCCCATCAGTCATTTCTCAGAGTGCAGCACCTCTTTAGCAGTGTATCATGGTAAAGAAAGGGAGCTGTATGGCCGAATGTACTAAGGTGAGCTGTGGTCAGGCTGGCAGTGTGTGGATGATGCTTTTAATTTTTCAGAAAGCATCATCAGATTGTGGTTTAAGTTGCTGATGCCTTTCTCCCAGTCTACTTGTTAGGTCAGGTGCTCCTTTGGGATTGATCTTGCTGACTGCAGTGAGCATCAGGTGCAGCTGTTCTGGACAAAACCAGTTTATTACAACTCAAGAAGCAATCCAAAGTCTTGAGCCCAAACCTTTCTTCCAAGGAAGGGAGCAAATGAGATTGTATTGCAGACAAAGATGTTTGTGTTGGTGCTGAGTGTATTGCAGTGCCTCTGGTACTCTTTTCTGTCACCTCTGTTCCTAGAGCGTTGTTTTTTTTAAATTCTTGTTTTCCAGCATGAAGCCAATTGCTTTGACTGAAAATAAAATTGTTGCTATTTATCTGTTGCCTCCTACCCAAATTTCTATCTGTGGGTGCTCAAACAGAATTCTGCCCCTAATACTGTGGAGTGTTCAAGAGACCCAGGCCCACATACATTTCTGCTAAGAATTTACTTGCTTTAATTTTTATCTCTTTGCTTCCAGGTGCCGGTGGGAGAAGTCCTGAGTGTTCCATGTTTCAAATGTTGCTATGGAAATCTCCCTGGAAATTCCATTCACTCTTTTTGTTTTCTCTTAGGTGACTCCAGGTAGCAAAGCTGCTATAGCCAACTTGTGTACAGGAGACCAGATCATAGCCATTGATGGAGTGAACACAGATAGCATGACGCACCTTGAAGCACAGAACAAAATCAAGGGTTGCGCAGATGAACTAACTCTGACTGTCAGCAGGTATGTCACTGAGGCTGGGGATGGGGAGAGGAAGGGATGCAGGGTGGGCAGTAGTTATGTTTTGGTTTGACAGCAGACATTGCTGACTGGTTTGTTTAATTTGACCTCTTAGTGCTTTATCTGCTGGATAGCAAGAGGGAACTGCATTTCAGCCTTTAATCCTAATGCCGCTTGCATTTACTGCACTTTGACCTTATGAAAACAATTTTCCTAGTGAGAAATTGGCTGATAATTTGTGGCTGAGTCTGTCAGTCTGTTCTGTGTCTCCTGATAGCAAGAAATCAAAGACAAGTCTCAGGTCTCTTTGACCATCTTTGTACAGAGAAGAAATGGAGACTGGGAAGGTGTGGGTCTGCTTTGCCTTGACCTGTTGCCTCTTAAAAGAGCTGGAGCCTGTTTTGTCAAGGGTGCTAGGGATTTATCCTTCCTCTTGGTTTAAATAGCCACCGTGGGTACCAGCACTTACTGAAGTCAGAAGCAGTGTGGCATTTCTAGTTGCTCTGGAGTGAGTTTTTCCCATGGCAGGTTTCCCCCAGTGTGACTGGCCATCAGCTTTGTGGCAGATGCAGGGGAAGTGCTTTCAGGAGGAGTGCAAAAGCATGCCTTAAATGACACAGTAGTTCAGTTGTTCACGGCTTTTCTGTGATAAACAGAAGTCTTTTACCATAGCTTGGACAATGCCAGGAGTTCAGCAGACATTTCCCAGTTCGGGAAGAAGTGATGGGTCTTGGCCAAAAAAAGCCTGAAGATTCATTAAGGGGATTCAGAGGGAAGAGTGAAGCACTGTGTGAATGGGTGGTGAGCACTGCAGCAGCCTGTTAACCCCAGAGCTTCTCATGCTGGCCTCTAACTTGGCAGCCTGTAGTCTTCCTGCAAAGGACTGCTCTTTTTCCTCCCCAAAATAGCTGGCTGCTTGACTTAGCTAACCAGTGCCATGTGCTTCTGGCTGGGGGGAGGCAAGGGCTCTTTCGTCCCGCGGGCAATCTCACTCTTACAGATCATTGAGTCTGTAAAATGTGTTTGCTAATGTTAATTACAAAGTCGTTAACTTTATAGCTACCCCGTGCACATTTCATTGGGCTTGGTGTGGAAGCTGCCCAGGGTGAAACTTCTAGCTGGATGTGCAGCCGTGTAGAACTGTGCTGGGGCTTTAAGTTAGCGTAGCCCAACTCTTCAAGATCCCCTTTCAGTGAGGTAGTGTGAGTGTGTGTCAGGTGCCTCTGCTGTTGTACTGATCAATGAGTACTGCTGATAGAATGGCCAGGGAGAGTGTTAAGACGGTAAGGGTGTGAAAGCAGTGATCTGACTGCTTTCACTTTTGGGTTTGGTATTACTACCCATTGCTCTATGTAAAGTTCTGCTTAGGGAAGGACTGCTTACTTGTTTGGAGACTTCATAGCTGCTAGAGATGTTTTTGTATTGGGGAATATGATACAGCAGGAAGCTTTCTCAGAGGAGAAAGCTCCTCTTTAATGTCAAAAGAAAGTACTGTGCATCATATGGTCTTTTCTGGTTGTATCATATGGTCTTTGCTGGGGGAATCAGCCAGCCCCTTTTCAGTGGTCTGTGGAGACAGGACAAGGGGCAATGGCTGCAAGTTAGAGCACAGGAAGTTCCGCACCAACATGCGGAAGAACTTTTTCACAGTGAGGGTGACAGAGCCCTGGGACAGGCTGCCCAGGGAGGTGGTGGAGTCTCCTTCTCTGGAGATATTCAAGACCCGTCTGGACGCCTATCTGAGTGATATGTCCTAGGGAGCTGCTTTGGCAGGGGGTTGGACCTGATGATTTCTCGAGGTCCCTTCCAACCCCTACAACTCTGTGATTCTACTTTGAGAGTATTTTGCCCCTAGCGCTGTGTAGGCATCACTGAGGCTGGAGCCCTTCTTTGCTGTCTAAGGCCATGGCCTTAAAGAGGAAGATCTTAAGTGGAGGTCTAGAGCAGTGTAATTTAAAAACAGTTGGAGCCCATGCTTCATCCTCCTGTTCAACTTAGGAGAAAGGAAATGAGTGAGGAAAGCAGGCTATGGGACAGTGGGCAGTTCTCTGAAAAAAGGAAGACCATGGCTGTAGGGGTGGAAAGGGTGGAAGGCACTTGGGAAGATGAGTGCTACCTGCCAAGTAGTATGGCTTGGGCGGGCTTCTTAAACCTTGGCAGACCAAACACTGTCAGTAAGGTGTGACTATGTATTTAGTGAGGAAGGTTGACAATACAATGTGGTCAGAACTGGAAGTTCTTTCTCAGTCGAAATAGCTCTGTTAAGTAGTTGGCTGAGTATGAAAAAAGGAAAGTATATCATTTGCACTTCAACACCAACAACTCTCGGGTCTGGTCTCCACACTCTGCAGTTATAGCTCATTAGCTGAATCAATTGTACTAACTAGCCATGCTGGCAGGAATCACTGGTCTGACAAGGCAGCAGCTCTGTGGATTGGACCATCACACACAGCTAGTGCCGAGGATGTGCCAGGTTTTCTGTAGCAAGAAGTCTTCAAGTCCTTCTTTTCTACTCACCATCATAGAGGTGTCTTGGGAAAGTGTAGATCCTTAGTGATTTTTAATGTACCTGATGAATTTTAACTGATTACCCATTTAAAGGCAAAACAGATGAGCAAAATGCTCTTTGATCTGCATTTGGGGTGGCAGCAAGGTTGTGCCAGGAGGGATTTTAGGTGTGGATCTGAGCTCACATCAGGTGTTTTGGTTCCACCAAAGGATCAACACCGCTGTGACAGTGGAGATTTAATTTCTCTCTGTGCTTTTATTGCAAGAAGTGGTTCAAGAGGAGACTGGGTGAATTAATGGAAGTCAACTCTATAAAGGATATTATATACCAGGGCAGTATCTCTGCTGTAAAAGCCCTTAAGCTACAAGTAGCTGGAGGCTGAGAGAGTGTTTTAGAGAAGTATTGCACTATGCTTGTCGTCATTTTGTGTTCTTCTGTGGACCAAAACAAACTTTATATGTTTGTGCTGCAAATATGCAACCCTCTCATCTTTTAGTGGCAGCCAAGTGCTTACGACGTCTTTGTGTTTGGCTGTACTGATGATTATTTAAGGGACCTGTAAATATAGAGAATTGAAAGAACTTAAACACTTCTGGTAAAGGAAATGCTGTTCGCACTGTGTACTTGATTGTGAATATCAACAGCATTCCAATGTTTCCTGTTTCGGTATTTTCCTTAATGATGGTAATGGTCCAAAAATATTTCAGATCAGATGGTAGGCAGGAAATCTAGTCTAACACATGTCACCATTAAAAATGGATTGAATTACTGGCTGAAGAAAACATGTCTGGTCTGCTTTTTCACCCAAAGGTGCAAATCTGCTAATTTCCTAGGATTTAAAATCCAGCCACAAATTGTTTTATCTGAATATGCTTTCTAATCAGCCCTGCCAGGTGCTTTGTTGTTTGATGTGTGAACAGAGTTGTAAAGGTCTGTTTTCAGCCTTGAAGGTGGGTGTTCAACAACATTGGCACATACACTGAATTCCCGCTGAAAGTAGCAAGCCTAGCAGCTCCCCGCTCTTTCTGAGCCTGTGATTGTTCATGCATTTGGCTTTTTGTTTCAGGCTTGAGTCCTTTTAGAAATGGGCTTCCCAAGAAACCAAAGGTTCCATTATTGTCTTCAACAGTATAAAATCAAGTTCGGGAATGTACACGTGCAAAGACTGACCTCCAGTAGGCCGAACCTCCTTCTCTGATGATGCTCAAAACCTGCCTGGACACAATCCTGTGCAATGTGCTCTAGGTGATCCTGCTTTAGCAGGGGGGTTGGACTAGATCCCTTCCAGCGGTCCCTTCCAGCCCCTTCCCTTCTGGGATTCTATGTGCTTCAGTCAACCCAAAACCACCGGGTTACTAAACTGACAAACTTCCCAGGCATATTTTTAAGCCTCTCCCATTCATAGGAAAAAACGAAGTTTTAGATCTTGAGTCTTTGAGAAGGGCTTCTCTTCTTTCTTTTTTTTTTATTTTTTTTTTTAATTTCCAATTAGGGTTTTTTACATTGTTGCACTGACATTTTAGGGTTGAACAAAACCTCCCCCCAGGCTGCACCTCTTCCAAGCATACCTCTGATTTTCCTGTAATGGGGGTAGTCAGCAAGACATGTCCAACAGGCCAAAGGAAACTATCAACTTCCTTTGGAAACTTGGCTCTTGGGAAAGATGCTTTCTCTGACTAAAAAATGCTCAAAGAAGGGAAAGCTCAGGAGGAAAGGATTCTCCTACCACAAAAGTCACTTGATAGCCAAAAGACCCAGTCGTCACCGATGTCAGTGGTGATGCCCACAACAAATGTGACACGCAGCTCTGTGTAACTGTTGCTGCAAACGTACAAAAGCAGACCAAAGTTCATTGCAGGACAGGTGAAAATTACTTCTGAAACAAATGGCTTTTTGCCTGTGGCTTCAGTCACCAAAAGGATGGTGGAGCTGTGGAGCCCTGAGCAACTCACAGGTAAAGTGTGTATTTGTGTGGGATTTTTTTTCAACAAAAAGAAATTTGGTACAGTGAGTCTCTTCTTCCCTCTATGTCTGCAGGCAGGTTGGGGTGGTAATAAGAGAAGAATATTTGTGAAAAGGGATTGCAAACATGTATTCTTTTGTTCTACTCCTGCTGTCCTTTTCTTCAAATTTCAAGCTCCTTTTCTGAAGCTCTGCTGCCAGCATATAATACTTACATCCACTGTTTCTGTTTGCAAAACAGCCTGTTCCATGTTCTTCAAACAGGGAAGTCAGATCTGCTGCCAGCACATGTTAAATTCACTATCAGAAAGGATTACATGTAGATGCTTATGAAGAAGAGAGCAATGTATACAATGTCATCTGCATTTTATTCAGTAGGTTCAGTTGCACAATTGCTTGTTCCATGTGTTAGATCTCAGCTGGGAGGACTAGTTGCACAAAGCCACAATAGGCTTGAATTTGTGTTCAAGGAAGTTAGTGGAATCTGTTGACTCATTTAGGTTTGCTTTTTGCTTCCCTGCCAAGAAGAGTTTTCCAGCTCTGTCATCTTACTAATAATTCTTTTGGCCCTGAGAAAAGCCTGATGCTCTGTGTGAAGCTATATAAGGGCATGCAGATTGCCTGACCCTCCGTGGCAGCATACAACCTCTCCATGGCTGGTGTGGTGCTTCCAGCCCTCCTGGGTGTGTGCTGGCAGCCTTTACTAATGATTGGCAGGTTCAAAGTCATTTTGGCAAGTCAAGCTTGACATTTGTTGTGTTTTTACAGCCTCTTTTGGGCAAACATAGTTAACTCTGTAGCTGGCTAGTGGAGGAACAGCAAACTCTGAGCAGTCAGGTGTGTCTTATCCTTTATAACTAGTGAAACTGCTTGCGGTAAACTTCTGTGGGTTCTATGTAACAACATAAAGTTGGCCTTTTGTTTTTAGTGGTTGTGTGAAGAGCCATCTGAAATGCAAGGAGCAGTGGGCCATGCGTGAAGACGTGAATTTGGGGCCTCTTGTCTCGAGGAAGTAGCGACTAGCATTGCTGTTTGAATTGGCAATGGGCTGCATGCAGCCCAGGTGCAGTTCTGCTTGCCAAAATGAGTATGTCCATTCATGGATGGCTGCTGAAAGTGACCGCTCCTGTTTAAGTCCAAGGGCATGTACTTTGCAGCCATTGTAGCTAAAAGGCTGGTTTAAAAGGTGGCTTTCTGGTAGCCTGAGAGCACTTGCAGTTCATTTCTAAACATTATTAAAATGCCTGTCTAAACTCTGGGGATGGCTGAGAGAGGAGCTCTTTGGATCTTTCCTAACTATTCATCTAGCAAACCATGGGTTGCATAAGGAACATTTCAGTATTTACAGGTTTATTTACTTCTTTGGTATCTTAGTCATGTCCATCCCAGAGTTTGAAACTGGAATGTAAATGTGCCTTTATTCTTTATGGAGCTTACACAGTTCCTGGCACACAGAATTAGACTGTCATTTTCCAGCTCTGAATTTTCCCTGGAAGCTGTGGCCCAGCTCTGCACGCAAAGCGTTGATAGCAAAATCTAGGATCTTGCAGTGTTTATGTTACACCATGTTCAAGCCAAGCTTCTTGAAAAATGTTGTATTTCATAAATACCTCTCCAGGTTCCTGCCTTGACTTGCATGCAGTTTCCTTCCTCCCTTTCCTACCAGTACCTCCCCATACAAACTAGCATCAGAGAAATTCCTTTCTAATCTTGGGTCTTGGTTTCTGCCTAGATGAAGCAGCAAATGCACGGCTTGTTCCTTGGCCCCATCTTGGTTGCTTTCCCTTCTGTAGTAAGGGCGCAGTATGGAAATGTAAACTGCAAACATGGTGAAGTGTGTGTATCCACATGCCTGTGATTAATTTGCTTGGCACTTTTTTCCAGGCTTGTTTGTGTCATATTTTTGTCTTCTCTTTCTGCTCTGTTTGAGTGTTGCTCTCTGCTGGAGTCTCACTTGAAAGAATATGCATTAAAAGCATATTATAAACAAATATTCATCAATTTAAGTGGGAGTCTGAGATCCTGTGGGGATGCTGGAGCCTGCTGGCTTTCACCAAAGACAGGGTGGTACTTCCCAGCAGGCTGTTGGACATTAGGCTCACCACTGGTGGAGAGAGGTGTACCTGGCAGCTCTGCTTATGTGGCCACAGCCTCTCCAAGGGGAGTGTGGATGTGGTTTTGGGGCAGTTTCCCCCAAGTTTGGAAAAAGTTCTCCAGAATGCCACTTCTACCCTTGCTGAGAGCAGGGACTGTAGCCGTCCTACTGGGCTCCACAGATGGTGTGGTGGGACAAGGCATGCACCTTGAAAGCCCTGCTAGGCAAAGTCTAGGAGTGCAAAGCTGTCTCTTCTCTGCAGATTTGCTGGGGCCATAAATGGGCTGTTGTGAGTGGCTGGAGGGCTCTGCTGCAGCTGTTGTGAAGACAAAGGAAAGCTTTATCCTCCCAGCCTTAGAGGGACAACTGCATGGGCTATTTAACCTTTCTGTTTGGATAACTTCTAAACTGTATTGAAAGTAAAGCCTAGAGTGGCCTTGCTGCTTCCATTTATATCCAGTGACAGATAAGAATGGCAGCAGTCTGGAAAACAAACTTGAGCTTTTTGCCATGCTAATAAATAAGGGAGAAGAATCTGGTCAACCCCCCCCCCAACCCCGCTGGCTGCAGTAGTTGGCCATAGCTGCCCCCACTGTGCTGGAGACCAACATGATGTGTCACCTCAAATGCATTGAGTGAGGGGCAGTGGGATGAAAGCACATGCCTGGGGCCTGGGGGGAAGTTTCTGCTCTGTATTTGTACACTTGTTGGCTCTAAGTTTAAATTTTCAGTCTGCATAAGGCCTTCTGGTGCTTCTGATAATATTAAACTGCTGTAGAAGAAAATGCTACCTTAAAAGTACTTAGATAACTGCTAGTGAGAACTGACACAGGGATGCCTTATGCTAAGAATCAGCTGAGGTGTTTCATGCTCTCTGAATTGTGTTTTTGTCTGCAGGCAATGTCCACTTGCTTATAGCCTGGCTAGCAGGGTATTTGGTGTCCATATACTTTGTGATGTCCCCTGTTTTTCCAGAAGAGATGTGATCACCATAAGGATATTAAGGATAAGGTTTTGCATTGGTCAATGGGCTGTTCCTGTCTGTGCGAAGAGAGTCTTCAGGTGCAGAATACAGCCATTCTAGACATGCCTGTCACTTTATCATGCTTGATAACCATAATTGGTGTAAGATTGCTTCTTGCTCAAGTACCATAAAGCACAGGTTGCCAGAAGCAAGGAGGAAATGGTTGTCTTGCACTCACCTGGGGTACGTTGTATATCCAGTAACAGTAACTGTTGAGACAAGACAATGGTCAGATTAGCACTGATCTGATCCCATGCAGCTGTTGCATTCACATTAGTCTGTGTGCACCCCAGCTCACCAGATGCCCACAGGATTTGTGTGACGTAGGTTGTTGGTGTCAGCACTGCAGTTGGGCCCACAGGATGCAAGAGCTTGGAGTCAAAGGTTTGCTGTACCTGTCTGCTTGTAAAGGATGATATCTGGTGTGACCCATGACTTGTACTTTGCTGTGAAAGGAGGAACAGCCCAGGAGATTTCATTCAGGTTTCTTCTGTGTAAAGTCCAGAGTTCGACAGAGGCAACAGCAGGTCAATAAAATTTCTCCTCTTTCCTGAATGAGAATGCTGTCTCCTCCCACTGAGCAACCTTCTAAGTATGAAAATACTATTTATGCAGCAAATGCCTGGAATATACACGTGCATCACAATGAAATTGGGCTGTTCAAAAAAATGCCCTGACATGGGAGGGCTTTTAGTGGAATGGTATACATCAGATTGACTTTACTATGGGTGCTCTGCACCCTTTTTCCACTCTTGTCAGCTTTATAACCCTTTTCTGTTTAAAGGCTCTTTCCAGTTAATTCTCAGTGGAGGCATTCCTGTTTTGCTAAGTACTTAAATTGTAGCTGGCCCTGGACCCACAGATATCTGGGAAGCACATCTATCTGCAGTTGCAGATTCCACAAAGGGCTGTCAAAACAGGACATGGTTTTCAAAACTCATCCTAAGAGTTTATCAGCCATCTGGTTGCTGCATGATGCAATGTTTAGCATTGAACAGCAGTTTTCATTCAGCAATACTGCAGCCACTCATTCCCTACTATTAAAAAGTTTGGGAAAAGTGGCACTGTTTAGTCCATCTGAGATACTGTCTGTACTTCTGAGAAATTTAGGTAGCATATGTTTCCCACAATGTATCTCAAGTGCTTTACTTCTTTCTCACCACTTGTTTGTCTGTTGTTCTTTAGGACATAGCAAAACTCCAGAATGATGTTGGTAAGAGCGGTTGGTTGTGATTGTAGATCTTAACTTTGTTTCAGGCTGCTGTGAGTAATTGGGTCAGGCCACAGACCAGTAAAGGTTATGTAGACTTTCTCTGACATGTTATGTCATCACAGTTCCTAGTCCCATTGCAGACTTGGACACTTTTTTTTCTTTTTCTTTTCCCATAATTTGCCAAAGCCTCTGTTGGTTCAGCATGGATACCGCTGTATAAATAAGAAGAAAATTCCTGAGACCCAAGCAAAAAAGTACTTCTTGCTTATCCAATGCAGCCCAACTTTAAGAACAAAATGTTCTCTGTATAGTCAATACAGACACAAATCCTTCCTCTTCCCAGCTACCAATTGAAAGCTGAAACATACAGTGATCTGAATTTCCTGCATCTCACTGTTATCTCCAGCTACTGCTGTTGGGTGATCCCCAACACTACTGCCTGGGTTGGAGCCCACGCTTGATGTGTCACCAGTGGAATCCCAAGGGATAAGCCAAGACTGTCACTGCTGAGATCCTGTCTTTCCAAGGACCTCATACAGCATAGTTTTAAGTCATCCAAGTTACGTGCCTAAAATGAGGCTGTCTGGATTCCTGCTGATACATATAGTGCTATATACAGGACAGGGGAAATGTTTGGGACATTGAAATATTTTTAATAACAGTAGGGATGGTCACTGACATAAACAGATTATTCAAAATTTGTGTGTTGCAGAACAGAGTCAAAAGTCTGGTCACCACTTGTAAACGAAGAGGGAAAGACACATCCTTATAAGATGAACCTGGCCTCCCAGCCGCAGGTAAGTAATGGGGTATCTGCATGCTCTTGCTCCTGCCTGACTTCGGAGTGGTTTCTGGCCTGATCCTCCAAGAAGCTTGAGCATACATCACTCCCTTGGTCGCACTGGGGATAGCGCCATGCCCCATACCTCCCAGAAATCATGTGGCCCTTGGAAACCTTGAGACAACCTTCTTCCCTTGTGTGAGAGCCTGCTGCTGTGGAGAGCTAGTCGGATATCTTGCCACGGGTAAGCTGCTTGGATCAGAGGCATTGTCTCTTGCCATGTGCATGTTCACACCTAAAGCAGGGCACAGAAGGCACTGTAGAGGTGTGGCTCAATAAATCTTCGCTACTGCTGCCAAGCCTGTTGACTTTAAAGGATAAGAAAGGCCTTGAGAGGGGAGGAAAATTATTCACTCTTACAGTGTTTTCTGTTGGGGTGGGGTTTTTTCCTTGGTTTGTTGGGTTTTTTCCCCTCTTGCTGGGCAGGCTTTTACTAGAATCTAGCTGTGGAGAAAGTAGAAGAGAATACACCAGGCTTTTACTTTATCAGTGTGGCAGATCTCGCTGCTTCTGTCTAGGAGGTTTGGATTTGTAACCTGTTAACTGCCTTCCTTCATTTGTCTGCTGCTTCTGTCAAGTAAATGTAGTAATAACACTGACCTGTACAAGGGAATTGCCAGGGCTAAGTTTAGAGGATTACACTGCAAAAAATCTGCAATAACTAGACTAAAATCAATGGCATTTTTCTGTATTTGCACTGGGGCAATGACACGGATTCTGGCCCTAGCGCACATCTCGTGTGATTCTTTCTAGCAAAATAAATAGAGATAAAACTAGTTTGACTCTGCAGTTAATTTTAAGTGCTAATACATATGTTTGGGTTGGAAAGGGCCTGAACCTAAAGTAGCACATGTGCAGCAACACCCTGCCCAGATCTTGGCCTGGGATCTGTCCATGCTCCCTTTGACACTGAGCTGCTGTGTGTTTCTTGGCTTGAAAACGTAGTGCAGCATTCTCCAGGTATTTCATAACTCAGCCAAGGCACGATGTGAGACTGACACATTTGGACTTAGTTTGGGCTGAGACCATGTGGTGACACCTGCTTGTGATGCTGTTGAGCTGAGATCTGGTTTGTGTCTTCTGCTGACCAAGCTCTGGAGAGGTTCTGCCGCATACCTTGAGGGGCTGAGACCTGTGGTCTGTCTCTTGCCAGAGGAGTGGGACAGAGTCTACGCTGGGGCTTTGCTGCAAGGCTGGAGAGGTCTGTTCTCTCAGCAGGAGACCTGATCCTGGAAACCAAGTCCCTAACCCAGCCACTAAGAAGAATTTAGCTAAGCACCCCAGAACTAAACACGGGGCACTACATGTGCCAGGCAGGAGTTTAATATAACTCACTAAGCTTAGTTAACTGCAGCAAGAAACATGCTGTTGCTGTCCCCCTGTCACTAACTGCCCCACTACCGCACTTCTCCCAGTCCAGCCTGGGTCACTGGTTAAATAACCACTGCTGGTCAAGTACTAAGCCTAGGCTATTTTAATTAATTGATGTCACCTCTTGAACTCACTTGCTATGGCTCATCTTTTATCAGCTGCCCTCTGGGTGGTGTTTGTATTTGAGTAAGCCCTGGAATGTTTCATGGACCCTACCGCAACTCAGTGTGAAACATGAGTGGGGGGGACTAAGCTTAACTCTAGTCTTTGACCTACAAGTCACGCCTGGCTTCCTGAAATTCAAAGAAAGGGCATCATGAAGGTTGAACTGTGCAGGATTCAGCAATAATCCTGCTAGTGGAACACATCCCTTTCTAAACTGTAACCTTAGTCCTTATCCTGGTTCTATAGATTGTATAGATACCCCGATTCTGCCAGTTCCTAAGTATGGTACAACTGAATTTCTGGATACCAACCTGTAACTGACTTCAGTGGGAGAATTTGATGAGAAACTGGCTGTGGAGAGATTCCTGTTACAAACCTTATCTCTGAGCAGTAATGCACCAGGAACCAACTGTTGCCTGAAAATTAGGCTTTGACCTCTCGAGATGGCTGATACTAGAAGTGTTATTTCCTGGCGTAAAAGGAATGTTCAGGCTCTCATACAAGTCTTGCTTTTCTTCCCTTTCCTAAAATGAAGCCAGTTAAGTCATTTGCAGTTGCCTGTGTGAGTGGGACTTGCTGCTGTTCAGAGCACACAGGGCTTTCCTTTAAAGGGCCTTGCCTGCTGCATACTCAAACAGAGGAATTCATCAGCGTGAGGGAAGAGGTGTTGTCTTCAAACCACAAGCTCCCATTTAGTCTTACTGCTTAACAGTGCCTGCATATCCTAGTGTGCTGTGCCAAAGAAAAGTGTCGTGAACACCACCAACTTTGAAGGTTGGTTTTGATTTTTTTTTTTTCCTTTTTCTTTAAAAGCACACCAGTTTCCTTTTCAGTAGCTGACTGCAGCAAGTAAGGTTTGTGGTGAGGTCTGACTTCTAGGAGCATGAAGTCAATGGAGCACACCAACTCGTGCCAGTGCTGTGGCAAGTGTCAGCTGAGTCACTCTGGGGCTGTGTCTTTGCAGCATCACCAGAGATTTCAGCCAGGCCTGCTGCAAATCAGCAGCAGCAGAGTGTAGGAGATGCTGTGCATGGAAAACTGCTATGAATTTTACCATGAAGATGCTGATCTCATTTTTCCAACAGAATTGGTAGAAGTTGTGAGAAGAGCTGAACCTTCGAAGGCTGCGCTGTCTGAGCTGTTCAGATTTTTTTTAGCTCACTCGCCAGTGAAAATAATATATTTGCTTTCCTTGGCAACAGTCTTGTGCAGAGCACTTATTAATTCACTTACCAAAGAAAATAGGACATACTGAGTCCAAGTGGTTCATTTAAGTCCCAATCCAGGGTATTCTGAAGATATTTCTCACTGGTTTGTGCATAGCCCTTTGAATGCAGAAAGAAAATCATACATGTGAAAAGACTTCAGGATAAAAAAAAATGCTTTAAATTCTTTGCTGTAGCAATTGAGCTGCAGTTATTCAAATAAGTTTCTGCCTTTCTTAGACTTAGTTTGATGTTGCCTCTCCTACCCTCAATATCTTAACAAATTCATCACACCACTTGTCCACTTTCTTTTCTCATTTTATTGGTGGTGTTAAAAAACTCTATCTTTGCAAAAGTTCTTGCAAAAGAAATTAATTTTCAGTTTCTATCAAGAACTGTATGACTGGCTACATATTTTAAGATTGCTGCTTACACATTTTTTAACCGCAATTGAAATAGACTGTTTACTTCTATAATACTTTTGGAGGCGTTGTCCTGTAGAAGTATTTTCCCTTACTTGGAATGCAATTTCAAGATACTTGCCTTTGGAAAATAAAAAGGCATTCTACAACCTCCCATGCATTCTTCAAAGTCCTGAATCCCAAAACTGACTTCATTCTGTAAGCTGACCTTTGCCCATGAAAGAGCTACAGGCTTCTTATTATTTCATTACCTTTATCTTTATCCTTCTAAATTAATTTAGCTGAGACAAGAGTGATGACAAAATCACATTTCATCAAAAGGTGAGGCAGCTTGTTGGAGGTGATGGCTCAGCAGCTGAACCAGTTTTGTTTTGGGTGTGACCATGGCAACATTAGGGGAAGGAAATGACAGAGTCGTCTTAGTATATTTACTCAATTATTTCACTTGCACTTCTAACCCAGATCCTAAGGGCAATCACTCTGTGTCATTTTCCCAGCAAGAACTTTTCCTCACTGCAGTGGGAAAGATTAAAATAACATCTCTGTCTCTCCCTTATGCTTAACCTTTCTTGAGAAAAATGAACACAGCAAGAGAGAACAAGTTACTTGGTGACTAAAGGTAGTTTTAATGCTAATGACACTGACCAGAGACCAGCATAACTTTCAGGCTCAGTCCTGCTCTCTGGTGACCCTGGGCCAGGCACTGAGCCCCAGACCTGTGTGCTGGTGTGTGTGTGGCTGTGTTGCCCCTTGGTAAAATAAATAGACCAGGGCTCTATTGGACTAAGGGTTTTTTTTGGTGGTTTTTTCTTTATTGTTTTTTTCTTTTTTATGTTTTCTTTATAATTTTTTTTCCTTCTTTTTCTCTTTCCCTCCATATTTATAGGACATAGAGTTCAGTGGTGCCTAGGACTGGTTTTAGCTGAATGAGCTCATGTAGAGAATGAATTTCTGAGGGCGGTCAACACCAGGAATGTCTCCAAAAAGCTTGTCCGGGTCCCTGATGTCCACATAATCTATTTGCAGTGAAGCACAAGTATTGACATCACCCCTTAAGAATGTCAGTGAAAACTCTTGGTTTGAGACAGATAGATCAGCACTTAACCACAGAAGACAGCTTTCAAAATGGGGACGTTCTGGAGTTTTGTTTTAAATGAGAAGTAACCTCCAGACCTTGCAGCCAGAGGAACTCTGGAGGTGAATCATGGTATTTGTGGGCTGACAGACAGACGCTTCTGTCTTCCTGAGCCTTCTTGAGAAGGCCTTCCCTGTCCTCCTTGTCCTCTGAGTGATGTCATTGTTTCTGTCTGGTGTATTTTATCTCCTTGGATACAGAGAAGACAGAGGCTATAGAAACTGGGTGTGTGGCTGCCTTGGCCTTTGATAAGGCCATGCGTGTGTGGGCAATGCATGAAGCAGTAGGTATATAAAGTAACAATGTCGCATTTCAGACAAGGGAACCGCGCTGGCGTATCGTGACCTGCTGGTTTTGGTTAAAAGGCATTACTGCATGGATGTGGAATGTGTCAGGGATGTGGAGGGAGAGGATTTGAGAAGCCAGCCTTGTTTTACCCCCTACAATAACAAACCCCCAAACCCTTCCTAACTTCTAACCAGATTTCAAAGCGTTGCAGAAGATCTTTCCATAGCTGAAAACCCCCAAACAATAACAGAGGGAGAGGTGAAAGTAAAGGCACTTCTTAATACTTGTGAGCGCAGATGATGAAACATAGCATGGGACAGGGTTGCCATGAAGATGTCCTCTTTTGAGCTGCTGCTGCATGTTTGGCATGAACAGCCTCCCCGCCGGCGTGCCGGCTGGGCACGAGCACAGCCACCTCTCCCCAGGCATCTTTGCAGGGGCGAGGATGGGGCCAAGGGGTTTGGCTGCCAGTCTCTGTTCTCCTTCTCTGCCTGTGGGACCAGAGTGCTCTCGCTTGCTGAGGTTTGGTATGGGGCCCACTTTCTTAGAGCTGAATAAACATTTATACTGAGAAATGTTTAATCTTGTTTCCTCTTGGCATGGCTCTCGAGGTGTGCAGTTCAGGATCGCCTGCCCTGAGCCTCTGGGCTCTGACTTGGGATGCAAAAACATCCCACGTTTCTGGGGTCGGTGGGGCAGGGGCTTTGTTGGCTTCCTTGGCTACTTCCAGAAGCCTGAGGGGCCATGAGGGCTTTTTGCTTTGTCCCTACAACTGCAGAGCCTCAGTGCTAATTTTTTAATTTATTTGTCGCAGAAGTTAAGAGTGAATCCCCTGACTCTGAGAGCTGGAGCTTGAGGCAGGGGAGTTGTGGCAGTGGGGCAGTAGCCAGCATCTCTGAGGCCCCAGCCCTGCCAGCTTCCTTCAGTTTATGCTGAGGAGGAAAACCCTGCTTTGGGGAGAGGGGTGACTGACCCCTTATGTCTTGGTTTAATTTATTTAGCAAGTAGATAAATCTTTCAGATTTTTCCTGTTTCTGGAGGTGGTGAGATCAGCGCTGCCTGGATGGTCTTTGCTACATCACCACGCAGCAGATGGGACCCAAGAGCCCTCCCTCCCTACAGACTATCTCTAACCTGCCCGAGGGCACATGGGGCATCTGGGTGGCTGGGGAATGTGCCCTAGCTCAACTGACAGAGGTGGCTCATCCTGGACTGTCTGTCCATTTGTCTGCTGTGCTGACAGCTGGGAATTGCCCTGAAGTCCCATGACCCGATTCCTGGGACAATCAGGTCCCAACAGTGGCAGCCACATCCATCTCTGGTGCATGGCAAGAAGGAAGCAGCCTCCCATGCTGCCAGATACTGTCCGGCCCTGGGCACAGAGGTGACAGCTGATGCAACTGTGAGGATCTCACAGGCTGGGCTTTCAGCATCCCGGAGTGTGGCCTGGCGTGAGTAGGACGAAAGGGAGGAAGGGGCCATTGTTTTCCCAGATAATTCCCCATGACGCAGCCAGCAGCCGGTGCGGTAGGAAATGCTGATCCACTTCCTGCCCCAGTGCAAGGACGTTTTCTCTGTCCCCACAGCCTGGCACTGTGGTTGGTGGCTCTCTGCCAGGAGGGACTGGCTGGTGAGGCAAGCCCCTTGGCACCCAGCTGGAAGGGCTGTGGTAGAGCCTGCTGTGCATGGTAGTGTCCCATCTGCCCCTGGAGAGGGCTGCTGCCACTAACAGCCAGCACCCAGAAAACTTGTCTGGCAGGAGGCCTGTGGATTTGACCTGAAGGTCCTGCCAACCTTGTTTGCCCTGAGGATTGGGAAATAGCTTTTTCTCTGTGATGGAGGGATTTTCACTGATGTCTGAGGGATTTGGGAGCTCATGGGATTGTACCCCAAAGCCATTTAGAACTTGTTTGTATAGAGGAGGTAGTTTCAGGTAGGGAGAGGGCAGTTGAAGGAATTGTTAAATTTTATGATTTCAGCAGCAGCACTGGCAGAGAAGTTTGTGCGGTTGCTAATCTGCTTTAGCTTGGGCTAGCCCCTCTGCTGGCTCCTCCAGAGACTCTGCAAAGGAAAGAGTGGAGCGAGGATGGTACCTATGTGGACAAAGTGTTTTAACTATCACATTATCCATTTATAGTGGTAAAATACTGTTCTTGCATGTCCTGCCTGGAGGACTGGGAGCATCCATACCCCAGCTTCAGACTGAAATAATTGCTGGTACCCCTGCCAGCATGGGGGACCGAGGCAGCACCATGGCTTGTAGGAAGGGTGAGGCAAGCACCTCTGGATCTGCCTGCATATGCCAATTGAAGATGTCTCTGAAAAGATCTAATATTAGTCACGTTCCTCTCTACTACTGACAAAGATAGAGCAGGTTCATACTCTGACTGGATAAGAGCATGTTCTTGTGTCTGCCTGCCTGTTCTTCCTTTGCAAACAGACCATTGCTCGCTATTCTTGTAGCCCATGCCTCACCCAGGAGTGCTGTTTAATGCTGCTTGCCCCTTTGCCTTGTGTTGGTCCTGGGGCCCCAAGCATCTCAACTGCATAAACCAGGTGCTGCCTGCACAGAGGTACATAGTATAGCAGTGGGTTTGTACTAACACTTTTCACTTGCCTGCTGATGAACAGGTTTTGAGTGTGTCACATTTCTGGTTTGTTTTTTGGGGTTTTTTTCAGTATTAAGTGAGAGACACTTACATAAACACAAGATTCCAGGAGCTGGGGCTATAACAAAACTTGCACAGCACAGGGCCTGGATTGGCAGTTCTGGCAAATCCTTGGGTAAATACATTTGACAGTGAGAACACGTTATCTTTTGATCTTGGGATCATGAAAGCACTTGTTCTTTGCAAATTCTTTCTACAGCTCAAGCAGAAAGAGCAGCGCGATGTGTGACAAGATGTGCTGAAGAATTTGGATTATCCAAATGCCCTTTATAATGTTACTGTTCCTGTAATCATTCAGGTTATACACCTTCTTCACTTTTCTCCAGATGGGTTTTTTTCTGATCTAATCTTCAGATACCACCTTCTGCACTGATATCTCTATTTAACCTGTTATAAACTCTCTTATAATCAGTGGGTTTTATCCACATGAAAGCTACTACAGATGTCCTAACGTTTTTGAAATCTTCAGTTATAGTCTTAGATGTTATTACAGAGCAGAAAATCTACCTGGTGTCCAAAAGTAGGCCAAAATCTCCTGTGTGGATTCTGTGCTTCAGGGCAGATTGCAGTTCTTTGTGGAGTGAAGGCGCTAAAGTGATTTCAGTTTCTCTCTTTCATCTGTCTATTTTCTGAACACTTATAGGAACTTAAACATCCTTGAAGCTACCAACCGATTTGGGCTTGGCTGACAGATTCAAAGGCTGGGAATGGGAATGTGCCCACATTCACGTAGAGTTCGTAATTGAGGCACCTTGCTTCCTTAGGAAACCAGAATTAAAAAAAAATACCCTGAATTACTTCCCTTTCTCTAATTCTTGGTTAATACTTAAACACATCCGCAATACTGGTTGTGACATGGTTTCAATTCTGAACCTATTTGACCTAAAAGTGTAACCCCTGTAGCCTAAAACTTCTGCCTCTGTCTTTCATTAAGCTATTCATGTGCACATCTGAAATCCTCTCCTACTTGTGGCCTCTGAATGGTGGGCTGACGTGTATTTAATGCTGATATAAGAGCACTGATACTTTTCCCCATGGTGTGATATACAGGCTGAAGTAATTATTTTCTTTTTGCTAAAATCCACAGTTTCTGCCATGGGAAAGATTGTTTTTATGAGCACTATTATGTGCTTTCAATGAGATTGCAACAAAGGGAGATTAGCTAATTACTCCAGGGTCTTTCTTCCTTTGGTGTGTGGGAAAGCTGCATGGCTGACATCCATATGCACTGGCCAGAAAACTGTGGGAGAGCAGTCCCACCACCCCACACCTGAACATCTTGAGCTACCCCACTGATTTCAAATGACTTTCAACCCATGAGTGCATTTGGATCCAGGCCACTCTTCTGTGAGGGATCCTGTGCTGTGCTGATGCCATAAATAGTATTTGAGTGCCATGAAGTGAGATGACTCCCTTCTGTTAGTCTGGGAATGCTAGCCAGCTGCTTAAGGAAATCTGGGCACATAAAAGTGATTTAAAGTAAAAACTTGTAGGGGAATTTAGTCATCCTTTGTCGGTAGCAAGTGTTTATCCTGTAACTACAGCTTTATCAAATGCTGCGAGATGTTCAAAGGGCAGCGGAGGCTCACTTCGTTACTGTAGAAGTCAGCGCCTGTATAGAGTGGGAGAGGGACCTGGTTGTGCTAATTAAGGTTTGGAGCCGTGGGACCAGGATGTTTTAAAGGGCCCTGATTCATCCTGTGCCATTGGGTGCTTGCCCTCTGGTGAAGCAGTTCCCAATCTCTACAGCTGGCTGAAATGTTTCAAAACATGCATTTTGGTGCTGTCTTTTAGCTCTGGATATTTCAGCCACCTCTGTGAATGTTAGTCCTTTCCTAGGCCTGCTCCAGTGAGGCCTTGCTGTGCTTACTCCTTGCTTGGATCAAGCATCTCTGGGGACTAATAAACCTGGATGTTGTCATCTCTGCCCTAAGGCAGCTAATCCCCAGCCTGCTGAACTGACTTGTAAATGTCCCCATTTTTGTTAGCAGTGTGATTCCGAAGAGTCTTACCTCATGTCTTAACTTGGGTTTGGCCACTTTCTTATTAAATTGTAACCAGTGTTGGTATGTATCCAGCATAAGTATTAACTCAGGAAGCCTTCAGTTTGCAGCAGACCCAGAATGTCCAGGTGATATCTCATACCTGGCACCAAAGAGGTCTCTGGCATTTCGCTGTCACTGCAGACAGTTTTTTGTATTAACAAAAGTCATCTTCCCACCTTTATTGACCAGAAAGTCCAAAAGTTTTTTGTCAAAGGCAGCCATGTACCTCAGTTCTAGCTAAAGGACCAGACTTGCTACTGAGCGTTTGTAGTAGTAACAAAGTTGTTCTTTTATGGGTTGCCCTTATCTAAGAAAGCCAAACTTTTGGACATTGAAGGTTACTCCCCTCTCTGCCCCTCATCTTCACTTCTCCATAGAAATCAGCCTTGTTTTCAGGATTTGCAAGGGATGTGTAAAATCGGTAGTCTTGTGAGTAGGTCCTGTGGCTTACTGTGAGACATCATGAGGGTCAGCCTGGAACCATCCAAGATGGGGATGGGTCCTGTCATGACATGTGGAGGACCTTCACCTGCTTTGGTAGTCACGGTCACATGTTCCTCAGCTGACACCACATGCAAAAGCTGCTATTGCAGCAGCTGTTTCCTCCGGGCTGCCCCATCACATCCCACCTGCATGCCTGAGCACCTCTGACTTTTGCCTCTGCTCCTTTGCATGCAGGAAATAAAGCACGTAGGAAGCGCACATAACCGGAGCGCGGTGCCCTTCACTGCTGCCACGGCTTCTGCCCCCAGAGTGATCACTGCACAGTACAACAGCCCGGCAGGCCTCTACTCCTCAGAGAACATCCAGACCTTCAACAATGCAGTGGAGTCAAAGACATCACCTGTGGGCTCCGAGCCTGCCAAGCCGTAAGTATTTTCCTTGCCTCCTCTCCCTGCCCAGGCACCCAGAAGGCTTCAGGAGACACCAGGTCACTGCGAGGGTACCAGTTTATTAACCCATAAAAGCTCTCTTTCAGGACAAGGGAAGGAGCAGAGGCCGAGAGCATGGCTGTGGTTCCCAGGGGCAGGGCTCAGAGGAGTGGGAAACATTTCATGAGTTGCAGAAATGAAATTAATGCTGTTGTGTTTCTTTGTTCAGCAGAGACCGACGCAGTTTCCACGTGCGTTCAGCATGACATACCAGCCTGCTGGTCTGAACAGGTGCCTGATAGCTTGTTATGAGCACTTTGTAAAGTTAGCATTTTGTGCTGGCTTTGTGGGTAATGCTGGGCAGGAGTGGGACCAGCTAGTGCAGGAAGCACTCAAGTCCCCATTCCTGGCTGGCCTGTGATTCGTAGACAGGCTCTGCCTAAGTTTGGCTCTTTCTGGGTTTTAGTATTGAACCTTGTTTTTCTCAGGAGTTTTAGAAAGTAGCTAAAATATTTGTGCCTGTGTGAGCAAACGTTTTTGTATGGGATTGGAAAGGGCCTCAACCTTAAAAGGGACTGTTGACTTTTGTGGTTGCATCTGAACTTCACCAAAGACATTACTTTATCCCAGAAGTCTGAAGTTCCTCATTTTTCATCGGAAGCAATAAATCAGGAGCTTTCTGAAATCTTTGTGACTGTGTTGGTCAAGCTGCTTACCTGTTCAAAGTCTGTATAGCAGTACCAAACTGCTGGGAAGGCTTTGGCTACTTGATAACAAAAGCTGCAAGACTAATGCTGTAGGTGATACTGGACTAAATTCCTGAGTTGTGAATGGAGATACAAAAGTAAGTTCAGCCTCTGCTTTTGTGGGGCACAAAGACCTGAAACTGTGGTTTAACACAAGCCTAAAAACTTGCCCCTGAGTGGAACTGGCTTCTTTCACTGGCAGAATGGCCCCTTCTAGGCAGAGTTATGGTGCTGTAACTGGCAAAGTGATGTGTTTGTTCTTCACTTGCCTCTGGTAGACCTCAGCACCTTCATTCAGAGGCTGAGCAAAGACAGAACAAGAACAAAGGAAAACTCAGTCCAGTTACCCTGATGGGACCATTTGGCAGTCACATGCCACCTCTAGTCTAGTCTAGAGACCCTCCAGGTGAAAGTACTCCCTGGAAGCCAGGTATATTTGGCTGAAAGCTTGTAGGTGATTCATTTTTCTTGCAGGGACAAGCAAAGAGGTGGATTTCTTCTAGTTCTGTGGCTCACTGTGCTCCTATAAGGAAGGTCCATTGTCAGCATGTGGGGTATATGACATCTCTTTCATCTTCTGTTGGTGAAACACAGCAAGTTGCAAAGGAATGCTGGGGGAGGGGGCAGTGAATGAGACTTTCAATGCTAATACAAAGTAATCAAAAACAAATTAATTGCAGCTGGCTTTCAGTGAGAGCCAGGGGCCTCACCCTGCCACTAAAAACTCACTGTGGTCTCCAGAGTACTCAAGCACAGGATGTGTAGGTTCTCCCTTCACACAGCCTTGCAGCTACCTTTAAATTCCTACACTTCTGTTTTCCGGAGTTATTCATACATGGCCAATCTTGGCTGGGTGTACCTGGATTTTGTCTCCATCCCCATCCTGCACCTAGCAGACACCCAGCCTATCTGAACTTGGCAGCCTGACCCTGCCACTGCTCATGGTGAGACCTGGTCTGTGATCCACCCTTAGAGGGTGTGTGATGTATACGCAAGGTTGTCGAGCAGATGGAAACACCAGCAAGTATCTCTGCTGGCTTTGGTGTTGCAAAGGAGGTGGGGAGAGCAGGGAGAAGCCCTGCTGCTGAGCACATCTGTTTTGGGATCAGAGGTGAGATTGCCCTTTGGTAGGGCCCCCTGGCTATCTTTGGAAAGGGCAGCAGTGAAGGTGATATCCCTTGGCTGGGCAGTGGGATCATAGATGTGTGCTCGGGTAGTTATTTCATAGTGAAACCCTTGCTGCCAGGTCTTCATTGTTTTACAACCCCTACTTTTGCTCATCACTAGAGTGACTGCATTTTAGGGTTTTTTATGGACACATCTGGAGCACAAGACCAGAGCCACAGCATTAGCCAGAAGTCTTTAAAGTCAAGTTGTGATCTGTCCCTCCAGCACAAGGAAGAGACAGTATTATGCTACTGCTTGTATTGTTTGGAATTTTGGGGTTAGCTCTTCATTAACTTATTCCTTCTTTCCTTTCTTCCTCCTCTGCATTTCATCCTCATTTCCACAATGTAAAACCCAAATGAACCCCCAAACGACCACAACTCAAACTGCCCATGTGAACATGTGGGCTGGTAGCTGCCCCTCACCACTGAGCCCAATGCAGGCTCCCTTGGCCTCCGTCTATAACCCTCTGCAGGCACAGACCTCTGAGTCACCGCAGCGGAGGCACAGCCCCTCCTCTGTCCCCAGCCAAGTCCGAGTGGGGCCCGAGCAGCTGAAGCACACAGCCCAGGTCTGCCCCAAGAGCCCCGTGGAAGTGGAGGTGCCGGGACTCAAAGTGCTGCACGTGCAGTTCAATTCTCCCCTGCAGCTCTATTCGCAGAGCAACATCATGGATTCCCTGCAGGGGCAGATCTCTTCCATTAGCCCCAATTTCCCCAGGTAACCTGCCTGCTGCCTCTGTGGCCAGCTCGGTGCATCTGTTCGTCTGCATCTCCGTGTCCACAAGTGCCTTTGTCCCTGTCTGTGGCTCTCGGCACTGGTCAGTCACAAGGAAGCAGCATTTACATTTCACCTTTCTGACTCCAGTGCATGACTCTTCACAGGAGCTTTCTCTGCATCGTGTCTGTGTCCAATACCACATGAAGCACCAGAACATAATTTCAGCCCATCAGTGTGTCCATTGCCCCCTGTGCACCCACATGTCACAGTCTTTGACAACAGCTGGTGGCTTTTCTGGAGGAGCTACCTGCAGCAGATGGATTTTCTGGGACAAGAGCGTGCATTGTCCTGAAAACTGGTGTTTCTCTTGCACTGTTTTTGTGACTGGAAGGTGCTGTTGCACGTGTCTGAGCTTTTGTTTTGCTGGCTGTGGGCTCGGCCATGAGCAGAGTGTACAAAATGCCTTTCATTTCAGACTGAAGCAGGTCCCCATGGATCTCCAGTCTTTGGCTGGCAACACTCATGACTTTGGAGCAGCCTGGACAGGTACCAGGCACATGGAGGACCCCATCTGTGTTCCCACCCTGTCCACTTCTCTGCACAAGTTGCTGCTCTTAGGAGCATCTTATTTGCTTCCATAGCAGCAGAGAATGCTCAACATGGTCTGAAGTCTGCAGGACCTGCTGAGAGCCTCAGCATCACAAGCCCCGGGTGCTCTTTGGTGTTCACTTTGTGGCAGTTGGGAAACACCTGGCCTGTGCCTCTAAATGGTAGTCCATGGGGTTTTACAGGGAGGACATCATTATTAAGACAGAGGAAGAAGAAAGCATGTTTAGCCATCTTGCAGGGCAGCTCCAACCAAGGCTGAATTGTTTCAGATGTGAACCTTCAGCAGACTTACTTCACTGTGTGACCAAGCAGCTTGCAGCTGTGTGATGTGGTCCAGGGAGGTGGTCAGTCAGGCCACTGTGAGACAGAGTGAAGGGGCACAGACAAATCTCATAGCTCCTCAGCTGCTTACAGACCCCTCCTGGGCTGAGTATCCTGTGCTTCAAAACAGAAAAGTTGGCATCCTCACCCATGGACCCACAGAGTGTGCCAGCAGCCAAGTGATAATGCATTTACTCCTGCCTTGTTACTCAGTGCAGTTCCTTGCTGTAAGTCACTGCTCCAGCTCGTAGCTGATACTGTGCACGCCGGGAGTGGTCATGCTGTGCTGCTCCAGACAACTGACAGCACTCACAAAGAGGCACCAGGCAGCGAGTGCTCCAAGTACTGGGTCTTCTGTAGCCCAGCTTTGAGAGCCTTGTACACATTACAAAATGTGCTAGCCTAAAATAGTAAAATGACATCACTGAAGAATTAAGCTGGGCTTTTCTGAAGACACTGTGCAAGGCTTTGTCTTTACATTTTTTATTACCATCTTGCCAATTTTCTAAGCTCAGTAATCTGTATTATTCAGTGTTGCAAGCCGAGCATGATAGAAGCAATGAAATCCAGTAAAGATTGTTGAAGTTATCCCCTACAAAGTTTCAGTGTTGGGAAACTCCTGCACATGGAAAAGGACACCAGTTGCTGATGATTGCTGCAGATAACAATACTGATGTAACAGGAGGTGCCATAGATCTGCCAGCATATGGGGACTCATTATCCTGCATGCACAATACCGGTGGCCTTGCCCACAGCAAAGATGCACGTGCTTTTTGGTGGGTTTTTGATTTTTTTCTTTAAGCAGCACAGTGTTCTGCCCTGACATGTTGAGGTGTTTCACTTGGCCAGTAAAAATTCAAGGATTTGGTGTGGGTTTTTTGTAGTCTTTTGGAAATCGTGTATAGACAGGTATATCTATAAGGTGCCTGTCTGGGAGAGTTGATCTGTATGTTTCACATCCTGTCACAATGCATGGTTGAAATGTGATGGCTTTGATTCTAATGCTCTTTGAGATGATTTAGCCTTTGCTTTTTGAATGCATGTTAGTGAAACAGTATGCAAACTGGAATGACAGGCTTCTTGCCTGATGGGTGGCAGTATATGACTTTGCATAAGGTGAATGTAAATCAGAGCATGGATTCCCTTGGGATAACCTAGGACATATTCTGTGTAGTAGAAGGCGCATTATTTTATTTTCAGTGAGAGGCTTCAGTAAATGAGATTCAGGCTTCGAGGGTTCAACTGCTTGCAAGTTTAATGTGTTTCCTGCTCCACTGAAAATTACTAAAGATGGAAACATTTTATGAAATTCTTTTATGGAAACAACATTTTGTAACATGTGTAATGATTTTACCTCTGATGCTTGAAGAATTTGTTATGTGGAGTAGCTCCCAGATATCTCAATTGCACATTGGCATGGAAAGTATATAGTTGCCTCCTGAAGAAAAAGATTTCCCTCTGCAATTTAGTCTGAACTTCAGGATGTTTATGTACTTTTTAGGCAATCACAGGGTGCAGGAATGGTGAAACCTAATAGTCCATTTATATTTATAACGCCGCATTATGTAACTGAGCTGTCAGAGGAGACTTGTCAGTTGTCTCATTTTTCTAGAGATGTTTTATAACAGTCACAGAATATAAGTCCAGCAGGAATGTCCCATGTCCTTTAGTCCCTACCCTAGCCCAGCTTTTGTGAATTTAAACCATTGATCACAGAATCACAGACTGGTTTGGGTTGGAAGGGACCTCAAAGACCACCTAGTTCCAACTTCCTGCCATGGACAGGGACAACCTCCACTATACCAGGTTGCCCAAAGCCCCATCCAACCTAGTCTTGAACACTCGACTTAGATAATTGCCTGTGGATATTTGTCCACAGTCTTTAAATTCTTTATTATGGAGTTTTCTCAACAGTTCACGACAACTTCCTCTGGTATTTCAATGTTTGTCTGTGGAAAGCTTTTCCCAAGGGATATTCTGAATATCCTTCTGTAGTTTTACGTCTATAGTTTATCCTGTACCTGCTGGATGTGGAGATCCTACATATTGCCTCCTGCCTCTTTTTATTTGTCCCCTAAAGACCCTTCAGGTGACCCTTCTAGCCAGCCTGCGCTGTGAAAAGCTGCCCCTGAAGCATCTTAGGCTCTAGGCTGAGGGTGGAAGTTGCTCATTAAAGGAGTGGCAGCAGCAGCACCTCAGGAGGCAGCTGAAAGGAGGGCTTCGTTTTTACAGACCAAATTCACCTCTGCCCTTGACCTGTTATTAGCCTTAGTTAAATGCTGTAAATGGGCTGTGGCTCAAAGTCTCCACCTGTAAAGTAGAAATAATAACACCCACTTGAAAAACCGCATTAAATTACTGCCAATCAGAGGAGCTTTTTGTTATATCCTACAGCTGTCACTTTGTGAAGGTGGCATAGTGTACTTACAAAGACTTTTTAATGGAATAAATTTAACTTAATTTAAGATTCACAGTGGTATACAGTAGGCATTTCAGGTAGTTTATGGAAGTAACATGACATCTGTGCAAGGAACATGCACAGACGGGACAGCTGCCTTGTGGGATTCCTGTCCCAGCCCATGAGTTCTTTATTTTCCTGTTAGCTGAGCAGTGATTTCCTGGGCAGAAAGTTTTGGGTTCTGGACAATATAGTAAACGCAAAACTGGACGAACACTGGAAGATTGGCCGGGGCAGATGGCAAGAGCCCTTTGACAGTGGCATATGTGGATAGCCCAGCGTGCCGAACCCACCCACACTGTCTTGTGTGAGCACATCCAACACCTCTGTGTTTTATAGCATCCTGCTGTACGTTTGTTTTGCACGGTCATTCTTCACTCATCTGATGCAGTGTGCAAATTTTCCTAGAGGGACGGGCTCTAGTTTTCAACCATTTAAGAAGTATGTTCTCTTCCTCCCCCAGTTTAGATCAGCATAACCAGGCCCCAGGTGGCATTGTCATAGACAGAGAATCTGAGGTTTACAAGATGCTTCAGGAGAACCAAGAGTCAAATGAGCCACCGAGACAATCTGCTTCCTTCCTCGTGTTGCAGGAGATTTTGGAGTCTGAAGAGAAAGGTAAGCACTCGCTGCACACCTAGTCTGAGCCCATTCCTTGGGCTGTATACAGTGTTTAAGAGTAACATCAAACTTTTTTTTCCCCTTCCTTAGCTGGTGATTGTTCAAGGTAGCACATGTAGGTGGTTTCCGCAGAAACAGACCCTTTCACTGACTCTACTTCCAAATTTCTTCTTGATTAGTTTCAGTGCCTATATCATTGCTCAAGAAATAAACCCCTACAACATCTAGTTGTAAATAAGGCATCTAAATAGTTGAAAAAAAAACCCCTCTTATAAAGTTTTGCCCCTTTAAGATAATGTTCTTACAAACATTATCTTAAATGGTCAAGATTTTGAATGGTACCACAAAATAGGGCTCTTCAGCGAGTCCTAAAGTTTCTGATCTCCATCCCTCTACACAAGCAAAAGGATCCACTTCTGCAGCTGAATGTAGAAGTATGGAAGCTGGGTTACAGCAAGCAGTTCATAGCTTTTACTCTCTGAAATGTTGCTCTGCTTGGCATTCTTAATCTGGTATCTGGACTTGTGCAGTTCAGGGCTATAGACTTTAAGATAAAAAAGCCAATTAAATTAGGTGGGGTCCAAATCCCTCTCTCTTTTCCTCTTGAGTAAAATTAAGTAAACAAATAGGAAAAGAATTCCAGTAAAGACTTCTTTTTTTTCCTTAGGCCAGCTGAGACTTTGTCTTTTGTGTTACTAGCTTGGCAGTGGTATGTTCAATTTCAGCCAGTAAAAACCTGATGCTGAGATACTTGCCACAAAGGGAAATAGCTCAGCCAACTGCTGGTAGGTCTAAGGGATCTGTAAGGAAAGAACACAATGAAGAAGTAAGAAGAAAGTAAGGAACCAATATGAAGAAAGAAACCGGGATCTTGAAGTCTGTAATATGCTGTTAAAATACCTACCTGAAAACATCTTTTAAATACTGAGTGTTTGCAACTTGCCCTTCAGGGTTCAGCTCTGCATGGAAGGGACTGGAGTAGCCGGAACTTCTCACGTATCCAGGGTCCTTCCCTGTGCTTAGTAGTGCTGAAGAAGATAAGAAGCAAAAGCCTCTCTATTTTATCTTTCTTTGAAGATTTGCAGCATTGTTGGGATTCTCTGGCACGAGGTTTGCCTGCCTGATCACAGCCCAGGATAGGCTTTGGCATTTCCCCACAGAGAGCTGATAACCACCCCTGTGGAGCAGGGCGAGGAGGTTACGCAGCCCCAAAGGAATGTCTGTCCCCGAGGAGACAGTTCCCCTGCCTGCCACAACGCTCTGGCCAGGCTCAACCACCACTGCTGCTGAGTCAAATCATGTCCCTGCTGATAAATAGCACGTTGGTTGGCTGCTTCTCCCAGCCGGTCTTCAGGCTTCGGCTTGTGAGTAGCAACAGGGAACTATCTCCTCAGCTGGGACATGTCTCATCTCTGACTGTATCAGCTGTGCTGGCTTACACCAGCTGAGAGCCTGGCCCCAGACCCGGGGGCTGTGTGTGGGCACTGGTGTGTGGAAGCACCAGGGCTGGTCTCTGTTTAGACCTGACCCTGCGCTCTGAGGTGGAGGGTGTTTTGCAGGGCGGAACAGGTTATGCTTCTGGTGGGTGTGCTGTCAATATTGTTTATGTGAGCAAAGTGCTGTTTGGAGCTGGGTGCAGACCTCTGAGCTGAAGGCTGTCCTAGAGGCAAAGCAGTGTCAGTGTCACCCATCCCATGGATGATATGTGGCCATGCTCTGTACTTGGCTGGGTGACAGGGAGATGCAGCAGACAGTTCTCCAGCTATTCCCCTCGGACTGTGATCTGTTCCTGACCTTGCTGGTCATGAGTGTCTGCCTTTGGAGCATTTGTCCTTCCCTTACTCTAGGAACAACCAGAACAGTGTGCTCTTGGCTTAACACTAGTCAGAAGGGGTATATCAGCATCCCTCCCAGTTTGAAGTGGCATGGGTCTGCCCACTGACCTCCTCTGTTTCTGATGAAACATTTTGGGAGTCTCCGCAGCCCTCCTTCCCTTGTTGCCTGGTGTCAAACCTCTTGCAACAGTCATATAGACAAGACTAGTCATACCAGTGATGTAATTTTGTACATGGCTCCTTTTTCACTGCAGATATTTACAGGCTTGCCTTGTATCCTGCATCCAGGATCCACTGCTGTCTTAGACATCCAAGTCAGCAGATGTCTCCTGTGAAGGACCTGCAGGACATCCCTGTCCCAGAGAGGTTACACTAGGGCAATATCATCCCTGGAGCATGCTATGCAGCAGCTGGAGAACCTTACCACAACAAGGAGTTTAACCAGCTCTTCCAGGAGTCTTGGGAGTAGCTAGCCCATGGGGCATCAACCAGCGAACTGGAAAAGGACTTTGACGGTCCTCCCTAACCTGCCAGGACACCCACCTGCACATTCTGAGGCCCAGTCTGGCAGTCAGCTTGACTTAGAAAGAGAGAGAGAGTGTGAGTGTGTGTGTGTGTGTGTGTGTGTGATCAGAACATGCCAGGCAGACACTGGTGCTGCCAGGGCTGGGGCTGAAGCTTTGCTTTGCTTTGCTTTGTGCATCTGTGCATGCAAGACACATCAGCTGAAGTCTGAGAGGCTTTTAAGATGAGAAGAGACAGCATCATCTTGTCCGACTGTCCACAGCCTCAGGCCCTTGTGTTTTCAGGGCCAGGTTCAGCTGTGTCTCTTCTCTCCCCGCTCCCCACACAACCCTGTATCCCTGCTTCCTTTCCATGCATGAATCCCTGTTGCAAAGCTGAGCTCAAAGGATATCACCCCTCCCCAGCAGAGGCTCTGCTTGGGAGGAAGAGCCAAGAGCCACGCATCTCACATGCTCTGAAGCACTCTCCTTCTACCCCCAGGAGACCCTTCCAAACCATCTGGATTTAGAAGTGTCAAAGCCCCCACCACAAAGGTGGCTGCATCGATTGGGAATGCCCAGAAGCTGCCCATGTGTGAGAAGTGTGGATCTGGCATTGTGTAAGTAAGCCTGTCCCTGAGGGGGCTAGTGGCTGAGCATCCCATGCCTGTGTGAGGGGCTGAGCCACTGCAACTGAAACACGTCACCTACCCACATCCAGTGCATCCACAAGCCAGCTCAAGGCACGTTTATTCTCACCAGCCTTGATGATGCTAACTTGCAGTGAGGCAGGAGTTGGGTTTCTCTCTACAGAGCCATACCAATAGAAACTAAAACAAGTCCCTGTGAGACAAATCTCGAGAGTTGTTGCCACAGTGTTTTCCTTCCTACATGAAATCTGTTTAGGCAACCCAGAAAGCAAATGACCTTTTCAGTCAGAGCCTGTGTATTTAATGATTTTCATGTCTTGGCACGCCCCATCATCAAGTGGTGACTGATCCTGGTGGTCAGAGGCAACGTGGAGTGGGAGGGCTGCATTCTGCTCCCCACTCAGCTGTAATATCACATCTCCACTGTACCTGTGCATACATAATTCCTGGTGTCTTTATGTGGGTATGTCTGACGCCCAGCACAGCACGGACATGGGTTCGATACAGAGCTGCAGTACCACACGTGTGACAGCATGAGGGACCCAACCATGTCTTTGATTCAGTTTGTCAATCATAAATTCTTCCATAAAACTCCTTTATTTTAAAAGTTGACTCCAGTAGTCAAATGCTAGTAGCCCACCTACATCATCGTGGCAGAATTCAGATTTCTCCTGTGCTGCCCACAAATAAGCTATCAGATTGTCGCTGAGACCCACGACGCTGTGTTTGCATGGTCCTGGCATACCTGGAGAGCCAAGGACCAGCAGAGTTATTAGAGGCAATCCATAGCCTGTAAAATCTGAATCAGAGTCAAATCCTACAATTATTCTACCACTGGGGAGATCTGGCAAGAAAGCACAAGGCTATGAATAGCACTAAAAGCTAATGAATTATGGAAAATATAGATGGCTGCTGGAACAAAAAGATACTCATGGCAAGTTGTTGTGTTGCTGCTGGTGGTAGTTACCAAGTTGCTATGTAGTTTTCCTCATCATCTGCTGGGTTAAGCTGTGAAGTTTTCCAGCAAGACCTGGCCCACATTTGGCTGGACTGTTCATTGCAGCTCCCAAGCAGCAACACCTTGAGATCAGAGCCAGAATCTGGTCTCTGTCCTTCTCCCATACCTGCCTGGTGTGTCTATCACTAGCAGAAGAGTAGCAGCTGGCTGTGCAGCCTTCACCCACCCGGGTCAGTGGCAGCAATCGTTTCTGGATTTGTTCAGTTGTTTTTAGACCTGGGTTTTGCTCCCTGAGATGGTCAGACTGAAGCCTATTATTTGGTCCTGGGCATCTGGAGGCTGTCCAGCCATCAGCTGAAGATGCCATAGGATTGTCCCTGTGGAACTTCAGCAGGCCAGTGCTAGGAAACACTTTCCAGAAGAGGGCTCCTATGCGAGCACATGTTGGGCTCTAGAAGTGATGTTAACTTCCACCTGTCCAGAGGTAGGTCATATACATTGACTTTTTGGGAGCAGGAGAAAATTGCCCACCTTCAGTGCTGGTGTGGGTCTGGGCCATGTAGGTGGTGGCAGGGGAGGAGGGAGGTAATGGTGGGTGCCTGGCACTGAGGGGTGCTTGTTCCTTCCCCAGAGGGGTGTTTGTGAAGATCCGGGACAAGCAGCGCCACCCCGAGTGCTACGTGTGCAGCGACTGTGGCACCAACCTCAAGCAGAAAGGACACTTCTTCGTGGAAGACCAAATCTACTGCGAGAAGCACGCCCGGGAGCGGGTAATTCCCCCAGAGGGCTACGAGGTGGTCACCGTCTTCCCAAAGTAAACTGCACTGCTCACAAAGCCAGTGTGGATGGTTTCTCTGCTGCTTTTCCTTGGAAAGCATCATCCCTGCCCCTCTGCCGAATCTTGTTTGCAATAAGGAATGTTAGGCATGGCTTTGAATTTCCTTGCCATTATTAATCCTCCATCTGGTCACACGATGTCACTAATTGTTCAACATTCTTTTTGTCTCATCTTTCACTGTTTGGGTTTGTTTTTTATTACACAGAATTTTTCTTTCCTCCTTGGTGCTGTCAATCACACAGGAAAATCAGAGGCCAAAGTCAGATTACAACTCCTCTGTGTCCCAGTTATTTGCCTTCTGTTTGCGTTCAATAAATGGGGTGAATCCACAAGGCAGCTGTGTCTGCTTTGTCCAGGTATCTCTCTGCACTGGACTGGGGTTCCCGGGGCAGCAGGAGAGGTGCCCAGTGCATGGCTGTGTTTATCCTGGAGAACAGTGGGAGGGAATGACAACATTGAGTCAAACGGGTCACACACGCTGTCCAGCCACTGTTAGCAGCTGTCTGCTGGCACCCAGCAAGGCCAGGTGGGCACAGCCCAGCCAGAGACTATTGCAGGCCAAGAGCCGCCTCCTCTGCATCCAGCACTCCTTCATGATGATGGGACCAAGCTCATCAGTGTTTCTTGTTACCACATCACCCAGGTCACCCACAGCCACAACGTGCACTCTATGAAAAAACACCCAGTCGATGCTTGCTGGAAACCAGGAGCAGAGAAGAGAAGGTCTGCTTGGCCATAGTGCCTGTCCCTGCTGTCTGGCTCTGTCCATCTCATGTCTGCTCTCCTCACCCACACAGCAGGCTTGGGGGTGGGTGCAGGCTGGCACCACACACTCCCTTGTCCAACCCAAGGGGGGACCCTGTGCTAGAGACATCCCTGTGCTCTCATGCCTCCTGACACACATGGCTGCAGGAGGCTGCCTTCAGGGATGATGGGGTGGGACGGTGCTATGCCCCATGTGCATGGGAAAAGCTGACCCATCACCAAGATTACAAACCTCCTCCTGTCCAGATCAACTGTACAGCTTCTTGGCAGGTTGGGCACTAATCCACCGACCCAGCTAAATTTAGCTTGTCTCCTCAGGCTCCTTCTATGGGCAGTGGCAAGGAAGCGAGGATGGCATAGCTCAACCAGCAAACTCCTCATCTGGGTCCCTGCTGGGAAAAGCCTGGCTTCTCCATGCCACCGGCAAACGAACAGACACACTCTCCACATCCTAACACAAGCAGCTTTTCTTTGAAGGTGGTGGTGGGGTGTCACCCTCACTGCTGCTAATGGGGCTTAATCGTCTCCCCTCTGCAGGGTATTCTCCCATGCTGCAGCGCTGGCAGGTTCAGGCAGACTGGCCCAAAATCCAGTGCAGTGGTGGAAAGCACAGAGCCCCAGGGCTGCAGGAGTAAATCTGTAGGAACAAATTGCTCTGGCTGCATCTCAGGCCCTGTGGTGGCACAGGACCGCGGCTGCACCCAGCACGGCACGCTCCTTGCTGACCCCTTTCTCGGCTGGCTGGGGACTCCTGGCTGCAGCCTGGCTGCGTGCTTGCCTTGCAGGCAGAAAGCGCTGGCTGCCACAGCCATCTGGTGTGCTGCGCCCCAGCTCTGGGGCGTGGGCCGAGCCCTCCAGTGTGTGCAATGGCACTAAAATGTTTTCATACTGTACAAACATCCATCAGCAAAATGGGTCTCAGTCCAGATGACCTCACAAGCTTGCTCTTGCATGGAGGGGGGAGGGGAGGGACTCAGGGCATGCCTGGCATTTCCCCTGCCCTCCCCACCCCAGCTCAGTGCTGCAAACAGATGACAAGCCCTGCTTTGTCCAGGGCCACCAGCTTTATCGCCGTGGCAAAGCTCCTGCAGCGAAGGCTGGCAGCACTGCTGGGAAAAACACTGATTGTGCAGGGCTTGATGCATGAGTCGGGAACTACAAAAGATGGGGGGGCTCTGGAGGTGTAGGTTTCTAATGCAGATACCAGTGTTTATCCAATTTATTACTATGGGAACAGACTAGCTGGGGCAGTTCCCATCCGTTACTCCGGAGGACTTTGATCGCTGTCTCCTGTAGCTCACCGGAAAAAACCCCAACAAACCAAGGGTCTATTCATTTTTGATGATGCAGGACAAAATATTTGGCAACTGTAGCATTCACTGTAATGGAAAAAGCTTTGGACTTTCCAAATTCCCCTCAAGTTTAACAGTTGGCATCTGGAGTTTGTCAACAACAACAAAGTAGGTTCAGCCAGGCCACGCCTCCAGCTTCCGGAGCCAGCGGCTGGGGGCGGTTAGCAATAACGCCAGAGATCTGTAAAAGGTTCCTATCTGAACTGTCAGGCAGTTTGCAAGTGACCGAGCGTCCCGCCACCAAGGGACTGCCTCACTTCGGTGCACAGCACCGAGCAGTCTGTCATTTTTAACACAGATGACTTGGGATGCTGGCTGTGGCCTCTCCCTGCCACTGCCGCGTCCCCCATTTCTCTTCCCGCAGCTGCCAGCGAGGGGCCAGGCTCCGCCTCTCCCTGTTGGCTTGCGGGAGCCCCATCCCCACCTCCCCAGTGCCCAGGGCGATGAGCTCAGCCACAGCGTGGAAAGCTGCAAGCACAGCATGAGCTGTGAGTCAGCATGGGATGGAAGGAGCACATCTCCCTTCTGAGCTGAGAACGCCAATCACTATTGTTTTAAAAACCGCTTACACAGATACAAGGAGCCCGCTGCTGGTGGTGACTCGACAGAGCTGGCCCCCAGGAGACAAAGTAGATAGAAAAAGGTTAAAAAAAACCGACAGCATCAAGACAGACCTCTCATTGTCTCACAGCACCAGAGCCACCCTACCCCCAGGAAAACAGCACTGAGCATGGAGGTCCCTTGCTCCAGCTTGCACATTTAAGCTTCATTTGCTAATGGCAATTCTGGAACTCAGGTTGTTGCCAAGGTGTTGTCAATCATCTTTGCTATGTAGTAACTAAAACCACCCCAAGGATGGTAGGGGCAGAGTGCATTTGCGTGCTGGCAAAATGCCATTAAACAGTGTAACATGTGAGATAAGTTTACCACACATTTTCTTGTCATCACCTGGAAAAAAACCCAGCAGCCTCGCCCTAGCCCTCCCTGGCTAGAGTATGAGCTGCTCACCAGACTGGAAAAACACACACAAAAAAAGAAACCTGCAAATAGTCATGACAGTAGCAACACAAGGTGAGACCTCATCTCTCTGTCCATGCATTTGGTCTCAACAACTCAAACATCCACAGACACCCACAGCAGGAGGAACAATAGCCACATATCCCTGGGTGCAGCCTGAGAAAAGAGCACTGCTTCCAAGCCACCAGCACAAACCTGTGCTCAATAATTTGTCTTTCAGCTGCTGAATTATTTTTTCCCCCTCTAATGGGCAACCAAGGGAGTATTACTTCTCTCAGAAAGGTTTAAAACCATTAGCACCAGTCACCCACCCCATCCCCCACAAGCCCTGTCATTACACAACTTGGGGATCTCCCCACCTACAGAAAGGCAGGCTGCTTCCAAAACACCAGCACCCCTTACAGCACCCCAAATGGTGCTTTAAGTGCACAGATGCTGGAATGGACCCCTCATAGCTTAGGTGGGTACTGAGTGTGAGCATTACTCTTCGGTACACGAACAACAATTGCAAGGTCATGCCAAGACAACACTGTACTGGTTTTAGCAACATTCACACTATCGTGGGAGAGAGAAGAAAAAAATGAAAAAAAAAAAAATGTCCCAAGAGCTGGTTTCCTCTGTGTCAGCAAGTAAAGCATTTGCTTTCTTGAAGGCTAGAAAAGCAACCCCAGCTCTAGCTACCACCCAGCTTCACACAGCACTAAGCAGTGATGGTATTTCACCAATATTACGGTTAATACCAGTTTATGCAGTTTTAGGAACACAGTAGTTATTACTAAGTCCTAGCTGTACTGGCTATGGGACAAACCCTTGTTCATTTCTATTTTCCACCGTGTTGCCTTGCAGTAGCATTCAGGGAGCTGTGGAGGAAGGTTGTAGCTGGGATAGAGTTAATTTCCTTATAGCAACCAGTTCAGGATTTGTGCTGAGAAGTGTTGATAAGGCAGGGATGGTTTTGTTACTGCTGAGCAGTGCTCACACAGAGCCATGGCCTTTTCTGCTTCTCATCCCACCCCACTAGAGAGCAGGCTGGCTGCACAGTGAGCTGAGAGGGGACACAGCTGGGACAGCTGACCCAGGGATATTCCATACCATGTGATGTCATGCTCAGCATATGAGGTTGAGGGAAGAAGGGAGCGATGCTCAGTGGTGGCATTTGTCTTCTGTAACTGCTACATGAGATGAGGCCCTGCTTTCCTGGAAATGATTGAACATGTGCTTACCCCTGTGAAGCAGGGAATGAATGGTCTGGTCCTGCTTTACCTAAGACACTGTCTTATCCTAACCCACAAGTTTTCTGTTTTACTCTTCAGATTCTCTCCCTCACCGAGCAAGCAAGTACCTGGGTGGGGCTTAGCTGTGGCTGCACTTAAACTACAACAGGAAGTTAAGCAGTTATGTCAGTTATTAAAACTTTCACTATGACTCCATTTATACACCTAATTTAAATCTTGTAGTAGGCCTTTGCTAGCACAAAACAATGCATAAGAGGCTAGCATAGTAGCTCAGCAAATAAAAGTAACGTGGAGACAGCACATGTTGGACTTTGCATTATTCAGGTTAATAAGTAACTGAGCAGAAAACAGAAACTTTTGTCTTCAGCAATTAGAATCAAGAGCTTTTAACAGGCAACGGTCAAAGCCAGCCTAGTCATTATCTTAAGAGAATTTTTTGTTCCCTTGTAGAGGTACAGATAAGCATTGCTCACTAACAAAGTAACTTTCTCTAAATCAGGATAACATTACTCTCTATGGAGAGTAAGAAAGACCATCAAATGACTAGAAACTATTTTCCACAGCCTGGTAGATTAGGTAGGACTTTATTTCATGTTACCTGTGCCTTGGCATAACCAGCACTGGCAGCTTGTGACAGCTCCAGCTGCAATTCCACACAGCTTCTAGTGGCACCTGGTAGTCAATTTCACAAACCAGAATTCAAACTTGAAAAGCTACCTGATGTCCAAGATGAAAACTTACAGCTGGCTCTTGGAGCCTTCACCCTCCTCTTCTGCTCCACTCTCGCCTCTAACCCTCCCTTTCCTGACTGCCCCATGCCCTAAACAGCACCTTAGCAGTGCAATACAGAAGTAACATCTGCACCAGCAAAATGCAGGGGGGTAGGGGGTTTGGACTCATTCAAGCTATCCAGGTGGAAGGGGGTGGGTGGGTGGGTGGGTGTATTTTTATTTGCTTTGGTGTGGCTTTTTTGCTTTTTAAACGTGAGACTGGCTAATGTGCTAAATGAGTAGGAAAAGAGTGAGTAGGAAAATAGTGAATTAATGGACACAACACAAGCTTAAGTTACTTATGAAGCTATGCTAAAAACTCCAGCCTTTTAGTACAAACTAAACATTTATTTAATCAAAACCATTTGCAGAATGTAAAATCAGAAGCTACACAATTGGCTGCAAAGGCACATGCTCTCTCCTGTCCAAATAAAACCACAACTGAAAACGTACAAACGAGTTTTAGGACTTCCACAGGAAGATTTCTTTAAAAAAAACATAAGTTTGCCAGTTTTTACCACTGATCACAGGAGCTACCTGCAAATGTGAAAAATGCCTGTGTTTTTAATTCTTTATGAGGACCTACAAAAGCTACAACATGAAACTATAACCTGTGTTACACTGTAGAACATGTTAAAATTCACTGGAAGAACATGATGGATCTGAACAAGGCCTTAAGGAAAGTCAATGTGAAGTATGTGTAGGTTACATCTCTGGAAGGTCTGATGTCAGTCATGTTTGTGGCCTGTAGTCTTACAGGACATTTGCACATTAAAACACATGTTCTGCACTGGAATCTGATGATTCTTCTAGGACCTTAAAGACACCCATTTTTTCCTTTTTTGTTTTTTCAGATGTCTTCATTTGATCTAGGGTTAAAACAAAGATAAACAATGACAGGTGACATGCCTGCAACCTTACTGATGTGAATATAAAGCTAATGAAAAAGTATTGTCTGTATCAAATTTGATAATTATGGCTTACAGGGCTGAGAGGTGGCATTTCAATTTCTAAAGCATTAAGTGCAGTTAACAGTAGTAAATATTCCTTACATAATGCTAGACTAGTATCTATACTGATATCTTTGGATAAACTATTTTTCAATATTTTAATACACTAATCTTAATTTGTATAGCCAAGAAAAAAGACTATGCAACCTTTTCAAACATGATGCAAAATAGTAACAAAATAAATGACAATTCCCCAACTTGAAAGGAGAAATCAGATTGTTTCACTTGTAAAGATAAACTGTATTATTAATGCATCATGAATAGTTTTCTGTATTAGCAGGCAGTTAACTGAAATAAGCAGTATTATAAAACAATTTTAGACAATAGAGGAAAAAATATACCAGCAGTACTCTTTAAGGCAAACATTATTTTACTCAAACTATACATCACACCTATGTAAGGATAGCTATTATTTTTACTTCTAAATTCTGTAATGACTAATTTTCTGCTTCAAAGCTTCTCCCTGCTAAAGATGCTGAAAGAAACAAAGCATACTGCATCTGCTGTTTAATTAAGTTGGACAAGAATTTTTTCCCCTCTCAGAAAAATTCTGGTATGGTTTTAAGTTCTGTTATTATTTCTTCAGCAAATCCTACTGGAAATGTCAGCAGAGAGGTCAAACGGAGTTCTCCTTTGGATGTATAGCAGCACAGCTGTAGGGAAGTGAAGCTACAGAAGCTTTCTACCTATAAATACTCTTACAGAATATGAATTTACTGTTCAACACAGAAAAATAATCTAAAAAGTTTTGACTTACCAATAAGATCACTTCTGTCCAAGAGTAACTCTAAGTCTTTATCACTAATTACTTTTTCTCTAGATCCTTTAACCTCCCTGTTGAGAAGAAATAATGTCTCAATACAGATAAAAAGCATGTTACAGTTAGAATTAGTTTTCACACACAGCAGAATCCTTAGGACTTTCTGCTGAGAAGGCCCACAGACCACAGGAGAACTAGTGACAGCTGTTCACAAGCCACTTACAGACTCATGATCCAATAAAAATAGGAAACCGACATACCTCTCATAGTCTCTGGATTTCAGTAATTCTATTAATTCCTGAGGGTCCAGGCAGCTCTTTGACTGTGCTAGACCAGATTTGCCACCTTTAAACTGATCTGTAGAAAGGAGGAATTTTAAGAAAGGACACAGAGACAAAAAAAAAAAATCTGTAAAATGATAAATCAATACTGGATGCATATACTAAAATTACTCTTGCACATCAAAACTAATGCTATGTTTAATTGTTTTAGCCCTCAGGCAACACACTTTACACTAATAGCTAAACTGGTGGGAAAAAAAAAGTCAGAGGTACATGAAGAGTTTACATGCAGACCTTCCACTTTCTAGCTGCAGTATGCAGAACTGACTGAAACACCAATTCAGCATGCACACAAGCACGCACAGAGCAGGAAAATCATTGGTTCTACTTACAGTAAAAACATTGTAAATAAAGTTAGATGCTGGATGCTGAAGTATTTTTTCCCCCTTGTATTGTAAGCTGGTTGAAACAAAGTAAGCAGTATTAACCACAAGATAGACATGAAAGACGTGGTTTGCAGGGAGAACATCCCTCAGTTCAGTGGGCTCCCCTCTAAGAACTGGCTGTTTCTCTGTGAAGGGGAAACCATACGCAAGTTCGAGAAGTTTGAGCCACAGGACTCCCCTTCCCCCATTAACATCTCTTGCTGTGACACACAGGATCCAGGACTTACCACACATTATTAGTGATGCAGTCTCTCCCTTTTAGGTTTCAAAGTGCCACAAATTATATGGCATTGAACTAGTCTTGGCTTGCAATAGCAGTGACAGAGAAAACTACAGAAGACCCTATAAAGCACTTAACACTTTAAGTAGAAGTTGATGTCCATCACTTCTACTTAGTGTGACATCTACTGATTTAACTAAAATGGTGCTGGTTCTCATACAGTTTTCTTCAGACAGATGGCACAGGACAGAAAGAGTAGACAGATGCTGAGGCCAAAAAACATTCTGTTTTGCAACAAAAGTTATTAAACTCCAGTATGTGTACTGTAAGCACCCTACGTGGTAGAGAACCACTAAAAAGCCTGATTTAAGCAGGTTTCATGATACCCCTTCCTCATTTCCTCCAAAGTCCCGACACTTTTTTAGGTATTCAAAATTACAGAATCCATTATATCACCTTTACATTTACACACTTAACTGGTTATTAACATGCCTACAGAGTCAGACAGCGGTCCTGGAAATCAGAGCAGTGGCAAACATTACAATAGGCTAAGACTAGGATAAAGAAAGCATCTAGTAAAGAGCAGCTAACCTCACGCAAGACCAGAGGCAAACCACAGCTTAGGCTTGACAAGCACTGCACTGTGCAAAAGTGAGAGGAGTTAATATAAGTTCTTCATCTTTTAAGTTTAATATAAGGCTTATTATTGTCAGAAGTCCATACCAAGTTAGAAGAATCTTAACTTTTCAATTGAGCTTAGTGTCTGGAAAAATGCTATAGGGAGTTACTGTCCAAATATCACAAACAGAATAAGCTATGGAAACAAAGCAGGATTTCTACAGGACCCACACAAGAAAAATCTACCCCCAAAAGAGACAATTCAACACAATCCCTTCCTAAAAACTTTTGATTATGACAAGCTACATAATCAGAAACACAACAAGAATCACCATTGTTGTGGACATAAAACCAATGATTATTGCTCTAGTCAGCACTGATTAACTGTTCAAACAGGACTGTTCTATAGTGGATATAACATACTGCTCTTAAAATTCAGAAGGACAAAACAGGATATTGGTATCTTCTGCAACTTCTAGAGCTCTAAAACCACCATAATCTCAAGCAAGTTTAGTAGGAATCTCCCAGAAAACACCTTTTTATAATCTACTCATGCTCCCAGTCTTAATAGGAAGAGTCCCCTACTCAAGCAAGTTTGTGGATGCGACTAGGAAAGTCTCCTGCTAAGCTTCACATCGTGGAACACTCATTAGGCAGGCATATTGCTCCAAACGAAGAATTGTAATAAAGTGCAAACAGTAAGACTTTTATCTGCTTTTCAATTTATACTCTGGTTCATGTATCTTAAAAAGATAAATCAACTCAGACTTAACATAGCCCTGGCATTTGCAATGATAATAGTCCAAAAGCATTTCAGTCAAGCCAGCTATCAATCTTGCTGACGCGCTGCCAACCAGCCCAGAACTATACTCTTACTGCTTAAATATACCTAGATTTCTTCCAGGTAAGCTTACTGTCCCAACACCTCTTTTTTTTCCTTCCTTACCTACTAGTAAAGGAGTAGTCAGAGCACTGATTCCAGAAATACTGGAAGTGCTTCCTGTTGCAGAAGTTATCTATAATGGGACACAAAACTATCAGAGAGTGCCCAAAGCAGGGCAACAAGAATGGTGATGGGTCTGGCGGGGAAGTCTTAGGAGGTGACACTGAAATCCCCATATTTGTTCAGCGTGGAGAAAAAGGAGACTGAAGTGAGACGCCATTGCAGGTCTATGGCTTCCTGACAAGGGGGAGCAAAGATCACATGTTGATCTCTTTTTGGTGACCAGTGATAGAACCCAAGGAACAGTATAAAGCTGCAACAGGAGAGGTTTAGGTTGGATGTTAAGAAGAGGCTCTTTACTGAGAGCATGGTCAGGCACTGAAACAGACTCCCCTGGGAAATGGTCACAGCACAGAGCTTGACTGAGTTCAAGAAGCATCTGGACAATGCACTCAGTCCCATGCTCTGACTCGATCTGACTTGTCTGGCCTTGTGTGGAGCCAGGAGTTGGACTCAGTGATCCTTATGGGTCCCTTCCAACTTAGGATATTCTATACAACTCTAAGAATGCATTTTGAAAAGTAATACTATATAGCCACTTGTTGGGAGGATGAAGCTTTTTGAGTTTAAAGAAAAAAAGCCCCACTAATTCGTCATGAAGCAGAGCAGTAAGAGTTCTCTTGAGATTTAAAGCAGCAACGTGCTTACAGGAAGTTATAGGGGAAAGATACTAACTTTTGTGGATAATCAGTTTCTCCAGCTTCCTCTTGGCAGCAGCCCTCTCCACAATTTTCTGGTCAATAGTATTTGCTGTCACAAGACGATAAACCACCACTGGCTTCGTCTGGCCAATTCTGTGACATCTGTCTTGGGCCTGCAAGTCTGACTGGGGGTTCTAAACAGATGAAGAAACAAGTTAGCTACACAAATAATCTACTTTTTATCTTTTTAAAAAAACAAAACATACCACAGGCAGATTTTTCAATAGTGAGCTCAGAATCAGAGCTGAAGCAAAAAGCAGGGCAGCCATGGTAGAATAGGACATTACATGTCTTCACTCAAACTCATTAATATGAGAAGCTCTGCTCTTATAGCTGCATAGCCAGAGGAACCCAGCTAGCCCGGACTGCTTCTGCACTATGAGCTGCAGTTTTCATCAGATGGATGTGTTTTGTGTCACAAACTTAGCTGAGGGTGTAAGTTGTAGGTCTGTGAGGTGTTTTTTTCTGGAGGATAAGAAAAGGGATTTTAAAAGTCTTCAGCAATTTCTGAAGCCACTTTAGCTCTCCTGAAGCTGAACAGTCACGCAAACAGCAGAGCTATCTACTAAAATACAGTGAAGATGTAAAGGCCCTCAATCATTTTCTTTCATAGCTCTTTTTCCTTTCAGCCTCTAGACTTACAGAAGCAGCAGAATCTTAGCTAGCTAAAACACATGTGGCAAGTCAGGAGGAAATTCTAGAGGTTGGTACTAACATGGCAGCTGTTGGAAACAGGAAACCTGTAGAAGGTCCAGCTACATTCAAACTTAGATAATAAATTAAAAGAAGGAAACATACTTTCAACAGGAACAGAGAAAACCCTCCTGCTTTTGATGTAACTCAGGAGCAAACAGGCTAGTTTTGGACTAAGTTAGGACTTTCAAAAAAGAGGCTGCATATTTAATTTACAACATTTTTCATACAATACTTATTATCTTCATGTAAGACCTTGCCAAAGTTATGGAAATAGTCTATACCATAATGGGTTAGTAAATTATTATCAAAAGCAGCAATAGAAAAAGCATTTTATGACACACAGGTTAACAGTCTGTCAACATACCCAGTCACTATCATATATGATAACTGTGTCTGCCGCAGTTAAATTAATGCCCAAACCTCCAGCTCTTGTACTCACTAAGAACAGGAAGACTTCAGGGTCAGTATTAAACTGATGCATCTGGAAGAGAATTCATGTATTAAAAACCCAGCAGATGTATCAAACACAACATAGATAGTGTTTTATTTTGACATGCATGTGTTTAAAAAGATGAACACAGATAAGATACGGCATAGCAGCCAAACTAAGGCTTTAGGAAACACTGCATGCATTTGGGACAGGACCAGATCAACAACTGAAGCAACTATTTTCTCATCCGAGGATTCCAGTCAATGAGTTGTGTAACACACAGAATGGAGATGACTAATGAGGTATGGTCCAAATCACTTCCACCTCCACATAACCTACCATCCAGTGGTGAACAAGCTGAGCAGAGTCCAAGCTCCTGCTGGGTCTGCAATACCAGTCAAAATCTAGTCTACTCACCCACACGCTGGTAGAAAAACAGAAGTGTGTAGTAGTTTTCAGGACTCTGATCACAGCAGAGAAAAATAAACCATCACTCCACTGCCAGGTGGAAGCTGCTACACAAGCCCTGTATGTATCTTTGCAGGTCTCCTGGACCTCAGGATCTGCACCACCAGCAGCACATCCCAGAGCTGGGAAGAGCCTTGCTGAACATGGTGATCTAGGTGATTTCTCTCATCTTGTGTCCATACCACACCTTGGCAGGCACACAATCAAGTACAAAAAAATCCCCAGAAGCCAGCAGTACAAGATTTTACCAGCTTAAGAGTCACTGTAACTTGCTGACACATTGCTAGCTAGCCTGCTCGAACAGGTAGCAGTCTAAGCAGTTAGTGGTTTGGTTTTCCTCAGCTATGCTGCGGCACAGAAAAAAAAAAAAAGTGGGGCCAAGTGAAGCACAATTTTAATCTGTCATCTGCCAGTTTTTCTGTATCTTCATAAGCACTAGCACATACTTTGGAGACCAGATGGCAACTGCAGCACATCCTCTATATACATCCTGTGTACTACTTCCACAAATGCATTCCTCTCTTACATCCCCACGAATCCTGAGAGGTGTATTTCCAGAATCACACAGCATAGCTGCCCTTCACAATAAATATATGCCTCAGGAGTAAGGCACGCTGTGCTCATTTGAAACCATTGCAAGAACAAAGGAATGCAGTGGAACAAATCCATATAAGATTTCAGGCTGGAAGTCTACTTTATTTGGCATTACCCTAGCAGTATGCTCCCAAAAATCCTGGATGCTAGGAAACAGTACAGGAATAAAACTGGGACCAGCAACTGACACAATTTAGATATATTAGATACTTCATGTTTGGGCAGCAGTGTACATGAGCACCCACCACTCCAGGCATGCCTCAAGATGCTGGTTAGTAACACATTTCATTGCTTTAGAATTTCGGAGCTGCAAATACTGAAGCAGCAGCAAGGTTTAGTACAGTTTTCAATGTCTTGCCTATTAAAAGCTAAAGGTTTTTTAGACAGTTTTCAACGTCTTCCCTATTAAAGGCTAAATGCTGTGTGAAATTGTATTCCAGCATCACAGGAACAAGCAGAATTTGCTAACAGGCTCAAAGGGCATATGTATCTACTTACATTTTCTTCTCTCTCCGCATACGACATAGAGCCATCCAATCGACTAAATTTGAAGTCTCTGAGATAACAGTAATCCATCAAAATGTCAAGCATCATAGTCATTTGTGAGAAAAGCAAGACCTAAAAAAACAGGAATATTACTTAATACCTTTCCCCCCCTTGATTATAAGGCAACAGCTACACCCTCGCCCTCCAAAGTAATTGGCTTTACCTTATGTCCTCTTTTTTTAAGTTCTGGAAGCATTCGGTCTAAGAGTAAAAACTTGCCTGAATTCTTTACTAAATCTTCATCAACCTGGGGAGAGGGGATCATATATTAGAAGGGAAGTTTACCAAAGATTTACCCAACTCAGAGACTACAACAAAAGCTGTTTGAAAGCTTCTCACAGAAACAGGTTTGTACCATCATTTAACTAAAAATAGCATTGCTTGCAAACTACAGTCAGTGAAACCATGGTGAAACTAAATCAAACCCCACTACTTTATATGCTTTTTTCCCCTTTCTTAAAATTAATTAGTTTTCATCCAGTTTCAGGAAAGAGAAAAACCGATGATTTACTTTTTTCCACATGGAAAAGCACAGATGCTTTTATTCCAGACTGGAATTAATGCACAAGGCTTCCACCTACTGGACACAAAGCAAGCAATGAATGAAGTTACTATGTATCTGCCAAGCACAAATGTTTACTAGAAAAAGTTTTCACACTGCTACTTTAGACCCCATTTTTGATCAAGAGATTTTGTTACTTCTAGTTCTTGCTATGAGCTAAGAGCAGATACACAGAAACTTCCTAGGTGCAAACCATACAGCAGACAGCTGATAATCCCCAACCCAGTTTCCTGAGCAGGTAACTACTAGCTCCTGCAAGTGGTGCCAACTGTCAGTCTACATTTTCTACACATTAACTAATTTCCTCTCGTCACCCAGACCAGGCTTTCTGCTTTTTATACGCTGACTTTACACTGATAAACTTCCAACAACTTGCTCCCAAGTGCAGCTGAATCTGTTATCGCTCACTGAACAGGAAACATGACTACACATGCCCACAAACCTACATTTAGAATGTGCAAGGAACTTCTAGTTGTTCAAGATTATGAAGAAATTTGAATTCAAGTAGTTTCCTGTATTTTCAACTGTTTTAAATAGATTAAGTTAACAGCCGACCTTTGGATATTTTTCTGTTTTGAGGAGGAAAAAAGGATGCTGTATTCTCTCAGCACATAACCACGTTGTCCTTGCTTCAGAGCCCTTCAACAGCTCACACTGAAGAGTTACTATCACACCTCCTGCGGCATGTACGATTTGTGTCACAAACCGTTCACCAAGTTCAGCGCTTTTAGTTTTGAAAATGAACCTGTGTGAAGAGCTTCAGGCAGTCCTAAAACACTGCGAGTCAACAGAACCCTGCTCCTGTTTGAATGCCATAACGTTGCCCCCAGCAGCGGAGCGCTGCCACAACGCAGAACTCTATGGCATCCCTACGCAACGGCTAAGCGGGCACAGAGGCTGAACGGGTCTCTGCAGCAGGAAGCTTCAAATAATGATTCAGTACACTGCTGGAATTCAGCTGGGAGGTGTATGCCAAATACACTGAAAATGCTCTTCGCTGTCAGCTCACAGTCTATTGCTGTTTAATGCCTGGAATAATTTTTCTCATAATCCTTTTAAAATACATACCTTGAATTGTTGTGTAGCAGGGTCCAATGGATATTCAATAAGATAGGGATGATTACAACATTTCCTCAGTAACATCATAATATTCTGCAGTTTAAGGTTCACCTCTGAATCCATGGGAATGCTCACTTCTATCACTGGCCTTGAAAAGATATTTTACCTTATTAGTACAGAAAGCGTCACCTTATGCTACAGACACTGAAAAGAAAAAATAGTAAAACTAAAATGAAGCAATGGATTCACATGCTGTGTCCTCAAAATTCCTCACTGTTAGCAAAGCTATTACCAGATGAAACTTCTTAACACCACACTTGACACTGAAGGCACAAGGTTTGGGCATTATTGCTTTAAAATACACAAGGGCAGTAAGCAGTGATTAGACGCATAGAAAACCAATTTGTGCACATCACCTGGAAGGGAACAGAAGCAAACCCTCTCTAGAAAAAGTGGTCAGATCTCTTGTGCTATAGATATGCTATTCCAAAATCAGCTCTCTGCCTATCCATTTTGGCCACACACATTGCAGGATTCACAACACGTACAGCTGTTTAGCTCTTCCATGTCCAAGTACCATCTCCAACCTAAGAGATCCATACATCCCATAAAATTAATACAGACGTAACATTTAAGTATCTGTTCTTGCAAAACACACTGGAATACAATAAAGAAAATCTAGCAAAGTGAATACACTTCCTGTAGAACCCTGAAGATTAACCTGATTTTCCTTATGCCCAAGGCACTTCCAACTAATTTAGAGCCAGCAACAGACCTTGCCAAACCCAGGAACAAACATGGTTTCTCAGCTTCCTCCCTGAGTCCTGAACCTCAGCTCTGGCCTTAGAACACCAGAAAGTGACCAATACCTGTCGCCAAACACCAAAAACCATGCAGGCAATTTGGATTTCAGGTCTCAGTTTAAGCCTACAAAATTTAGCTAGGAAACTACACCTCCTTTTTCTCTAGTATGGAGCCCAAACTTTACTTGAAGTGCTCCTGATTAATTCCACAAAAACCTATGAGTTAATTGTAGCTAGCATTATCCCTTGCCCTGTCTTTGAGCCAATCTCAAATTTATCTGTGAATGTAACTGGACACTGGACAAGGTTTACCTGAACCTTCCAAAGACTGCAAAACCTAGCAACAAGCCAAGCTCTTCAGCTCTTTGTCCTCTTTGCTAGCTGTAGGCAGGACCTAAGCTATTACAATGACATTTCAACTACCAAATAACTAAGATGAAGCAATTCTTCTCTGTCTGGCACTCAGCACTATCTTATACCTTGAAGCTTTGGTGGAACCACTACTAAAATGTTTGAACAGCCCAAAGTGACTACATTTCACACTATGAGATTGTAGCTCTTTATGGATTATTGTCACAGGACCTACCCAAGACTGTGACTAACAAATAACAAACACTCAAGAAGCAATTTTACTGCTAGAGCCTGCAAAGACCCAGGTCTAGAGGTGTCTTGTAGTTAACTATAATTCTGAGTCAGTGAGTGATGGTACAACCTGATCATTGCTATCATCGTCCAATAAACTTTAGCTAAAGGCAAAGAAACAAACATTATAGCTACAAGGACGTGATTTACAAAACGCCATTCTCCTCACACAACTTGAATAACCAAAGCTCTGGATGCAAACTATGACAGATATTCAGTATAATAAAAAAAAAAATCTTTTAGGACAGCACCTCTCTTTCTCTACTTCCTCTTGCATTTTGGTGATCAATTTTTCCAAGTCATCAGCTGAACCATTACGTTCTTCACAGTAATCCACCATTTTTCGACTACGGCGTTTTGGCCGGCCTGTAGGACTAAATTCAACAGCTTCTTCCTGTGGGAAATGATAAAGTTCCCATCAACAGCAGATAAGCCTTCAAATCTGATGCTATGCTGACTGAAGAATTCTCAATACTGAAAAGAGGTCTCAGTGACATGCATAATAATCAGCATCTATAAGTTTGCTAAGTAAAAAAATGCAGCCCAATTTTGAGAGGTCTATAGTTGCATGTTTTGAAAGCTGCTTGATTTTGAAAAGCTGCATTGGGACCTTACTGATTTTTACATCACAAACTGCCAGCTCTGAAAACTGTCTTCTCCCTGCCCCTCAAAGTAATCAAGACCATATTTACACTCATGGTGTATTAGCTCTGTGCCCACTAAGGCCAGTCACAGTAACTGCCATTGAGTAAGATAAAAGGATTAGATTAGTAATTTCAACAGAAAGTAGGTTGAGTTACAATGACAGTTAAGCAATATCCCCACAGCAGATGGCTTGGAACTAAATGATCTTTAAGGTCCCTTCCAGCCCAAACCTTTCAGTGATTCTATAATACAATACCAATGTGATTTTGCCTATAAACCATCAATAGCAAGTACGTTTCTAGTGTCTGTATTAGTAGATACCTCGTTACTTCCAAGAAGTTTCCTAATGGTGCGATTTACAATGGCAGTATAGAAAGTTTCTTGCTTCTTTGCTAGTGGTGCATATACCACAACTTCTCGTTTAGGAGGAACCTCAAGAGCAACGTCAGATTTCAGTCTTCTCAACAGGAAAGGTGTCAGGATCTGAAATGTAGGGCGGATGTGTTACAATTACTCAAAGCTCTCAACATGGCTATTTTAAAACTAAAAAACACCCCCCCATATACACACACACAAAGAGGTCTACTGATACAATGCTATTTTGACAATTAAAGTGAAGGACTTAATTTGCTGTGTTCCACATTTCATATTTTAAGTATGGACACTACTCCAAAGCTTTCACAGACATGCTATTAATACATGGGTTCAAACAACACAGACATTGACATTTGACACATTTTCAAGCATCTAATACGGGTGCAGAAGTAGCTATACAGAATTTCAAATTATTTTAATTAACTGAAAGTAATTTCATTATTAAACAGGTCATTTTGATCATTGTCTTTTTTAGATCAAGTTATTCCAGAAAAGCCTAAAATCTTTAACCAAAATAAATTGTCACTGACAATTGTATCTAGATGTGAGAGATATAAATTGTGGTAGGAAAATGGTAGTTCTGTAAGCATTTACTTCCACATACACCCTTAAACAGTTTTGAGTGTTAGTGTGAAGACTGGCACACTATACAAGTAGTTTGCCAAAAGGTATTCTGTTTAACACCAAAAAGTTACATAAATTCCCCTCAATTATCTTTCAACAAAATAAATCTACTGATTAAATCTTCTGGCAAACAGAAGCAAGTAACTGTGATTAAATTTAACTAAATATTCAGTTCCAAGAATAAAAGTGAGTCATTATGAAAGAGGTGCATTGTTCTTTTCAGCATTTCTAAATGCTGTAAATGTTGAAAAAACCTCACAAGTCTAAGAAGGTCCAGAAGTGGCACAATAAAAGCCTCAAACCCAGAATTCAGCTCCACAAGATTTTTACACACTTCTTAATAATTGTCAATGCTAGAAATAAACCATAAAAAAACCCAACAAAGAATAAGCTAAAACCTGGTGCAGCATATGCAAGATGTTTTGCTCCCTTTCTTTAGCAATAATATCCTCAGCAGTTTCTGTAATGCTGGTAATATCAAACCAGGATTCAAAGCTACAAAAACAAAGAAAAACAAAAGAAATGGCTTAAATAACGAAGAATAATAGCAATGAAGTATAATATTCTTTTCTTATCCTGCAATTTAAAAAACCCAAATCACTGATATTCATCATGAATTAAGGGTGAACAGGGCATTATTTCTCAAACACATTTAATTCAGATGCTTGAGATTTTATGTAATTGGTAAAAGTACTTGTATTAGAATATTCAGTATGATTAGTTACTTGCATCTAGTCTACATATTTTTCAAAATTAGTCTGAATACTGTTTGGGCAATGTTCTTCCATCTGACCCCTGCTTCAGCCAATGATCTATCTCCCATGGGTCTGTCCCACATCTGCAGCCTTACACAGCTTTCTCCAGCACCTCAGAGAAACTCGAGCAGAACCAGGTACTTAAGATTAGAAAAACATCTCTCCCGGTAAATGCTCACATCTTATCTCAGAGTTAAGATTCCACTATCCACAGAGCTGACAACTACTTCCTTACTTTCTGAAAAAACAAAGTGTGATGGCGAGACACATTTCAAAGCCTTTACCACCATATAATCATACCTAATTACAACCACACCATAAAATAGCTCATAAAATGCTGATACAAGTTTAATTATTAAAAGTCACAATAATGCCCGAATAGAACAAAGGGGGATAGTTTTCACCATCAAATTGCAACCTACCTTTTCAAATCATCAAACACATCTGGCAAAAGGAAGTTAAGCAATGACCAAAGCTCTGCCAGGTTATTTTGCAGGGGAGTACCAGTCAACAGGAGTTTATTGTCTGCATTAAATCGTTTCAATTCTCTGATAAGGCGGCAGTTCATATTTTTAATCCTGTGACCTTCATCTACTATCAGGTATTTCCAGAAGCAGTGCTGCAAAAAGAATGGATATTTTGGTAAATCTTAGCTTTACTCCATCAAAACATGTGCCAGGTGAGATAAGCAGGACTAAGACAACTGATACTGCCCATAAAGATTCTATTTGCTGCTGTTTCTTTCTCACTCTGCCAGACTAGAAGAGCTGAGTCCAAATAGTTAACGCCACGTATCTGCTTCATGGTTACTGCATTTATAAAGCTTAGTTTTCCTATAATCAGCTAAGATGATCATCTAACTGAAACAACCATTGTGATGGTATCCATGATATTTACACACGTAAGTACAGATTTTACTCCAAGCCTCCCTTGCCATCACCTACAGAGACAAATGGCAAGAGAAGGTACGCTCTACCCGCTTACTTCACTTTCTGGAGAGCATTGTGCCTGAAGAACTTTTTAAGCATAAAGTTCTGCAGCCTCTATTATCAAGGAAACAGAAACAAATGCCAATATGAATGCTACAGTATGACACCTGCATAGGCAGCACGTGTGGGCTTGGTTTCTTTTACCACACTGAAAAGCATTGCTATTAGTGGATGAGGCATGGTGCCTGTCCCAGGACTTTCATACCTGCAAAGCATTTCTGTCTCTCATTGCTATTTCAAAGGAAGTAATGACCACAGGATGGATTTGCAGTGATCCTTGTCGCCCATGAATTTTACGAACCAGTTTACGACGTTCCTGCTGAGCTCCGTGATAGAGCATTAGTGGAATCTGAAAAAAAGAAGTTTTATAAGAAGTCCGGCAAACCAAGCTCATTTAAACCTATACAGAAGATAGCAGAGATAATTAGCTCTGTTACAAGAAGGCTGCAAATACATAGCAAGTTATGGCACAGTGTGAAGTAACCACATAAACAACTACAATTAAACTGATGTTTATATAGAGACAGTTTCAAGGTAAATAATTAGAATAAGAATTAAATCATGAGTTCTTTTAAGCTTAAGGAAGAAAAATAAAAACATTTGTTTCTTTTACCTCTGGAGTAAATCTCTTAAATTCAGACATCCAGTTTGGAAGAGTAGACAAAGGACCACACACTAAAAATGGACCAGGGACTCCTCGTTCCACCATCAGTGCTATTGTTGCAATACACTGGATTGTCTTCCCCAACCCCATTTCATCAGCTAAAATGCCATTGATACCATTTTCCCAAAGCATCTGCACACAGAAGAAGCATAAACACAGAATAGCCAACACACCTTATGAACAGCGAGACATCTTGAGGAATGTAAAACATGTAGCTCTACTAGGCACAGCTTTATATTACAATGAGTAAGATTTCTCCATCATGAAAATACAAGCAACTTATAAACCCCAGTGCTTTATAAATGGGGGTGAGCACTCCTAGCCAGTTACGTGCCTGACCAGGAGGCAAAAACAGGAACAGTATCAGAGGAAAGGATGTAAGTTAGCATTATAGCAAAAAGCACTCTAAACTGCAAGTACAGCTCACTCATCCCAAACTTTTACTCATTCCCAGCTCCACAGGACTCCCTTACACACCACCACACTCCCCCTCACAAAGTAAGTTATTGTGCTGATGTTTGTTTTATCTGCTTGGCTTCTACAGGCACAGCCACTTCACCACAGGAGAAAGGTGCAACACAGCTGGCTGCTCCAAAGTTCTTTGGGCAGACACTGCCTATTCTGACAAGTGGCAGAGCAACCTCCCACGAAGACCAGAGACACAGAGATAGAAGTGTGCTTTGGCTACACTATATACTATTCATGAAGAAAGTTACTGAAACTGAGAGCCCAAGGAAGCAGATTTATCCACTCCCAGAACATGCCTGTCTTCTCTATGCACTTCCCAGTGACAGATCAGAGTGAGTGAGTTTGGTGGGACCCACTTGTGAGAGCAGCCTGAGCCTGTTAAAACAGGATACACGTATGCTTGGCGGGGTGGGGGGGTGGGGGAAAGGAGAGGAAGAAGAAAAAGTCTAAAGGAAATAAGAGATCAGTAACAAAACCAACTTAGTTCTGTCTGGTTTTGCTATTTAAAAAACAAAGTTGTTCTAATTTGGCTCTCAAACAAAACCAGGTAGAAACTAAATTTGTATGTGGGCAAGTCTTACAGCTAGTTTCTTTAGCTCTTTATTTCAAAGGTTAAAGATGAAACATTTTAAAAACACCGTGTTAGTGCCACTAGTATTTTTCCAAGATACAAAGAATGGGAAACTTATCCATGTCAGACCTGCAAGGTAATGGGTCTTTAATCACTAGAGGTGCACAGGTATTCAAGCCCTTGAGAAAATAAAACCAGCCTGTCCCTTAGTAGTAGGCATAGTCCTACTTTATAAAGTATCTGTAAGGACAGGCTGAAAAGACATATTGAGAGTTAAACAAAAAAAGATGGAGAACACCAACCAGAAAGTCTAAAGAAACATTTACAAACACAAATATCCTCCCCGCTCAAACATTCTATCTGCTGCTTGACAAGCTTCACCTTGCAGCTACCAAGTATGATGACAGACTTCTAATGTCTCTTCCCCTAATTTCTGTTTACAATCAGCAACAGATTCATAATTGCTCCATACCCTTAGCCACTCCATGCCTTCCACTTGGTACCACCTCATTACACCTCCAGTAAAAATCTTTGGCTGCTGAAAAGGCACTGGTTGTCCATTGAATTTCCGTACTGGATCAAGAAACTGCTTGGCACTGTGTCGTACAGCTTGACACAACCTATCCTTAATGACACTATTTGAGTCTCCATTTTTCTGCAGGTCTTCAGGACACAAGTTGTCAGAAGAGCTTTCATCCTACAGAGGGAAGTTCAAGGAAGATGTGACAAGCGGAATGCACATCAAAGCACAGCTAGAACATACTTTTGCCCAATTTACACCAGCCTTTATGTGCAGAGAAGTAAGCCAGCCCTGACATATATCTGAGAAAATGTCAACTCAGGAGTAGACTTTAGAATTAATATTACTATGTAGGTAGATGTCACACGCAACATTTCAATGCCTTACATGCAATCTTTACTCCTTTAGAACTGAAGGGCAGTGACAGCTACTGAAGTGACTGAGCTTATAATTTTGTACCCATAAAAGCAAGCAGACTTAAAACCTTTCTCACAACAGCTGGCATGTCTTAATAGATTCCCATATCCTTTATTTTCACAACTACAGGCCTTCTACAATCAAATTTATCTTTTAAATAAATGAAACTTTTGTACATTGTATTTCTGAAAATAATTATTTAAGTGCATTCACTTGCACTACTTTTTTAAAACTTCCAATTCAGGGCTTCAGTATCCAGCAGGCGCATTTATTTACAGGTGAACTTCGAAGATTTGCTATAAAATCTAAAGAAGCCCTCCCTCCCTTTTGCCTTAACACACCAAAACCTGCAGTAACATGTGCCAACATACCTGACTATCCACTTTGCTTTTTTTTGCCACTGAGAGTATTTCCTGGAAACAAAGGAAAACAACAACTATGCTTATATGCTTTTTAACTTTAAAGGCTACACGAGATCTTTTAACTCAACAATCTTTAAATACTTTAAAAAGCTTTCCATACTACATCATTAAAGATACAAGTAACTTTACATACGGCTCACAATAGAGAACAGATTCAAATGACAAAGGCTAACTGAAAAGTCAGCCAGTGATGTTGATGTAATCTTCGTAGCTTCCCTCCCTAAAGACTTCTTAAAAAACCTATCTGAATTCTACAGGTCTGCCAACACTGCTCCTTACATAGGTCTTTGTTGAAAGACACACATACATTATAGACAGCCTACTACTGGTTGATAATCTGTGATGGCAGCACACAAACACACATTGCTCTAATGTACAACATCACACAGATTGCCTTACCAGTTAAAATTTGTGTGACAAAAACACAGACAAACCTACTTCTCATTAAGGCCTACCTCTTTGGACATGATCTCTGAGATGTTGTATGTCACATCTTCTCTCCCTCTCTTCTTTTTTGCACCTGTAAGGTAACATTTCAATTCACACAACACATCCAGCATTAAAGAAACTAAAAACACCAGGCAAAAGGCAAAGCTTAATACATTACCTGATTTGTCCTCTTTGCCATCAACTGGATTTTGACCCTAAAAAATAAACATAGGAAGAGGTTCATCTGCTGCATCCCTGTCACGACACAGATAAAAACATGCCTTTGAAAGCTTCTTGAAACACTTTAACTAGAAAGCAGTTCTTAAAAATGCAAGGGGGAAAAAAAGCCTCCCTGCTTATATTTTTTATTACTTATCACCTTGGGCTGAAAAAACTATTGTTAAAAAGCCTCCTCAAGATAAATCAAAACAATCTTCTTTAGTATATATCAGTCAGAAGCATCTCCTTAAGATGACTGTCATAGTAGGCAATTTTTTAGCTCTTTTAAACAGTCTTACGGTTAAAATAAATATGGTGTACTAGACAGAGCCTGCTAGTCAAAACTGGCTAATCTGACTTCAGTTTACCTACCTTAATCAAGAGTGACATTGCAATTTGTCACTTTTATTCACAACGTTGCATAAAATAGCTGGTTAATCTTACCTTGGCAGATTTTAACATCATCTCTCTCTTTTTTCTAACTTTTCTTTCCTTCTCTGTTCCTAAAAAAGCCAAAACAAAACAAACACAAAAAATCTCCCAGTTATCCTTCAGTAACACCCACAAGAGAACTATTCATTATAGAATTGATGACAGGCATAGATTATATTGATAAATGCAGCATCCTATGTACTGTACAGATTTTTGTCCCTGCAATCTCACCTAAAGCCTCTGTTTTGACAGAGTTTAAAATGATATAGCAAAACTTGGGCAAGGAAGTACAACTGCTCTGAATTGCTTGTCTGTGTATACTTTGATTGTTTCAATACAGTAATTTAAAAGGATTCCAGCAAAAATATTCCAATTGCAAACTCCTTAAGATCTCAGGTATTGCAGGAAGTTCTCCATGTATGCAGCTCCCCTTTGACTTTTACATACAAACACTCATGTTCATTGTGGAACAGAAAGAAATGTAAGGCCACAATGCTACTCAAAGAAATAGTTTTACATCTTGAAGAACTTAAGATTTTAATTTCATCTACTATTTCTACTTGCTTAAAACAAGGACTCTGGTAAAAGGATAAGAAACCTTGTTATTTATTAGATGTAGCAAGGCAGTGCTGAAACATTTATCAATCAGTTACAACGGATTTGAGCTGACAGTTAAACTAGACAGTATCCTAGAAAGGAAGTTCCAGCAGTCTGTCAGTGTCACTTTTCAAAGAACATTATTGCCCTAAGTAGTCTCCCAAGATTCTCCCTCTCTCTCAAGCTTAAACGCTTAAAGGCTTGTTCATAAAGGTACAGTTTAAAAAGTCAAGTTAAAGCTAGATATTAATTTAGCAGCCCATGGATTAAAACAAAAAAACACAGGAAATAATTTCATGAAAGCTCTTGTTTAGGAGCAGCATGGCCTCAGATCATTGTAACTTATAAATTTGTTTGAGGGAGGCCTAAATTAGCATCCTGAAGACACATCCCATCCTCAGACCTCAGTAATTAACACAAATAGGTTGCACCGCAGCTTCCTATTTGTCAATTCCTTGTATCTCCTATCCTCTGGCTCCTTAAACTTTGTTTCTCATTTCAAATATTTATTTTTTTCTTCCTAGCACTCAGGCCAACAGAATTGTAAAGATATCAGTGCCACCTTCACATCCTGATTTTAAATTATAATTCATGCCCTTTCCAGCCTGATTTATCCATTAATTTGTACAACAAATTCTGAATATTATGTAAAGCACAACTCCATTCCTGGGCAGTAGTCCCTGTGGATTTTCACGGCATTCTTGCAATCTTAACAGCATTTTTACTTTGGTTCAAATAGCTGAATGGAAAAAAAAATAACCCCACACTTAATGGCAACCCAACTTCAGAATCCCCACTGCAGTCAATACACCTACCTCCAGTTGCTGCTGTTCCATTTTGGTTAGCAAGAATTTGGAATAGATGTTGCTTTTTTCAAGCAAGTGTTGAAGCCTCTTGTAGCGCATTTCACTTGACTCTCTGTCCCAAGAAGTTCGAGCCTAGCCAAAACAAAGATATCAAGTATTTATAGATGTGCCATTGTTAATGCTTTTTTTTTTTCTGCCAAACACGTCTCCAGTGCAGTAGCACAAGACATTCAAGAGCTAGAACCTGTCTTAACTCCACTGATTTAAAGGAAAATGAAATTTAAGTTTATTTGCAGCCTGCAAAATTTGGGAGGAAAAAGCCCTAAATACTAGTTGAGACTCCTGCATGTGCCATTTGCACAAAAGTATGTTTATTCTTTATGAACAAGATATTCAGAGAGCTGCAAAACCATCATGCCTAATTTAGGGAGGCCAAGTCAGCTTCCAATGCGATAACAGTAACTTCTGCTTGCTTTGCTTACAAAATCCACATCTGCTTTTAAAAGTAACTCCTGTTGAATTAGTCAAGGCTATGCATTTAGAAGTTTGCAAATTACTCTTTAAAACTCAGATCAAGACTTCCAAAAACCGTAAAGAAGCATTCACCCTTCTGCCTTCATCTAACACTGGCTGTTAGATTGAGATATCAAGCAAGTGCAAAAGCACAAATTAGCATCTCCAAGAGAAACCCCGGAAAGGGGAGATGGGAGGGCTTTACAAGATGTCTATCTATGCATCACCTTCAGAACACTGAAAGAGGGGCAGGCTAAGACAGAAAGCCAAGGGAATCTTCAAATGAAGAGCCTAACAGGGAGAGAAAAAGCTGAATCACCCGGACAAACCGCGAGACACAGAAGCTGGAGAGCATGATCATCTCCCCTAGAAATCAAACATTTTCCACAAGCAGTACTCTGTGTCATTCTTCTCAAGTAGGTATTACCATACTCTTTTATGAGAGGCAGATCTATCTCCTCAAGGTCTTCCGGGGAAGAGATTGTCTTCTTCTGATTCTCCATAGAGCTTTTATTTGCTTCTGCTCTCCCGAATTCAGCTTTTTTCCTTCAGGTGAAAAATATCTGAGCTTAGAAAGATCAACCCTTGGCAGCAATGCCAAGAGAGAATAGAAATTAAACTATTTCATTCAGCAAATTGCTACTGCTCACTTTTCCCTGTAGTGAATACAGCACCCTTCTAGCAATTGGTCAATCCAAAGGACCATTTCCCTTGATCAACTGCGAGATGGTTTCAAGATAAAAAAAACCCTCAAAGACCACAGCACTGAACTCTTGTGATTTCTCCACTTTGTCCCTTACATCATTTTTCAAGCTTTCAAAACCTGCTACTCTTTCATCACTCTACATTCTTGTACACAGTAGTACCAACCATCAGCCCACAGGAAGAACAAGTGACACCTTTGTTGAACTGTTGTGTACGATCAAGTGACAGAGGCTTGGCCGAAGCAACAAGCATAAAACCCCAGTAATTTTCAAAAAAATCAACTGCCCCCCAAGATGCCCATAAACCTAGGTTTAAAGACACCAGTAATTTCCCTTGGTCTGACTGGCCCTAGACTGCAGAGAAAGGATGACAGAAGCACATGGGACTATGGAGCATTAACCTTGCAAGAGGTAAGCTCTGTGGTTATCATGAAATGTAGAGGAAAAAAAAACCCACACCAAAACAAACTAACAAACACCCAAAAAACCGAAACGCCCTGGTCCTATCGCACTACAGTGCTGTTACTGAAGCGGTTGGTTGAGTTTTTCATGCCCTTAGAATAATGCTTCAGTTTACGACACCAGTCTCCTGTGGGCTGAATGCTAAACTACATAATTAACAGAAGAGAGGAAATTGAAAGCACTCTGAAAGGAGGGGTGGAAATGTCGATTTCTGATTTCTCAAGTATTTTGAGTAACTGCATGGGTTCTTTTAGAACACAATTCTCTAAACATCTAAGAGTTCTTTTAAGCTTCTATTTCCTTATGCCTGAAATGCAACACCATGTATAGCGTTCTGATACCTTGTTTATTTGCTTATTTGCATCAGCACGGGTCTAGAAGCATCGTGCTTTCACACTGCCTCTCCATAACAGACCAGTTATTATCAACCAATGCTTGCCATCAACATTGGAAAACATTCACAGTAAGAGAAGACAACACAGTAATGATTACGTGATTTAGGTTAGGGACGTTATCACTTTCTTGAGGCAGCCTGCATTTCCTGCAACACAAGCAAACCTAACTACACAAACCAACATCAACTCTCAGGACGCTTACAGGTACATTTGTTCCTGGGAATAGAGCCAGGTCAAGCAGCTCCTGCTCCACTCAGCCTAGAGGGGCCCACACAACTACATGAAAGGAAGAGGAAGAGGACAAATCAGGAAAGAAACTGGCATAAACCAAATCCTTTTTGGCTGTTTTTTTAAGCTAGGCTACCCCTCTGACACAGTTCAGCTGTGACCTTCAAACACCATCGATCAAAGACAGCAAGCTGCCAATGAGCGGCTGCCTGACCTACACCTGCTACCAAAACCAACGCACAACCGGGCTTCTTTCTGGAGAGGGTATCTGGTACCTATAGAAGGGTCCTGCAGAGCTCCGAGCAAGCCATTTGTGTGGTGGTGGCTGCTGTGTTGTTTGCAAACAGGAGCAAAAGAGGAACAGCAGCATTATGTTAAGTTACAGAAAACGTAAACAAAATGAGTCTTGCGTTTATTATGTAATACAAAAAAATCAGAAGAACCTTAACTTACTGCCCTTGCTGAAATCAGCCTACTCTCCAGACACGATACCTTAGATTTCCAAGCTCGGAACAACAGGAAGGATGTCACCTCGGTGCGCACTTAAAACACCTATAAAACTCATCAAGCTTCTTGCGGACTACAGGAGTTCCCCGTTAGCCTTCAAAAGCCCCTCAGAGGCTCCCGTGGATGGCCACAGGCACCGCGAACCGGAGCCCGCAGCTTGCCTGCAGCTTCGCCGCCTCTCACGCTTGTTTGTTTTGAGATCCAGGGCGCGGGGCGCCGGCCGACTCACAAGACGCCGAGCCGAATAACGGCGCGGGACACGGCGCTCCGGGCCAGCCGAACCCACCCGCCGTGCAGGGACTGCCGCCCCCGGGCCTCCCCTCACCTTCTCCAGCATCTGCCGTTCCTTCTCCAGCCCCGCCGCCTCCAGCTGCTCCTCTTCCTTCAGCATGGCCGGTGTGATCACCGTCGCCTCCGCCTGCTCCCCCATCTCCGCTCCCAGCGGCTCTGCAACGAGCGCAGAGTTACCCGCAGGGTCCCGCCCGCCGCTGCCGCCTCCCACCTGCAGCCGCCACCCCCCACCCGCTGCCGCGAGCTCTCACCGCCGCTGCTCGCCGTATTCTGGGCCGGCATGGCCGTGCGCCGAGGCCGTTGCGCGCGAAGCGAGGCGACACGCGCGCCTTCCGCGCCGTCCAGAAGGCCCTACCGAACTCCCGCGCTCAGCACGCGCCGCCCGCCTCGCGAGACAAAAAACCGCGCGCTGCCCAAGTCGCGCGAGAAACCGCGGCGCTCTCGCGAGGCCGCTCGCCCCGCCCCCTCTCGGGCCCGCCCGGAGACCATCTTGGCTTCTGGCAGGCGTAGCGCATGTCCGGGCTTCGTTCCCTTCCCGTCACCTTCGCTCCCTGTTCCGCTGCCGGTACCCCGGGTAGCTCCCCGCCTCGTGCTGCAGCGCGGGAGCGCTCCTGGGATTTTCTGTTCAGCGTGGGGGCTCCGCTCGCTGCGGGGAGTCCTGGGACTCCGGGGCCTCCGCCTGACGGTGACGTTTCAATCACCGCGCTTCTCTGGCGTACAGCCCTCGTTGAAAGAGCCGCCGCTGCCAGGCACCGTTGGCAGCCGCCGGCCGGGCTCCCTCCGTCCTGCTTCCCGCTGCCCGCAGGAGCGGCGCCGGCGCGCGCCCGTGGCTCTCGGCCGGCAGGACAGGGCCGTGCCGCCCGCCGGTGACCGCCATCAGCGCAAGGCCCCGAGCGCGCCCCGCGCCCGGGCCGGCAGAGGGCAGCCGGAGCCGCGCGGCCCCCGGACAGCCCTCCTGCCCGCAGCCGGGCCTGCGGTGGGCGCTGGTAGCTCAGAGCACCAGCGCCTCCGTTTCTCCTCAGTAGCGCAGCCTGTCGGAATAGTTTGGACGTTTCTCCTCGCCTCGGAGCCATACAAAGCCTGTGCCGGTCACTCCCGCACCTGGCTGTCAAATGGGTCGCGGCTCTGAACTCCCGCCGCGTGGCTCTGGAATGGGGACCTGCAGAGGGAGGCCGGGGGGAGGAACGAGCAAGTTAGCAGTAAGAGAGGTGGGCGACATTCCTCTCGTTCCCAACGCCTTGGAGGCTGACTCCAGTTGTAATGTGGCTTATGGAAAAGTGATTCTGCTTTGCCTGGCACAGCTTGGTGGCTAACTGTGGTGGTTCTGCACCGACATGAGGGACTGCCAGCGGGCAGGAATGTTATTAACCCTCTAATACGGTTATTTGGCACTGTGGCAATCGCAGCCTTTCTCAGGCTTCTGCTTCACTTGCAGCTGTTACCTCAGGACATGATAGTGAATAAACAAATCTTTATTTTCCAAGGCACCTTTCATTCTGTGCCAAACTATATCATTAGGGTGGAATAATCACCTAGATGACAACTGAAGTGCATCCAAGCTGGAATGTGATGGTGGCCTAAGTGGCTCCCAACACCAGCAACAGGCAGGAAGTGGGGATGAAGGTGCAACTAAGAACTCAGGAGCACTCGAGAAAATGAAGTTGCAAAGACACCAGCTGGGATATAAATGTTAATGTCTCTGCTTCTTTTAAAAAGCACCATAAGATCAGCCCAGAAATTTTAAGAAGCATAATTGGTGTCTCTTACCCAAATAAAATAAGCCTCTCACTAAAATATGTAATAGAATACTCCTGTGCCTGTATGTGTTATTTTGTAATGTCATTAAAATCATCTTTAGAATTGTAAGACAGTGAGACATACACCACCTCAGCCTAGATTATCACTTAAATCAGGCAATTTTGTGGCAGCCATTTCCTGCTGTGACCAGCACCCTGTCTGTGGGAGGGGGTTCACTGGTGGGTACTGGAGTTGTGCCTCCCTGAGCACAGCTCAGCATCACTATTGCCATTCATTTTTGCAGTGGGACACACTGCTGTTGTATACCACTCCTCATCCACCATGGCTTCGTATGTTCCTGGCCCAGGACCCCCTGCTATGCCCAGCACCAGGAGAGCAGCTCTGTTAGCTTCCAGGGGGGCATTTGCCTTGGTGTGCAGGATGTTTCTGCATTCAACTAGTCATAAATTAGGGCTGGTATAATCTCTCTGGTTGCTGATAATCAGAAATAAATGTCAGAAATGAATTAGCCGTCTCTTTGGTGACATCCAGAAATCCAATACCCACAAAACTTGATGCAGTGAAAGACTTTGTCAAACGTGGTTTTTTAAAAAAACCTACTTCAGGTAAATGCTAACAGATCAGTCAGTTGTGGCTGGAGCCTTTTTGACACATACTATGGGCTGTTTTTAACACCCCACAGACAGACAGACACTTAGAAGGGGAGCATGCAAAAAATTCATGTCCTGTCTTACAGACAAGTGTACTTACCCTGGCTTAGCCCATGTGAGTAAAGCAATGCCAGTAAACACCCCCTTCCAGATCCAGGTGTTGCTCTGGAGTGGCCAATTGCTGCTTGTCACTGCTCTTCTCTACTGCTTTTGAGACCGAGGCTGCAGTATTTGATATTAATGGTCTGAGGTAACGAGGGTAGTAAGGCAGTGTTTATTTAAGTTATTCATGGGGTAGCTTCTTGGGGGCTGGGATGGGCAGAGCTTGTAGGACCTCCCAAAAGTGAAGAGCAGGATTCAGAAAAACATGTGTGTCTATGGCATAAACCTCTGCTTGCTGCTTAGCCCGAGCAAAGAGGCTGTAGCATCTAACTTCTATCCAGAAGTAATTCCTTTTAGCTCAGTAGTCCATGACTTGTTACTGCAATGCACAAAGTCACTGGTCCATCACCTTGTGTTTCAGAAGATGCAAGTCTCTTCTAACATACTTGGACATTATACAGTAAGGTGCAGAGAATGATGAACATTAGTGGCACAGAGGGGGCTGGGAGGAATGACAGCACAAGAGAGCAGATAAGGGTTAGAAAAATGCCGATGGTTCTGTTCTCAGGTTGGCCAAGTGGCTGCTGCTAAGTCGCAGTAACCCTGAGTTGTCACCTTTGAGATTTACTTGTCACTCTGGTATGCCACAGAAGAATGCAGGTCGTTTCATCATGCTCCTTGCCTACACAGGTTGCCTAACTAATTTACTACAAACCGCAAAAGTAGTTCCTTGTACTAATTGTCCTGTCTGCTGAACGACTAAAGGGGAAGCTGTAACTTTGAAATAAGATGGTTTTCTCTAGATGAGAAAAGTGAGACATACAGATTGAGGCTATTTTTTCCCTTGTCTTACTTGTTCACAATATACGTACAAGACTTTTCCATTCCTAAGCAGATGAGAAGGTCTCCAAAGCACCCTGGCAGGTGGCAGTGGCAGTCCTGGAGTTTGCTCACTAATCTTTAATTTTTTTTTCCTTTTTTTTTTTTTGTTTTTTTTTTTTTTTATTCCCTTAAGAATCAATGTCTGCTAAAACACAGCAGTAGCAGCCACAGACACCCTGGTTGCTCTTCCTGATAGTAGCAACTCATACTTGCTAGGACTAGAAGAAATGCAGGGACAGGATTCTGTCTTCAGGTCCTCAAAAATTCCAGAGATCATCAAGGTGAATGGATTGGCAAGTCTAACTAAATCTCCTATAACTTAAAGTTAAATATCCATCTGGGAGACGTGTAGGAAACGTACTGAAGCGATCTGCTGGTAACCAGCATGCTATATACACAGCAACGCTAGATGGCTGCACAGGCTCCAGGAAACTGTTGTTGTCTTCAGGTTTAATTGTGTGGTTTGTGAGCCTGAAATATGTAAGGTAAGATGTGTGTATCAGTGAAGTAGAGGCATGGCTGTGTGCGTGTGCCGGCCCCTCTGCGTTAGTAAGCAATCAAGCTCCCCGAGCTGACAGTCAAGGGCGGCAGGGTGCTAAGAATGGCATTTACTGACAGCTGGGCTGAAACATCACACCAAGTAATGAGACTATCATGCTACAGTGAAGTAGCCTTCCTCCACGTTTCTATGTCTCTGTCAGCAGGCACTGAAACACGTGGGAAGCAGCTCCTGAGGCACCGGGTTCCATCCCAGCCTTTCTAGTAACCTGAAATCCCATAACTGCCAAGAAACGGGTGGGATGTGCCGAAGAAGGCAGAAACCTCTGTGGCCATCCAGCTTTCATCAACTGCATTTATTTGTTTACAAAAGCATCTAAATAACACCACCCACCATTCTGTACATCAACAGCCCAAGGGTTTTGGGCATGCAGGTTTCTAGCCCCTGCTGCAGGGAGCAGCCCAGACAAGACAGAGCAGGATTAGGGTTGTCAGGGGAAAGGATTGATATCATGGTTGTTACGCTTCAGCAGGTAAGCGGTTCTCTTGGGGGCCAGGATCCTTCCTTAAGAAGCTGCTGCAAACGTGAGAAAAAAAATCACAGCATTAGTCTGACAGAGTGAGCTTTTAGCCTGGCATTTGAAGGCACAGCTTTTATTCAGGCGTTGCTTAAAAGACTGCTTGTGTTTTTTAACTATGAGTAGGTGTGGATGTTGCAGCACTTCTGCTTGTAACTGAGAACATGATATCTGCTAAGAAATGACAGTTTTATCCAGCTCATCACCTGATTTGTACAAATCTTTCAAGCCTAAGTTCTGTCAGCAGTGTGCTTCCTGGCTTACATTTGGGTAACCGTAACAAAATCCCCTCCTGGTTTCTCTGCCCATAACTGTTTGGCTCTTTGCAATGATTTGTGGCTGTGTATTCACACAGGCACCAGCTTCCATGCACAATGAGTAACGGCACTCATCCTGATAACCTTCTGCTCCAAAGCTACAGTCTGCTCTCACTCAACATGAATCTGTACCAGGATCAGAGCTTATGGCTTCATTTCCAGGCACCCCAGCTGGGCAGCATGGGTCCAAGCCCTGGAAAGCATCCAACCCTGTTGGACAAAGCTCCTGGTCCCTAAACCGCATCTTTGCTAGAGGCTGCAAGAAATTAAAATGTTACTGGTGAGGCGGAGAGGTAGAGCACAGAAATCCTGCTGTGCTGGAGCTTGCTACCTGCCCAACGCTCTTGCCAATCTGCCAGTGAAGTCTGGGGGTCACAGCACGACTGACTGCAGCCTACGACCAACTGGACACTGAGGGTTCACAGACTGTTTCTAAGGGATCTGGAAAAGCTGATGACAGGGTGTGGTTTTGCACATGCTGCACAGCAAGCCGCAGAGGTGTGGGCTGAGAGTCATTGCCTACATTTGAACATGCCAACTCCCTGCTTCTACTCATGGTCAGAGTCAACTCCAACCACGAGTGATTACATTTTTGAGTGTCACATGAGACAATGACCTCTAAGTCACACTACAGGAAAATTCTTGTGAAATTTTTTCTGGCAGGCAAAGGAGAAACAAAAACATCTGTTATCTCGATGTACCAAACATGCATGTTGAGATCTTACTACAGGTGGAGAGCAGCGAGCAGGGAGACACGTATGTACAGGCAAACCCCAGCACTGATGACATGTGAGAGTGGCCCAAGCACCACAATGTTCATGAAACTCTGTCCATGGGTAATAAAGCAGCTCCTTCTTTTGTGTTTTTTGATCACTGTGATTCAGCCCTGTTGCATGACAGCTGGCTTGCATGAGATGATTAGTCTTGTCTTTTTGTAGCTTCTTCAGATCTGGGCTAGCTACCAGCTTTATTACCAGGTCAATGTTCTTTACTCATTTAATTGTCATTACAAATATCAGGAAATGCTGCATCATTAGCAAGACCATGGTTTAACCCCAGCAGAAAGGAGGGACAGATTCTCATTCACATTGCTTTCTTGAAGGCCTCTTGAACCACAGCCATGGTGGAAAGGGGCCTGTCAGTGCCATTAAGAACCTTTTCCCAGGGCTTAGTTAACACCCTGAATCTACTTTGCATGTTATTTAGGACCCAAAATTCATTTAGTTCACAGCATGCAGACAGTAAAGGGAAGTTACTATTTCATTTGAAATCCCATTCCTTCTGATCCTTTCTTATGTTTTTTATTGACTCAGAAGGGACTTCCACCCTTCAAGACCATATAGATCTCAAGCAGCAGGCAGCAATGTTCAGTCTTCAGCCTGGTAAGTCCAGTGTGTGCCAGAGCTGTGGGATCAGGCAGCCACAAATGGCTCCCTGCAGCCTGGGTGGGGTGGAGAGCCCAGCTCATAATGCATGCTTGTAGCATATCTGCTGAGAAGTGAAACTCTCTTCCCTCACACTCACCACAGCACAAAGGTATCTTGAATCCTACAAAAGGCATGCCAAAAAATCAGATTTCTTGCCAGCAATAAAGAGGATGAGGAATGTGTGTAGCTGGGTTCCAAGGGGGAGATGATAAATCACCAGTGAGGGAGGATGACTGTAGATGGCAAGTCAGCATCTCTTGAGTGTTTTGTTTTTACTCCCCCGACCCTTTTTCCTTTTAAAATGAATTTTAAGAGATTGTTTACAGTACAGTTCCCTCTGCATTCTTTAGCATCTTGTCAGCAAGTCTCATCCTTTCTGCCAGCATTCAGAAAGCACCGGACTAGAAGGCAGAGCCTTCCTTGAAGACAAACCAAAGGATGCAGAGGTTTATGAACAGCTGCAGGTGAGGCCTTTGAGAGGTGCTGAGATGGCCAGAAAAACATCCTGGGGTAACTGGAGGGAATCCCAGCCTCAGTGAATCCACTGAGTGTTTTGCCATGTCAGGGCAAATTTCTTTCAAAATTCCCAGGATTTCACCCACGAGATTTTCTGCACCTCTAGATTCTGCTGTTCATTAAAGCTGCTGCTGTGGTCCAGTCAGACTGCACAGCCCAAGAATGACTAGCTCAACATAAGGGATGACAGAAGACAATCTGTGATAAGTGGTAGGCTAGTGATGCTCTTCTTTTTTAACCCCCAACTCACAGGATGCATTACAGCACAGACTACATGTGGAAATGACACAGGATAAGCTACAGGTCCTGTGCTGGTGGAGATACTGCGCTTGGATTGAAATGTAAACCTGGAGTTTTCGTGCAACTACAGTCATTAAGGGTCACACAGTATTCACTGAATAATAGAGATGTTAATATTTGCACCCAGGTGAAGTTCTTTCTCAGACCAGTTCCAGCCCTATGGTTTCAGCTGGATATACTGTTTTCCGTTTTGTCTCAAACTCTTGACTGAGACCGAGGCATTTCCTTTAAAGCTGTTACACTGAGACCAAGATGTACCTCATCTATAAAGTATTCCAGTTTCACAGGGAATGGGAAGTGCTATAAAGATGTGAAAGTGCAGATTTTCCCTCATTCTTTTAGGTAAGTGAAGAGACAAAACACATCAAGCTTCTCTCAGAAGATTTTATGCTGTGGTCTTGATTCTGAAAAGGCAGAAATACTAACAAATCAAGTAGTTTTCATGCAAAAGAAGAGTTTTAGGAGGTATTGCATATCTACAGCTGCCTCTCTGGTACAAACCTGCTCTTCAGCCTTAGTACTGGGTACATAAGCAGAACTCCCACTTGGACCTATATATGCATCTAATTAATACAGACCTTGCGGAGGAGATGGTCCACTATACACCAAGCGAGTTCACACTCTCTAGAGCAAACCTGTAGCATCCCAAGGTACTGTGCAGTATAACACAGGTACTGTGGGGCTAGCACTGACCTTTCTTTTTCCCTGAAGCACTAAACAGTGGCCTTAGGATGTAAGCAGAGATCACCGGGAACCATAAACAATTAGGACACTACCATGCAAGTCATGTGAATGCAGCTTGTTGGTCATTACAGTACTCTGCTCACAACCCAGGATCAATAAATCTGACTTACAGCAAAAAGGCAAAGAAATCTGAGCATTGTGGACTGACAAAATTAGGTGCCAGACTGGAGGGCTCAGGACATATTGTACAGACTATGTGTAAAGACATGTTCCTGGCGTTCTGAGTCCATAAATAATGTTTACAAAAAGGTATTAGGTGCCTTCCCCAAGGCTGCAAGAAAAAAGAAATAAGCAGACCAGAAGGAGCTTAGGCACATTCCAGTTTGGGGAGGAGAACGAAGCTGCAAAGACAACTCTAGCAGACTTATTACGGTACCTTTATGATATGTTTGCCTTTTCTTACCCAGAGGGCAGGGGTGGGGGAAATATGATTCCTCCCTGTGACAACAGTGAAGATCGAATGCTGTATCTGTATGGACAGCACCCTTTTCTCTTGGAGACACTCCTACAAAGGTGTCTTGAGCCAGACTGACAGCAGCCAGAGGGGTTCTGGCAGCTGCTCATATCCCAGGGAAGTGGCAGGTATGTGAACCGATCACGCCAAACTTCGGAGAAAGCAGGAGGAACGAGGAAGGTGTTTGGATCTGCACAAACAAACCTTTTCTTGCTCTGTTCTTATTTACAAGGTTAATGAAGGGCAAAATGTCACCTCTTCAACCCAAAGCAGCACCTTGCAGGGAGCACCACAAGTCTGCTGATGTCCTTGCTGTGATTCTGCAAGGCCTTCCAAGCACTCACAGTTAAAAGAAATGGATCACAATAATAAAAGAGAATTATCTTCATTTTATCATTGTATGCTCAGTAAACTCTCATGAAAACTTCGAAAATTTCCCCGCTGTTTCCCCAAATGCCTATGCCTCAGGCCCAAAATCAGTTATCCCTTTAATCCTGTGCAAGAGTTCCAAGATCAAAGTTGGTGGTACTTTGTTTCATCACAGCTATTCCCAGCACCATCCCTGGAATTCAGACAGCTGCTGGTTTTCATTCCTCAGCCATGGGGTAGCCAGATCTGACACTTCAGTGTTAACCCCTGGGCTTGGCATGCATTACGAACTCTAGTCTGTCTCCTGAAAACTCCCTTGCTCTGCAGAAGATGCCTCACCTTCACTATGGTACCCCATGGGAATAAATTTTTCAGTGGTGCTTGTCCCATGGGTAACAACATTTCAGTAGCAGAGGAAGCAATGTCTATGAAATCCGTGATCTTCTGAGACAGAAGGTGATCTATAACTGCTCATTATATTATCCCCAAGAGAGGGGTAAAGAGAATTGAAAACATCAACATTCACTGGAAAAAAACGAGACCAGCCCTGTATTTAATCAAAATGTTTTGGTTTGTTCCATTTGTAATTATTTCCATCCAATGGACAAATATTTTAGCAATGAAAATGACAGTTGCCTTCCATGAGCAAACAAAATAAGAAGTCATGTCAGTTCCCGTACAATGCTACAGAGAAGGTGACATTTGTTATGCTGTGTTGAAATTTTCTTTACTTGTATTCCAGTAATACTGAAGGCATCAATTTAGGTTTAACGATCTATTGTGTTCAGTGCTGGAGGGTTTTGTTAGGGGGGTGGTGGTAAAACCAAAGATTTGTGGGGAAAGAAGCTGAAGTGACACTTCATTTCCCCTGAAGCCTGTGGGAACATGAACATTGAATGTGCCCTCAAGACTGACTGAGGCAGAGATTCCCAGCAGACGAATACCAACCTGAGAGCCCATTAGACTATCACTGTTCCCAGCTGTACTTAGTACCCTGTTTTTTTTATAGAAAATCAGTTTTCACCTGCTGGACAGAGATAAACGGGGAAAAAATACCCATCCTAGTACAGGACTGGCTCTCACACTCAAATGACTGTCTCAAAATTGATGCAAAGAATTGCAGGGAGGTTGGTGTTAGTTTATTGAGACCTTATGCCAGCCCAAGGGTCTCTGTAAGATTGCTCTAGTTACTATGCGTCCCTAAAGAGGGTGACGGTTTATGCAGGTTTCCTACAATGCCTGACTCCCCTCCCTTCCCTGTGCCTCAAGTACCTGAACTCTGTGTTTCTCATGGAAATGTGGAAATAACTGTAGAGACTTCCACTGCAGTGAAACACCAGTAGAAACACATTGCCACTTGTGCATGCTGGGACACTTCTTCTCAGAGCTCTCAGGCAGTCATATGCACTCGCAGTTGCATTTTCCCACCTAGAACAGGCCGGCCATTTTCTCTTTAATACCGGCTGACTTCAGTGCCCAAGTGAAAGGGGTGAAAAAGAAGATGCAACACATGGCCATCACTACTTGCTTTTAAGTGATTTTTTACCCAAGAACATCATACTGGCTTCTGCACCACCTCAGTGTAAATCCTACTTCCTGGTACTATCTCTGCACCTCACCCATCCAACTCAACAGGTATATTTTCATGCCCTCTAGCAACAGATGCTCTGCAGCCGAGTCAGTGTCTGCCAAGTGTGGTTTAACACTAATTAATGCAAGCTCCTTGCCATATTTTCCTCCAACTCAAAATGACAGCACACAAATTGCAGCTTTTTCACTGGCACACTGTCTGACTGTGAGATCAAAATATCCCACTGACATCCAGCTGCACAGACCTCTGTACTGCTGCAGTACAGAGTTCAGGTGCCTGCCTCTCAGACAGGTGTGACATTTGGGGACCCACCTGACATTGACTTAACCCCACATTAGTGCTTTTTGTAGCAGAGCGCGTGTGTGATGGTGGGAAAGAAGAATTTGGTTTGGGGAAGAGGAAGAAGGTTTTGAACAGGCAGAGGTTGCCCAATATGTGCCGATGCAATGTAGGGAGAGCCACCTGGGAAGCAACACTGCAAGATCCATCTGCTGCCTGGCTGGCGGGATGGAACCAGCCAGCACCCAGATAGCAAGGGAGAGGAGACTACTCCTTTTTTGTGAGGGGGAAGCAAGGTGGCCACAGCACACTTCCCAAAATACCAGGATGAAATCACAGCTTTTATCTGAGATATTTAGACCTGCTGGTACCAAACCTCACATTACTCATCTAGAGCTCCACCTCGTCCTCCCTTTGGGTACTGCTGACATTGCAAAATTTTTCCTCACCACAATTCTTTCCACATAGTATTTTCTATGCCAGCAGTGGAGTCTGGTCTGCTCTGAGAGGCCAGGAAATCTGCAGAACACCATCCTTTGAGTGCTTTCAGCTATGAATGTATGATGCTTGCAAGAAACTGAGTTAAAAATGATCAATCATCCAAAAAGTTTAGGATTCATGCTAAAGAATCCCAAAAAAATGTTACAGTTGGGTGTAAACTAGAGCTGTCTAGCATGTCAAGTTTTGTCTGCCTTATATCCCACTGTCTTCCTCCACCCATGGCTTTAAAGATCACCTCTGTTTCTCCTACAGCTTTCCCAAAGTGTTTGTGAGCTACCCAACACAAGTGTATGTTAAATCTCTGTAAAGGCTCAAGGGTTCATAGGGTTGTGTTCACACCTCAAAACTGCCAGGTCATCGGCTCCCTGTGTGGGGATATCAAGTGAGTTACAGACGGATGGGTTTTCTCTAATTGCCTTTTTTTTCTGATTTCTAACAGCTGTGAGACATTGCCACCACGAATTTATATAGTCAGAAATTTTAAATATAAATATATCAATCTGTTGGCCACTAAGAGAGACTAGCAAACACAGAGAGAGGCCAGGGAGGTTCAGTGTTAAGGAATATGCCTATTTCAAGTGGACAAACATGTAACACTACCTGCAAGGCTTGCTGATAAGAATGTGCAGACACTTGGGCTAATGCTGGAGACAGAAATGTTACACCAGATCTGATGGGGAGCAGCGGTGCACTGCCTTGGCTGCTCTGCCTCCAGCACCTAGCCACACTGCAACCACACAGCACAGACCAGCACCTTCCTGGGGGCTGGCAGCATAACCACCTGTGATCCCCTGAGCTTTTTCTGGTGTCATGAAACTATGCTGACCCACCTGTTCAAAAAGCTCTCTGTTAGAAAAAATAAATCTCAAAGGTATAATCTTGTGGACCTGTACTGTTCTCATGGGAATGTCCACAGTGACGTATGGATCTCCACAGGCTTTCATCTTTGCTTGGGCCAAATTATCTACAAACACAAGGACAGTGACAACGAAGGCTTGCTATTGGTGGCCAGGATGAGTGGCTGCTGGCAGCACACTGTCCCGTGTGCCTGCCCTCAGGCAGGGCTGAAGGGACACTAGTCAGGGTATCTGCTTCATCCATAAGAGGAAAGGGGACACCCCTCAGTACAGCAGTTCCCTGGTGTTTCAGCTGAGGGACCCAAACTTGCCTCCAGTGTCGGAAATGGAAACAGTGGAAAGGGGCACTCCCGACCTGCCCACACCCCTTCCTTCCCCCTGCCTGTTCCTTCCCTCACCGAATCCTCCCCCAGCTTTATCACATTCTCTCCATTCCTCTCATTGCCCTCTGAGCTTGCCTCTGAAACACTGAGCCAGCACTGCTGTGCCCCACCAGCTTCCAGACGCTCTTGCTCAGACCTGTGGCATGAGGTTCCTGGCTGCTGCAATGACAGGGCTGGGGCACCCTTGGCCTCCCACTCATCTTCTTCTCCCACAGCTCTGAAAGATACACGTTCTCTCCACCTCTCCTATGGACAGCACCACATAAACCCCCCTTTCTCGATGCTATCTATATACCATAACTCAGTTTCCATAAACTCCCATCCATTTATTCCTCACTGCAGCACCCTTATCTTATCTTGCAAACCTGACTTGACATCAGGCAGTTTGGTGTTTATATGAAAAAGGGGGTTGGCTTGTAAAACAGCTCGGCAGCCACAAACAGAGCTAGACCTTCAGAACAGCTTAGCCTGCACTTTTGGGCACTAAAATGAGCAGCCAGCTCTTCCCAGAGGGCTCTCTGTAATGGTGTGCTTTGGAAACATGACTTCACGTAGCCTTGAAACAGTTAGATGTGGAGCCTTCACTGAAAAACCAGACTTTAGCTCAGTGCCTCTGGGGCAGCCAAGCTTACCTAAAATCTGCTCTGCAGCCCTTTGCAGCCCTTCCCTTGTTTTCTGCTGCCTTCTTAGCCTGCATGAATACAAGTTATTGGGGCAAGGGTAAGTCTGGCCCCCACCTGCTGCTGACTTTGACAGACTGGAACTCGACTGATTCAGTTTGCAAACTTGGGACAGTATTTTATTGTATCTTTGCTTGTTCCTTCACATTAAAACTAACTCAGGAGGAAGCAAATTGTGCTGTGGAACTAATACCGGGTCACCTGGAGGTCAGCATTTGCTCTCACTCTTTTTCTTTTTTTGGTTATTTTTTTGTTTTGGTTTGGTTGGGTTTTTTTTGTTATTAAAAACACTGCCAAGAACTCTGCGGAAGGGACCAAAGAAAGCTCTCCTTACACAAATCCAATAAAAATGCATATGCCGGTTGTTTTCACCTGGCATGGGAACCTGCATGTCTTAACTCATCAGTTCAGTCATACTGGTTGTCAATGAAGGATCGTTGCGCCGTGACTGTTTCAGTGTACCACAGTTTGGTGACATCCATCTGTCCTCCATCCTGTGAGCTGCAGAGCACCGCAGAGTCATGAACTGGTGTATCACAAGCCTCTGGTTATTTCAGGATACGGAAATATCTCTCATGCACTGCATATAGACCACAGATTCATCATGAGCCAACCTGGAAATTTCAGTCTGAACAGCAGTCTTAAATTAGTAAGTGTAGGGAAGTCTGCAGTAAAACAGCAGACTGTCTCCATTCATCCCACACTAAATAAGCACACAAAGAGAAGCAGAGTTTTATAAATAAAAGCACAAGTAGTGCTTCTAAGATAAAAATCACAAAGGTCCTGGCCCAAACCCCTGAAATTCCTTGGTAGTATTTCGTTTTCCTTGGTGGCTCAGATCAGACCTGAACAGATGGAATATGAACATACCACCAGCGTTTCCCATCTTGACATAGAGAGCCCTGTTTTGGGCTTAGCGTGGAGGGCGGGGGAAAAAAGCCTCCTTATGATGAACTTGCTCTTGTTAAACTGGACAGCCATGGTCACTTGCTGCTCACAGAAATACCTGGGTTAACACAGACTCAGAGCTTTAATCCCCAGGCAGCTTTACAAAGGAGCATGGCTTTATACCTTTTTTTCAGGTAGGGAGGAGAAAAGCACAGAGCACTCTGCTGAGGACTGCAGAGCACTTGAATGCTAGTGTGAAATCTGAGTTCCCGTGCCCTTTCCTGTGAAGGAGGTACCAGATGTGGGGCCAAGCAGCAGCACCCATTTGCTGCTGCACACAGTCATGCACGCAGATCGTGGCATAAGGTCCACAGTCACATTACCAACCTCAGTTCACAAACACTGGAGCCAGAGATATCCTCCGGGATGTCCAGAGGAAATACACACCCAAGAACTGGATATCAGAGTTGTACACAAATTAAAGAGCATTGATTTGGCTTCAGCCAGAGATTTTTTTAAATAGCAGGTTTGCAGAAACAGATGCTATTTGTACAGCGTGTCCTGGGGTTATCGAGACAGGTCCTTGGCTACTGAACACTATCTGCTCATCAAGGACAGTTGTTTTCAACATTTTTCAGCTTAGGAAGCCCCTGTATGCTTTTCCAGTGGAGGTTTGGTTTGGTGCAGCATATTTAAACCAACTGACAGTCGGTCTGCTTTCCTCAGTTACTTCTCCCAAATACCAGAGCAGCCAGACCCACAGGAACCCGCAATCACTGTTCCAGGCTAATCTTTTCATATCTTTAGTGAGAGCCCGAGTGGCAACTTTCAGTCCTCCTGTGACAGCTGGGGACAAGAGAGCTCCATCATTTCACTGGACGGGGCAAATCATCTCATTCCTGAGTCCAGGATCAGGAACTGCATGTCGTCAGTCCGAGATTTTTGTAGGAGGCGTACAACAATGTGTACCCCCTCCAAGTGGGAAGCAGTCAATTCTGTAATCAAACTTTGAAAGTGTAATTATGAGTACAATTAAGGTGAAATATAGCTCTATTGAAGTTGGTGGGAGTTTTATTATTAACTTCAGTTTCACCTCTCTGTTTCGGGTGGGTAGTTATCCCGTTCAAGCAAAGAACACATTATTTAATCAAAATGGCATTTATAATGCAGTGCCACTACCATATTCAAACCTTCAGGACTTTTTTACTTAATTCAGTTCTAATTAAATTGCTACACAAGAGAAATATTTAGTTCTACTGATGTGTGCACATAGATTCAGGGGAAAGCAATGCAAATTGCCCAGGATCTCATAAATTGCTATTTATACTGCTTTAAACTCTGGTGATGTATTTAGCAAGTCACATCTAACTCTCGCACTCCGCTGAAAGAAATTGCTGTAAACTGAGAGCAGCATTTCCAGACTAAAGCAATTGCAGCATTTCCAATGATGCAGTATGTGCAACAAGGCACATGTGGCAGAGATGGCCAAACCCTCAGCCCTGTTAATTGCAAGGCTTAAATAGCTTTTGCACTGCCACCAGGATTCTCTGGGGATAAACAGCAAAGAAATAAATATGATGAGAGATGCTCTTGTATACTTTCACTCCCTAGCTCTGTCCCAGGACATGTTTGGCATATCCTGCCCAGCCTGACTGCCTCCAACAGCAGACTGAGTGAGTGAGGGTGATACCTGCACCAGGCAGAGCCGTGAGAAACAGGCCAAGCTGAGGTCTGACTGGAGCTTGACATGAAGTGGGCGTGCTGGTATGTGAACTGGCACAAGATGATGCCCCAGTGTTCCTCACAGTAACCCCACAGCACCTATCAGGACTGTGCTGCAGAGAGACTGGCTTGAGGGCTGCTGAAGGAGATACCACCCTTCATCACAAGGATGAATTAAAGAATCATAGAAATAAAAGCAGTACAGCAAAAGTGGACTCTGTCCCCCACCCCCGGAGGAAGGTGATGGCCCTCAGCAGAGCCCAAGAGCAGAGTGCCCCTGCCCTTTGTCAGGACCACTGAAGCAGTCCTCTGGCACCCCAAGACACCAAGGTCCCAGCAGAAAAACAAGGCGCCTCTCTCCTCAACCCAGCTCAGTCTCCACCCTTCCTTCCTTCCTTTCTTTCTTCCCTCACTCCTTCCTTCCTTCCTTCCTGAGGGGATACTGCTGCTCCTCAAACACCTTTACTGTTTTTCCTGCCCATCACCAGCTCCTCACCATCACTCCACTCTACTCCTCCACTCAGGCCCAGCTGCCCCAATGCTGTGTGATCCCAAGACACCCACCACCACTCTGCTGCCCATCCCAAGCTCAGGACATTTCTCTCTTGGCTGAGCTCCAACACCCTCTGACTCCAACATCTGCCCTGAAAACACTGGCAGAGAGGATGCAGGTGTGCTGAGGGAAGGAAGAGCTGATGAGGACTGCTCTGTGCTTTCATGCCTCCAACCAGCCTTCAGCATCACAGGAGGAAAACAGAGGGTTTGGGTTGAACCATAGCCCAGAAAGCCGCCAGCAAAATGCAGGGCAGCTCAGCCTCCCTTTGGAAGGAATTGATGAGGTATGCACAGCTTGTCCCTTGTCTGGGAAAGGTGAGGACCCTCAAGGCAGGTAATCCATTGGAAAGTGAGGGGGCCTGTGCTGGTTCCAGAGAGTTAGAGAGCATTGACCTGAGTTTGAGCATGTGTTGCAACAGCTTTTGAAGTCAAATGTCCCTTCAGCCCAACTCAGTGAACAGAAAGGTGTCTCTATTGTGCACACAAAGAAGTGATGTGCCTTTCAAGAAACTGGCCCTGTCTCCCCATAGCACAGTGCTGGGCAGCTGCTTCCCATCTGGCTGACCATGGCTCCTTTCCCAGCAGGGAGGGGTGGGGACCACTCTTACTTTCTCCAGGACCCAAAACACAGCTGGCATTTGAGCCTTCTCTGGAATGGCTGGTGGACACACCAACAAGCAGAATTGGGGTAGCAGGTTCTGACCTGGGTGGGCTTGGGGGAATAACATCTCTGTGAGAGGTAGAGAAGATGCAGAGGGACTTTGCTTGTACAGACAGGCTTCACTCATTTTGAGTATTTAGTGCATTTATCAGATTCCTTGAGGAAAGAGCAAAAGCTGCAGTGTATCCAGGCTAAGACAAGTGTCTGGAACAAGACAAGATTTGCAGGACCTAACACGTTACTGCTAACAGACTTGAGAGCTGCTTGCTACCCCAGCAAGTTATTTTTTGCATCCTAAAGGCACTGCAGTAAAACAACTTCCTCTTTTGCATCCCCAAGCCTTCACCTGCACAAGCTGTACACATGCAGGCCACTGCCAAGTTAGCGGAAGAGCCATTTCACAGGAAAATGGAGTCTTCTAGAAAGTTCCTTTTACAGGAATGCAAATATCATACATTCCCTCTTTGAACACACACAGACACACACACAGACACACACACCTTTTTTTTTTTGCCTTGACCCATCCCTGGTGCAGGGCTGCTGGCTGAGGCAGCACAGGCTCCCCCAGGCCATGCACAGGCACTGCCCAGCGTGGGGCTCTGTGAAGCAGCACCCCGTGGCGCCAGGGTGCTCCCTGGGGCAGCACTGCACACCCTCACACAAGGAGGTGCAGCCAGTCTTTGCTTAAATGAGACCAATAAAACACCACTGGGATGGCTAATCTGGCAAAGGAAATTAAGACGTAGAGCCAGTGGGCGACCATTTACAATGGCTGCTGATGGGGACGCCCCCTGCCCTACCATAGCATCACATTATATTCCCCCTGTTTTCCAGGCTGCCACACAGATCCAATGTCCCTCTGCCAGCTGGGTCCCCAAACTTTGCTTGTATCAGAACGAAAAGAAAATTTATTTGAGTCAAGGAGGTGATTGCTTTGCACAGGGTCCTTTCGCGCCACGCTGTAGGTGTACAAACCAATCCAGGAGGCAGTCGAGCAACCTGTCCAGATCTGGTCGTTAGCTAAGGGGTCAGGGAACTGGATGGAAAATGAGGTCTAATATATACATATGATGAAAGGTTGACAGTTATTTCATTGTGTGCTTCTGTGTGAAAACCACAATGACAATGATACTGGAATGTGGTTTTTTGTCACTACAGATACTTCACACTGGGTGGAGGGACCTTGTACATGCATAAGAAATCCTGTGATTTGGGGGCTGCACAACTTAAAGAAAATGGGTCCTGAAACTACTTACAAAAATCCTGCTCTGCCAGACAAGCTGCAGCAACAGGAGTTATTTGCACATGGGACTTGCCTAAAGCCAAACAGCAGAGAAACACCTGTCCCAGGGAGGAGAGCTCACCCATGCAGGGCTGCACACGCTCAGGACTCTGTCCTGCTCCTGTGTAATTTGGTTCTTGGGGAGTTTGTTGAAGCTATGCTCACATTTAATAGGCATCCTCCTTTGCAACTGCAGAGCATTTCAACAAACACAATTAGCCATTACTTTGATGAACAATTTGGGGGTGATTTCAACCCCTGTAGTGCACAGCAGTTACAGGGACATGGAGGAACAGCACATAATTTTAGGGGTCACCACTAAATGTATCTCTCTTACTTTCCAGGTGCCTAACTGGGGAGCTGCACTATAAACAGACCTTCACCTACCCTCCCTGGGGCAAAGGTTGAGCAGCTCCCTGTGAACTCCTGCCTGGCTTCTCTGTGGTAGGGAAGTACCCTCTGCTAGGAAGTTGCTTCCCATCAGCCCCAAGTCTCACAAAGGTGACAGGAAAGATAGGATGCAGCTGTATGCCCAGGGGATCCAGAGACACAGCAGCTTTCCACACTTGGAGACTTCTTTGGGTGGAGAGTTTTCTTATGGCTAAGGAAACTGATGCATCCATCAGAAATGAAACCGATGCTGACTAAGAGGTTTTTCCTCTTCCTGTTACATCCTCTGCAGGTCAAGGGGGAATTTCCTGCCCAGTTGCAATTTCGAGAACCCATCCCACACTGTCAGTACATGGGTGAATGGGAAGGAGCCCCATGATGAAGACTGCCAGCTGTAGGGAAAGGGCATAAGTAACATGTGCCAAAAAACCACAGCATCCTCATGGAGCATCTCCTAACATGGCCCCAGTCCTCAGACCAGGCTGTTCCCACAGCTCAGGCAGGTCTGTTTCCCTGCCCGTCTGGTTCCTCCCCTCCTTGTGCGTTGCCCCCAGCACAGGAACGCGCAGCTTGGCCCCACGCTCCCCTCACTAACAGGCTGGACTTTAAGGAAAAGGAGACAGCTTGTATCAAAATTCCCGATTAACTGGTGAGACCTGGCAACACGCTTGCACCCAGACAAGAGACAAAACTGCAGGACAGAACCATCCTTCCTTTCTCACTGCACTACAACAGCAACTGGGCTCAGTATATTTCTGTACAGAGGGAACGTGACCTCTCCCATGTCAAGGGTGTTCACAAGGTTTAGACAAAAGCACTTCAATTATCAGTTTCCTTTTTCTGCCCTTTCTTCAAGTTAGGACTCCCAAACCAGAAACCACTTTCATTTTTTGTAAGAGGCCTAGTTTGGCAAGACGTGGAATTTGTGGTGTTCATCCACCCTCTGGAAGGTTTCACTACTGTTAAAAATACAACCACAAAATAGTAAAATCTCCCTTCAGGTGGTTGCATTTACATGCGAATAAAAGTCCAAACCATGCCATAGCTTTTTTTCTAATCCATTTCTGAGCTATTCAGGTGTAAAACATTTTTATGCTTATATAGCAAATAAACCTGAGTTAAAAAATACATAAAACTTAGTTATGCTGCTAAAACTTTTCAAGTATAGACAAAAATAATCATGTACAACACCTAACGACAGCTTTGTGGGGCCCTCTAGACTCTGAACACTGTCACATATTGTGTCAACACATGTAACTTCCAATATTAATTATCAGTTTCATACACACAAACACACCCTTTTGTGAGAGCACCTAGAGCGTCAAAATCTTGTGCTCATTCCCAGCCATTTTTCTTCCAGGTTTTGCCCTAGCCTAGGGCTGGAGCACTTGGCTTGTGTGCATTCCAAGGGATGTTTTAGTCTTGTTCAAAAAAGTTTACTGTCACCGGGTTCTTTTGTTTATTATATTTTGGTAACGTTTCTGTTGGTCCTGAGCATTTGCTGAACACAAGGGGGTAAACTGAGCTCAGGAACTGCTAGCTTGAGACTCACCTTAGGAATTCTGGTTTTCTCACAGCATCAAACATTTTGCTTACTACTTCAGAGCACTTTCAGTAACAGACATCAGTACTTTTCCTTCTCTCAACTATTTTTTCAAAAAAAATAAGCCCTTGGGTAATACAGGAGCATGTTGTTTAGCAGCAAACAAAACAATGGAGCTTCATGGCAGGAAGAAAGGAGAGTGCCATGGTATATGGGCAGCTGAGCTGGAGGTGAGAGGGTAACATTTTGTCCCCAGAGCTCCTCTGGCTGCTACTAGTGCTACTGAATTAATGTTAAGGCACTTGTAAGTTACCCTTCCGCTACTCTAACAATTTAAGTCAGCCCAGTGTAGCTGGGAGCTGAGATGCTGAGCCCAGGCCAGTAGCATGGCTAGAGCACAGCAGAACATTGAGCACCAAACGCACACACCAGTAAGCACGGCAGCGCGCTCCTCCCATCCCTGTCCTCTGTCTTTGTGCAAGAAATAAGGATCTACTTCCCCAACGGAACTTATAGCTTTCCTTCTCACCATGCCTGGACACAACCCTCTGTGGTTTTCTCAGGAAAACAGGAGCCAGTGCTAGGTGTGCAGTAAGTGCGTGTAGTGCTGCGAGGAAATTGGGTGCAGCCCACAAACACTCTATCCCACTGCAGTGGGAGGCAAGGAGAGAGCAGTGTGATGAATCTTGCAGCTGGGGAGAAAGGATGCCTTCTGTTGGATGACATGAGTTTAAGAGCAATAAAATAATAAATACAAGAGTAATGTGGTGGAGAAAAGGGAGCAATTAAATAACCTGTGTTTAAACTGTGGCTGGTGCCAATCAACAAACTCTAATGACTTTTGCTACAGCAAAAGGCAAATTCATTTCAATTGATATCTGGACTGCACTGCTTGTTGCAGGCATGAAGGAGGACCAGCTCCTGGGGGAACAGAATGAGGGGAGAACTAGGCTGGATCTCCCCCTCCCAGCCTGCCATTCTCATGGCATTTTTATCAGGGCTGTAGCACCCACTGGCTCTCTGTGGTCTCCTTGGGGCCACTGATCCTTCGGACAGCTGAAGTCCACAGAATTAAGGCCGGTTTAACCGGTGGAGCAGCACGTTTTCTCCTGACAGTGTTCAAGTCAGCAGAAGTCTGGATGGGACAGTAATGCGGGGTCTGGTGCAGAGACTCCGTGTAGATTTTGGGGCTGTTGTTTGTAGGGAGCTTGTATTGCTTAAATCAAGCTAGGGAGTAGTTTCCCACACTTTTCCCAAGGCAGAGCTCTGTCGAGTGCAGCAGATTATGCCAGAGCTCTCCATGCCTGGTCTGCATGTTGGGAGTTCACTCCAGTGGGGTGACCCCATAAACCTGCCCATGGGAGCATGCATTAGGAACAGTACTGCCACTACCCTCTTAGCCACAGCCTGCAGCCCCAGCTACAACCAAGGCAGAGTTTTGCATTAGGAACATGGAACACGCAATTTAAATAGAGAAAGAAAAAAAATATTAAAAGACATCCCCCCCCCCCCTTTTCCTTTCCTGCCACTTGAGAGGGGGTTGTTTATTGACATTCTGCAAGCGCTGAAGTATTTTTCTTTTTCTTCTCTCCCGTCCCTTTTTCCTTTCCCCTCCTCTCTCCTCCGGGGGTTGCAAAGGTAGTTCAAACCCCTCCAGGCATCTCGGCTTATCAGCCAAAGGAGATGCATTCCTCTGGGCTGCTCCCTTTATAAGTCACTGCTGGCCGGGCGCCCGCTCGCCGCTCCGCAGCCTCTGCGCCGACAGCGCTGCCTGCCGCCCTCGGCCCCCGCCGCCCCCGCCATGCCCTAGCCCGGGCCCCGCTCGCCCGCTGGCGGACGCGCAGCAGCCCGGGGAGGGCCGGCGGCGATGGCATCCCCGTCCCCCGCTCGCCCCTGAGGGCGGCTGCTGCCGGGATGTTCAGCTGGCACCGGAGCTTCACCCTGGGAGCGCCCTGGAGGAGAGGTGAGTCTGCCGCCTCCCGTGGGCTGCCCCGGCCCGCCTGGGGCCAGCCGACGGCTGCCGCTACCCCTCCCCAAACCCGCTCCTCCGCCACCCCCTTCCTTCCCCTCAGCGGCCGCGCTGACGGTACTTAGGGCGAGCCCGCCCATCTCCCGCGCCCCGCTGGACGGGCTGCCCGCACCGCACCGCTGCTTCCCCGGCCCCATGCTGCGCTCCCTGCTCTCCGGCTGCCTCTGCCCCCACGCAGGTAAGGCTGCAATAACCCCTCCGCTTCAGCCTCCGGCCGCCCAGCTCCTACCCCGGGGAAGGATCCTATCCCGGGGGGAAGGGTCGCGCTTTAGGAACCGATTTCTTCTCTTCTTGAAACGGGATTATTTTGCATTTGTAAGGTGAGCGGCTTGGGAGAGAACGGGACGAGAGGCAGGAGCGCTGCGATTCGGAGCGGTCCGTGCGGAAAGGCAGGCGAAGCGCTTGGGATGGGAGCGGGAAGGGCGAAGCACGGAGCGGCGGTGCGCACGCTGTGCCGCCGGCACTGCCCGGGCCCGCACTAACGCGAGGCGGCTCGGGTCTGCCCTCAGCTCCTCGCTGCACTGGCAACGGGTGCCGGATCGCTTTCTCGGCTGGTACATCCCCATCCAACAGGGACTATCGCGAGTTTGAGACGTTTTAGTTGGTCCCTCCTGCTTCGCACAGAAGAGGCGACCCAGGCAGGGAAGGGAAGGCGGCTACGGACCTACAGCAAATCGTTTGTAATTTTGTCAGTCTGTTGTCAAAACAACTGATACGGTCTCGGGCTGCCGTTTTCAGGCACAGTAGGTGTGATACGTTTTATTCCTCAGCCAGTGCTGCAGGCTTTGAGAACACAAGTCCCGGGCAGCAGAATCCCCTTAGCATCCCTGTTTACGTTTCAGCTTGGCTTGCGCCAGCTGTGAGATCTGCAGTTTCTGTCTCCGTTAACATCACTCCACTGGGTTGGTTGGTTTTCTTGCCATGGAGGTGGCTACAGGCAGGGTTTGCCAGAGTCTAAGTGTAGCATGCCATGCAACAACAGCATGGTAGAGGTGGTGCAGAACACTGTTGAAGTGTTATGCCTCCTGGGGTCCTGAATCCTCATCGGTATGCTCAGCTCCTGACTCCTTGGACTGCTGCAGTGCAGGCAGCTCCTATGCAGTCACCAGAGCTGCCACGTTGGTGGGTGTCTGCTCACTCACTTCTGGGATTGTGCTTCCTGGCTATCCTGCACTGGGGCAGCTGCTCAAAGCTCAGCACGAGCTCTGGAGCCTCTCAGAGGTGCCCTAGCAGGTAACTGCTGTGCTAGCAAGGGCCGATGAAGCATGCTGAGTTTTCACCCAGCGACACAAAGGGCTCTAAAGCACTCCTGCAAAAGCACTCCAGCATCACCACAAGATGTAGAGTGTTTTGAGAGCTCTGCATCACCCCCTCCTCAACTCACCAAAGTCCTTGTGTGGCCCCAGCAATAGAAATTGTCACCAGTCGTTGCAATCATAAAAGACTTCAGACATACCAAAGAGCATGGCTACACCTGCCCACTGCTACCTCATTTGAGCAGAAGCAGCTCTCTGGGGTTTTGCCTAGGGACAGCAATGACTGTGCATGAAGAATTTGCTAACAGTGACCTTTCCAATAGGATTCATGAGTTCCTTTGGCTTCACGTGCAGCACTGGGGTCTTAATGGCTTTGGTCTATGGGGATACTGAACAGTTGTTTATCCAAGCTTATTATAGGCAATAAAACCTGAATTACTACATACCTGTCATCCCTGGGGGGCAAGTTCCATCCTTGCAAAGGGCCTCCCGTCTCCTCGTTTGTTTCTTGAACACTCCTTCCCAATACGAGGCAGCTTGCAAATCAGATGTGCAAGGAGAGTTCTCCTACATTAGGCAGTTTTTGCCAAGGTGTGGTATATTTGTTTCTGTTGCTTTCATTTTCTGCTCAGACATATTAGTGAGCTGCATGCCAAATAATCTTTTGCTATTATACAGGGCTGCTCATGAAAGCAGTTTCCTTTATTTAGGGTTTCTTTTGAAGGAGTACAGGGGAATTTCCAAGGAGAAGGGTTTTCAGGTCTTCAGTGAGAGCTGTCCTCTCCCTGACAAAGTCTCACAAATAAGCATCATAGGTGACTGTGGGAGCTGAGCCTTGTCCCTCAACCATGCTGCAGAGTAGGGTGGACTTGGGTTCAGATCTTTGTGCACCAAAATTATCTTTGACCTGGTATTCCCACTGGGCTCTGTGTATCCAAAGAGATAAGTTGCAGGGTAAATACAGTAACAAGTGGGAGAGGTGCTTTAGCTGGTGCTATGTGCAAGGTCAGGTGTTGGACTGAAAGCTGGTGACTGCCAGCCTACACAAGTAACTGGGGTAAGCCAGGTGGTCTGTGGGACCTGCTGTGCACCAGGACACACTGCCAGAGGTCACTAATCTATCAGACCTATCACTAGGTTTCAAAAACTTCACAGGTCACTTGGAATGAATAGAAGCAGGCTGTAAAAATGTCAAGTGGCCTCTCTACTTGGAAATCCATTTCCTCTTTAGTTCACCCAACTCTATCCATCAGTAAACAATCAATCTCCTTTTGTTCCTCCTCAGATGTCTGAAAAGAGATATAATTATCTCCTCTTCTAAAACATACATATTAAATCAATGAACGCCTCTGCAGTTGGAGTCCTTGAACCCTGTTATCTTTCTCTCAGCATCCATTTTATATGGATTTATCATTACCAGCCACAGCTATGGTGGATCTATAAAATTTCTGGTCATGTATTACTAAACTATCATCTGGAGCAACTTGACATGCTTAACTACCAGTGAGACTGCAGAGCACCTTGGAGTCAAATGATCCAAGAACTTTGTGCTTTTTTGTTCAAGGAGTGTCCAAGATCTCAACTTTGTAATCATTCCTTCGCATTCAACATTGAGCAAACTGAATACTATATATACTCTTATGAAATCCACATGCATTTCAGTTCCCCGGGTAGATAAATTGAGATTTGGAGAATTGGGTCTATCACTAGTTACCACATGGGAGAGTGTTACTATGCAAGTGTGAAACTTCCAGTCATAATTCCAGTTAAAAAAAACCCAAAACAACAAAACACAAAAACCAAACCACAAACAAACAAAACATTTCTATGACAGTGACTTTCAAGCCTTCACAAGTTTCTGCCATTAGAGATAGAGGTTGTAACTGGTACACTGAAGACAAGACTTTTCCATAAGCTCCCTTTAGAAATTCTTAGGCTCATGACTGCCCTGTTTGTGTAAGGTGGGGTTTTTAGTGGGGTCAGTGTTGTTTTGGTTTGGGTTTTTTGGCAGCATAGAGTAATACAATTTTCTTAAGTGTTGGGGTCCTGTCCGTGTAACAACTCCCTGCACCCACAGGGCCATGCATGGGACAGCCATTATCCAGCTAGGAGAGTAGGAGGGCCCCTGCACACCCTTCGTGGGGGCCAGCTGGTGGGCAAGTGCTCTGAAGGCAGCACACAGCCCCACCCCATAGCACATATGGGGGAACAGTCAGCAGCAAAAAATGCCTATTGTTTCAGAAAGGAAGTGACCCCTTTTCTCTTAAATGCTGGGAAATGGAGACTTCATCACTGGTGAGAAAAGGAAAAAAGAAAAATCCCCCCTTTGCAGCGAAAGGGAAATAGCACCTGTGCTGTACTGCCAGCCATGCTAGACAGCACTAAAGGGAGGTTTTGTGCAAAGGAAGGAAGGAAGGAAAATGAAAGAATGCAAGGCCTGAATAGGAAAGGCAGCCTTTCATTTCTAGGTCATGAGTCTGACTCCTCACTAGTCACTGCTGCCTAATGCGTCTTCAAAAGCTGATGGTCATCTCTTTGTTACTTGGAGGCCAGAGCCCTGAAACAGAACTGTCCTGCATGGCACAGCTAGAGAGGAGTTACTAGGTGGGCGGCATGGATCCTTTATGGGAAGTGGAAAAACATTTGCTGGGCAGAACAGATTTTGCATGTGTATCTTGCTCCTGTGCTCAGGGCTAAAGTGTTTAGATACCCGCCCTCCATTCTCAGGACAGAGAGCTCTATATTATTGCACTAGGCTGTGCCCTGGCATCTGCTAGTAATTGTGCAACAGGAGAAATACATCTGGACTTAAAACTCTAAGGCAAGGAAAGCCTTGGGACAGTAGCCGATGGGAGGGGATTCACCTCTGAAGGACTGAAGTTTCTTTTCTAACTGCCAATAGAGCTTCCTAGAAAACAATCTGGAAACAAAGCAACACAAAATCATAGAGACTTACCTTCCTTTCACTCCCTACTAATTACCTTCAGACACTAGCTTGTTCACTGTTACCACCTCCCCATGAGATGGGAAGCAGTCTTACTCTGCAACTGCACAGACACAAGAAGTGCAGTGACCTGCCCAAGGTTACACAAAAACAGTTGCTGTCAGTCACAGGCTTCTATCACAACCCAGGGAACCCTGTTGCTCTCTGGTGCAATTACAGAGTCCATGGAACCCCTTGAGAGGGCTACTAGGCAAGTAGCACAAGTTAGTCTGAGACAATATTTGGCTTTACCAAAGACGCTTCAAGAAGCACACACAGACAACTCCATTCCTTTCCCTACTGCCATGCCAGCATCCCAGCCAGCTGTCTGAAAGCAGCATCTTTTGGTACCTTACTGTCACCCCAGAAGAGGTGTGGAAAACCAATTCAGGGGAAGTGAAACAAAAACCAACAATAACAAGAAAAGTCTTGGATGGTTTCCCAGGAGCAGTAGTGTCAAGTTTGGCTGGCCTCCAGCACAAGTAAATACATTTTACCAGCCTTAATGTCACTGTTCAGCTCTCTGAAGTTCTTTACACCTCCCTCCAGTCTGCTCTAGCACTGTAACCATACCCCTGCAGCACACTCCCTTTAGAACCAGGCAGAAGCCCATCTTCTCTGCTTTGCTCTGGCCCCCGGTATTGCTGTGCAAAGCACTTACAGTCAAGTCTTCAGCCAGGAGTAGCTGACACAGCTCTGTTAGAGGCTGGTAATTGGTAATGAGCTACTTTATAGCAGCTGAGGGTCTGTTTTGGATTGGTGGTGTTTTGTTGGTGGGTTTTTTTGTAATTACACAGATGAGCTTCATTTGCACCATTCTGGTGTTTGTTGGCAGTGTTCTTGAAAGAGCTCAGCATTTTTTTTATGCCTCTTTCATGATCTGTAGCAAAACCAACCTGCTTCTTGGAAACCCCATGGTTTAGATTCCATAACCCAGTTAAGAGAGAGGAAGAAGAGACTCTGCCCTCAGTGAGGTGCAGCAAGAAAAACTTGAGTTTCAGGTAACTGCCTTAATCATGGAAGATCTCTCTACTGTAGCACAGGTGGCCATGGAAGAGTATCATTGAATGAGTGAGGATGAGGTACCTAAGTGTATTGCAAAATCCTGCCATCCTTTGCATCCATTCTGAACTTGTGGTAGGGGGATGATAACATTTTGCATCATCACAAGGGACTGGGAGGATAAATCAGAAATGCTCAAACACTGCGGTTACTAGGACCTGCCAGTACTGAGATCAATGATTTGCAGCCTAGAACAGATAAACAAGAATACGTTGTGAAACCATTTGAGGTTGCTAGTGGCCACAGGATGGGGAGAGCAAAGGACCATGTTGTCCACAGCACAGAACTTAATCAGCACTGAGTGGCTGGCATCAAGGGGACCTCATGCAGGGGGTCAGAGATTTCTTCTTTATTTTCTACTCCAACCAAACGTTCTGGTACATATTGTAGCTTTTGTAGTCATAAAAGATACAAATTAAAGCATCTGACATCTCCTTCTGTAAGCAGCAAGACCTCATTTTAATATACCGCTTCCTGATTTCAGACAAAGACATATTTGTGTAGGCCAGGGTGAAACCGGTTAAGCAAGAAATAAAGTGGCAGATTGAAAGACAGTGAATCTCCAACCAAAGGAAAGCATGGCATGAAATAATGGAAGGCAATCAGAATCTGCAGGAACGGACTATTGCATATAGTAATTCCTAGTAAGAGTAACAGCTGTATGATCTGTTCTTAAAAAGAAACTGCTGCAATGCAACTGCTGTCCTGACTCTCAGTGGTCTTGTGCCATTAGAAGAGCCTGTTAGCCACCTGTTTTTCATGCAGATACAATGCCTTGCCTCCCGCTGTTGAGAGGTGTTGAACAGGTAGATCCTCTTCACTCCAAAAGACTTGGCTTCACCTCTTCCTTCAAAAGACCTGGCACTAAGCTTCCTCTTACAGGAGGCATTTTGCTGTGCGTGAAGCTGCAAAGCTTCAAACCTTGTCCTCTGTTCAGGGTCTACCATGCTCATCACAAGAGTGGAAGGGGCTGTCACCCAGCTCAGCACAGTT